>CM020180.1:17144322-17185834 GCA_009805545.1 Oryza longistaminata | reverse complement strand
GTCCCAGAGCCCAGGCTGCTGTCTGGCCAGCCGGGGAATTGGATTATTCGCCGATGTGTGGGATCAAGATATTGCATTTTATGATTTCACTTTCCTTTTCCTAAAATCCGAGCGCTATGTACAATTAAAGAAAAACATACATCTGTCTACTTACTGATTGTGAAGTTATACATTTGGGGTTACATGGTTTGGAAAGACTCACGTGGAAATATAATTAACAGTATTATAACTACTTACTCAATAATTATGTTTTAAAATTAAACCTATCTCGTTATCTCATTTCATGTTTGATTGTTAAAGCATATATATCGACATGATTGTTTAATTTATATTATTAAATGGTACCGCAGCGTTAGCACATACACATTACGTTGCTTTCATCCCCTTTATAATTTCACCTATCAATTAAAGCAGATTAGCTAATTAAGTGATGAGCCCTATGCAATATCGTTTAGAAAGAGAGAAACGTCGTCTATCCGGGGAATCCGAGTTTAAGTCCCTTAGAACGGGTCCTCACACAGCTAATTATCTTTATCACTAGTAGGTGATATACCTGTCAATATATAGGAATATGCATTTGGGTCCTTCATCAATATCAAAATTTGATGGTCTAGTGTTCGGAGGTACCCGTAAAGATAATGTGTGCGCGCTGTTCATTTAGTGAGTGTGTGCATGCGTATATATGAGCATCTGCTATGTTTCATGAGAAAAATAAAAGAAAGGAAAGCGTCGCATTTGGAAATTTAAGGCAGGACGACCACTTTGCAAACTGAAATAAACTTTGCTTTCATCTGTTATGTTCAGAAGAATAGGAAAACATGGAACTCTTTACCTTCTTTATTTTCCTCGTATTACCGAGAACTACAGGGGGTAATATGCTACTGTATTAAGTTGCTACGGATAATGCCTGAGAAAATTTTCGCCCGAAGACTTCGAAGTCTTCGACCGCGACACTCCATGGAAATGTGAATCCGACACGGCCATGGAAAAACGATACTCTCTCCATCACAAACTATAAAACGGTCTTTTTTTAATAAAATTAAACTCAGTAACTTTTAACTAATAACCGTACATACTAACTATAACTATATAGACATACTATATTACTAGATTTATATTTTAAAACATACTTTCATGTGATACTAATTTCATATTTATTAAAAATATAACATGGAATAAATTGATGGTCAAAGTATACCACGAATAGAAATATACTCCCTCCGTTTCACAATGTAAGTCATTCTAGCATTTACCACATTCATATTGATGTTAATGAATTTAGACATATATATCTATTTAGATTCATTAACAACAATATAAAAGTAGAAAATGCTATAATAACTTATATTTTGAAACGGAGGAAGCATGTGCGTAAGCTCTTACGCACACTGTGTGCAGCGACGCTTTGCAGTCAGTTTGCATCGTACTAGCATTAACCCCTATATATGTGAGTGGCCAGAGCCCACGTAGCATCACACCACCGAGAAGCAAGCGGCGGAGAGAAATCGATCGATCGATCCGATTCCGGCCGGCCATGGCAGCTGCTGCTCCGGCGACGGCGGCGGTGCGACGCATGAAGCTGGGCTCGCAGCCTCGCAGGGCCTGGAGATCTCGGCGCAGGGGCTGGGCTGTATGGGCATGTCCGCCTTCTACGGGCCACCCAAGCCGGAGGCCGACATGGTGGCGTTCATCCACCACGCCGTCGCCGCCGGCGTCACCCTCCTCGACACCTCCGACATGTACGGCCCCCACACCAACGAGCTCCTCCTCGGCAAGGTCAGCTACTCCAATTAGTTTCTTCGTGCACGCTTCGGTTGTTTTTTGGGTACTGGGATACGCGCTGAAGGTGCTCGACGGAATGCTCATGTGCGCCAATATGCATGCAGGCTCTGCAGGGCGGCGTGAGGGAGAAGGTGGAGGTGGCCACGAAGTTCGCCGTCTCGTTCGCCGACGGGAAGGTGGAGATCCGCGGCGACCCGGCGTACGTGCGGGCGGCGTGCGAGGGCAGCATCCGGCGGCTCGGCGTCGACTGCATCGACCTCTACTACCAGCACCGCGTCGACAAGAAGGTGCCCATCGAGGTCACGATGAGTGCCCCCCTAGAGGTCACGGTGAGTTACCCCCCTTCCCTCTCTCCTGTCTTTCAGTTCCTTTCTGTTTTTTTTTTTGCATTTTTCTTTTTACTACTTTCTCCGTCACAGAAAAAATTAAATTAAATAAGGGTTGTTTGAACAAGGTTATAAGGGTAAAAAAGAATTGAACGATAGGTGTCTAAGAAGATAAATATAGTATTATAAAATTGTTAGTTATTTTGGATAGATTTTAAATGGAAAGTGGTTAGATTTTTTTTACGAGGAAATATCTTTTTTTTTTGTGGATGTAAGGCATACATGTGTAAGTGACGGCTGATGAATCCGAAAGGGAAAGTAGGTAGTGATGTGTTGATTTGTCAATGGGTTGGTGTCAAGATTATACATAACCAGATGCGTGGTAGTGGGGAAAGTTTGCATGATAATGATAGAAATAAGGTTTGTAAATACGATGTAAGATGGATTTGTTTTTTAGCTGGACTGAATATTTGATCGATCATGTTAAAAAAGTTATAAATAATTCAGATGATATTGTTTGTGATAATTTAAATCTTATATAAATTGATCATTTAAAAGTAAAACTAAAGTTACGTAACTTCATGAGAGAAGAAAAACAAGGGAAATAATATAGGTGGATCATCCAAAGACAAAACTGCGGTGTTGTGGATTCATTGGAGAAGAAAAAAGAGGAAGACAATTTCGCCTATAGATTAATCATCCGTGGGGTTATAAAAATTTGAGGTGATGTGGTATATGGTATTATTGGGACAACTGCCAGAAAAATGGACATCTTTCTATCAATGAAAAAAAAAGGCATTTAGTTTGTTATCTAGATCTCGTAGATAATTAATTTCATATTCATTAGTAAAACTAGAATGGAGAGAGGATTAGGAAGTTACTGAAAGAAAATGTAAGAGAGAATTTTGATCAAAGGAAAACTTGAACCCGGCTTGAAGCACACTTAAATTCATAAGTTTGTTTAGCTGATTATACATTTGACATCCTTTCTTTCGTTCGCAGCAACTTGGTCTCTTAATTCTGAAAGGATAAGTTATTAGGTTTTGTTGTAATAGCAACATGAAGCATAAATTTCTTTTTCTTTTTTCTCGAGAAGAATTGGAACCATACATTTGTAAAGATATGTAGCACAAAATTATTTGCATTAAGATCTGGACTGTGTGCCATAAATCATAATTGCGTGGAAAACCTTCCATGAATATCTTTCACTGTCGATGACATGTGACTGGACGGTTACATTACTCCATATTTGGTCTATGGTTTTCTATAATTGATAAATGTTTTATTTTCATTTATATACTACATTTATCTTAGATAATACATAACCAAAATAAATAGATATGACAGGACTGAAATTGGTGCAAATATCTTTGCCGAAGAGGACTTGTTTTCTTTCAGAAAATGTGAGAATCCAAAATAGGACCTACAGAACGTCTAACTACAAACTAGCAATACGAGCACATGAACTACTGTGTTTCTGAAAGCGGATACTAGCACCTGAACTACTATTACTTATGATATTTCCAAACCGTTGGATGGAATTATTGTGTACAAATAAAGTGTACTACCTTTCATTGTATTTTTGTCTGCCTTTTAAGTAATGACCTTTAATTCTTCCCAATATTATCTAGTTGATGTTTACCTTTTCATTATTAGATTGGTGAACTCAAGAAACTAGTTGAAGAAGGAAAGATAAAATATATTGGTCTATCTGAAGCATCTGCATCAACAATCAGAAGGGCTCATGCTGTACACCCTATCACTGCAGTTCAGCTCGAGTGGTCATTATGGTCTAGAGACGTGGAAGAAGATATAATTCCAACTTGCAGGTATTGAAAAAAAAAACAAATTAGTTTATCCATTGAAAAAAAATCACATGCCCCATTTTAACTATTTTTCTTATTTCCATTTCAGAGAACTTGGAATTGGAATAGTAGCTTACAGCCCACTTGGTAGAGGGTTCTTTTCTGGTGGAGCTAAACTAGTGGAGTCTCTATCTGTTCAGGATGTTCGCAAGGTAAATTCTTATGGATACTACTCATTCAGTTTTCCCTAAGAATGGGGATGAAGGAGGTAATGCAAATAGGTATCATGCCTCTTATTTTGAAACATTGTAATTTAATTATATTCCTCATATATAGTTTGAATATTGGGAGTTTCCACTGAATACCTTCTTGTGTACTCTCATTTTCCAAACTTTGTGATGTATATTAACGCCTCGTCTATTTATTTATACTTTTGCAGCATCTTCCTAGATTTCAACCAGCGAATCTCGAGAAGAATGCTGAAATATTTGAGCGTGTTAACGCAATGGCAGCCAGAAAAGGATGCACACCGTCACAATCTTTTCTTTCTAGGCAACTTCAGCATAACAATGTCCATTCCCAATGCAAGAGTAACAGCAATGCAACAAACCAAATCTTATCTACCAAAGGTAAGGTACGGTACCGTGCAGGTACAAATTGCAGAATACAACGACACCAGCAAAGCAAAGGGAAACCTATTTATCTTTAGCTCCACAAAGTGCCTGTCTTTACATAAGACACAAATGCTGCCAATATGACTTTATTTTATCATTGTAAAGGATCTCCATTTTTCTTTCTACTCCAATATTGACAATAAACAGAAATGTTGTTCCACCAGAATCATCATGAACCCATTTGGTTGTTACCGTTGCCATGGAAACCTCAGAGCAGCACCTGTTTATTAGCCTTGGTGCTATAAGAATATGCTGATATCTGAAAACTATCATCCCCTGGATCTCTTCAGTTTTACAATGAAATCGTCATCGTCATCGCTGTAATCGACTCTTTTTTTTGCCTTTGAATCTGAACTATTATATGAGCTTGGTTTTTTTGAACTTTCCGGTTTGTCTTTCTTTACGCTGGGTTTAATTGGTGTTCCTGATCGTATTTGCTGTTGCCGCTTTTGCTTTTTTTCGTATGCTTTCTTTGCTCTTTCGGGAGATAACAGCCCGTGTTCCATCAACCTGTTGTACATTTTCGTGGATGAGGTACTAGGGTAGTATTCTTAGTATTTTTAGTCAGTTGATAACAATAAGCTTCATGCGTTGAAGCTACAAGTATTCTTAGAAGAATTTACTGTCAGAATCCTACTAGATAGCTAGTACTCCACTAGTTAGACAGACAGCTGAATATCACTAGTATGTACTACTACTGTATATATATTCCATATAGGGGTAGGAGTATTTCTAACAGTTGAGATAGAGGAAAATTTATATATTATTACGCTAAAAGGTGTAAAAATTTGTGCGTACCAGAATTCAGCCATCTCACTGGAGGGTATCTGCTTGGATAAGGACTCGTAGAATATCCTGAGAGGCTCTCTCTGGACGAAATTAATGGCATCAGGCAACAACACAGATGAGATGAGATGAGATGAGATTTGGTGGAGTGGAAATAAGCTGACCTCCTCAGGGGGGTCGAATTTCTGGCCTGGCAGCGAGTAGACCTTCTTCTCGGTCTTCCCTCTGCTGCCGGTGGCGGAGGCGGATCGCTTCGGCTTGGCGCCCAATCCCTTAGACGCCTGCGCATCAAGATCGATTTCGATTTAGATTTTGGAGAGTAGCCAGCCGTCTGGATCTGGCCGCAGCTAAATTCAAGTGTGTTAGGGAGAGGGGTTGGGGGAGAATTCGTACTTCGAATTTAGCGGCAGAGATTCCGGATTTGCCTCTGGCTAAGGCGGTGGCGGATGAGGACGACATCTCTACCCTCCGGAGCTCAGCGAGAGCTTGAAAGCAAAGCTCGAGCGCTCGCTTGGGGACGCGGACGCGGAGGGACCAGGAGGACGACGACCGGAGCTGGGGCGGCGTGGCGCGCCAGCGAGAGAGGAGGCGCAGCGACGGCCGGGGAGAGAGGAGACGGGGCGGCGGCGGGCGACAGAGGAGGCGAGGGGCGGCCGGCGATTTCGAGAAGGAAGATTTTTTTTTCCTTTTTTCTGTTTTTCTCCTTCCCCTTTTACTTGGATGGGACTACCGATCGGATTTGGATCTGCCTTCCTTCACCCTGTGAAGGCTCGTGCAGTCGTCCCTTATCCACCGTCCATACAATCCAACGGCTCACGTGTCACGCGCACTTAACTGCTGTTGAAATCAGTCCATGGCAGCCCGACAAGACACACTGATGAGTTTAATCCGATGAGGCCTCTCGTCGCTGCCGCCGCCGCTGTCGATGCCAACGATGGCGGTGACTAGCTAGCTCGGAGCTCGTCTGCTTGTGCGCGCGCGCCGTCACCAGCCATTGCCTGGGCCCAACTTTTTGTTTGTTCTTCATTTTTCGGGGCTAAAGTACCAAATTTGCTAAGTTTATGGTACTGAAGACATATTTTAGTTCTTCATTTTTTTTTTGTTCTTCTTCATTTGTTCAACTGTTGATGGTACTAAAGACATATTTTAGCTATGGAGATTGTAGTTTCTAGCGCGTTGCTTTTGTTCTTGTCAATCCCTTTTGATTTTAGATCTCTATTCTCTCTCTCTTTTGGTTTACGATGTGGCTTACTCTCTATTGTAGTTAGTAATGAATGGTGTTGTTTGAAACTTATGAATTGCCTGATGGGATGCAATGATGCATGCTTTGCTTGCTGAATAGTTGAATCAAATGCATGCTTTGCTCTGCTCTGCTCATAGTAATCATGTTCCAAAATCCAAATTCCAAGCAGCAAGCATGCTGCATCACTGCCGATTGATACATCCAATCCTAGCAGGAAGATGGAATGGCAAAGCTTCCATATGATTCCTAAGACGGCGGCGGTGGCAGCGCGTAGCGAAAGACGAGCTCCAGGCTATTCGTCGGCGGTGGCAGCGATGGCAGGACTACACGTCTACCAAACTGACCCTGAAGTCTAGAAAACGTGCCTCTTGTTGGGCGGCCATAGGTTTGTGTGGGCGGGAGCCGTTGCATTGCATCGACGGTGGATAAGTGATGACTGCACATCCAAGCCTTCACAGGGTAAAGTCAGATGATCCAAATCCGGTTAATGTGGCTCATGCCGTGGATGATTAGATGGGTATTTAGCAAAGGCGCATACGGCGTGCGGAGGAACTCAGAAATTCTATCGTTAGTAGGGGTGTAAATGGCTAACTCGCGAAATCCACTTAGGGCTCCTTTGGATGCAGGGGGAGGAAACCCCCGGGAAAAAGTCCCGTACAGAGATTTTCCCCTGCACCAACCGATCCCCTTCCACCTCCAGGGGAATCACTCCTGTTAGGGGAATTTTCCCTGATACCATTTGGGAGTAGGGGGAGGGGGTTGATGGGGGAAGGGGGATTTAGACAGGCAAACTGCTAAACAGTGTTTAACAACAAAACATGTCTCTAGAAATATTATAGAAATTTCAGGAAAAATAGAAAGAATATAGAAAATCCATATAAATAGGAAACAACCTACAAAAATTCTAGAAAAAAAAATAAAAACATAAAAAAATCAACAAGTATTAGAAATTCAGAAAAATACAAAGAAATATAGGTGAGTTTATGTGGAAACAAACTTCGTGACATGACATAAGTTAAACTTTAGAATCATCCATATCATACAAAATTTAAAATCTTTGGAATCATCCTTGCATCCACAAATATAGAACTGTACATCATATTTATACAGGGTTACAATGTCTTGATCAAGAATGAGACATGGGTCCATTTAAATCTTTATCTCTTCTATCTTCTTCATCATCTCTTCTACAAATCTTCATATGTTCTAATAAATCTGCCAGGATGAAAAAGATAATCTGAAATTTAAGTAATAAATATAAAATAGTGATACTTCAGCAATCAAATTTGAAGGACGGCCATTGATACTAGCTTAGGAAAAAAAAAATGCATGCACATCAACCAACATATTGCAATTGTCAGCTACATCAGCGTAAACAAACTCTTGGTATAAGCACTTTCTTTTTAGATCAAACACCCTACATGCAGATACACGCCATTATTTTTAAATCAAACACATTTGAAGTCCATGTTTTTGTATTGATAGTTTTCCAACAATACTCTATTTCAAGTCCATATTTGAAAGTAAGTTGAGCATGCAATTCAAATTGAATCCTGGCAAGAGGAAGAATGCAAGAGCACAATTATGAATTATCATTATGGACATGATAAGGAAAAAAAGTAGTAGTAGTTGTTGTTGTTTTAATTAATCAGTACTACTAGGTCACTTTGTTTGGCCAGTGTATTGTGCAGTGAGTGAGAGAGAGGAGATTGAAATATCTGTGTGTGCGTGTCTTTGTATATAGGTTGCTGCCAAAGCTTGTGTTTTTTGAATGCACAATGCCACCTTGCTCATTTTCTGCTGGTGATACATGACATGAAACTAAAGTTTGGACTAATGTATAAGTATAGAGCATAAAAGACTTCATTTTGTAGCAAGTATGAGTTCCTATCAAAAATATGATTGTTACCATTTATTTAGTCCCAACATGCATGCTAAATTGACCACTACAATTATTAGTTGTTTAATGGTTTTTAATGGAATTATTAGTTGTTTAATTTTAAAGTATACCGAGAAGAATCAAATTAAGACGGGTAGTAATTAATGATACCAACAAACAGGTGAAGAAGTTATTGTAATGACAAAAAAAATGTTTTTTATGAATATTTTATAGTACTTTTGTACATTTAAAGCTATTACAGTTTGTAAAATTAGCAGAATATTCTTTTTTTTTCATTTGTATCTGTTTATACTCGCTATTGTAAATTTACTTTTACTATTTAAATAATTGGTTTTCGTTTAAGAAATCACGTGCGTAATTATATTTTAAAATGGTATTATTGTTAAATCTGATCATAGTTTCTTTTATAATACTATATCTTTAATAACTACTAAAATAATAGGAATCTAACACTATTTATTTGTCACAGAGATTTTTATATGTATACCAACTAATAGATACATATATGTATGCCTGTGGCCGGTTTAGCCCAAAGCACACGCATGTACATGCGCTGGCTTGGGCGAACTGTGCACGTATTGCCATGGCCCGGTTAGTGTGGATTTGGATCGTCTGACTTCACCCTGCAAAGGCATGGGCGTGCAGTCGTCATTTATCCACCATCCATGCAATACAACGACTCATGTGTCACGTGCACTTAACTGCTGTTAAAACAGTCCATGGCAGCCCAACAAGACAAATTGATAAGTCAATCCGATGAGGCCTCGTCGTCGCTGCCGCCGCCACCGCCGTCGATGTCATCGATGGCGGTGACTAGCTAGCTTAGAGCTCGTTTGCCGGTACGCACGTGTCGTCACCAGCCATCGCCTCGGCCCAACTATTTTTGTTTTGTTGTTCTTCATTTTTTTGGGCCAAAGTATCAAATTTGCTAAGTTAATTTCTTTGTTCAACTGTTGATGGTACTAAAGACATATTTTAGCTATGGAGACTGTAGTTTATAGTGTGTTGCTTTTGTTTTTGTCAATCGTTTTTTATTTACAATCTCTATTCACTATCTGTTTTGATTTAAGATGTGGCTTACTCATCATTGTACTCCACTTAGGCTGTGTTCGGATGATAGGGTTCTCAACCCCTCTCCCTCATATTCCACGTGCATGTTTTTCAAACTACTAAACGGTATATTTTTTTGCAAAAAGTTTCTATATGAAAGTTGTTTAAAGAAATCATATTGATCAATTTTTTTAAAAAAAATTAGCTAATACTTAATTAATCACACGCTAATGAACCGTTCTGTTATCCATGCGGACGAGATGAGTTCCCAGCCGCATGTATCGAACACAGCCTTAGTAATGAATGGTGTTGTTTGAAACTTATGAATTGCCTGATGGGATGCAATGATGCATGCTTTGCTTGCTGAATAGTTGAATCAAATGCATGCTCTGCTCTGCTCTGCTCATTGTAATCATGTTCCAAAATCCAAATTCCAAGCAGCAAGCATGCTGCATCACTGCCGATTGATACATCCAATCCTAGCAGGAAGATGGAATGGCAAAGCTTCCATATGATTCCTAAGACGGGCGGCGGTGGCACACAGATGTTGTTCAAGGTGACCGGTATGCTCAAACGGCCGGCACTTGGAAGGATTCTGAGACCCCTCCATTGTCGTCTTGGAAAGCAGAGTAAACGTTTTCATATGTTCAAATACAAAATCCAGGTTCAAATTTAGCTCAAATGGCAGAGCACACACCAGATTTTGTATAAGTGTTCATTGTATCAGACGCGTTGCTCGCTCTTGTTAAAAACCATCGCTTATGCTTGTTTGTGTCTAAAACCTAGCTAGTGGTGTCGTAAAGTGTGGTTTTATTAGTTTGTGCACAGCACGCAGTACGTGGGCGAATAATAAATAAAGTTCTGTGGTCACATTTTTTTTTTGTTGCCGACATGTTTGTTCAAAATTTGAAATTAAGCAGTGTCATGTCTAAATCTATATTCATGGTGGTCTGCTGACTGGCTTCACAGCCTTGTTTGTTTATTACCTTCACCTAACAAAAAATCGACTGCATTATATTTGGTTGTGAACTGTGTGATCGGTGGGAAGATTATATTAAACGGTGCATGTTTTGAAAAAAAATCTATAGAAAAGTTGCTTTAAAAATCATATCAATCTATTTTTGAAGTTTTTTAAACTAATAATTAGTTAATCATGCATTAATTCATTACTCCGTTTTCCGTGTCAGAGGTGAGGGTTCCTGACCCTCAGGCCTCACCTAAGGTTGTGTTTAGTTGGATCAAAGTTTGGATTTTGGTTGAAATTGGAGATGATGTGATTGAAAAATTGTGTCTGTATGACAGGTTGATGTGATGGAAAATGACTGAAGTTTGGATCTAAACACAGCCTAAGAACACAGCCTTAGGACATATGCTCTGTCACGTCGACTCGAGAAACATATATTACTAGAATATCAATGCGCCAAAAGGCACGCTAACTAATTTAACCTGTGTATAATTATTTATATGAAGCATGTATTATTTAAGAACACGGTATTTTTAATGGAATTAGTTTAACAATCATAAATTGTCTATAAGCATCATACAATTTAAAGTATACTTTAATGGTTTTTAATGGAATTATTAGTTGTTTAGTTTTAAAGTATACCGAGAAGAATCAAATTAAGATGGGTAGTAATTAATGATACCAACAAACAGGTGAAAAACACTGGTGGAGAAACCATCTTTACTCCCGGTTGGGAACCCCCTTTAGTCCCGGTTTTCCAACCGGGAGTAAGGATCCTTACATCTTTAGTCCCGGTTGAAATAACCGGGACTAAAGATACATCTTTAGTCCCGGTTGGCAAGCATGCTGCATCACTGCCGATTGATACATCCAATCCTAGCAGGAAGATGGAATGGCAAAGCTTCCATATGATTCCTAAGACGGCGGCGGTGGCAGCGCGTAGCGAAAGACGAGCTCCAGGCTATTCGTCGGCGGCGGCAGCGATGGCAGGACTACACGTCTACCAAACTGACCCTAAAGTCTAGAAAACGTGCCTCTTGTTGGGCGGCCATAGGTTTGTGTGGGCGGGAGCCGTTGCATTGCATGGACGGTGGATAACTGATGACTGCACATCCGTGCCTTCACAGGGTAAAGTCAGAAGATCCAAATCCGGTTAATGTGGCTCAGCCGTGGATGATTAGATGGGTATTTAGCAAAGGCGCATACGGCGTGCGGAGGAACTCGGAAATTCTATCGTTAGTAGGGGTGTAAGTGACTAACTCGCGAAACCCACTTATAGACTGAAATAAGCTGCGAACCTGCTTATTTTAACCTATAAGTGGGTTTACGGCTGACCCACTTACACCCCTGATCGTTGCGCACAACACTCTTTCTCACATTGCTCCACGTGTCGCTAGATTATAGGGACATCTGGACCAATCGAATCTGGACCGAATGACCGGCTTTAGAAATGTAGATTGTGTAAGGAGCGATATATATTAAAAATAGTTTGTTCCACTGAATAAGATGAGTGTATAGTGACAACCTGACAAAAGTACGAACATGTCAGGTGTAAAGGTGTCGACGCATTTTTTGAAAATTAGGAAAGTTATTCTCAATTATTATGCTTGTCCTGACAATATTGCATTTATGCATTTCTTTGATTACTCTAAAGATATGCACGCGAGCATGGTACACTATATTCACACACCTACGAATGTGTCCATAGCATACTCTAAAAAAATGGAGACATATGGTAAATTCCTGAACTCATTAAAATCATGTTAAAAGCGAATCTATGTGCGATTTTACATGAGAAGAAACTACAGAGGAAGGCTGAAAACTTGAATTCTCTAGCGGAGTTGCCAATTCATATTGGCATCTATTTTGTCAACATGGACCCACCTAAAGATTTACGATGTTAATGGAGTCACGGGCCACCTTAATTTAGAAAAACTCTTGACTTTGATGGGTTTACAAAAGAGTAAAACTGGTTAGCGAAGCCAATTTAGAGATGAAACCAACACTAGTAGAAATGTGCCCATCTACGAAAACATTATTGTCATGGTAGATACTGAATTTGTCATTAAGAAATTTCTATGACGAATTTGTGCTCTTAAAAAATGGAGTGTCACATTAGTTTCTTTATGACGAATCAACAAATTTCGTAATAGAACTTGTGTACATCCATGAATATTCACCTTATGAGGAACCCGCTTTCTGCCACTTGCATCTTCCTATATAGATTCAAAGCAATTTGGGCCTGCATCAAATTTCCCCACAAGTAATGGGAGGCACTCTCCAATCTGAAAAATAGACTCTCGCTGCTGGTGGGCCAACGCAGGTTGCCGGCGGGGAAAAATTGATGGCCGAGACATGGCGGAGAAACCCTAGTACTAGGGGTGTGCCACAGTTGCGATACCTGTGCGGTGGAGGCGCCCTCATGGTGGAAAGGTCAGCTGGAGGTGGGAGAGGTTGGCAAGGTGGATCTCCTTGTGTCTGGAGTCTTCGGGGCAGCGGCGAGTGAGGGTGTAGGGGTGCTTGAATGAAATATGAATTGCTAGTCAAGATTAGTTATATGAACGTGTGAGGCTGTAAAAATGCTAACATAGTAAAGATGCTTGGAGGAACTTGGGCAATACTGTGCGATCACTAGACAAACTACCAGGTAAACGTTCTGAAATCAGATTTGTACGCACATGATATATAACTTATTTGTAAGACAAATGAACAGTCTCTAAGTACTGATGTGGATAGTTGTCCTATCTTCTGATAGGTTTGATTTGGTGAGGTGAAGATGTTCACATATCGAGGCCTGCGATCAGCCGATCGTCACCTCACAACCGCTACAGCCACACGCGTGTAGTCGTTATCAATCACGCTCTCATGCAATCAACCTTTCTAGAAGGATTATTGCTCCTGCACACAATCGAAGAAGTTCATGCTTCCGCCTCCCTCAAGGAGAAGGTTGCGGAGGAGGCTACTGCTGTTTCCTCCGTCCCTACTGCCGTGGGAGACAGCGGGATCAAGAGGATACCCTGGGCCCGGGCGAGCGGCACTGCCAGATATCGGCAGAAGTCCAGCGGCTCTGAGGACCCATCATTCTCATCTTGCGGACTTTTCTTCTTCGCGGGATAATGGAATGAGGTCGTAATTTACTATCTTACTCAGGACACGAGCGGTCTCCCTCCTCCTCAGAGGAGACTATTGAAGAGGGCCACCGACAAGTAAGTGAAATCCTTGACCCCCTTTGTTGTCATGTCTACAAAGTTTATTGAGGGTGTTTTTCGATGTCAGCAGGAAGGCCTCAGCGATCTCCTCCCAAAGCGGTGACGAGGTGGCGACTAGCGGGACTCCCGCTGTCGTCCTAGATTTTTCACAATTTGGTCCTTTTGAAAAACTTATTTTGCAAATAGACCTCTAGAAAAACTTATCCCATAAATGGTCCTATTTGGGGCGCCAGAGTGGCTGGCGCCGTCGTCCAATGGAACGGCGCCAGCCTCTCTGGCGCCGTCCTCTTGCCGACGTTGCGGGGTGCTGCTAAGGTGGCAGGGAGAGCACGCCAGAGTGGCTGGCGCCCCTCCCCTCGGCGCAATTTTCTATTTTTTTTTATTTCTTGATATTTTTTTCACGCTTAGGAACATACAAGAACCAACCATAGAAAAAATGAACTTAAATGAGCGAAATATGTGGACCTCTAGAATTTTTCCTCTCCTCTCCTTCTAGTGCAGGGTAGAGAGATGTTCAATTTTTTTATTTTTATTTTATTTTTTGATATTTATTCACACTTAGGAAACACAAAACTAAATCGTAGAAAAGTTTAATTCAAGTACGACACGAATTTTTGAAAGCTCTACCGAAAAGCTTTTCGCCTCGAAAACACAAATTTGCAAGCGGAATTTGGAGGTCTTAATATCGCCAAACAAAGTTTCAAAGAGGGACTAAATGAACTTATTGAAAAAAGTTGTCAAAAACAAAGTTGTATAACTTACTAAGATATACCTATTTTATTTATGTTATTTCTCCATCGAGTTTGATTGACCTATATAAAATTGAATTCTAAATTATGACAACTTCAAATAACATTTTTTAATACTAAATATTTCAACAAAAAGTCATCTACAACAAAGTTCGGCTCGGACGCGGCGGCGGCGCGGCGGATCGGGATCGGGCGCGGCGCGATGACCTCGGGACGACGACGGCGGCGGGCGCGGCGCGAGGTCGGGCCGGGCGGATTCGGCACGGTGGTGAAACCTATCCCGCCGCCGTCACTGTCGTCGTCTCTCCCTCACCCTCACTCACCTCTCCTGCCGCCGGCTGCTGCTCCGCTGCCTACTGCGCCGTGCTGTCTCCCCCATCGTGCCGTCATCATCATCACACCTTGCCACGCGCTGCCCCTCCGCCTCCACTTCTACCGCCGCCGCCGTCATGTCGCGTCTCGAGCGATTCCGCTCTGCCTCCTCGTCGCGCCGTTGCCGTCACAGCGCGGGCTTCAAGGCGGACGCGGAGAAAAGCAGGGAGGTGAGTGCTCCTCTCCTCTTCCCCTCTCGTCTCTCTATGCCTACGAGGACCGGTGCCTTGTCGCCGTTGTCACCGTCGTCCCGCTGGCTGGCGTGCCCTTTCCCCTCTCCCATGGGGTCCCTCTCCGATGCCGCCCTTCCTCCTCTTCATCGGTGGGGTGGGTGTCAGAGCGCACACAAGCATTCACATCAAGCTGTTGAGGAGGAGAGAGGACCCAGAAGATGACATAGGAGGCGACAGGCGTGAAGGACGAGGTACAGGAGGAAGGCCGGGAAGCAGAAAGGCGTTGTCAAGAGAGGAAGGGCGTATCCGAGGAGATAGAAGTACAAAGGGCGAATGGGCCGTGTAACAATCGTTGTAAGGCCCAACTGAGGCTGGTGGCGAAGGAGAGGTTGGAGAGGGAAACGCAACTATATACCAGCTGCACAGCTTGTAAGAACTCGATTAGGACTCGGCAGGTGGCGATGGCGGCGGGCGGCTCGCGTCGGTTGAGCGTGAGAAGTATCTACCTATCTAGTTCGAGTTCACATTCTCATGTCTTTCCTGGAGTGCCAAGTCGCTAGGGTTCCTAAAAAATTTGGTATCAGAGCTCAAGCGATCCTAACCTCTTGGTATCGACCGTAGAATTACCCGATCAAGGATGAGACTGTTCTTGGAGCTACGTCTCGCGAAAAGCAAACTCACTTGCCTTGATGGGTTGGTTGATTCGAGCGATGCGAGTTCTGGCCGGAATTCATGGCGCCCGATGAAAAGTTGACCTACTGTGAGGAAAATGGAGAGATGAAAAGAAGAGAGTAGCAGCAGGGAGAGATCGCGAGGGATCTGACAATTAAGTCGGCCGATGGAGGCAAGGTTACCTCAAGTGGAGAGAGGGTGGATGACATAGCTTCGGTGGGGGTACATTGAGCCAAAAGGTCGAACAGCTTGAGGGCGCGCTGCAAGAAATTTGGGGATGATGACCAGAAGCCGGATGAGGTGAAGGAAGAGCATCTTAGCAACTCCTAAAGGGAAATCATCGTTCAGATTCAAGGTTGAGAGATCCAGCCCTTAATCTGCAACTACTTTCAATTTGATTCTGTTCAAGCACTGCTGCTGGTAGTTTGGGAAGCAGTTTACCCCAGATGACATGTCTCAGTTAGTGGAGACAACCCGCAGATGTGGAGAGCAAATGTGGAGTTTATTTTGATGTATATGGGGTCCTGCCGAGCAATGGGTGAAGGTGGCAACTCTGAATTTTGTTGCAACGCAGCATTTGTGTTGCAATCTGTGAGGAATCAACTCATTGGATAACTTGGCATTGATTTGTGTGAAAGAGTTGTGCTAGGTTTACTAGAGATCTGCAACAGTCCCTTAATTAGACAGTGGTTTCATGTGAAGCAGTTTGACCACAGTTGCAGATTATGTGGAGAGGTTTGTAGGTATAATGCATCAGCTCAATGCTTATGAAAGTGCTGCGCCCACCAGTTATTTCGTCACTAGTTCATAGATGGATTGAAAGATGAAGTGCGAACAGTTGTATTAGTTACAACGGCCTCAAGACCTGGATACTGCTTGTTCGTTGCTCTGTTGCAGGAAGAAGCTTGGGAAGGTCAGAAATCTGGGATGATATCGAAAAGTGAGCATGTCATGAACTACATCAAACCATTACAGAAATCAAACTCAAATTGGGGTGACAACTCCTATTCAAGAAAGGTGACAAGCGAACAGTGGGGAGATGATAGAAAACAGCAGAGTGGCTAGTCCAGAGATGATAAGTTGGCAGCTCTCAAAGCTTATAGAAAGTCAAGGACTCTGTTTTATATGTGAGAAAGGTGGTGGTGAGAGACCATAAATGCGCCAATGCTGTTCAGTTACATGTGGTAAGGAAACTGGAGGCTATGATTCAGAAGGTGGGAAGAACTTGAAGAAGAGCCCCTGAGAAGTTGAGGAAGTACAATTGCTAGCATTTCTAAAAAGGCTATTTCAGGCAACAGAATCTGAGCTATCAGACTCAGGGTTGGATAAGGGAACAGGAGGTACTCATGTTGATAGATTCAGGGGAGCACTCATTCCTATTGAAGAGCAAGTGGGAATAGACTGTGGGGTGGAGTTACTTAAACAACCACTTAAGGTCAGATAGCAGATGGTGGTCAACTTACTTGTACCAGGTTCATACCTGACTGTACTTGGTGGATTGCAGGACACAGCTTCAAGAGTAATTTTACACTATTCCTTTGGGAAGTTATGATATTATTTGGGGAATGGATTGGTTGGTGCAGATAGTCCAATGCACATTAATTGGGCCAAAAGTGGTAGATTCAAGTATAACAACAGATCTGTCAGATTGCTAGGACTTTCTGCCAAACAACTCAGTTCATGGAAATATCTGGGGAACAATTGTTTGGAATGGCTAAGAATGGTGCTATTATGTACATGGTTCAGTGACAGAAGTACCACCAGAGCAGCAACAAGACATTCCTGGATGCTGTACAATCCTTGCTCCAGGAATATCAGGATGTATTGCTGAACCAAAGGGCTACCTCCTAGAGAACTGTGATCAACAAGATACCCCTGATGAAGGTGCTCAGCCAGTTACTTGAGGACCATACAGATACAACCCTGAGCTTAAAAATGAAATAGGAAAACAAGTTGCTGAAATGCTACAGCAGGAGTGATCAACATAGCCAAAGTGGCTTGTCATTCACCAGCACTGCTTTGTGAGAAGAGAGGATGGCACTTGGAGGATGTGTGTCGATTATAGGCATCTAAACAATCTGACCATCAGTAAATACCCTGTACCAATCATAGAGGATTACTTGAGAATTGTTGGCCTCAAGTGGTTTACTAAGTTGGATATGAGGGCTGGGTATCATCAGATTAGAATAGGTACTGGAGAAGACACAACAACAGCTTTTCAAACACATTCTGGTCACTTTGAGTACAAGGGTGATGTCCTTTGGATTAACGGGAGCTCGCCACATTTCAAGGAGCTATGAATCAGACTCTATCTTCTGTTCTTAGAAAATGTGCTTTGGTTCTTTGATGACATATTAGTCTATAGCCGACCTGCCATCTCATTATCTCATCTTAAACAAGTGTTGCAATTATTGAGGCAAAGATCATTGGCAAGTTAAATTCAGTAAATGCTCATTTGCACAGCAGCAGGTGGTCCTATTTAGGACATGTCATTGGAGTTAATGGGGTTTGCTACTGAACCAAAGAAATACAGGATGTGTTGATTGGCTACTCCTGTTCTGTTAAAAAGCTCAGAGGGTTTTGGACTTGGCAGGGTATTATCGAAAGTTTGTCAAAAATTTGGAATTATCAGTAAACCCTTAACTCAGCTGTTAAGGAAGGGAGTACTTTAAATGGAGTGCAGAGGCAGAAGATGCATTCCAACGTCTTAAACAGGCCTTGACCATCGGCACCAGTGCTTGGGTACCTAATTTTTCCAAGATTTTTTATGTGGAGACTGATGCTAGTGAAGCAGGCATAGGAGCAGTGTTGTCACAAGAAGGTCACCTATTGCGTATCTAAGCAAGGCTTTGGGCCAAGATCTCGGGGTCTGTCAACATATGAGAAAGAATGCATGGCTAACTGTTGGCAGTGGACCACTGGAGGGCATATTTGCAGCATCAAGAGGTTTGTCATCATCACCGATCACCACAGTCTGGTTCACCTAGACTGTCAGCGCCTCCACACTCCTTGGCAACAGAGGGCTTTTACCAAGCTATGGGGCTGCAACATAAGATTATTTATAGAAAGGGAAGCCAGTAATGCTGTGGCAGATGCTTTCCAGGAAGGATTGCCCTAATGACGCTCAAGTGTTAGCTATCTCTGTGTGTACACCAAGTGGATGCAGAAATACCAAGGGATATGAGCTGGATCCCCATTCGTCTCAGCTACTCACTGAATTGTCATGGACTCTTCTGCTAGGAGCATTTCACATTGCAAAGTGGTCTCATTCGTATAAGGGGCGCATCTGGGTGGGTAATAATGAGGATTGCAAGCAAAACTGATTTAAGAATTTACATAACAACTCTATAGGGGGTATTCTGGGTTTCCTGTTACATATAGGAGGATTAAAGAGTTATTTGCATGGATGGGTATGAAAAAAAACAAGTTAAGAAACAGCTGCAACAATGTCAGGTGTGTATACAGGCTAAGCCAGAAAGGTTAAATACCCTGGTTTACTCCAACCCTACCAGTGCCTGCAGGTGCCTGCAGACATTTCTATGGACTTTATGAAGGTTTCCAAATCTGAAAAGGTACAATTGTTTTTGTGGTAGTGACAAGTTTTCCAAATATGCTCACTTTGTTCCTTTGACACATCCCTTCACTGCTGAATCAGTTGCTAGCTTCATGAAAAACATTACAAGTTACATGGTATGCAAAGTGATTGTTTCAGACAGAGATAAAATTTTTACAAGTCATTTTGGGAGTACTTATCACTAAATCTGGTACTGAATTACATATGAGTTCTTCTTATCATCCCAAACTGATGGGCAAACAGAGAGAGTCAATCAGTGCCCTAGAATTGTTTCTGAGATGTTTGTTCTTTCCACACTCATAAGTGGGCAGCCTGGTTGCACTTGCAGAATTCTGGTACAACAATGCTTTTCACTCAGTGTTCAGAAAACTCCTTTTGAAGTCATTTATGTTATCACCTGCTCATTTCGGATTTCTATGGAGATTGTTGCTGTTCCAGATCTGCAGGAGTGGCTCAGGGATCGAAAATTTATGCACCAATTGATTCAACAGCATTTGCCAGACCAGCCAACAAATGAAGTTTTATGCAGACAAAAACAGAACTTTCAGGGTTTCAGCCTGGTGATTGGGTGTACTTGAAGCTTCACCTCATGTTCAGACTTCGGTGCCCGCAGAGCTAATCACAAGCTATCGTTTAAGTACTATGTCCATTTGAAGTGCTTCACAAAGTTGGCCATTGCTTATAAGTTGTTGCTGCCCAGTGAGTTGTTATATCCACCCTATTGTCCAATGTTTCCCAACTGCGAGCTGCCACTGGTTCAAGCCTCCAGTACAACACAGTTTACACATCCAGTGGTGCGAGCTATGCAATTTCATTCAAATCTTGGACCATAGAATTGCAAGAAAGGTAATAATTGTAAGTCAAATATTAACACATTGGTCAGGTTCTTCGGTGGAGGATGCAACCTGGGAGGACAAGGAGGAGCTGAGGAGCCGCTCCCACACGCACCGGCTGGGGGCAGCGGTTCCCAAGGAAGGAGGATGTCAGAGCCACCAAGCATCTGCATCATCAAGCTGTTGAGGAGGAGGAGGGGACCAGAAGATGATCAAGGAGGCGACAAGGCGAAGGACGAGGTACAGGAGGAAGGCGGGAAGCAAGAAGGCGTTGTCAAGAGAGGAAGCGTATCCGGATGGAGATAGAAAGTACAAAGGGCCGAATGGGCCGTGTAACAATCGTTGTAAGGCCCAACTGAGGCCGGTGGCGAAGGTAGGTTGGAGAGGAAGAACGCAACTAATACCAGCTGCACAAGCTTGTAAGAACTCGATTAGGAACTCGGCAAGGTGGCTATGGCGGCGGCGGTTCGCTCGGTGAGCGTGAGAAGTATCTACCTATCTAGTTCGAGTTCCACATTCTTGTGTTCTTCCTGGAGTGCCAAGTCGCTAGGGTCTAACGTGAGAGTGCTCACGCGGCAACAAGCTCGACCTCGGCAGGCTGGCAACGACGTAGACCTCGGTAGCACGCGGATGAGTGGAGGAAGGGGGCTTGCTCAATTCGATTTCCCGGGAGGGTGATGGGGAGCTTGCCAGATGAGTGGGGGGTGTGTGAGTGGCACTGCGACGAAGCTTGTGCCTAGCTATGATCGAGTGAAAATTTATATTAGTTGAACCCAGTTTTTTGGGTTAATACTTTCTCTGGTAGTACAAGCATTAAGATTCGATGGAAATATCAGGTGCTGATTCAGATTTCACCTTTGCATGCAATCTATTTCTAATTTTCTACTTCTGTGTTAGTAAAACTTATATAAGTGATATTACCATTTACTTGCAACAATCTATCAGTGTTAGACCTGAAACTGTTCAAGCTTGGATCTTCAGTTCCAGCTGCACAATTTTTTTTGTATGGGCTTTACTGATGATGTACTCAGGTGACACAATTGTACGATGGTTAAAAAAAGGCCTAGGTTATGATGTTAGACAGTTCATAATAAGATAAGGGAATTTGGTAGGAGTACAATTTACTCTGCAAGAAACAGGAATTTATGCTTGTTAATCCCTGTAGATCATTGAGCCATCACTTTCTTTTACAGCAGTAGCTTCGCTCAAGAAAATGTTTGCCTTTTACTGAAACTTTTTTTGTCCTCGCAGTGCGACCATCATCACTGTCGGCATGCCCTGCGGGCGCATGGCTGAGGCCATCTGCATATGCTGCATGAACTCAAGCTCTGTCTGTCTCTGGTACGGGATGGATGTTGCTGGTCAAGGTAGGGCTGATGGTAAGGGAGGTTGGAGCCGACTGAGGTAAGTGCCTGTTCACACATATCTTGAACTTGGTTTTGAAATGAAAAATTGGATCTGAATGCTGATATTTGGGTGGTTGGTTTAGTAATCTACCTTGCCCATCGTTGTCTTCTACAGTCCCATAAGATTCTATTATAAAGTTTAATTATAAGTGTTGAACCAGAGGTCTTTCCCTCGTGATAAAGTAGTTGTATAACCTTTAAGTTTAGCAGGAAAGTTGTCTACAGCCTACGGATTTCATCTCTAGGTTCTATAGGCTGTGTTTAGTTCAGCGCAAAGTTTGGATTTTGGTTGAAATTGGAGATGATGTGACTGAAAAGTTGTGTGTGTATGACAGGTTGATGTGATAAAAAAGGACGGAAGTTTGGATCCAAACACAGCCATAATCATTGTTGCCAATTGTTAAGAGCAACTCTGGTCTCGTGGATAGCTTTCAATGGAAATATGTGTTTCCTATATTATAGAGCTGTTACGCTGGCACTAGAGTTAAGTAATGGAAATATGATATGTGCAAAATAGGAGACTTAATTCATACACTTAAATGATACAAGCACACAGTTTTTTTTTTTATCTCAAGCTTTGCATGTATGTTCTTGCCGTGTGTTACTAATTATCTTTTGGTGCATAGCTGCATATAATTCCTATTTGGATACCGTACCTGATGGTGCTCCTTCGATTAATTCACACAAGTTACTTGACATCGACCACTGCTGCATTGATCCTTACGATCTAAACATATGCCACAAAAATAACTCCATTAACCTATATTTATTCACATTTAGAAAAAGAAGATTAGGAGGGAGGACTAATATTGTTGAGTTGTTTAGTGACTTAATATTGTTGACTCCCAGTATTGACACTAAAATTGTATTTTTGCAGCTATGTATAAGATGTAGCAAAAAAAATCCATTTGCACATCAACAAGAAGGCCTTGTTGTAATTCAATCCTCTATTTGCTATGAGTGGAGGACGAGAAGCAAGGAGTGATTCCATTGAATGTTTGAAAGATTTGTTTTGGTTTTCTGTTTTCAGATTTCATGTAACTAGGTTGAATCTAGGATGAACTATTGTTTGAATTCTGTTGTATTCTGATTGTATATGTTATTAGTTAAATCTGAGATGGTATCTGTAATTAGGTTTGAATCTGAAATGGTATGAGAAATTGGATTGAATTTGGTGGGCTCAAATTTAATGGGTCTGTTTAGTGGGCTTTGATTTGATAGTTGGTTGACAAAATGGGCCTAGCTTTGAAATGGGCCTATTTTAAAATGGGCCAGTTTAAAAAAAATAATGGGCCGCTGTTTAAAAATTAATGGGCCGTTAAAAAAATAATGGGCCATATAAAAAAATTTGCTGACGTCAGCTGCCACGTCATCACACACGTGTCAACGACCACGTCACCTGCCATGTTGGCCGCCACGCGGCAACCATCTATGACGTTAAATTTCGTCACAAAGGTTGGGCCTGGGCTAGACTACACGAGCCCAAAAGCGTTTAATGACGGCTAAAAAATGTCATAGATTGTGCTGATCCGTGACGATTTCGGAGAAAACGTCGGCAGATTTAATCTGTGATGCTCAATAGATGACGATAAGTAGAATCGTCACAGACAAATTCCTGTGACGAATTTTCTGTGATCCATGACGAATTTTTTTGTCATAGATTAAATAGATTCTTGTAGTGCAATGATGGCGTTGTACGCGTTGTCGAATTCTGCGACACCAAAGGTGATATGCTCTGTTTGGAAGTTATTGGCCTATCCAAAGGTGACGGGTAACGTGACTTTACCCAACGGTTTAGACGATTATTCTGGAGTGATTACATGGAAGGGCTGATATGTGGGCGTCAGCTCGCTTCGAGGTATCCGCATAACGTCCAAAGTGCTGGCGAAGAGCAAGTTGATTGGACTCCCGCCATCAATGAGAACCCGTGCCACCTTGATATTCCGAATAGTGGGTTCGACTACGATCGGATATCTACCTGGTGTGGTTGCGATCTTGGGGTGGTCTGCCTCCGAGAACTCGATCTTATGCTGAGACCATTTCATCTTGGCAGTAGCCGCCTGCGATGTGGACCAGACTTCGCGTTCTACCTTTTTGTACTCCCTCTTTGAGGTGTACGATGTAGAACCGCCGAAGATGTGAGAGACATGGAGGTCGTACTCTGGGAAAGCGGAGTCAGAGTCAAGAGTGGTGGCTTCCTTAGCCGTTTCGACGACACGAACTCGCTTCCCTCTCTAGATCGCTAGTTGTCTCGCGAGCTCCATTTTGAAAACATAACAATCCTCCATGGCGTGATTGTTAGTCTTGTGTATCGGGCACCATTACTTGCGTGAGTCATCGTTCTGGGGGTTTGGGCGCCTGGGTGGGTCCGTTTGCTCAGCAGTGAGGACCTCTCCCGAGAGTTTGCGCTTCCCACTTTTGCGACTTCTCTTTTTGCTCGACTCTGGTGCGTCTCTTTTGGTTGACTTCTTCTCCTCGCCCACCTTGCTCTTTCCCTCCTTTTGTCTTAAAGCATCATCTGCATGGGCACATATGTCGATAATCTCGAACAGCTTCCGAGCAGATATGACTTGAATGCGCGGATAACAGAAGCATCGGTGATCTCGAGGATCGTATTCCTGCACTCATTGAATCGCCGAATGTAGTCCCTCAATGATTCTCCTAGGTTCTGAGTTAGGGCATGTAGGACATCCTTAATTGCGTGGCGCTTGTAAGTTCCCTGGAAGTTAGCAACGAACTGCTGCCACAAGTCTTCCCATGAGGAGATTGTGCGGGACGGGAGGTGGAATAGCCATGAGCGAGCAGATCCTTTTAATGCAGCTGGTAAATAATTTGCCAGTGCGTTGTCGTCTGCACCAGCAACGTAGAGAATTGTGGAGTAGACTTGCAAAAATTCTTCTGGGTTTGTACTTCCATCATATTTCTCGATTTCTCCTGGTCGGAACTTCTCAGGCCATCGCACATTTCGGAGTGAGGGTGTGAATGCTCTACACCCGCCTCCTAGGACGGAAGGCGGCCCGTGGTTATGACGTCGTAGGGGAGGTCTATCTGATGAAGAAAATGACGAAGACGAGGATGAGGGGTCGCTTGGTTTAGGAGCCCGGCTTCTCGAACAATGATTGTGTCCCCGATCTCGACTAGGCGTGGGAGATTGCGAATTGCGGTCTCGTTGGTCGTTGCCGTCTCGCTCCTGATCTCGGGCATCGTCCTGAACTCAGCGATTGGCCCCCTGATCTTGCTGGTTGTTGTAGTTGGTGTCATTGCGGCGGTCGCTGTGGGCCCGCCGGCCTTGGTCTTCGTTAGGTCCACCTCCTCGGTCGTCGTTCCTTCCTCGTTCGCGAAGAAGAGCAGTGACGATGTCGTCAATGAACAATATTCTCTCCGCGGCGAGAAGGGGAATGGTGTCGATGACGATCATTATTGTTCCGATCTCTTCTGTCTCTCCGTCAGTCGTCCAAGTGTTCGCGGAGATCGCGATTCTCGCGATGCGGTGCAGTAGGTTCACGTGTCGCCCGAGGTGATCGATTACCGGAGGGATGTTCTCTGTTGGCGTTTTTTGCCTCCGCATTCTCGGCGGTTGGCTCGCCGTTCCCTCAGGGCTGATCTCGTGGTGATGGCTCATTGGTCGACGTCTGGATTTGTTACGGGATCAAACGGACTTTCCCTTAATATCGCATCTAGGTTTCGCAACTGCTGACAGGCGTTCTCGCTGCTGTGGACGCACTTGTCTCGATGTTGTCGACCACGTTCACATCCCGTGGTGACTCTGAAGAGAATTCATAGTCTTCCAGCAGGTGTAGCACATATGGCTCGTTTGGATTAGTGCCAACGTATCCTACGAACCGATCTGGAGCCGGCTCCACATCTCGTTCCTTGGCAACACACGGAGCTTGAACTCGTGGCTGTTGGACACGATGATGCGGCACTTTGAAGGTCCTGAGGAAGATCTTGCAGCTTGTGAGATCGTGAGATCTGGACTTGTGAATTGGATAGTAGATGGCGCCCGTTGGTGAAGTGCGTTGAATTCCACGTTCCCAACAAGCGTAGAGTTTAGCCTTCACATGGACTATCAGTGGGTAGTCCTCGAGAGTATGCTTGGATGTCTTATGAACAGGACACCAAGATCTCGGTTTTTGGGTTGTCATCCTTGTCGGCTCTGATCTCTTGTATAGAGGACATAATTCGGCCGCTTGAGGATTCCTCCCAGATTGTGGGGGCCCTCGATGTTCCGTTCTCCACTTGCATGGGAGGAATCGTCGGCGGGGTGTCGTTTCTCAGAGTCATAGCCGTGCCTTTCTCGTTCCCGGTAATGATTGGGCCATTCGAGATTGGCGTAATGGTATAGACCGGAAACACAATAGATCCGACTTGAGTCCACACCAGCGATGTTGAGGTAGAGGCTCCTTGATTGGCGCCGGTGTTGGTACTGCTGTCGTGAAGGCTTGAAGTCATACTGGCAGAACCTTAAGCACCAAGTCCCTCTACCTGGCACGCCACTATCGACGAGTAATACTCGTGGACCGAATGAGCTGAATATTGGGGTACGTTGGAACGAGGGTCTACGTAGTACGACATCAAGCAGACAAAAGACAAGGATTATACTGGTTCAGGCCCCTTGTCAAGTAATAGCCCTAGTCCAGTTTATATGAGATTGATGATGAGGAATCACATATTACAAAGGAAGTAGACGAAACAGACGGTACCGATGAGATCGTAGTTGATGAATCCGACGAGATCTCCCGGCGACTAGGCTCCGCGTACTCTGGCTTCGTAACTATGGTGTGTGTGTTGGCGATGAAATTTGATGCCTTGCGCCCCTCCCTGGGGGTCCCTTTTCTACCATGGATCATCTTGACTCTTAAGTAAGGCCTGTTAATATCTGATCTAGTATAGTATAACAAAAACTCTACCCTTCCGAGTATGACTTTGGAAATCGCTTGACTCGTAGAGATATTTTCCGTAATTTAGAACGAATTCCAAACGGTATACATGGGAACGATCCGTGTGCGTAAAGGTATACCTTATCGGTGTATTCCATAAGTCGTAGGATAGGAGACATGCTTTATCCGTAACCCTGACAATAAGTGAATAAAATGAGGGAGTTAATTTGGACCATATATTAATCATCTAATGACTAAAAGTAATTAAGGTGACATGGCTTAATTAGAAAAAAGAGAAATAACATTAAACCTATAGGACGGACTTTATTTATATATAGGATATATTGGATTTCACCTGTTATCCTGTTCTTTTGTTGATTATTTTTCTCACTCACATCCTGTATGTATAACGAAAATCAAGCTTTAATTAGTAGTATAGATGGAGAGGCAGCGTGGCAGCGCTGGCTTTGTTCCCTGCCATCCTGCTATAAATAAATAAGCGTGTCACATCAATGAAAACATAATGTTGTACGAAGTATTCACTACTCCACTATACGAGCAACTAGTACCAAGATGAATCTCGATGAGATATTATGTTCCTTTTTTTTAAAAAAAAAACACTGTACCAGCTACTAGTACCAAGAAGCCATGCATGAATCAAGGGCAAAATGTACTTATCTACTCTCTCCGTTCGAAAAAAAGACAAACCCTACATTTTCGTGTCTAACGTTTGACTGTTCGTTTTATATGAATTTTTTTATAATTAGTATTTTTATTATTGTTAGATAATAAAACATAATTAATACTTTATACGTGACTTGTCTTTTTTTTTCATAATTTTTCCAAATAAAACGGACGGTCAAACGTTGGACATGTAAATCCAGGGTTTGCCTTTTTTTTTATGAGGGAGTACGTAAGTATCGTGCTTCCTAATTATTGGTGATATTACTCAAACACGCGATTCAGGCATGGAAAGTTTAATCGATCGAGCATATTCTCCGTGTTAATCATTAAATTAATTTAGTGTGTTCAACCCTGACAAAGTTGGATCCGATCACCGCTGTTGAGCCCATATCGTTACCTCTGACAGGTTTGATCCTCATCAGGTAACAGTGGTTAGTGATGATTGCACCTCATCTCTAATGGGTGGAAGCCCTTTAGTGATGATTAACATCTTTAGTGAGCCATGTAGTCCAGTGGTTATAGTGACTTGAGTAGTACCCTAAGGTTCTGAGTTCAAATCTTTTATAGAGCGAATTTTAGATTGGGTTGTTTACGGGGCTAAGTACCTTATTTCAATGGCCGTATATATCCGGTTAGATATAGAGGCCGGATACCTTTCTAAAAAAAAAATCTCTAATGGGCCATTTTGAAATATCACGTTGCAGGTGAGATTCACCTGTCTGACATATGGCTCTTTCTAGCCTGTCACAGATGACAGATTGTCATTCATCAATTGTCATAGGTGTGAAAATTAAAAAAAAAAAAAAGCCTCGCCCCCCTAGCTCACGATATGGAGGAAAAACTTTAGGATAAATATCAAGATGCACGACACATCAACTTTCTATTTTAATGGCAGATCCAATAACATCAGAGAAAAATTAATGGTTTTTGCCAAATTAACTAATTTGGGCAACATATCCTAATTACTCCCTTAGTACCTTTCAAACACAGTCACTATCCAACTTTGAACATCCGTCTTAATTAAATTTTTTTAAATTAGTATTTTTATTGTTCTTAAATGGTAAAACACGAATAGTATTTTATGCGTGATCTGTGTTTTTTTAATTTTATTAAATAAAATGGACGATCAAAGTTTGAGACGGAAACTGCAAAACTACACTTAAAATAAGATAGAGGGAGTATTATCCTTGCATGGCTAGCTAGCTACTCCCTTCGTCCTAAAATATTAGAGATTTTGGACGGATGAGACACTTCCTAGCACAGCGGATGGCTCTCTAGATTCGTTGTGCTACGAAGTATCCCATCCGTTTAAAATCTATATTTTAGAACGGAGGAAGTAGCTAGGAGAAGTAGTATGTCCATTGCTCTATATATAGGATGGGTGGCAGCAGGGTGGTTAACTTAACTAGCTATAAGCATTAATTAGCAGAAGCTAGCTAGATGATATACTCGATCTATATGTACTACTACACCAGATCGATGCATATGGATCACCGCTTAGCATGTGCTTTCACCATTTCGCAGCCACCGCCGCCTGCATCTGCCTGCATGTGCCTGCAGGTTTCGCACAACGCCACCACCACTGCTGCAGCTAGGAATAATAGAAGCACTATCATCGTGTGCAGCCCAAACGCAAGCAGCAAGCATCACAGCAGCAGCAAGCGTTTACGATCATCGCGTGTGGTGTCTTGTCATGCAGCACCATCGTCTGCCCCAGCTGCTGCCCAGGCTCCCGGTTTCGAGCCCTCGGTGTGGGGTGATTTTTTCGTCCACTATGAACCTCGGCCAACGCAGGAAAGTTTATACTGTATTATCTATACCTCGGTGTGTGTTAAATTTTCTCAACCACAAACAATGTACTCCCTCTATCCAAAAAGACTCAATTGTTAGGTTTTCGTGTCCAACGTTTGACCGTCCATCTTATATGAATTTTTTTTATAATTAGTGTTTTCATTATTGTTAGATGATAAAACATGAACAATACTTTATGCACGACTTATCTTTTTAATTTTTTCATATTTTTTTTAAATAAGACGGACTGTCAAATGTTAAACACGGAAACCAAGGAATCGAGTCATTTTGGGGCGGAGGGAGTACTACATAAATATATATCATTGTCATGCATGCATGGATCGAGTTGTGCATTGAGTGTCGGTTCAAGTTTTACAGAGGTTAATAATTTTAACCGATTACCATCGAATTTGCATTCCTGCATGAAGGTTACTACCTCTGTACTCACTTGACTAGAGAACATTTTCATTTTTTGTATTGTAGAAAAATCAGCAAAATACACATTTTTTCTCGTTCAATTTTTTAATATTTGCTTTAATAAATTAGTATGCTTTAAAACATAAAAATGGTGTGTACATATGTATATGCATTTATCATGTGTACATAATGTACATATACCATACACACCATTCTTATGTTTTATTATAAAAGTTTAAAAAATGTATGCATAAATGTTTTAAACTTTTCTAGTAAATTTGTTGTACATAAATGCAAATTACTCACATAAAATTGAATCAATTTTTAAACTTCTCTAATATATCAGAGTAGCATCTCGGTTAACACTATAAAAATATTCTTATCGGAGTAGCATATCGGTTATCAGAGTAGCATGTTCCATTTTATCGGTACGCAGGATATTACCAATTTCATCATTTTTGAAAAACAATGCAGCACTAATTAACAGACAAAAGATGGCATGGAATAGAATTTTACGAACATGTTATGAAATAGAGATGAGTGTAACAAAACGTTGAGTATCATACATAAGAGCTCTGTATGGCAAATTAACCTATACAACTGAAATATATTTTTCAATGT
Source organism: Oryza longistaminata (assembly GCA_009805545.1). Classification (NCBI taxonomy): domain Eukaryota; kingdom Viridiplantae; phylum Streptophyta; class Magnoliopsida; order Poales; family Poaceae; genus Oryza; species Oryza longistaminata. The sequence continues at coordinate 17,155,923 of CM020180.1, read as the reverse complement.
AAACTTATTCTATTGAAATATTAACCATTAGATTAATTTGCATCTAGATTGGATCTAGAAAAAACCTTAAAAATTAGCATATTGGTCAACAACTTAGCTAGCGTGAACATTTAGGATCGATATGTCACACATAAGAGTCTTTTAGCCATGGAAGCTGGCCATCTCAACAAAGGTCTGCAGGTTTTGCTTTTGATTGGTAGTTTTCATCGTTGCATCCAGGCTAGCATGTGCAAGGAAAGAAACCACAGTGCTACACTCCATAACAATATATTAAATGTTATCGTCTCTCGACAATGCAGTTTTGTCATGATTCATATCTCCAGTCCTTGCCTAAGTCTCGTGATTCACAACTTATTGTTTTAAGACTGAGAACATGCAAACTAACATAATTTCCAACCAATTCGACTCCTCAAACATATCTTCTATCTCCAATAATGAACACTGCAAAATACAAAACAATCTAGCTGATATGTTTAGAATGCAGAAAAAGAAAACAGAATGAATCATCAGTAACACTATCTTTGACAAACACGGGTGATTGCCATGTCCATGTACCGGCATGCTTATTTTTCAAGTTGTTGTACTAGATGACCACTGCCTACTATGTTCTTGTACCGAGGGTATAATTTACTCAAATTGTTATGTTTCTCTTTGTCATATATAGCTTCTAAACTATTGCTACTGCTTTTGACGAATCTTCAAGTCTATCTTTTTTTTTCCTGCAATCCAAACTAACAAATCAGTACATTCATGCAGCAATCGACAGAATGGATGAGGGATAGGGCCGACAAATTGAAAGAGGATGTATGCACACTATTTACACCCACTAAGGACATCTTAAGGAGGATGTACTTAGTAGATGAAATAGTGCATCTAGGAATCGATCACCTCTTTGAAAAAGAGATTGAAACTGCATTAAAAGACATACATGAAACCGAATTGGCTAGCTCTAACCTTCACGAGGTTGCTCTACGGTTTCGTTTGCTCAGGGAGCGTGGGTTTTGGGTATCTCCAGGTATTTCACTACTTAGTTAATGGATTGTGCATAGTTATTTTGGAACTGTTCATTACTACGACGATTGAGGACCATATATATATATATAAATGTTCAAAAGAGATTGCGAATAACGTGCCTAGCTAAACCTTGGAACTTCACAAACATTTTTATATCAAATCTCACATGCAGATATATTCAACAAATTCAAGGGAGATGATGGTAATTTCTTAAATGAATTTGCTGAAGACCCAAGGAGCCTACTATCTTTATACAACGCAGCCCACCTCTTCATACATGGTGAGCCAGAACTCGAGAAAGCTATTTCTTTTGCAAGGAGCCATCTCGAATCAATGAGTTCGCATAGTGTTTTGAAGGCCCCTTTAGCTGATCAAGTGAAGCGGCATCTTCGCTTGCCACTGCCAAGGACTCACAAGAGAGTGGAGATGCTACGTTATATGTTTGAGTATGACCAAGAGAATGAGCACAATCCGGTTCTTCTTGAACTAGCAAAGTTGGATTTCAACCTACTGCAGCAGGTTCACTTGAAAGAGCTCAAGGAAATTTCTAGGTACTAATATGAATGCTAACTTTAATTTGTTATTTTGAATAAAATAAAATCAAAGGCTAAGACAATTCATGGTGTACGAAATTAATGAAAGAAATATGCAATAATTAAAATCAATAAAAATGGTAATCTATAATATAGTCTAGAACAAAAGATTTGATGACCATTACTGCAAATAGCTATAACTGTCAGTTGATTTAGAAAAGATATACTCCTTAATTACTACTTACGTGCACCGTATAGAGTGTGTTGCAGTTTTTATAGAATAAATGATCTAATAACACAAGCATAAGTTTCGCGGAACATGAATTATGTTTTCTATATAGAAAAAGAAAATAACCTGAACATTAATATAACTTTTATTATATGATACATGTACCGTGCTATGCTACGACCTTTAACTGTTTGTGTGTATATATTTAAGAACCTGAAAGTAATAACTAGTATTAATTTTTTTCTCAGGTGGTGGAAAGATGTTTTGGCATATATGGGTCTAGACCATATCCGAGACCGTGTGATCGAGTGCTACACCTGGTCCTATGCTGTATACCACGAGAAAGACTTGGCACTTGCACGAATGATCTTTGCTAAGCTAGTCGCGCTAACTTCCGTATTGGATGACACATACGATGTCCATGCGTATACCTCCATCGAAGAGTGCCGGATGCTAAACGTAGCCATTCAAGGGTTGGACACTTCATTAATTTTTATGCATCCAATTAATCTTAAGTTTTGGATAATTAATTAAATTTCCCCTGACGTAACTGCTAGATTATTTAATCCTGCCCTGACTAATAATGTTATACCGTTCCAGATGGGATGACAGCGCTGCCTTGCTTGTACCAGAGTACCTGAGAAAGTTTTATGAAATAATCTTGAGGACCTTTAGGGAGTTTGAGGATCAAATACCAAGAAATCAGAGGTACCTTGCTGCTTTCTCCAAGGCAGAGGTATAACTCACTCCCTCTTTACTTCTGACCCAGAAAAAAACTTAGACCGTCCTTGTTTATTTACTCTCACCTTTGATGATCAATATTTTAACTTTGACCGTTACTCCCTCCATCCCATAATATAAGGGATTTTGGGTGGATGTGAGGACAGATGGAGTAATTAATAACCTTCAAACAATCAATATATGATTAATCAAAATTAATCATATATTTTAATTTGATGAATGACGTATCGTAGGGTGGTGTATACTTTAGGAAAAAGTATGAATTACCCCGTGAACAATCGTGGTAGACCGAATTATACCCTGAACTCGAAAATTGGACATTCGATACCCTCAACTATTGTTTTGAGTGGTTTTGACTTGAAATTACACACGTGGCACCAACGTGGCAGCCCAGTCAGCAAAACAAAAAAAACTGGGCCCACTTGTCATACTTCTCCCTCAATCCCCTCAACCCAGTCCCTTCACATTCCCCCCTGCTCTCTCTTGCCACGTGCTCGGTTGGCCGGTGGTGGAGGAGGACCACGCCCGGGCGGGTGGAGGAGGCGGACCGGGCAGCCGGCGACGGATGCGGACCTCGCCTGGGCAGTGGGCAACTAAGGTGGAGCTCGCCCGGGCAGCTGGTGGCGGAGGCGGACCCGACGACCGACAGTGAATGCGGACCAGGCTATTGACGACGGAGGCGGACTAGGCAGCCAGCGGCGGAGGTGTAGCTCAGCTGGTGCCTTAGATCCAGAGCCCGCCGTGGGCCGGTGTGGGACGAGGGTGACGGCGATGAGGCCAGTGCTGGCATAGGAGGAAGCAGAGCCCTGGGAATCAAGGCGACGGTCCTGACAGCAATGACGAGTGGGCTCGAGCTCCTCCACTCAAGCCATGGCACTGCCAAGCTCCTCCTCCTCGAGCTCCCCGCCCTTGGTTGTGAGCTCCACAACTCTCCTCGCTAAGCTCGAGCTCCGCCTAGTGCGAGTCCACGTGCACGTGGCTCCGGCAACAAGCACCCCCTTCTCCGAGAGAGACGGCAAACCACCACCACGGCACCAAACCGCCCCTCTCCTCCTTCCTGCCTCCACTCAAGCATGAATCCCATCCCCTTTTGTTGAGCTCAGAAAAGACGGGGTCAGCAGCGAGCTTGATGTAACCGGGGCGGCATCCAACTCCATGGCAGCATCGAATCAAAGCAATCCCCTTGCTGAGGTCGAGGAAGATGGAGTCGTCGGGGTGGCCTCATGCCCATGACGAGCTCCACGGAGACGGATCCGCATAGGTTGCCATTGGTAGAGTGCCGGCGGCAGCAGCAATAGCTAGCCAAGCTCGTGGAGCCCCTTCTTCCCCCTCCCTATTGGATTGGCCCTGGCCACTGGTGCTCTCTCCTCTGCTCACCGAGAGAGAGGCAAAAAGGGAGGAGAGAAAAAAAATGCTGACAAGTGGGCCCCACTTGTTTCTTTATTTGTTTTTGTTGACTGTATCGCCACGTGTATGCCACGTAGACTGCAAAGAAGGAGGGAAAAAAAAGAGACGCTGACAAGTGGGCCCCACTATTTTTTATTTGTTTTCTGACTGTATCGTGACGTGTGTGCCATGTAGGCTGAAAACCGCATCGAAAAGAGTTACAATGGTAATTTGTCCGATTTTAAGAGTTTGGGGATGTCAAATATCCTGTATTGTAGTTTAGGGGGGTAAATCGTACTATTGCAATATTTCGGGAGATAAATTATGGGGTATATATACAATAAGTACATATGTCCGCGATAGAAGAAGTATTTGAAAGTGTTTTAAACCAGAGGGAGTAGCATAAAACCTGCTGCATATATGTACTAATTTTTGTTGTATATTTTGTAGTAATGAATAGTATTGGAACAATTGATATCAATTAGTAGTATACGTATATATATTTACATATCTATCTATGCAGTTAGTTTTGTTTCGTGAATACATTTGAATCCTTAATTTACTAGCTTGCATGTGTGCATGCCAGTTCCAAAAGCTGACCAGTAATTACCTGGAAGCAGCGGAATGGTACCACCGGAATCACAAGCCGAGCTTCAACGATCAGGTGGCTCTGGGAACCGCGACCACAGGCACACGATCGCTTGCTGCCGGCCTAATGCTTGGCATGGGTGATGCTGCAGCAACAAAACAAGCATTCCAGTGGGCTGTTACTAGCACTGACGCCATCATCTCCTGTGGAAAAATTGGGCGTTTAATGAATGACATTTCTGGATTCAAGGTAACAGAGAGAGTTGAATTAATTTAATTTACTGCTGGAGTAGTATTTTACTAGTTACCAAGTAATTAATTAATCTCAATTTAGAACTCCATGTCAACGAGAGAGCTAGCATCAGGTTTGACAGAATTTTCCACTTAACATAACGCTCGGAGATATCTTAGGCTAGTGTGTAAGGACATGCATGTTTGACACGGCTAGCTTCGAATCCAATTTTTTTAAAAGCTAGATATTTGATTGCTAGCTAGCTCTAGAAATCCATAGAGCTTTAACTATGTCGATAGCATTTGAATTAATTATCCTTTTTCTTGCCATTTTCAAATCCGGTCCTTATTGAGAAATATATATAGCTTTCAAAACATGGTGTATTTGTTTCTGAAATAAAAAAACGCAAGTACTCCCTCTGTCCCAAAATATAACAACTTTTAGCTCTCAAGATTTATCCTAAAATATAACAACTTCTCCACTAATCCCTAACCAATCACAACCCCCACCATTCAATTTTTCCACCTAACTCCACTACTCAACCAATAATAACCCTCCACCATTCACTTATATATACTTTCTTAATAACTGTGCCAAACTCTAAAAATGCTTATAATATAGGACGGAGGGAGTATAAGGGAAGGACCTAATATTAAATAAATAAAAGGGGAGAGGCTTCGAACCCAGGCCGTACCACCTTATGAGAACTCTGGCCGTTTCTCTATTTCTTTCTGAAATATAACTGTTTAATTATTAATCACTATTCATTTATACGGATGCGCATATGCAGCTTGGGTCGCAGAACAAAGCTGACATGGCATGCGCAGTCGAGGCCTACATCGAGGAGCACAAGGTCACAGCCGACGTCGCCATCGCCAGGATAAACGAGGTGTTGGAGGAGGAATGGAAAACAACCAACCAGGCTCGCGTCGACCACCGGGCTGTTCTTCCTGTGGTGCAGCGTATGATCAACATCACGCTGGGCATCCAGTTGTTTTACGGCAACGACTGTGATGCTTTCACGTTCGGCAAACAGCTTCAGGAGGTTCTTGAGGATCTCTATGTCAAGCCCATGTCCTTATTATAGAGGCTGAAACTAGGTGAAACCCCGCACACTGCTGCGGGAATTTAGTATAAAGATATACATTGAAACATTATATGAGTTATGTTGGATGATAATTTAACATGTTTGTATTTGAAAAGCTCTTAAATTATAAAAACTATAAAGATATAGCATGTTTGCATGATGTTTAAATGTGATGATTGTTAGTGGATGATGATGTGGCATCTTGTTAATTAGTGAATTAGTGGATGATGATGTGGCATCTTGTTAGTGGATGATGATGTGGCATCTTTTAATGTTAAGCTTAAGGAGTTAGTGGGGGATAACTTTACAGTAAGATATGATTAGTTATTGCATGCATGGGAATGATTAATGCCAAATATATCCATCTGTCTCGTAGTGTGCTCAATCAGTACCGTATGTAATTTTTTTTATCTAATTCACATGATGATCGATGTACGTGTCCATGAACTTTTTTTGGGCAGCAACTTTCCTCTATTTATCTATATGGACAAATAATGCTAGTGTTAGCTGCTAATCACCCGATCGAACACTTTGTGCGCACACGGCACACGTCCGGCACGGCAACAGACGAGAAGACTGAAGAATGCTAGGAGAAATTCAGAACAGATAAACAGAGTATTTCAAAGTTTCAGAGAATCATGGGAGAGAGAGAATTTGTGGGGTAATTTTCTGGTTTCTTCCATTCAACTGAATTGTAAAAACTTACAAATGGAAAACTTAGCTACTGCTACTTATACTCCAATAACAGAAAAAAGGAATCCAAGCCTACAATCGCGCCATCCCACGATCCGGAACTCCTGGATCCAATGCCGTGCAAAACTCACGCCCACAACGCACGCCTGACGCGGTCGCCGACTCCTGCAGCGCACCACATCTCTCGTGCACGCATAACAAACTCAAACCTGAATTATTCATCCAGCCGTTGCAACTGCCACAGTCTGGAACACCTTGGGGCCATAGCTGAAATAACAGTCAACAAATTCCCCCTTAATTCTGCTATGACCCAAAATCACGAACACCTAGCAGGTGCCGTGCTGTCGCCAATCTCGCTGTTGGCAACCCTTTAGTTAACACATCCGCCCACTGCTCCTCAGTCCGGACGAACTCGATCTAAATCTTCCCACTTTCAACACACTCCCGAATGAAATGGTAGCGGGTGTCTATGTGCTTACTTCTCCCATGAAACACAGGATTTTTCATGAGTGCAATTGCTGATTTGTTATCAACATACAACTTCACCGGCCTAGCGTCTGCACCAATCATCTCAATCATCAATCTCCTGAGCCACAAAGCGTGACAAGCTGCTGCAGTGGCTGCCTCAGCCTCACAGGACGAAAGTGCCACTGTTTTCTGCTTTTGTGAACTCCACGAAATCAGACTATTGTTGAGATAAAATGCCATACCGCTAGTACTCCGACGATCATCACTGTCACCAGCCAGATCACTATCTGTGAATCCGATGATCTCCACTGCACCTTTACCACCAGCAAACGTGAGCCAACAGTTGATTGTACCCTTGAGGTACCTGAGAATTTTCTTCATCGCCTTGAAATGCATCACAGTCCGATGCTCGATGAACCTGCTCACTACACCCACAGCATAGGACAAATCCGACCGTGTATGCAACAAGTAACGAAGACAGCCTATCACTCGCCTGTACTTCGTGGGATCAACTGTGTTTTGTTCAGCATCTTTGTGCAACTGTGAACGATGTTCAATAGGTATTGAGGTAGAATTGCAATCTAGCATCCCAAACTGGGTCAGAATCTTCCTTGCATAAGCAGTCTGCTTGATGGCGATCCCGTCAGCACTTTGCATCACTTCAATCCCCAAGTAATAAGTCAGAAGTCCAAGATAAATCATCTCAAACTGCCCCATCATCTGCTGTTTAAATGCTGTGATCTCGCTTGGGTTTTCTCCTGTCACGATCAAATCATTAACATATACTCCGACAATTAGTCCGGCACTCCCTGTACCTCTAGTGTAGACTGCTTGTTCTTGTGCACACCGGCTGAAACCAAGTTCCTTCATACTCCGGTCAAGACGTGTATTCCACACCCGTGGTGCCTGTCTCAGCCCGTAGAGAGCCTTCCTCAATTTGTACACAAGATGTTCCTTCCCCTTCTCAACAAAACCTTCCAGCTGAGAAACATATACTTCTTCCTCAAGATCACCATTAAGGAATGCCGACTTGACGTCGAGGTGATGCACTTGCCACCTCCGATCAGCTGCAACTGCAAGTATAGCTCGCACCGTGTCCAACCTCGCAACCGGCGCAAACATTTCATCAAAATCCACACCTTGCCGCTGGACGTACCCAATCACCACCAGCCGTGCCTTGTGTTTGATCACCTCACCGGCGGTGTTTTTCTTCTGCTTGAACACCCATTTGAGCCCTATTGCCTTGTGACCGGCTGGCAGCATGCACAGCGACCACGTCTTGTTCTTCCCAATGGCCTCTAGTTCCTTGTTCATAGCATTCACCCACGCCGGCTCACCGGCTACTCCTTGGTAGGACGACGGCTCCTCCATCTCTGCGAGCAGCGCTTCTGCGTCATCATCGTCCTCCACCAGGTCCACCCGAGGTGCATCAAGCATGATTTCCACCAAGCTTATGTACCGCATCGGCCCGTCGTCACTGCCGGTCGTGCACGGTGACGCCTCCACCTCGGCAGAGTGCGTTGAGGATGAGCCAAGTGTAGGCGTGTTAGGCAAGGGTGGTGAGAACCTTAGCGGGCTTGCCGGAGGCGTTCCCCGCTGTTCCGCCACTTCTGGCTCCATCCCGGCTCACCTCTCCTACAGTAGCATTCCACTGCCAAGGTGTGTTTTCATCAAAAACAACGTCACGACTTACAATGATTTGCCGACGACGCGGATCAAACAGTCAATGCGCTTTGCTCCCTTCTTCAACACCCAGGTACACGAACAGATTGCTCCGGTCGTCCAGCTTCTTCAAGTGCGGTGTAGTCACCTTCGTGTGCGCCGTACACCCGAACACACGCAGGTGGCCTAGGTGAGGTTTCTTCCCCGTCCATGCCTCGAACAGAGTGCCATTTCCCATCGCCTTGGTCAGCAGCCGATTTAGGAGGACTACGCCGTGACGAACCGCCTCGCCCCACATCCTGCCGGGCACGGACATCCCCTTGAGGAGAGACCACGCCATTGCCATCCATGCCTCGAACAGAGTGCCATTTCCCATCGCCTTGGTCAGCAGCCGATTTAGGAGGACTACGCCGTGACGAACCGCCTCGCCCCACATCCTGCCGGGCACGGACATCCCCTTGAGGAGAGACCACGCCATGGCCATCACCGTCCTATTGCGACACTCCACGACGCCATTCTGCTGCGGTGAATACGGTGCCGTCAGGTGGCGCTCGATGCCGGCTTCATCGCAGACGCGCGTGAACTTGCCGAACAAGAACTCGCCGCCACGGTCTGTCCGGAGTGTCTTGATTGTTCGTCCTGCTGTGTTCTCCGCCAACGGCTTGAATTTCTCGAACGCTGCGAGCGCTTGGTCCTTCGACTTGATCACAAACACTGTAACGCCCCGACATTCGTTAGCCATAGACACAGCTAACTCACACCGGGGTGTTATGCATTACCTGTGATATAGTACCAGTCCCTGGATACACTAGCTGGTACACACAGAATAAATGTGGAATCAAAGTAAACTGCTTTATTACATCACTGGTTAGTAGTCCTTGCATAAGTTGCCATCTTGGACAAGCCCAAAGATGAGCAACACAACAGCACGGAAATAACATAAAAGTGACGGCGCAGAAGTGAATAGCGCGGAGACTAAGCGACTAAGTAACTACGCCCTAGGCAAAGAACCTAGGCAACTATCTTAATCCACAGGCGAGGCTCGGGGCTAGGCACGAAACATCTAGAAGTCTTCATACTCAGCTTGCTCCTGGAGATACTCCTCGGCGGTCGGGTCGACATCTTCATCTTCATACTCTATAGATTATTATAAGGGGCAAGGGTGAGTACTTACGTACTCAGCAAGCCAGGGGAAAAGAATGACATGTTGGGTTTAAACAAGGAGGCTAGGGTTTTATTTGCAAAAGCTGCCTTTTTGGTAAAGTGATTTATTTCACAAAACTCCTAGTGAGTGAGTCAAGTTTTAGTTGTTGGGAGGAGGCTCATGCCTCGACCCATTCTACAAGTTGCTTTGCAACAAGTTGTCACGATTAACAGACAACAATTAATTTGTCTCCTTTATTAGTTTCTTCTCACTTTCACGACAACACATAGTCCACACAGTTATCCCAACACAACAACACCATCATGGCCCTAACAACACCTCGGTATCGGACGACACCCCAGGTCACACAAACCCGTTCCTAACCACGCAGGTTAGCCGTTTGCCACACAAGCGGACTCTGGTAACGTTACCCTTCCCAATAATCACTTCTTCACAAACATTTGTCAAACAAATCTACGCTATGAGAAACACCTTACACTCGCCCTTGACCGTGGGCACAGCTGTTCGAACAGTTCATTAATCTCTGTAGAGGTTACACGCTTTACCCACAAGACACGAAACTTACATCGGTACTGGCCGGTACCGGAAGTTCGTGATAAGGCCTTTCCAAAGCTAACCCATGAAAATCGCATGCCACCTAGTTGGGCTAAGATGCATAGCCGAGTATCAGGCAAAGACAGCCGTCAACCACATAGGAAATACCGAGGATGTCTCCTACTCCTAATGGTACCACGCCACAATATAGGCAAAAAGACACCCATGATGGGCAAAAATGTGTAACACTTCGTCTCCTCATCCTCGGCATTCCACAACCATTGGCACACCAACTCCTATGTGATAACAATTTACTTAACCAGAGGCATTCCATAAATACCCATGTGGTCGCACTGTAATGTGTTTGGATGGATTTCCCAAAGGAATCGGTCCTTAACGACAATACGTAGCCAAACCACAAAAGCATGAATCCGCATCATCACAACTTTCACAACACATTTTATTTCACAACTCCTCAGTACAACGTACCGGATTTTTAAACAAGTAATTTGGAATAACCCAAGTTTCCCACACGGCGAACAATGCAAGCATGGCTAAGCGAAACTACCTCAGTAATCGTATAACGATACCGGCATAAATATTTGTGGAGCTATCAAAGGTATGGAAACATCAACCTACGAAATATAAGTGCGACTACTAGGTTGGTCCGTCGGTTGTATAAACAATCCGAGGCCTAATATGTTAATCGTGTATACTAAGCAATGCATTTTTGCAAACAACATATCATTGCAAATATAGGGGCAATGTGATCAAAGAGGCTTGCCTTGCACAGGGTTGGGGTCTTCTCCCTCAAAAGCGGCGTCCGGAGCTTCCTCGAACTTGGGCTCTTAACGCGAAAACAAAGCTAATAAACAAAAGAAAATAAAACAAGCTCAAACCAGAGAAACAATAGTGCCACTGTGTAGATCTCAATTTTAGAAAAATTTAGGAACTTGAACGGGTCAATCAGAGTTACGGTTGATTTTCTATGAATTTTCAAAGGTTGAAAGGATTTTCTGGAATATCTATTATTGAACGGCAAGGGAATATTTCGTTGGAATATTCCGCTAGGGTTGACGGCATAGTAGGGCCCACCTGTCAGCGACTGATTGGAGGGAAAAAGGTGCGGGCCCGTCTGTCAGCGGCTCGGGTCTCCTCCTTCCTCCTCTCGCTCCTGCTCGACCCGGCTCGGTGCAGCACGACGACGCGCCGCGGCGGCGGGACTCCGGCGAGGCGACCGGCGGCCGAGGACGGTGGCGGCAGACTCCG
>CM020180.1:17130341-17142421 GCA_009805545.1 Oryza longistaminata | reverse complement strand
TCATCTGTGACGGGCACCAACTTTAGGCCCGATTGAGATAACATTCCATATCTCAAACGGGACTAAAGTTGCGGCCCGTCACAGATGACCATCATCTGTGACGGGCACCAACTTTAGGCCCGTTTGAGATAACATTGCATAGCTCAAACGGGCCTCAAGTTGTGGCCCGTCACAGATGACCATCATCCGTGACGTGCACCAATTTGAGGCCCGTTTGAGATAACAACTAGGCCCGTCACATATGACTCATCAGTGACGGGCAATATACTTAATCTCTATCGGGCATTAACTAAAGCCCGTCACCGATGACTAGTTTTCTATTTTTCATATGAAATGTTTATATTTGTAAGTTGACTATAGCAAAATAATTTAGTGCAGTATAATAATTTATTTTATGAGTCAAAATAATTTTACGGGTAGTAAATGATTTCAAATGGAAAAAATGTCAACAACAAAATTGTATAACTTATCAAGATTTACAACTTTTAGTTTGGTCAATTTTCAATATAATATTTTTTGAACAGTTTGAATTTGAATTTAAAAATATGACAACTTCAAACAACATTTTCAAATACTAAATGATTTCAATTGAAAATGTCATCAACAACAAAGTTGAATAACTCATCAAGATCTAAAACTTTTATTTTTGTTATTTATTCATCCGACGAAATGTTAGTAAAATTATTCATAAATTTTACATATATGTGTTATAGTTTATAAAACCAGATAAGAGATATGTCAATTTTGTGAACAATGTTACTATTACTTTATCGTATGAAGAAATGACCAAAATAAAAGTTGTAGATCTTGATGAGTTATTCAACTTTGTTTTTGATGACTTTTTCAGTTGATATCATTTAGTATTTGAAAATGTTGTTTGAAGTTGTCATATTTTCAAATTCAAATTTAAACGGTTCAAAAAATGTTATATAGAAAAATGACCAAAATAAAAGTTATAGATTTTTATGAGTTATATAACTTTGTTGTTGATGACTTTTTCAGTTGAAGTCGTTCACTAATCTAAAATTCTATTTGAACTTTTCAAACTTTGAATTTCAAATTTCAAATTGTTTAAATAGAGTCAAATGGAGAAATGACCAAAATAAAAATTTTGCACCTCGATGAGTTCTACAACTTTGGTTTTGGTGACTTTTCCATTTGAAATCATTTAATAACCCCAATTTGACATCTTGGCCTAGGGCATAATAGGATTAATAGAATACTCATACCAACAAGTTACAACTACTTTTTCGGAAGCCAATCTTCAAAGAACTTTGATGTCAAGCGTGCTTGGTCTGGAGCAATTTCAGGATGGGTGACCGATCAGGAAGTTCCCGCGTGGGTGCACACGAGTGAGGGCTAGCCAAAAAATAAAATTTTTATTTTTGGATTATACTCATCTGTGACGGGCATTAACTTAGGCTATAGTTAATGCCCGTCACAGATAAGGGTCATCTGTGACGGGCGCTAGTTGTGGCCCGATTGAGATAGGTCATCTGTGACGGGCTATAGTTTGACTGGTCGTCTGGATCAAAGTTATCGGTGACGGGCTTTACTTAGGGCCCGATTGAGATAGAATCATCCGTGATGGCCGTTTGTCCGATTGAGATAACTCTTCACATCAGTGACTTCTAGCCTGTGACGGACGCCATGCCCGATTGAGATGGGGCTTACCGCCCGATTGAGATGAGGGTATCCATTCTAGTGGTGGTCCATACAAGTACTAAACTGAACTTTCAACTTATGTGTGTATGCCGACAACCATCAATCATAAATGTTTGGTTTGTATGCGGAATCCATTTTCGTTTATCATTGACAAGAATTAACAGTGCTTTTCCCCATAGACTGGTTGCAATATTATGAATGAAATAGCCAAATCAACTTTAAAGTCTGACTGCAACAACTTGTAAAAACTTATTTCATTACTTCCTTGAGGAATATTTCATCACAATATGATGCTTGTTAATGTTGAAAATAAAAGATATAATTAATTTATTCATGGGTTTGGTTTAGTTCTAGACGTTCTTTCTCTCCTCTCCAATTCTCAACTTATACTTTGTAGGTCGATCTGACCAATAGGTGATGGTGAGAGCATATGAGAATGGAGCTGGCCTAGGTGAGACCTGTGCAATTCATTCTTCAATCCAAAACTTCTTATGTTGCTTTTCTTAATCCTATTCACATGAACGGCATATAGCATTTTTATCCATTAAAGGGTAAATTTAAGTATAGTAGTTAGCAGTCATTTTGTTATACGATTTAAAGTCAGTTTTGTGGTTTTGTTATGCAGAAGAGTACTTAGCAGTTCTTTATTAAAGTTGACTGTTATGCATAGTATTAAAGTATAATTGATATATGGATGGATTTTGTTCGAAGTTAGTAACAAAATTAGTAAAGTTCAGGGGATAAGAGGATTGTTGACACTGAAAAAGTTGTGTGATGTGCAACTAAATAGGTATCCATTTAAATTGAAATTTATATTCTGCATACTGGGGCTTAATTCCTCAAATTATTTTTGTCTCACAGATGCCTAGGAGGACTACATTCATGAGGTTGCTGCGGAGTATTTTGGTTTGCTGATTTCGACATTCATTTTGGTGAGTTACTTGTGGCTCGACATAGTGTGGACTTGGCCAGTGAACCTAGTTTCCTCTTGTGGTTGCATTTGGTCAGTTAACATAGGACCTTATTTTGCTATCTAGGATATGGTGGAATTGCTAAAACCAAACCTAGTTTGCAATTGTAGCTGGATTTGGTGAAGATGTACTAAACATGTTATTATTTTGCTATGGTCTGTACTGATATGAGGTCAGTGATCACCTGTATATGTGAATGGGCTTTGATTGTAAGTACTGGTTTGATAAATGGACTTGTGCTATATTGAATGTTAACTGGGCTTATATATACTCTGTTAAATGGTTGTTATATCTCAAGCTTATGCAAGCTTTTGTAATGGGCTTATGAGCTAAAATAGTGTTTAAATAGCTGTCTTATATGGATCATTCCAATATCTTATTGGACCTATAATTGGGCTTAACACATAAACATATTGCCTCGTACATGGACCATAAATAACAATAAATAACAGCCCACAAGAAATTTCATCACGATTAATATCGTCACAATTAACATGCCATGTCAGATGGGACATTGTACTACAATTTTATGATGTTTCTTGTCCTACATGGCAACTGCAAGCCTAGTGATTTGTGACATTTTCTAGGCTTCGTAATGACGAACATGAGCATCATAAAGCAATGGTGAAAGAAGGATCGTTTCTAGGTTAATAACAAATTAAATACGTTTTCGTTACAAAACATGATTAGAGAGGCATGGCAGGTCACGATCGACTTTTCGTCACGCGATCGTCACAAAGTTTGAAACGTGACACAATTTTCATTCTTTGTGACACAAATGAAACGTCACCTAGCTATCATAAGATCTCTTGTAGTGTGGGTGATAGCGCTCGGTAAAAATGTAAGCCCCAGTTTTTTAATAGGTGCCCTTTTTTTAAAAAAAAATCGGCACTTATACTTATTTTAAAAGAATCGTCACCTATAATACAAGTATATGTGTCGGTTCTATTTAAAAACCGGCACCTATAGTATTGGTGCCGGTTTTTCTTTAGAATTGACACCTATATTGCTTAAAGGTGTCGGTTCTACTTTTTTTCATCGTGCTGAGGTGAGAAAATGCTATATTTGCCGGTTTTAAATGAATCGGCACCTATAAGGCCGGTCCCTATGTGGGTTTTTTAAGTAGCCTTAACTTCTATAAGGCACACAACCATAGGTTTGTTCAATGAATAAAAACATACGGTGATGATGGAACAAACCCTCAACTCCATCTTATTTATTAAGTAGCCCTAAATCACATAGATTTAGCTAGCAATTTTAAGAGTATAGCGCCAATAAATACAGTAATATTATTTGGCGCACATAGATAAAAAATAGAGCAACCCACCAAGATAATCATTATGAGAAAGATGGATTTGCATTACCCCCATTTGGGCATGCAGTAACTAATTTTGGCCTCTATATGGGCATGGGCTTGACATAGAGATTCTCAAGAATCTCCCGAAGTTGCTCGCCGAAAGTGAAAGCATCACTGTCATAGCCGTAGAACATCGGGATGGCCATCGTTAAGTTGATAAGGCGCTGCGCCACTGGAAGAACAGCCTGGTTGTCGATCCGAGCCCGGTTAGTTGTTTTCCACTCATCTTCCACCAGCTCATTTATCTTGGCGATGGCAACGTCGACCGTGACCTTGTGCTCGTTGATGTAAGTCTCCACCGCGCATGGCATATCGGCTTTGTTCTGCGACCCGAGCTGCAAGCAGTTCATATGCACGCATCCGCGATATGTAAGAGGCTATAATTAATTTAGAGGAGGGATATAACAAAAGTAAACTTCAGAGAGGAAAAACGCACACCATGTTTTTTGTTTTGTTTGAAATAGAAACAGAGAGGAAATCTATATAGTTTTAGTTTCTAGAGCTAGAAACAGACAATCCTAAGGCTGAGTTCGGATGGGGGAGATGGGAACCCAACTTCTACGCACAGAAAACGGAGCAGTCCATTAACGCGTGATTAATTAATTATTAGCTATTTTTTTTTCAAAAATGGATTAATTTAATTTTTTTAAGCAACTTTCGTATAGAAATTTTTTACAGAAAATACACCGTTCAGCAGTTTGAAAAGCGTGCACGCGGAAAACGAGGAAGAGGGGATGGGAAAAGGTGCATGCGAACACAGCCTAAGAAATCTTAGATCTGAACCTATGGTAAAATATGGTCCAGTGAAGATTAATTTTGTTAAACCTATTGCATGGTTATATATGTTACATTATTACTCTCAAAACATGCATGGTGATTTCTGAAATTTACTTCCTAACTAAAATACTACAGGTGAATCAATTCGAGCCTATGCATCGATCGATTAATTACCTTATATCCGGAAATGTCATTCATGAAACGCCCGATTTTTGCACACGAAATGATGGCGTCGGTGCTAGTGACAGCCTACTCGAAAGCCTCTCTTGTTGTTGCTGCATCGCTCATGCCGAGCATTACACCCGCAGCTAGTAATCGCGCGCCTGTGGTCTCGGTCGCGAGAGCCACCTGCTCACTGAAGCTTGGCTTGTAATTCCGGTGGGACCATTCCGCTGCCTCCAGATAATAACTAGACAACTTTTGGAACTATGCATATGCATTTATGCACAGAACATATTAAATTAATTAACGATCGGAATGTAGCTATCCATGAAACAAATGAACTCCCTCAGTTTTAGGTTATAAGACGTTTTGACTTTGGTCAAAGTCAAGATGCTTTAACTTTGACCAAGTTTATACTGAAAAGTACTAACATTTTCAACCCAAAACAAATTTATTATGAAAATATATTCAATTATTAATTTGATGACCCAAGACAAATTTATTATGAAAATATATTCAATTATTGATTTGATAAAACTAATTTAGTATTATAAATATTACTATATTTGTCTATAAACTTAGTCATACTTAAAATAGTTTGACTTTGACCAAAGTTAAAATGTCTTGTAACCTGAAACGGAGGGAGTACTAGCTAGCTAGTAATTGATATTGTTCCAATATATACTATATATTAATTACGCCAAATATACAACAAAATATAGTGTGTGTGTGTGTATATATATAGGTAGGTAGGTTTTATGCGTTTACCTCTGCCTTGTTGAAAGCAACTAGGTACCTCTTATTGCTTAGCATTTGATCCTCAAACTCCCTAAAGGTGCTCAACATTATTTCATAAAACTTTCTCAGGTATTCTGGTACAAGGGAGACAGCGCTGTCATCCCATCTGCATGATATTATATATATTAGTCAGAACGGTATTAATTATAAGTTAATCTGTGTGGATTATATTTTCAAATGTAAACTTAACAAATAAGTTCAAACAAATGGTCTAGGTAATACAATACTAGAAGAATTTTCTTGTAGAAAATATGTTTCTTGAAGCTAGCGTGGAATAAACCATTACACAATAACATATACTGCGAATAAGCTAAATTTAAGAATAGAACATATGCCCTTAATTAACTAGCGCGAGGTGTTAACCAGTTAATACATATCCATGCTCAAATATCATACAATAATGAGTATATTAAGATTACATTGAGATCGATGTGAGACGTAGAAATACCCCACCCTTGAATGGCTGCGTTTAGTGTCCGGCACTCCTCGATGGAGGTAAACGCATAGACATCATATGTGTCATCTAATAGGGTAATTATCACAACTATCTTAGCAAAGAGCATCCGTGCAAACGACAATTCTTCCTCATGGTACACTGCGTAGGACCAGGTGTAGCACTCGATCACACGGTCTCGGATGTGGTTTAGACCCATATATCCAGAAACATCTTTCCACCACCTGAAAAATAGTTATTCCAAGTTTTCTTATATACATAATTAAGCTGACGAACTAATTAAATAGGACGATAATTAACAACATATATATAGGGAATCTATCTAGCTTGGACAATAATTGCAAACTAAAACCTTTATTAATTGTTGTCATCATAATTTACTAAGCGGTCAGTATGATATATAGCACGGTACATACATGTATCCCATAATGCTTAAAAAATATATTTGTCATATCAGATCGATTTCTATAAAATGTGCAACACATTCTCTCCATAGTGCGATTATTTTCTATATCTTTCCGACTATTCTGGAGCCACCTATGATCTATCGATGATATACATATTTGAATTGATCCATTGGCAGTTGTAACAATTTATAATAAAAGATTGTCATTTGTATTGATTTTATTGCATATTTCTTTGAGTTTTGTACAGCTAGCCATGAACTGTCATTACCTATCCTTAGATATTATCCTTATACAAAATAACAAAGTTATTATGCATATTAGTACCTAGAAATTTCCTTAAGCTCTTTCAAGTGAACATGTTGCAGGAGGTTGAAATCCAACTTTGCTAGTTCAAGAAGAACCGGATTGTGCCCATTGTCTTGGTCATACTCAAACATATAATGTAACATTTCCACTCTTTTGTAGAGTCCTTGGCAGTGGCAAGCGAAGCGCACGCTTCACTTGATCAGCTAAAGGGCCCTTCAAAACACTATCCCGAATCATTGATTCGAGATGGTTCCTTGCAAAAGAAATAGTTTCCTCGAGTTCTGGCTCACCATGTATGAAGAGATGGGCTGCGTTGTATAACAAGAGTAGACCCCTTGGGTCATCAGCTAATTCATTTAAGAAATTACCATCATCTCCCTTGAATTTCTGGAATACATCTGCATGTGAGATTTGATATAAAAGTGTTTGTGAAGTTTCAACATTTAGCTAGGCATGTTATGCTCAATCTCTTTAATTTGAACATTTTTATATATATGGTCCTTGTGATAGTAATCAACAGTTCCAAAACAACTATACTCAATCCATTAACTAAGTAGAGAAATACCTGGAGATACCCAAAAACCACGCTCCCTGAGCAAACGAAACCGAAGAGCAACCTCGTGGAGGTTAGAGCTAGCGAATTCGCTTTCATGGATGTCTTTTAGTACAGTTTCAATCTCTTTTTCAAAGAGGTAATCGATTCCCAGATGCACTATTTCATCCACTAAGTACATCCTTCTTAACATGTCCTTAGAGGGTGTAAATAGTGTGCATACCTCCTCTTTCAATCTGTCGGTCCTCTCCCTCATCCATTCCGCCGATTGCTGCATGAATGTGTATTGATTTGTTAGTTTGGATTGCAGGACAAAAAAAAAAAAAGATAGACTTGAAGATTCATCAAAAGCAGTAACAATAGTTTAGATGCAATATATGAACAAGAGAAACATAACAATTAGAGTAAATTGTATTCTCGTACAAGAACATAGCAGGCAGTTGTCATATAGTACAACAACTTGAAAAATAAGCATGCTAGTACATGGACTTGGCAATCACGCGCGTTTGTCAAAAATAATGTTACCGACGATTCATTCTGTTTTCTTTTTCTATATTCTAAACATATCAGCTAGATTGTTTGTATTTTGCAGTGTTCATTCTTAAGATATCTTTGAGGAGTTGAATTAGTTGGAAATTATGTTAGTTTGCATGTTCTCAGTCTTAAAACAATAGTAAGTTGTGAATCATGACTTTGGCAACTGGACTGGAGATATGAATCAATGAATCATGAGAAAACTGCATTGTCGATACGATAAAATTTAATATATTGTTATGCAGGAGTGTAGTACGCTGTGCTTTCTTTCCTTGCACATGCTAGCCTCGTTGCAATGATGAACACTACCAATCAAAAGCAAAAGCTGCAGACCTTCGTCGAGATGGCGTGCTTCCATGGCTAAAAGACTCTTATGTGTGACATATCGATCCTAAATGTTCGCGCTAGCTCAGTTGCTGACCAATATGCTAATTTTTAAAGTTTTCACTGGATCGCATCATATCCACCAATCAAGTTCATGTAATCTAGATGCAAATTGCTCTAATGGTTAATATTGCATGCAATAGGATAAGTTTACATTGAAAAATATATTTCAGTTGTGTAAGTTAATTAATTTGCCATACAGAGCTCTTATGTATGATACTCAACGTATTGTTATACTCATCTCTGTTTCATTTAGGTCATAACATGTTCGTAAAATTCTATTCCATGCCATCTTATCTGTTAATTAGTGCTGCATTGTTTTCGAAAATGATGAAATTGGTAATATCTTGCACACCGATAAAATGGAACATGCCACACATTTTTCGTAGTGTTAACCACGAGATGCTACTTTGATCACAATATATTTATTAGAGAAGTTTAAAAAATGATTCAATTTTACGAGAGTAATTTGCATTTATGTATGACAAATTTATTAGAAAAGTTTAGAACATTTATGCATACATTTGTAATATATAAATGCATTTGAAACATACAAATGGTGTATACATTTGAAAGATTTTTTAAACTTTTATAACAAAAAATAAGAATGGTGTGTATCGTGTATGTACATCACGTACACAAGATAAATGTATATATATACGTACACACCATTTTTATGTTTAAAGCATACTAATTTATATTAAAGCAAATATTAAAATTATTGAACGAGAAAAAATGAGTATTTTGCTGATTTGCCTACAATACAAAAAAATGAAAATGTTCTCTAGTCAAGTGAGTACTCTCTCCATCCTAAAATATAATCATTTTTGGCTATGAATCTGGACAACTGTGTATCTACATTCATAGCTAAAAGTTGTTATATTTTAGGACGGAGATAGTATATATGTATATAGGTAGTAATCTAGATTACTACCTATTCAATGGTAATTGGTTACTTCCTCCATTTCATATTATAAGACTTTCTAGTTTTGTCCACATTCATATAGATATTAATGAATCTAGACATATATCTGTGCCTCGATTCATTAACATCTATACTAATGTGGGCAATGCTAGAAAGTTTTATAACCTTAACGGAGGTTGTGGAGATTATGGGTTTCTTCTCAACAGTTTGATGGATCATTGTCACTGACATCATTACTAGCACCTCTACATCATCGGCCCTGACGTCTCCGCCATTGCTAAGGGGTGACTACATCCTCGCTGTCGGTTGCTTTTGTCATTATAGACTTTCATCGCCGACTTGTTATTTCGTCTTCATGGTTGGCCTACTACGCAACTGTCGATGGGAGACCTCATCGTTATCATTGACTGCTACACTGCTATTGACTGAATCAATGATATGATCATCTTCATCAACATCCTACCATGCCTATTTGCCTATGCCTACTCTGCTGCTGTTGATGGTCAACTTCGTCATCACAGCCGGCTATCTTGGTTGCCGCCAATTGTCATTATCGCCGATTGCATTTGCCATCGCCAATTGTTTTCTTCTTTTGCATGATTGATGGATTTCGCCATTGCTATTGATGAGCGTCTACGTCTTCACCACCAGCTTGCCTCCGCCACCGCCCATGGTGTCATCGCTTTCACCGCTGGCTTATTATGCCTCTACTGATGGGCATCTTCGTCTTCTTCACCGGGCACCTCGTCTGTTATCTACTGATTATTTCACTGCCATGGCTGCATAACTCTGTCGCCGTTGCTGGGCGCCTTCGTCTTCACTACTGGCTGACCTGACTGTTGCCGACTGGTTTCTTCGCCTCCATGGCTATGTGACTTTATCACCTTTGATTGGTGTCATTGTCTTTACCACCACCAACATCTTTGTCAGCTTTGATGGGTGATATCATCTTTGTCGACGGGTGGTACCGCGACTAGGGTATTTGGATAGTTTGGGGATCGTTGGTACCAGGGTATATGCGAGATTAAGGTAAAAAAGATGGGGACGAGGATTTTTATACAGGATCGGGCCCCTGAATTGTCAGGTAATAACCCTACCCCTGTTGGCCGAAGCCGGTCATTGCTCTTATTCACCATAATCACACTAGTACAATATTTGGGGTAGCCTATCTAACTGTTGTCGACTTGGCGGTCTGAAGTGCTGACTCGTAGTCGACAACAGGGTAGCCTTCCTCCTCGAATCTGCATCCGACGAGATCAAAGACAACGCTATGTCTCTCCTGACAGTATCCATAGACACCGTAGGGGACTAGCCATGCTTATCTCTGAAATCGATATCCGCCGTCTTGTCTTGGCGCATGTTGGCTTGTATGTTGATCTTGTGTCTTGATCTATTGTTCCGTGTCCCCTCTCCTCCTAGGGGGCCTTGTATTTATACCCATAGGTGTCCCCTTGTCGAAGTAGAACTAGGGAAACCAATATGGATACAATCCGAGTAGTCCTTGTCGTTTCCATGTAGAACTCTATTCATCCTTCCTTATGCGAAACTCCTCCTATATCCGAAGGTTGTTTCCGTATAAGACATGGTATGTGGTGGGTCCTATCGAGATTTAGTCAACTAATATTAGGTATGTTGTATCCATAACCCTGACAGTAGCCCCCGACTTCAATGCAAATGAATGAGTTCATATTCTCCATCCGAAGACCTCGGAAGAACTGTTATCGATCTCACGTGACCTTTCTCGGTGAGTTCAGAGATAACGTTAGACTTCCCTTATCAGCCTCGTGCGGGCACCGTATAGGGTTTGTCTGAGTCAATCTCCGACGTCAACCAGGAATGTACAAAGCATACGACTAAGTCTCCCGTCTTGCTGTAATCGAGAATTTGGATTGAAGTCAAGAAATTTTATCTCGGCGGGTACACCATTTCTTCATTCCATATTCCTTGTCGAGATTCAGCAATCGTTCTCGAGTGATCGAGAAGGCATAGAGTCTGCGACGGAGCCTTGTCAACATTGGTTGTACTCGCCTTAGTCGATCTTGGTGTAGAACCATAGAGACATGGAGTCTTCGTCAATGTCGAATAGAATTTTCCTGAAATCAATACTCAGAAAAGAATATCAAATAGAAATAGCCTCCGAGCGAACGCTCACAGGGTGACATGTTATAATATGTATGGAAAACTAAAAATGAATAAATTTACCAACCAATGTTTTGTGTATGAGCGTCTTCTCTCTTACCGACTTCGATCAGTCAGTTTGTAGAGTCATACACTCTCCCTAACCTCCAGCCTTGTCGTCGGAGAATCATTCTCGGAGGATAAGGCTCTTGGACCCTTGACCTGTCTTGGTTGAATAAGCACTGATCCTAGCCCCCAGCCGTGAAGTTGGAAAGTTAATTTCCGATTACACGGCTTGGTTAATACGCACGGCGAGAACTCTTACACGACCAGATCTTACATGGTCTTTCGTCTCTACAGGATCCGACAAGGCCTTATCGGCTCTGGGCGTCCCCAGCCGAAGATCCCTTAGGTTCCTCGGAGGCCTTATCAAGACAGCGTAAAGGGACAGTAGGATATGTTTCAACGTTAGGTGTCGTCGTGGTAAGGGATCTCTGGGTAAAACACTTGGCGATATTGTGTACCTGCTATCAACTTTGTTGAAATAGAGGTAGTAGGAGAGTCGCTACACCGCTGGTCGAGGACCAGGCAGTAGTCGTAACTCGACCACTAGAAGTGGAAATAGTGGGAGAAACGCTACATCGCTGGTCGAGAACCAGGCAGTAGTCG
>CM020180.1:17091001-17127291 GCA_009805545.1 Oryza longistaminata | reverse complement strand
CCAGTAGGATTCCGAGTCTTGGCACTGTTCGCCCCAGGTGGCTAGATGATAGATGTTAAGATTAGCCATGGGTGCTTTCTTGTCTATGTGAGCGAAATGTGTCTCATTGGGGAAGGCAGTGTTGCGGCGGAGTTTCTAAAAAGCCTTGTTACAGACTCCTTGGCCGCACACAACCTGAAGTGTGACATTGTCGAACTGGCCGTCAAAAGGATGATGTATCTTGTGGGTAAGCTATACAACCTCTGTAGAGTGTTAAACTAATCTATTCGAATAGCCACGTCCGGGGCCATGGACATGCTCGGTTGTATCAAATGAGAGGTAGTTTGCGAAAACATTGAATGAGAATGTGTTTTGTGCAGGTTAATGAATATAGTTGTGTGGTCCTATGTGGACAGGTCCCGTGTGGGCAGTCGAATGGTAGCACCAGTTATTTATAACTGCAACAGCTGTGTTATGCAAAATAGCTTTAGCCTTTCTTTGTCAGCCGTGCATATGTGTGGAGATTATGGTTACTCCATACCCACACGGTATGGTTATCCAACTGATTATAGGGGATAACTTACTATGAAATATGTAACGGATCATGACTTGGGTATTACGTTTCCTTGTATATTATGGAACGGTCTAAAGTCCTGGTTTGATAATATTGTAAAGTAGATTTAGGAAACCGATACCGTATTGATTAAGGTTTCTATCTTATAATCCTACCCCCATCCTATATAAGGTGGGCAGGAGGCCCTCTAGGGGGCATGAGCACATATGATCGTCAGATCATAATACACCCGACGGATTCAAATCCCCAAACAATAGTAGGGTATTACCTCTCATTGAGAGGGCATGAACCTGTCTAAATCCTTGTCTCCGCATCCATCCACTTTTTGGTCTCGTGCGCTACCCCTTTTATTATTGACGAATTCTTGTTTCGACAGTTGGCGCGCTAGGTAGGGGTGCGTCGAATTTCCCGTCGAGAAGTGCGATGGAATCAATTTTTCTAGAGATGTGCTGAGATCAATCTCAACAAGATCGATGGCTCGAATCTCTAACCCGGGTTTGTCATTTCAATCTAATTTCTATTAGATTAATTTTAATCGTAGATTGATCTTTTGGTATTCTCTATTGTCAGCTGACATCGACTTGAATAGTCGCCGGCCCGGCGCATCTGATCGAGGTCTAGTGCTCCCTGATGCACTCTGTACAGACGTCGGCCCGCCCCTCACACGGCACTGTATTCGATCAAGTCTATGGATTGTGCCTAGCAGTCTGTTGCCACTGATTGCACATAGGATCACCAATAATTGGAGTTTTTCACGTGCAAGTGCAGATCGACAGACATGCATGACTTAACCATGCCCTTACTTATTATACATGCATTACATAATTACATGTATAATATTTCAATGCTAATGAGCCTGTATTTACTTGTTTTGCATGCCGCGCGTGGGAGCTGTGGTTGCTAGATCGATTCAAGCACTACATGCACACAGGAGGTCGGGAGCAGGGAGCTAGCGCCGCTGGTTTGGACTCGAGCCAATTGGTTGCTGGCATATGTGCGCACTCCGTCGACCATCCACACACGCGGGCCTCAGCCACTATACACGCTCGTTCACCACCGGTTTGCATTCGTCGCCGCCGACTGGTGTTTCCGCCTGCACGGCTGGCCTATTATGCCGCCGTTGTTGGGCTGCCTACACGGTTGGTTGGTCACACCATCGTTGTTGGGCGTCTCCGTCATCACTGCCGACCTGCCTTCGTCTGCCGCTGACTGGTGTCCCCGCCTATACGGTTGGTTGGTCACACCGCCGTTGTTGGGCATCTACGTCTTCACCGACCGGCTGTCTTAGCTACCGCCGACTAGTGTCCCTGCCTACACGGTTGGTTGGTCACACCATCGTTGTTGGGCGTCTCCGTCATCACTGCCGACCTGCCTTCGTCTGCCGCTGACTGGTGTCCCCGCCTATACGGTTGGTTGGTCACACCGCCGTTGTTGGGCATCTACGTCTTCACCGACCGGCTGTCTTAGCTACCGCCGACTAGTGTCCCTGCCTACACGGTTGGTTGGTCACACCATCGTTGTTGGGCGTCTACATCTTCACCGCCAGCTTGCCTCCGTCGCCGCCGACTGGTGTCTCACCTACACGGTTGGATGGTCACATCACCGTTGATTGGCGTCTATGTCTTCACCACCGGTTTGCTTTTGTCACCGCCAAGTGGTGTTTTCGCCTATACGGTTGGAGGACTCCACCATCGTTAATGGGCATCTTCGCTTTCACCGTCGACCGCCTTCGCCGCTGCCGACTAGTGTTTTCATCGTTATTGATGGGCGGCCTTTTTCTCACATCGATGTCCTCTATTATCACCAAGGGAAATATTACAAAGCTAAGTCGTTATTTATTTTATTCTTTATATGATATTTTCCTTTTCCTACGTCTCACTACATCAACTGGTTCGCCGTTGACTAGTGAGTCGGGAGCTACAGATGTTATATCATATTTTTTCAACACTTTTTATCTTGATTGCTTGCGAAGTAATCCGAGTAAAAAAATGCCTATCGAGTTATGGAGCTCTATTTCCCCATGCTTTCCGTTTGGTTTGCCGATGGATAGTTGCCTTTGGGCCAATTCCTAGCACCGGGGGCTCGTTGGATGGAGTGTATAACACAAGAAGCTAAGTATTACTCGGAAGAATCAAAAGCATAGAGATAATTTATTTCTGCTCTTAACAGTTGCAAAAGTACCCGAGTAGTAAATTCTGATCCGTGAAACTTTGTTTCATTAATGACGAACTCATGTCACTCATATGCATGTTTGGGAAGTGCCTAGACAGACTCGCGGTGCTTGGGGGCTATGACTATTTGGGCAGAGTGTTTAAACGTAAGGAGTCATCTGCTCGGGGAAATTAAAATTGCCAAGAGGAGAAATACATATTTATAAATATTTTTAAATACTTGAATTTTCCTCAAGTATTAAGTCTGCATCAGATACTACTCATCCTATATGTTTGTTCTGCAGGATCCAGATCCAAATATGCATAATAGGGATTCATGGCTTTAAACTTATCTCCTACGCTTCAGGAATAGATCAGTCCAAACATCACCACCGGCTTGCCTTTGCCACCGCCGACTGGTATCCTCGCCTACACGGTTGGTTGGTCAGACCACAGTTCTTGGGCGTCTATGTCTTCACTGACCGGCTGCCTCGTCTCCCGCCGACTGGTTTCCTCGCCTTCACGGTTAGATGGTCACACCACCGTTGATGGGCATCTACGTCTTCACCGCCGGCCTGCGTTCGTCACCGCCGACTGGTGTCTCCTCGCCTACACGGTTGGTTGGTCACACCACCGTTGTTGGGCGTCTCCGTCTTCATCATCGACTCGCCTTCGTCGTCGCCGACTGGTGTCCTCACCTACACGGTTGATTGATCACACTACCGTTATTGGGCGTCTTCGTCTTCATTGTTAGCTCGCCTCCGTCGCCGCCAACTGGTGTCCTCGCCTACACGGTTGATTGGTCACACCACTGCTGGTGAGCGTCTTCGTCATCACCGCCGGCTTGCCTTCGCCCCTGCCGACTGGTGTCTTCGCCTGCACGGTTGATTGGACACACCACCGTTGATGAGCGTCTTCGTCATCACCGTCGGCTTGCCTTCGCTGCCGCCGACTGGTGTCTTCGCCTGCATGATTGGTTGGACACACCACCGTTGATTGGCGTCAACGTCTTCACTGACCGGCCGACTCGTCTGCCGCCAACTGGTATCTCCGTTTTCATGATTGGATGGTTACACCACTATTGATGAGCTTCTTCGTGATCGCCGCCGGCTTGCCTTCGCCCCTGCCGACTGGTGTCTTCGCCTGCACGGTTGATTGGACACACCACCGTTGATGAGCGTCTTCGTCATCACCGTCGGCTTGCCTTCGCTGCCGCCGACTGGTGTCTTCGCCTGCATGATTGGTTGGACACACCACCGTTGATTGGCGTCAACGTCTTCACTGACCGGCCGACTCGTCTGCCGCCAACTGGTATCTCCGTTTTCATGATTGGATGGTTACACCACTATTGATGAGCTTCTTCGTGATCGCCGCCGGCTTGCCTTCGCCCCTGCCGACTGGTGTCTTCGCCTGCACGGTTGGATGGACACACCACTGTTGATGAGCGTCTTCTTCATCACCGCCGGCTTGCCTTCGCCGCCGCCGATTGGTGTCTTTGCCTGCATGGTTGGTTGGACACACCACCGTTGATGGGCGTCAACGTCTTCACTGACCGGTCGCCTCGTCTACCGCCGACTGGTGTCCCCGCTTGCACGGCTAGCCTATTATGCTGCCGCTCATGGACGTCTTTGTTTTCTCCATATGCTTCTTCTGTTGCCGACTGATTTTGCCATCGCCGACTGGTGTTTTTATCTTCACGACTATGCTTCTTCACCACTGGTTTACTTTTGTTGCCGCCGACTTGTATCTACTTCATCACAGCAGTGCAACTCTATCATCATTGTGGGGCAACTTCATCTTCATTGTCTTTGGCACCGACAAACTCTATTGCCTCTACTTTACAAGCTTTGCTACTTCACCAACCACGACGTCTAGAAGAGCTTCGACATCTCGGTATGCACTACCGAATTTGGCGTCGTGCTAATCTACTACTACAAGTGGTTCTCCAATTTTCAAGAATTCTACTCGGACATCTTCAACACGTATTTTCACTCAAGCAATGGCTACTCGACGACAAGAAGCTACAATTCTCGACTCTATGTTTAGTTATTTCCCAACTAACCAAAGAGTGAGGGGCTACACAAATACAAGACTCTGAAAATTCGACAAGCTTTATGTCAAGACGAAGCAATCAATTAATCAGCCAATGAGTTCTATGGAATCTACTTTGGGAGTCATAAGTTTTGTCTTTGCTCCAGAGCAGGCTTTCTACTTCAGCAACTCTTATTATTTCACCGGCAATTTTGGCTTCTCCACACCGCCACAATCTACTCCAAATTTCTCAAGTATCAAGTTTGAGATTTAATATACATGTCCAGGAGTTTAGAGTTATCAACCAATTAGCTCAGTTTCGATGAGTTGGACAACAGCATCTACATTCCTCCAAGTGAAGCTTCTGCAACAGCTATAACACCAAGTTCTACTGTCATCTTTATAAATCAAGAGCCATTGCATCAATCTTCGTTATGCGCACGCTCGCATCAAGGAAATTACTCGAGCTTCGATATCTTCTCAATAGTTTGATGGATTATTGTCACTGACATCATCACCAGTACCTCTACTTCATCGGCCCTGACGTCTCCGCCGTTGCTAATGGGTGACTACGTCTTCGCCTCCGGTTGTTTCCGTCATTGCTGACTTGTTATTTCGCCTTCACAGTTGACCTACTACACAAACACTGCCGGCTATCTCTGTTGCCGCCAATTGTCGTTATCGCCGATTGTTTTCTTCTTTTGCATGATTGATGGATTTCGCCATTGCCATTGATGAGCATCTACGTCTTCACCACCGGCTTGCCTTCGCCGCCGCCGACTGGTGTCTCCGCCTGCACGGCTGGCCTATTATGCTACCGTTGTTGGGCATCTACGTCTTCACCACCGGCTTGCCTCCGCCACCGTCCATGGTGTCTTCGCTTTCACGGCTGGCTTATTATGCCTCTACTGATGGGCGTCTTCGTCTTCTTCACCGGGAGCCTCGTCTGTTATCGACTGATTATTTCACTGCCATGGCAGCACAACTCTGTCGCCGTTGCTGGGCGCCTTCATCTTCACCATTAGCTGATCTAACTGCTGCCGACTGGTTTCTTTGCCTCCACGACTGTGCGACTTCATCACTTTTGATTTGTGTCACTGTGTTTACCACCACCAATATCTTTGTCACCTCTGATGGGCGATATCACCCCTATGTTTGTCATCTTGCTTTCATGTCGACTGCATCAGCTATTGCCAATGGACAATTTTGACTATGACAGAAAGACAAGCTATATGCTCAGGGGCTTATCAACTAAAACACGAGGATCATACTTTCAATTGGGACTTACTCCTAATACATACAACATGAATTTATAGTCATGAGTCAATTTCCTATGCTCAAAGACTGGACTATTCATTATTCCCCACGAGGGCCATTAGCTGAGTGCTTGCGCCAGTCGGGATTCAATTATCACATCTACTTTGGTATTCTCCATGAGGGATAATTACTCGAATCAGAAGCCACTCAGATGAGATACGCTTGATCTACATCACCCAGGAGATTTATCACTCGGGATCATATTAATTGGCGTGTTCTATATGTCATATTTTAAGGGTATCGGTAGACATATTTTAGGTCTAGGCCTAATATGTCTGCAGCTCATATTTTCAGGTGTGGCCTGTCACGTTCTTTTAGGGACTTGGGCATCTTTTTGCTTAGGCAAAAGTGCGCGTGATCAAGTGCCCAATACCTTAAAAATCCTTTTATACCGCAGTTACTCAACTTTTTAGGAGTTGGTACAATGCATTTTAAAAGGTGACGAACAGTGAAGCTTTATATAGCTGCCCCGCTGACTTTTATATAGTCAAGGCACTGTTTGGTTTTATAAAGCAATTGATTGGATACAATATCGTTGCTTTTTGCCACGTAAGTGTGCATTTTTTTATTTACCAATATTATGGCTTAGCCTGATTATATATCTTAGTCATTTTCCAGACGGTTGGGAAATCCTTTATGAGTTTATTTACTCGGATTTTACACCACATATGCCATATATTTCCAGGTGTGGTGAAACTATATGTCTTTTAGGGACTTAAGCACATTTGTTAAAGTAGTGTGCGCATGGTGTGTGCCCAGTACTTTGAAAATTTCTTTATTCACAACATACAAGCTTCTTTATGGCTGTTTTACTATATGAATTTTCAATGATGTAGTCAAATTTAGGTTGCATGCATCATATTTTACAAAGCAGTCGGTATATCACTCGGATCAAGTTATTCGGGAATTCTCACCGCATATACTATATATTGATATTAAGTCACTTGGTTGACTACAATTATCAAAACCACTCGGTTGGTTGGATTATTTATTCCTTGGCTATATGCTTAGTTTGTTCAACTAACCACATAGTCGGGGGGCTACACCTATTAGGTGCATCTAGTCGATGCACCTGATTTTACATTTAATTATTTTTTAGCCCTCCACAGTCTTCAGATATGGTAAAAGTACTCGGGAAACAAATATATATGATTTGACTATAATCCGAGTGTGACATCTTGACCTAATTTTGGATATGGCATGTATGGCCCATGAGAGCTATATACACATGTTTAGTACTACTTGCTAGTTTAGCAAGGATAGAACCAACTTAGAAGGCATCTCTCCTCCAACCAAACCATTCTCGGGTTAACCATTTTACATGAAGCTAAGTGGGGTATGTGTAAGTGAGTTTGCCCATCAGATGAGCTAGGTTGCGTAGTTCTGGAGGTCATGCTGTTACAAATGGTACCAGAGCCAACCCTCGCATGTGGTCTCTGTGTGAGGCACATGGCATTGCATGTGGCGCCAACACTAGATGTAAGGACATGGTTTGGGGCACAAGGACGGTGGCAAGAGAGAAGGGAAGGAAGAGAGGTGGGTGATGACATGTCGGCCCTACAATTGTTATATTCTTATCTACTCCATCCGCCAAAAAACCAACCTAGAAGGGAATGTGACACAACCTATCCGTTGACATGCGTCCCACCAATGTTTTTTTTAATTAAATTTTAGAAAACCCCACATATTTTTTTGTCTAAAAACCACATGTATTATGACCTGTGTAACAAAACCATATGTTTTATGGTCTAAATGTTGCACAAACCTTACTTGGGTTAAGTGTCGCATGTCATAATGCCTGTGGTTTTCTTCAACTTTACCATAAAACATAAGGTTTCATGAAATTTACTCTTTTAATTTTCTTCCAGTATCACGTAACCGCCATATGGGATAAAGACCAAGTCAAACAAGATATATAGGTGTCACGTCATGCAAAACCCGCCTGCAATACTTCCGAGGGATGTAAGTTGCACTAGTTTTAGAAGCTAGGGAAACGCTCTATATCTGATTTTACGGTTGAGTGATGGAAAAGAAACTCGAGCTGGAGCTGTATTAAACTTTTTCCTTCTTCGATTCCAACCCCATTCTGACAGTATATATAATAAATAAATGTATGTTTACTTTTATTATAGTCTTGAAAAGACAAATCTATATATGTTGTTTTAGGTCCTTTAAACTAATTTTTTTAAAGTTATTGACGGTCAAAATTGTAAAAGTTTAATCTCAACCTTGTCCAAAATATCAATTAATATGGAACCAGAGAGAGTATGATTTGACTATAATCCGAGTGTGACCTCCTGACCTAATTTGGATATGGCATGTATGGCCCATGAAAGCTATATACACATGTTTAGTACTACTTGCTAGTTTAGCAAGGGTAGAACTAACTTATAAGGCATCTCCCACTCCAACCAAACCATTCTCAGGTTTAACCATTTTACATGAAGCTAAGTGAGGTATGTGTAAGTGAGTTTGCCCATCACATGGGCTAGGCTGCGTAGTTCTGGAGGTCATGCTGTTACAAATGGTATCAAAGCCAACCCTCACATGTGGGCTCTGTGTGAGGCACATGGCATTGCATGTGGCGAACACTAGATGTAAGGACATGGTTTGGAGCACAAGGACGGTGGCGAGAGAGAAGGGAAGGAAGAGAGGTGGGTGATGGTATGTGGGCCCTAAAATTGTTATATTCTTATCTACTCCATCCGTAAAAAAAAACCAACCTAGAAGAAAACGTGACACAACCTATCCGTTGACATGTGTCCCACCAATGTTTTTTTTTATTTTTAATTAAATTTAGAAAACCCCACATATTTTTTTTTCTAAAAACCACATGTATTATGACATGTGTATTGTTTTATGGTATAAATGTTTCACAAACCTTACTCGGGTTAAGCGTCGCATGTCATAATACATGTGGTTTTCTTAAACTTTAACCATAAAACATAAGGTTTCATGAAATTTATGAATTTTAATTTTCTTCTAGTACCACATAACCGCCATATGGGATAAAGACAAGTCAAACAAGATACGTAGGTGTCACGTCAGGTAAAATCCGCCCGCAATACTTCCGAGGGATGTAATTTGCACTAGTTCTAGAAGCTGGGGAAACGCTCTATATCTGGTTTTACGGTTGATGGATGGGAAAGAAAGTACTAAGAAACTCGAGTTGGATCTGAAGTAAACTTTTTCCTTCTTCGATTCCAACCCCATTTTGACAGCTGCCACTGAGCTCCGGCCTCCATCCAGGCCGGCCCAATTCGCCCTAGTTGGCCTCATAAGGCCCAACCCACCCCACCACCTCCGCATTTCACCCCTCTTGGCCTCCTCTCCTCTCCTCTCCCACCACCACCACCACCCGCCGCCGCCGCCGCGTGGTTCGCCTCCGCCGCCGGATCCCCTCCTCCGGGCTCGCGCCTCGAGCCGGAGCGCCCGCAGGTGAGCCAGAGAGTCCCCCCGTCCCCCGCCCTTCCTTCGCCTAACTCTAGGGCCCGAGCGATCTGGTGTTTCTGGTGCGCTAGGGTTTCTCGCGTGGGGGGGTTGGGTTGGTCGACGTTGCTCTCCGCGATCTAGGGTTTGTGGCTAGGGCGGCTCTGAGCTGCGCAGAATTTTATTCTTTTAGGGGGTCCTGGTAGTCGACAGCTGATACGATGTGTGTGGTTGAAGTTATTACACTTGGACTAGTTCGTGATGAAATATAAGACCCTTCGATGCTTCTTTTCAAGTTATACTCCTTATTACTGATTGTTCACATGTATGACCTTTCATTGTTGGATTAGTTTGTAGTACTTGCCCTGTTTAGTTCACTGTTGATTATTAGCAATATTGCATCAAGGATCAGTGGCTCGATTTAAATAATAATGGTACTAATTTTCTGTAATTGGGCTATCAGTTGGGAGATGGCTGGGTATATGTCAAGAGGCCCCCCAAATGGCTCTGTTTATGTGTGCAATCTGCCTCCTGGAACCGATGAGACCATGCTGGCCGATTATTTTGGCACCATAGGGTTGCTGAAGGTATGGATGGGGGTCTTCCCAGGCAACATTTTTGTAGCTGATTAAAAGATTCTTCAAGCCTTTGTCGCTTCATTTTCATGGTAATTAGTCATTTTCTGTTGTTGATCTCAACAGAAGGATAAAAGGACCGGTCGTCCAAAAATCTGGATATACAGGGACAAGGTTACCAATGAACCAAAGGGTGACGCGACAGTCACCTATGAAGACCCACATGCTGCTTCAGCTGCAGTAGAATGGTTCAATAACAAGGATTTCCATGGAAGCACCATTCAGGTCCATATAGCTGAGTCAAAAAACAAAGACACGTATGACAACTCGGCGAGTTTGAACAACTCTGCTGGCCTTGGTGGACAAGATGAATTGGACAACGGGGCAGGCAGAGGGAGAGGGCACGGTGATGGTCCAGGAAAAGCCTGGCAGCAAGATGGGGATTGGCTGTGCCCAAATACAAGGTCTGTTTTGATTGGTAAGCGGCTTCCTTGTCACTTAATTTCTTTTGCTGACTAGTATAGTAGTATGGTCATCACAGTGTATTCAAATCCTGTCTGATATTGCTTCCTCTCCCAGTTGTGGCAATGTAAACTTTGCCTTCCGTGGTGTCTGTAATCGCTGTGGAGCTGCTCGCCCTGCCGGTGTTAGTGGATCAAGTGCCGGTGGTGGTGGTAGGGGTAGAGGCCGTGGAAATGACGATGCAAAAGGAGGCAGCCGTGCTGCTGCTGTTGGTGGTCCTCCTGGACTGTTTGGTCCAAATGATTGGTCATGCCCAATGTAAGAATACCCACATAAGTTTGCTGTTTCATGACTTCTTCTGTCCTTACCTTATTTGTATTTGTTATTAGCTGCTGCATGCCTGCTTGATGAACCCAATTGTGCTGTGCTCTCTATGACTATTTATGCCTGTTCAAATCTTGAATATTATTTCTACCCTTTGTTTATCCAGCAATTTTGGAGAAGCACTTAATGTTGGTAATCAAGCTGTTAGAAATTTAAATTTCATAGGTGTTGTAACTCAATCATCTTAAACTTTAGTGACTGAAAATCAATTTTGCAATATACTCCCTCCGTCCCACAAAGGCTTTTTTTCTAGCATTCAAAATTTGTCCCACAAAGACTTCATTTCTATATGTTGCAGCCAATCAAGCTAACGCATGCACATTTAATTGGAGCCTAGGAAATACAACCAAGAGTATTAATGAGGAGTACCGTAGACATTTTTTCTCCCTAAATTTGTCTGAAAATCGCTAGAAATGATGTCTTTGTGGGATGGAGAGAGTAGTTATTAGTGAATGGTGACCTTTTAATCTATCATTCTTGTTACTAACCTACTACGGGGTCTAAGCTTTTCAATAATGTTTCGTCAAACCGTTATTTCCATTAACACAAGTATTTTGTAACTTCATTAGGATGATGACCTGTTGGTGTCTCCTCAGTCCTATGGGATTGTAGTACTAATATTATGTATTGACTAAATTGATCAACAGTAATAAAAAGCATCATGGTTGTACCATGTACTATATTATAGAACCGCATATGTGATGATAAATAATTTAATGTTTTCCAGGTGTGGCAACATAAATTGGGCAAAGCGGATGAAATGTAATATCTGTAACACCACTAAGCCAGGTCACAATGAAGGTGGTGTGAGGTAAGTCATATGCACAACCTGCATGTGGCATATCCATTGCTTTGCCAGTTAAATAGTTGAAATGTATTTTTGCCTTTGCTTTGGCATGAACTATGGTGAGCAATTTATGTAAAGCAAAGCACTACATTTACCTGTCCTGCTCATGTCTAAATTAGAGTACACTCATCACACCCTGGTTTGTGGTGACTGATTTTAGGCTATTATTTGGCAGATTTTGGAATATAGTTGCCTCAAAAACTGGTTATACAGTCACTCACTGGCATTCATATTTTTCTTCTTCTTTGGCACATACGAATGGCATGGTAACTACAATGCTACTCTGTTTTTGTAGCCAGTATTGGGCTTTTGGTCTCGTTTGAGCAGCACTAGACACAAATAAGAGCGATATGCCATGGCATTTTATCCCATTTGTTTGGCATGACTGTATGTGAACCTGTGGTGATGACAATTAGTTCATCTAGCTGACAGTCACACGGTGCACCTTTTGCCAGTTGTAGTATTGAGTTATGACAACACAATTGGGTGCAGTACTGAAGTATGTTGTTATGACAACACAGTTGTGGCACCATCAGTGGAAACGTTCCCATGTATTGATGATTTAGCACCTTCGAAAATCAACTTCAAACTCAAGTGTGTCAGAAGAAACATGAAAAGAAAGATTAGTATGATGTAACATTTTTCCTTTACTTTTGATTGACTTCCTTTCTGTTAATCTTCAGAGTCAACATATAATTTTTTAACACAAAATTGTACAAAAAGGCATGATAAATTGAGAAGTACATGTGGTTACAGTACCCATAAAAGCAACCTATGTAATTGTTAATTATTATACATGAAATTGTAAGTCTTTCAATCATGAGACTTTTCTCACCAATTACATTTATTTGCAGAGGAGGCCGGGGTGGTGGGTATAAAGAACTTGATGAAGAAGAACTAGAGGAAGTTAAAAGGCGCCGCAAAGAGGCTGAAGAGGTGGGACATGTTATTTGATGACCCATGTGTCAAGTCATGGGTTTGCATCTAAATGTTGTTTTTTTTTTCTGTTATAGGATGACGGGGAGATGTATGATGAATTTGGCAACCTCAAAAAGAAATTCCGTGCTAAAACACAGCAAACTGAAAATGCACCAACCCTTCCTGGGTCTGGACGGGCTGGATGGGAGGTTGAGCAACGTGGTATTACATGCTCATTTCAGTTTTTTTGTTAATTAGTTCCGTTTGGATTTGTGTGTGGTCCTATCACATGTTCTTGGTAAATTTTTATTGTAGAGGACTAGACATTTGTTATTCTTATTAACATAGGATAAGTTCAAACTACACCTACTTTATGATTTGTACTTGTGCACTTCAACAAATCACAAAATAGAAACACATATTGCTGGACAAACAAATTACTTTCTGGCACAGAAATCTGATTTACCCCCTTTGTGTATTGTACGTGATAATATTTTTCCATCATCATTATAGGTTCAACTGGAAGAGAAAGCAGGGAAAGGAGCAGAGATCGAGGCAGAGACCATGACTACAATGAACGGGATAGCAGGAACAGAGATAGAGGCAGTCATGGAAGGGAGCGGCGCCGAAGTAGAGACCGTGAGAAGGAAAGGGGGAGGGACAGGGGCAGAGACCACAGCTATGAGAGGAGCTGGGAGCGAGGAGCCGAGCGTGACCGTGATCGCTATAGGTGAATACTTCATGCCAGGATCATCACACGCTGCATGCCGATTTTTGGTTTTCCGATACTTCTGTTTTGTTGCTGGATAGCTATGCTGCTTCAGCTATTTCTGTTAGATGTGGTTGCACATTGTCTGTCTTAGCCTGATGACAGTTTAATATCTTCGGACTTCTCGATGAACTAGACCACTATAAGCTCTGATTAAGTGTGCTATGTACCTTGGGAGTATTTTCCATGTAAGATTTTACCGTGAATGCTGTCCACCTGGAACTGGGAATTTGTTTTGAACGATATTGGTTTGGAATTCAACTCGTCTCACCGGTTGTTGGGTATATCATGCAAGACTTAATTTTACTGGTAATTTGGACTTTCGTCTAGTGCATTAACAAATTGTCAACAATTAGCCAATTCAACCGCGAGTTGGTTACTTTTCCCTCTTGTTTTATTGTTAATGGAGTCACAATCTTGGAGAGGAAAACAGGAAATGAATAATATGACACTAGTCACTAGAACCATCATCATGCATTGACATTTCCAATGTTTTGTGTCCTTGTCCGCAGCAGTAGAATCTGAATTGATTGGGTGGGTTCTTCATCTATCACGTTTGAATACGGCTCCTATCATATCCAAATTACACTTGGCAAACCAAACTGCTCGGAGAACGGATAATTACACCTATTGCCAAATGAGGGTTAAATACAAACAAGGGTTTTTTAGGCCATGTTACGTCAGTTTCCTGATGCCACGATCGTGATTTGTGATTTGTGCTTGAACAGTTCAAAAGTAGAGAACTACTGCATGATGACCTCTATGTTCCTACATCCCGAAATCGCCAACTTGCATGCGCACAAGAAAATCTAGCATGATTCGCGGAAAATAATCCTGTATATATAAAGATTCGATTATATATCTACATGGTCTTAGAAAGCATTGTTGACCTTTGTTTTTTTATGTACATATTTTAGTAAAAAATAGTTATATTAAACAATTTGAAAAATATCACAATTCCAAATACTATTTCTGGTATTGTTTTGTTCAAAATTAATAAATTTTGTTTATAACATTTTTTGTTGAATGTGTGTATATGTCCCAATATACGCCCTATTCTTTTCATACTATTCATTGGATTATTGAAATGAAATTATTTGCTCTACGCTTCAAAAAAAAATATATGTTTTTTTAAAAGAAGTTCTTCTATGTAATTACTTTGACCACTTGTTTTAAGCTACTTATTGAAGTTTATAATTTAAAATATTTAATCGATCCATATAATCAAATAGATAATCCCTACGGTGGCTAACAATCTTTCCATCCAGGGAGCTGCACAATAAATCATAATTAACAAGACATTTCCAAGCATCCTTTCCTAGAAAAAAAAATAGAGCGTACTGCCTCTGTAATTCTGTATTATATTTCTTTAATAATGAAAGTGGTTTACATCTCAAGCCCTCTACGAATCTACCATGAGACACAACTAATATTACCTCAAAATATACTTAACAATATAAAGTTCTCATTTCATCATACATAAGACAGAGAAACCCACACCTTAGCTGGACGTTCCAAGACAATAGGCAACAGTTCCCCATCCACTCACATGCCAACACTTTTTTGTGTCTTTGTCCAGCTTGCTCAAGTGCACAAGCAAAAACAGCCATCATGCACACATGCCATCGCCATCACCGGCATCACACTACAGGACATGCAACCTTTGCCGACGGTGAAATCACCGTTGGTAATCCTATAAAACTGTTGGGAATGCTATGGCCGACAGTTTACGGTCGGGGATCACCGGTCGGGAATGAGTCTGTCGGGGATTTGTCAACTCGCCAACGGTGATTCTGTATACCGTCGGCCATTACATTTCCAACGGAATATTGCCAACCGTAAACCCGTCGGGGTTTCATGGATTTCCATTATGTCCTCCGTAACAAATACCATGATTCCCTACAGGATAATTGGATTACCGACAAATTGTAAACTCTTGACATTATTTGTTAAAGAAATGGTGAATAATTCATGACATTTTTAGCGGTTTATATCATATAAACCCAATATTAGCCACAACGATTGTAACCTTGCCCACCGCTTCAGCAGTATGATAAAATTGACCAAATATTTGGCTTCATACAAATAGTTTTCTTAATGAAATTCAAGCTAATAGTTAGAATGCATGTCAAGAATATGGCTTCATCCAAGCACAACATCCCCATGATCATCACCATGGTACTATCCCATATCAAAATCATGATCAGCACCATGGTCTCTAATATCATCATGATCAGAACCACCATCTCCATGATTTGGTTCATCACGTTCTTCTTTTTGAGGAACTTGATGCACCACACATTGAGCTTGATGCAGACTGTCCATTCATAGACAAAATTAACCCAGATTATAATAGCAAGTTAACTTCTACAGTACTGTCAATACACAAACATTTGACCCAGATTATAATGAAAGCAATTGGTGGTAGAGCATACATGTTAGTATTTTGCTCCATGAAGAAATTGTGATTCATATCAATTCATAACATGTACATACTGCTTAAACAGATAGAAGCATCAAGGAGAACACAAATTAATGATATCATTATAATTTGCTAGGATAAAGTGCACTCAGAAACAGTACAGTTTGACTGAAAAGCTATATGAGGGAAACATGGTACTCCTATAAATCTCTAAGGCACAGAAATTCCATGTTATCTATTTCGCCCAGATTACATCAGTTTCCTCAAAATGAGCAATGCCATGACAAATATCTCATGCAGTGCAGAAGCAGCAACCATACAGGCATGCACAACTATTCTATTTTGCAAATATAATAGTTTCAATATCAGAAGTACAGAGCAATGATTTCTTCTAAAAAAAATGTGCCTATAACACTATCAGAAGTACAGAGCAATGATTTATTCTCTTAAAAAATACGCCTATAACACTTTTTACAGCATAAAGGATACTAATCCATTTTTGCAGACAATTAATGTAGCATCGGGGCGTAAGATTTCTTCATAAAAATTTGTATACCACATATATATCTCTTATTACCTTTCCAAGAGGTTTGGGTTTTAATCAATTCCGTTTTAAGTGGGATAGCTATGTTCATGTTGTCTTTCTTTGAGGTTCCTAAAGGTATTCTCAAGAAATTGGACTATTATAGATCCCCTTTTTTCTGGCAATGTGATGAACACGGGAAAAGATATAGGTTGGCTAGGTGGAGCATTTATGCAAACCTAAGGAATGTGGAGGTTTAGGGATACAAGATTTAGAATTGCAAAACAAATGTCTACTTAGTAAATGGTTGTACAGGCTTTTGAATGAGGATGCGATTTGGCAGAATTTATTGAAAAGGAAATACTTGATGAAAAAAACTTTCACTCAGGTGAAAAAACAACCTGGGGACTCTCACTTTTGATCATGACTTATGGCGTCTAAGAATGCTTTTCTTTCATGTGGATCCTTAAAGGTTCCCAATGGGACCCAAGTGAGATTTTTGGAGGACAGTTGGTGTGGGAACATCTCTTTGGCCAATGAATACCCTAGGTTGTATAACCTAGTGAGAAATAAAAACGCTTCTGTGGCAGTACTCATGGGAAAAAGACCGCTTAATGTGTCTTTTAGAAGGGCTATTGTGGTGGTTAACCTTAAGGATTGGTTGGAGGTAATGGCAAAAGTTTTGATGGTTACATAGACATAACAAAATGACTCTTTTGTTTGGGAGGTACATAAAAAAGGTGTGTTATCTGTTAATTCGATGTACAAGGCCATCATATATCGTGATGTTGTACCAAGAAAAGAGGTGATATGGAAGTTAGTGTTGCCATTGAAAATCAAAATTTTTTTTATGGTACCTAAGGAAAGAGGTCATTCTAACAAAGGACAATTTGGCTAAGAGAGGATGGGAGGGTAGCACTAGGTGTTGCTTTTGTAATTCAAATGAAACAATTCAACAACTTTTCTTTGATTGCCCTTTGGCTAGATTTGTTTGGAATGCTATTTTTATAGCTTTTGGAATCCACCTGCCTACTAATGTCGCTAATCTTTTGGGTAATTGGTTTTATGGAGTTCTTCCTAGGCTTAGAGCTCAAATACTTGTTGGTGTTGCGGCTTTATGTTGGGCGGTTTGGTTATGTAGAAATGAAGTGGTCTTTAATGGCTTCAAAGCTAACTCATTTTTGTAGGTAATTTTCAGGGGGACATTCTGGGCGCAGGAATGGTCCTTGCTTCTTAAAGAGGGAGATGTAGGATCGTAAAGGGCCTCCCCTACTTAAATCTTAGGTCTTTTGCCCTTCCACAGTCAATATGGGACTATTCAACAATCTCCCCCTTCACACATTGGTGTCTCTCAGCCCTTCACCGCCCCTTCACCGTATACGGGCCCCGCCCACGGTCCATCAGGTATACGGGCCCCGCAGGCACCCACGGTCCATCAAGCCTTCACACACTGTGTCCATTGGGCCAGAGATGTTAAACTAGCCAGGCTCTGATATCAATTGTAGGATCGTAAAGGGTCTTTCCCACCCCAAAAGCTAGCTATTGAGGTGAGGGACTCCCCCACTTATATCTTAGGTCATTTGCCCTTCCACAACCAATGTGGGACTATTCAACAGGAGATGGTCAACTTGTGAAAGACACGTGTAGGAAGCTTGAATTGACAATGTTAGATTTCTTCGCTAAATATGGGTAGAATCAAAGAGGAATATTGGAAGTTTAAGACTTTTCTTTGTTTGGATGTTGCCTTTTAAGCTTTTTGTTGCATTGTGCAAGATGTTGTGTGGTCTTGTTGTTAGTTGAGTCTAAGTACTCGTGTGAGAATTTTGGTTGTCTTTCTCCTTAATGTAAGGGGATGACTCTAAGAACTATTGTAAGTTTTGTTGGCTGTATACATCCGTCTCTGGATGTAGAGGCTGGTTATTCCATTATCTTTAAAAAAGTAGTGATGAAAGATTTCTTTGTTCAGTTCAGATAAAAACACTAAAGTAATTCTAAATTATGTTATGAATTCAAAATCAGTCATATCACAAATAGGCATGCCCAAGGTCACCAGATTAAAGGCCTCACTGGTTGCCAAAATCTGATACTAAGCCATCACGGCTTATTAGCAAGAAAAAACAATTTGTGTGCCAAAATCTTAATAACTTCAAAAGCAATGTAAAATAAAAAGTGCGTTGAAAATATCTTAAAATCATCTTCAAAATTAAGTTTTAATATTACTTAGATATAATGAGTACAATTAATTTTCTTTTATTGCAGGTTCCTAGACCTATGTGGTCCATTTGAACTGTTGTCCCATTCAAAACCACATGTTAGGTAATGCTGCTTAGATGCTAAGATGTATCCAACCTGGTTAATGGGTTATGATAATTTGAGATCTAAATTCTAGCCAACAGAAACAGAGCAGGAAAGGGAAAACGGAAATTAGCTCATATAAGATCTGTTTATGTAACATTAGTCATATGCACTTGCGTTGCAATGGGGTGAGATAAGGTGAACATGGTTCAATTTTTATTTTGTTTTCTCCCATTTATCTTCTCTCGGTTGGTTAGTTTATTTTACATCATTTTAGCAGATTTTTATAGGTAAATTTTACTATAGAGCACCCAGGTTTTTTTAATGTGCGGATAAACATAGAAAAAGCGTGTCATGGTTAAAAGACATCTTAAAAATTGGTGATTTGCTAAATGACATTTTCGGATCAGTTGGAGGGATAAATTCTTAAAGAAAGACAAGAATGCCCTAAAACCCCATGCTTCAACACATGGCGTTAGAGTAAAAATTTAGAAATCATGTAACTCTAAATCTACCATCACCCTAAATACATTTCATTTTCACTTCAGGCTTAGCTCAAAAGTTTTTTACCCTAGGGGCATTCTCCTCTTTTTAATAATTTTTCTCTCCAACTGAGTCAAAAATATGCTCCAGAAAATTATCAATTATTTAAAATGTCTTTTAGCCGTAACATGTTTTTATAATGTGTACCAGCAAAATTACATAAATTTTAAGTGTCAATTAGCTATTTTTACTTTTTTTTAATATGTGGAATTAGGGTAAGAAGGGAAGAAGTTTAAAACAGTAGAGATATGTACCAATGATATCACTTTTAAAATAAAAGATTTTTGGAGGTATTCAAAATGAACTTTCAAATTTCCGCGTTCCATAAAAACACTAAAATCTCCGAAAGGTTTACTATGGCATATTTGACTTCGGACAATGTACAACTCAAAATTCTAACAACAAAAACCGTTGGAAATTTCAAAACTTGCAGACAAACATCCCACATTTCGTCTCGTGCCGTTCAAAAAAAAAAAGAATCAAAATAAAGCAGAGCCATCCATCTGATCTGGTGTCCCGGAGCCGCACGCCGCTGATGATCCATTATTATTCTCCCATCCCTCTCATTTATTTATTTCCTCGTATCTCCAGCCGCACACGGAATATTAAATTATTTCATCCATCGATATCGTTTCAAAATATATTTGTTACTTATATCGATTTATCACAATCAAAATCAAATCAAACCGAAAAGGGAAGGCGAAAAATTCAGTAAAAAAAAAAAAAAAAAGGCGAAAAATACTTCGCCGTCGTCAAGTAGACGTCGCCGTCTTCCCCATCTCATCGCTTCCTCCTCCTCGCATCACCGGAGGCCACCGGGACCCCAAGAATCCGACCAATCCGATCCCCATCTGCTTCTCCCTAGGCCCGCGAGAATCTTGCGGGGAAATCTCGCTGCCGGATTCGAAGAAACCGCCGGATTCCGTGGAGAATCAAGAAACCCCCGCAAGGTGTTCGTC
The DNA here is from genome assembly GCA_009805545.1 of Oryza longistaminata. NCBI lineage: Eukaryota > Viridiplantae > Streptophyta > Magnoliopsida > Poales > Poaceae > Oryza > Oryza longistaminata. Next base: position 17,107,114 of record CM020180.1, on the reverse strand, counting down.
CATGGACACGGAGCCGCTGCTGTCGCCGCTGTCGCCGTCGCCGCACCTGCTCCACCCGCTGCCGGAGTACGCGAGGTGTCCACCTTCTCGCCGCCCTCTCGCCCTGCCCTTCCCCGGCGTCCTCGTACAAGGAGCGGATCATCTTCGGCGCGCACCCGCCGCCACCGCCGCCGCCGCCGCCTCCGCCACCGCCGCGGGGGAGGCGGCACTACCGGCGTGTGTCCGGGGATGACCTCGACGTGCCGTCGTGTTCGTCCTCGCCGTCCCCTCCCTCCGACGAGGAGAACCCGCCGCTGAACCCGCTGTCGCTGTTCGACTTCATCGGGGGGCGCACGAACCTCCACCGCTCGCGCACCGCGCCGGCCATGGCGCCGCTCAACGCGGCGGCCATCGCCGCGGCCGCCGCCTCGGGGGACAGCCGGAACCCGCCGCCTCCCCCACGGCGGCCGGCCATCGTGCTGCACGCGTTCCTCTTCCTGCTCGCCTACCTCGCCATGGGCGTCACCTTCTACGCCGCCTTGCCGGGCAACTTCACCTCCTCGGCCGGCCCTACCCACCCCGTCGCCGACGCGCTCTACTTCTGCATAGTGACCCTCTGCACCATCGGCTACGGTGACATCACACCGGCGACCCCCGCCGCGAAGCTCTTCTCAATCTCCTTCGTCCTCATCGGGTTTGGCTTCGTTGACATCCTTCTATCCGGCATGGTGTCCTATGTGCTTGACCTCCAGGAGCACCTCCTCATCACGGCGCTTAAGAACCCCCGCTCTGTGCGCAAGCACCGGCACAATTACATCTTTGATCTTAAGAAGGGCCGGATGCGTGTGCGCATGAAGGTTGCGCTTGCGCTCACCGTGGTGGCCATCTGCGTTGGTGTCGGGGCCGCGGTGCTCAAGAGGGTCGAGAATTTGGGGTGGCTCGATGCCGTTTACCTTGCTGTGATGTCGGTGACCACCGTTGGGTATGGCGATCACGCGTTCCGGACACTGGCTGGACGGCTCTTTGCATCCGCGTGGCTGCTCGTGTCGACTCTTGCTGTCGCAAGGGCATTCCTCTACTTAGCGGAGATGAGGATTGACAAGAGGCACCGCGCAATGGCTAACTGGGTGCTGTCGAGAGACATGACCGTGTCAGAGTTTCTTGCTGCGGATATCGACAACAACGGTTATGTCACGTAAGTCTCCGATACCTTAGCTATTCTTTACCTGCTTGCATTTACCTGATTTTTAGAAAATATGTGCACGGATACTTCTTAGTCCTTGCTGATGATGATCTAGCAATTTACAACTGAAATAGATGTTTGAACATCCAACATAGAGACTTTGCTAGGTATAGGATTTTCGAACATTAAGCAACATGTGCTAGTTGGAGAATCAATCATTAACACTGCTTGTTCACTAGGTTGGGTGTTGGCATATTGTGTCTGCTACTCTCTAGTTCTTGGAGTATACTATGGTTCATTTTAGTATGATGCAATTTTGTTACAGCTAATGTAAGGTGGAACAGAAACCTAATTTATTGGAGGAACAAATGGAATAGTGAGCAAGGACTTTCGGTTTAGAATTAATAAGGTCTCTTAAAGGAACTTAGCATCTTAGTTCTGTATGCTTTCTTTTGAACACTATGTCTGACATAGGCTTTACCTTATCTTCCTTATGTATAGTTGTAGAATACTTTCTTTTCACTACAAATGTAGTCTTTTCGATCTGCGTATGCCTGAGATTCTAGTATATGTGGGTATTGATTTTTTTTTCAGGCTCTCAATTTGCATGGTTGATTATTGGGTTGTGTGGATTGTACATTGCATTTGGGAATTCAGAACGCCTGTTCATAAGATAAATAAGAAATCAGAATGGGGAAACTGGGAAAGAAACTCTTGACTTAGTACTGGATATGTGAGTTTTATGGTATTGGAATTTTGAATTTACTGAAATTGTAGGTATGAGAAGTGTTGAGGAATTTTGTGCTTGGAGACTGGGCACTGTTTTAGATACATGGATATGCCATACTACAAGAGAAATTAAAATGTGCTCTGAAAAGAATTACCTTTCTGAATGTAAAGTAGCTAATTCTAAAATTTTGATCATGTGCATTTAACTGGCATGTATTCGGGAACACGGGACAGAAGCAGTACCATTTATGTTGATCATGAATTCATGCAACTTCTTTTCTGATGGCATACAAAATGAATGACTAACAAATTCATTGTGTAGCCCATCAGTGGAATGGAATCTTCTTTTTCTTGTTTCTTGATACATCTCAGTATGAGCAATGAAAATATATTGTGCAATTATATGGCTATTAAAACTTAAAATATGCCAAATCGAAAGAGCTTGACAATTTGTCAATACAGGATTATAACATTCGATGATTAGAAATTCTAACATCTGAAGTTGTAAGAATGTGTTGTATAGGAGAGCATTTGAATTAATAAATAATAAGGTAGAACCTGCTTCTTTCATGATCTTATATTTCTCCTCTGTGTCCAGAAGGTGGCTGGACAAATATTGTGAAACAGATGGAACACTTTTTGGCTCATTGATTTGAACTGTATTTTGTTGGTCTTTTGCTTGATGTGTTAACAATACTCTATTGAGTTTATGGATATTAATGAGATATGTGCATTAAATCGATTTGTGTTTACAAATACCTCGAAAAAGCAAACCTTTTACTGTGGTTTCATACAAAAAAACGTGGGGACTTTGCCTTCTCTAGCAACCCAGGATTTCAGTTGCTATTCCAACACAACATTTGAGACCACAATAATAAATTAGTTGCATGTACAGCTAGCCTCTGATTCCTGAATAGCTACTGTTATAAAGACTTTTTAGCTCATTGATTTGAACCATATTTAGTTGCTACTCCCTCCGTCCCTAAATATAAGGGATTTTGGTTGGATATGACACATCCTATGTCCAGATTCGTTGTACTGAAATACATCACATCCAACCAAAATCCCTTATATTTAGGGATGGAGGGAGTATTTTGCTTGATGTGTTAGATTGAGTTTCTGGAGATTAATGAAATATTTGCATCAAATTAATTTGTATTTACAAATATCCAGAAAACAAAAACTTTTTAGTGTGGTTTCACAAAAAGGTTGGTACTTGGCCTTGTTTAGCAACCCAAGATAACAATAATACATCAGTTGCACATAGCCTGTGAGAACTAAATATAAGCTAATAAAAAAAACATTTTCATAGTAAATTGATTGTGCCAGGCTGATCAGCTCTCTTAAAGTGGCATTTGATTACATATGTTGACAGCATGTGCTTTTAATTTAGTGCGGATGCAAAAGGCAGTTTTTTTTTCTTGAAATGCTTATGAGGTTATCTGCACAAATTTAGAATGATCACTCTAGTCTCCACTACCAGACTTATTAGGGAGTAGCTACAGCATGCAACCATAAGCTTAAAAATAGTTCGTTCACTTAAATTTTGCATAGCATTTTATTTTATAGCACTTTTTACACATATTATTGCTACAAGCCTGCGGTATAAATGTGTTCACAATCCACATCGACACATAGGTTGCAATCACTTTTAGTTAGATAAATAGCTTAATAGAACGTTAGCCATGCTTATATTGATCATCACTGAATTTGCCACAATAGTTGAGTGCTATCTTCTTGTAATAGCATGGAATTTTATTGCTTGTCATAATCTTTGAAGAATACAGCTTCTTCTAGCTGTATGGATTATTGTTCTAACCATCATTTTTGCTGTTCAGGAAATCGGAATTTGTAGTTTACAAGCTCAAGGAGATGGGCAAGATTTCAGAAAAAGACATAATGATGATCTGTGACCAATTCCAAAGAATGGACTCAGGAAACTGTGGGAAGATTACACTTTCAGATCTTCTCGAGAGTCATCAGTTGGTCACTGACCTTAACGAGAAAAAAAAGGGGAAGAAATCATAATATATCACAAGACGCAGAAAAAAAATCGTAGGGTAGTAAGCATTTTGCTCATGTAAGATGCGCAGAATCATCAATGGTAGAAGAGCTAGGAGGCTTCCTCCTACGCTGAATTCAGAAAGCATCCATTGATGGTAGGATAGCTTCAGAAAAAGTAGTTTAGTGCTCTCCAGCTATGATTGTACCCTAGAAAGGGTGAGAAGATCACTGCTGTGAATAGAAGCTGTAAATAGGAAGGATAATACAAGGACATTTATTCAGATTCTTTATAAATATATATTATATGGAGGGGTTGGCTGGTGGCCGTTTGGCTTTTCATGTTCTTCTGAAAATTATCATTGCCAAAGTTGTGGTTGGTGGGTGAGACAAGAAAGACGAGCACGCCATTTCTGTTAATGTGCATACAATATAGTAGACACCAGACATTTTTTTTCTTTATGATTTGATTAAGACGTTTCTGCTGCTGACACTAGGAAGGCGACATCAGCCTTTGTCATCAAACCTGTTTTGTATTCTTTTGCTCTGATTGACAATTCTTTCGGACTTTCTCTGAATTCATGGACATGAATTAAGAGCATAATTTATTTATTTATGGACATTATATTGGACGTAGAATTATGGGGCTTTCTGCCACGCCGCGTGGCATGAAAGGATTAGGTAATTAATTGGAAAGTGAAGTGTCAATTGAGTGAAATTTTGGATAACAGTTCCTAACACCTGGTGGGTATGATTAGGGTCGTCTGGTCCATGATCGAGAATTTCATCGACAGCAAATCGTGATTCTGAAGCTAACATCGACAACAAGGTATAACAATCATAAATCACCACATAGGATGAGAAATCGGACGATGATATTGTCGTTTCAGTTTGGGATGCGCTTCAAAGAAACAGAGAGAGATAGGCATATGGTACAGAGCAAGAACAATCACGATGCGAACCAATGATTGATTTCCCAAGAACACAAACGAAGAATCATGATGACTAGTGTTCCATTCATCCTAAATCTGCTGCAGCAGCAGCAGCAAAGGCGACGGTTTTCAGTGATCTTGAATTCTTGATCGCATCGGCATCAGGTGGACAGGTGCTACGATGATTGGGGCGGTGGCGCCGCCGCCGGCGCCGGCAGCGGCAGAGTCTTCTTCTCCTTCACCTGCGGTTCTGCAGGAAAAAAAACCAAAAAAGAAATCAACTTCGATCAATATTGAGTTGCATGCACGGATAGTTCAACTCAGCAACTCCCTTAAGCATCTAGCGTGGAATGAAAGTAGAGTACAATCTTCTATCTTCCATTATACACTAAAAGTCCATTAAACTTCCTACAAACGCTCTTAAGCTGCCACGTGACGATCTAATAAATTAGAGAAAATCCTAGAAATTCTAAGAAAAAAAGCAAAACATCTACCCTTTCATTTTCACTTAAATTGGTGGGTCCAACATTATACACCGTTAGATAAAATTAATCTTAAAACAAACCAAATACTATGGGTCCCACCTCTCCTCTTTATACGTGCATAGGTAGGTCACGTAAGTACATGGGTATGTAGTACGTACGCCCCCCTCCCTTTTGTTTCCTTTTTTACTTCTTTTTTCCATTTATATACAATTGATAATTTTACAAACAAAGAATATACCATCATATAACTCTTTATAAACACAGGTAACTAAATTAGCTCTATAATCTTTGAAAATAAAATTTACACCATATTATATATTTACCCATTAAATCAATAATGTAAGATAGCTTCCACTTAAACCAGTGTACTCATTACTTTGTACTATTATTTTCAAATAATGCACTATTTTAAAATAAAATTTACACAATTATATTGTGTACCTATCAAATAAACAATTTAAGATCTATATTAACTAATATATACATGCACTTAAACAGATAGACCCATTATTTAAATCATTGGATCTATTTTTATAATTACTTTGGACTATTATTCTCAAATAATGCATTGTTTTAAAATAAAGTCTACACTATTATATTGTGTACCCATTAAATTAACAATTTAAAATATATATTAACTAATTTACATTTACATTAGAACAAGTACGACCCATTATTTAAATCATCGGATCTATTATTAATAACTAAAGTGTCTAAAGTTCTCTTTTTGGCCCGCTGCATAATGCACGTCTACACCTTTTCCTTTCGCATGTGTGACAAAGCGTCATGTCTAAGGCATCTCAGGTAATCATGACCGCTGCAGCGCTACCGATTTTGTTAATAACATGAAAAGAAAATTAAATGTGTGATGCAGTGAGAGAAGAATTAAGCACCGTGAGAACACTTAGCTCTGTTTAAGCCGAAATCGATAATTGATTACATAATAATTATAATGTACTATGTTATGTTGTATTCATATTTTGTATTATTTATTCGTACAATTGAAAGAAATCATTATGTTACAAATGTGAAATCATTATGTTACAAATGTGAGCACAATATTAACGAATATTAAAATAGAACTCTTACTAGGATAAGAGTGTTATAAGGGAGTTTAAGGCCCTATTTTTTTCCCTGATTCCATCTTTTAGGATTTTCGTTTGCACCTTTTAGGATTTTCGTTTGCACGCTCCACGCTTTCCATGTTACTAAATGGTGCTTTTTTAAACATATTTTTAACTTTTTAGAAGTTAATTCATTCATTTATAATCTCAAATAGCTATCACATAAATCAGAAAAATTAATCAATTTCAGTTGTCCTAAACCCTAAACCCTAAGTAGTACATAATTTTTTCATACGAGTCATGGTGATCAGTAAATTGGTGATCAACGCATAATCAAAGTCGTAAGATTAATCTATAAGAGCTACTATAAACAATTGTAAATAGGTCTGTATATAAACATGGACGGAGCTAGAATGAATATTAACATATATCCCATACATTCTAATTACATGTGGTAAGTCCATTAAAATTTCTTAAAATGCCCTCAAGCTGTCACATGGTGATCTAATAAATTAGAGAAAATATTAGAAATTCTAAGGAAAAAAACAAAGTATCTATTACTTGATTTTCACTTAAATCGATGGGTCCAATATTATAAACCATTAGATTAAATTGATCTTAGAACAAACTAAATACTACGAGGTTCCACCTCTCCACCTTCGGTACGCACCTACGTACGTGGGTACCTACGCTTCCCCTCCCTTTTTTCCATTTTTCCCTTTCATCTTTTTCTCCATGTATACGCTTCCCTCCCTTTCTTATTGTATCATGCACCTTCATGAGACGATTTAATCACAAGAATTTTAAGTATCTTGCTCTCACTTCATTTGTAGCCATACTACAAGCAATAGTTTATTATTTACTCGAGAAAAAGAATAAAGTACTTAATCCATCTCCTACTCAAAAGTTTGTAAATAGATTTTTAAGATACCTTAAGAAAAATAGAACCCTTAAATTATTACAAAATAACAGTATCTGAACTTTAGTTTGCCCTTAATCCATCGGACAAAATTTTTGAACAAACATTAAAAATCTTACCTTTCAATCAAAATTTTTGAACAAACATTAAAAATCTTACCTTTCAATAATACAAGTGCCCGCGCATACGCGCGGGCCACCTTCCTAGTTTTTATTTAATTGAGAACTAGCCAGAATTCAAACTCAAGACCACAAACTCAACTTTTTTAGAGAAGGATATTTTTTATCCGGCCTCTATATCCAACCGGATATATACAGCCTTTTTTTTTAATTGCGAACATAGCCCATCAAACAGAGAACTTAGCCATCAAATAATCTAATCTGAAATTCGTTCAAATTTTGATTTGAACTCAGGACTTTGGGGACTTTGGATACTACTCAGGTCACTATAACATCTAACTCTAATACCATATTGAGTTGCGTTGCATGCACGTTCAATTCAACCAAGAAGCTTAAGTTGATGATAAAGACCGAAAATTCAGTGAAGGATTAGCAGTAGATCGATTACTTGAGATGAGAGCCTTGGGCCGGTCCTTGAAGAGGATCTTGTGCCGGATCACGCCGATCACCTCCAGCTCCGTCTCCTCCGCCGCCGTCTTCTTCTTCCTCAGCACGAGGAGAGGCTTCTTGAGCGTCACCTTGGTGCCAGCGAGCTCATGGTACCCCACGGTGAAGGTGAACGCCGCCTGCACATCCGAATCAATCGAAACGTGAGATGGCCGGGACCGGGAGGGGGGTGGAAGACCGCCGGCGGCGGAGGTGGGTTCTTGCCTTGGAAGACGGGGTGGCGGCGGCGCAGAGGCGGCCGATGTGGAGGCCCTGGATGCGGCCGGAGAAGCACGGCTGCGGCTGCACCACGCCCTGCACCTCCACGATGGCCCACTCCGGGCACGCCGCCTCGCCGCACCCGCACCGCACGCGGATCTGCATCGCCGGCTCACCGCCGCCTTCTTCTCTCCGCCGGCCGCGGGTGGAGGCGAAGGCGAAGGGCGCCAAAATGGCGTGCTAAGTGTTGAACCCAAAAACAATCTGAAAAATAGGATTTCTTAGGAGAATTCGAATTGGGCTCCGGAGTTTAGGATAGCCAGCCCAGAACTGGTATTTAATATCTCTACTCCTCCATTCTAAAATAAATCAATTATAGGATAGTGTTGTGCTAAGTAATATCTCATTTTATTCTAGACTAGCAAAATGCCCGTGTATTGCAACGGATGAAAACAATATAATTTTATAATTCTAATAATTAATCGTCACATGGTAAATCATCCATTTCAATCATTGACACTTAATAAATAATACGTGAAAATATTTAGAAATACATCAACATCATTGTTTATTAATAATATTTTTCAATTATAATTTTACCTTGCATTTTATTATGTTCTCACTTATATATAAATCTATATTTTTCTTTAATTTTATGTATGAATCTACTTAAAATTTATAAAAATATTGAATTCATATTGTTTCTAACATTTCATTGTTATTAGATTGTACTTGGCATATATCATTTTGTTTTTTATTCTAAACTATAGTTGATTTGAATTTATTAATTACCTAATTTAATATCTATATTATTAGTCTAAATTATTTTTAAAATTAAAAATATTAAAATATTATAGATATATCACAATGTTTTAGGGACGGGAAGACAAAGTACGTTCAATGGTTTCAATTTATAACCTGATAAAGAAAGAATGTTAAATTAGATTCATGCCAAGTGGCACAAATGTCTTAGAAAATTTATAACCTGATAAAGAAAAAAAGTTAAATTAGATTAATGCCAAGTGTCACAGTATGTCCTTTAGAAAATTTTGTGGAATAAAAATTACTTATAAGAATATACCTTGATAAAAAGATATTTTGTGTGACTATGGGTAGTTTGTGGTCTAGATTCTTCTTAAGAAATTTATGTGAGTTTGGATGAGTACAAATTATGTGAGCTTACTTTTCGTTCTAAGGGTGTTTGGATGAGATTCAGTAACCAAATTACATATGCTAAAAACGGAAATCAAAATTAACAACTTGAAAGTAGGTGGAGCTGGGCAGAGGCAGATCTAACCCTGTTTCGGTTGAACCCCCAAACTTTTTGAGGGATAACGCAGAATACCTGATGAGGTGTGGGTAGGGAGGGATGCTCACCGGCGAGCGGACGATGCGGTGGAAGAAGGAGGACGCCGGGCGCCACCTCTGCTCGCAGGATGGGGATCGGCGCAAGCGGCGGGCGAGGAGACGAAATTCGAGGCCGAGGCCGGATGGGATGGATTAGGATGCTCACCGGTGAGCGAATGCGGCGGGAGCAGGAGGACGCCGGCGCCACCTCTGCTAGCAGGATGGAGATCGGCGCCAGCGGGCGAGGAGACGGGAGTCGAGGGCGGCGGGCGAGGAGACGGGACGGATTGGGGAGGCGGAGGTCGTGCACGCGGTGTCGCCTGCCTATGGGTCATATGCACAGGCCCATGAGGCTGGAGTTTTTTCATCTCCCAAAAAAGTTCATCTAAGGTCCCTTATCTTGTCGTTGAGTTTTAAACGACCCTGAACCCCTAATCTTGCAAAACGGATTACGGATCACTTTTAATCCCAAGGTAGTATTGCTTTCCGGTTTTGTTGACGTGGAGGCTGAGTCAGTGTAGAGCCCACGTGGACCCCACAAGCTAACCAGCAATCTTCTTCCACCTCACTCCCCTCTACTCCCATCTCAACCCAAACCTCCAGGGCATTCGCCAATGAGTGGGGAGAAGGGTGTCGGTCGGCGGGGAAAAGCTCGACGGCGGAGGCCGCCAGCTGATGTGGCTCCCAATAACCGGGAGCGCTCACGTCATGGACTTGCGCACGTGCGGGGTGTGGCGCGGGTCCCAACTACAACTGCAATGTCGTCTTCACCGGCACGCGTGAGGGCTAGGGCTTCCGCCTCATCACGCTGGCCAAGCTCCTATCCCGGGCTTCCGCCTCGTCACGATGGCCAAGCTCCTATCCCCCAAGCTCATAGTCGCCCCCATCGAGCGGCTCAAAAGCCGATGTGTTCAGGTGTCCCCGAGCTTCGCCTCTCCTCCGCAGAGGCGAACGCGCAGCTCCGCCGCATCGTCTTCGAGGTCAACTTCATCTACTCCACGTTGCGGTCGCATCGTCCTCGATGCATGCGCCCTTTTCCCCAACGCTTGCCACCGCCAAGCTTCTTGTTCGCTGCCAGCCTTCTCCCCACCCATCGCCGGGTGTCGTCGTCGGGCTTCTACCTACCACCGCCACCCAACAACCACCACCCTTCTCCCTGCTGGTCACCGGCCACCACACACCTCTCCCGCGATTCAGCGTCTGGCGTCCTCTTCGCTTGCATGCACGGGCTCTCATGCAGTCAGTGGTGCTCGCGAGTATGCTCAGGCGTCGCAACGTACTCCATCTCCTAACTCTTGGAGATCCTCTCGCCAATCCCGACGGTGTGGCTGACATGCGACCATGATGTGGACGTGGCGCAGATGCGCGGCGAGCTGACATGCAACGATGTAGTGGTGTAACCTGAGGGGACGACGTGTCGGGAGCCCTTCCTACTTCGCTTCTTCGCGCTCTTCGCCGTGTAGGTCCATGACACAGCCGTCAGTCGCCACTCTTCTCCCCACCTGTTGCTGGCTGCCCTGGAGGTTTGGGTTGAGACGGGAAGAAAGGGGAGATAGGTGGAAGAAGATTATCGGCTGGCATGTAGGACCCACATGGGTCCCACGCTAACTCAGCCACCAAGTCACCAAAACCGGGGAGCAATACTGCCTTCGGACCTAATGTGACCCGGTTTTGCAAGATTATGGATATGTTATATCTGGTATTTTAGTTCAGGGACAATTTCGAAACTCGACGACAAGATAAGGGACCTCAAGTGAACCTTTTCCTTTCATCTCTCTCATTTCTCTTTTTTTTTAAAAAAAATAGCAAAGATGCTCGTGCATTGCGATAGGAAATCCAAATTACATATGTTATTTTTTTTCGTGTACGGTGGCAGAGAGTTAGATTATGGATATTTGGGGGTCTTTTTTCATGAACCTGGGTGGGTCTCAGGCACGTCGTGGATGGAACATATGATAGAGATGTGGGTTTCACGTAGAGATAATCAATAGTTGAAGGTGTCATTACTTATTAGTGTGGTATAAAGATTTTATTTTTTGCTGCAAGGGCACTTATCACTATAAAAAATGATTTTCGCCTTTGGCTAAAACCTGTTCTTGCAGGCTGCTAGGTCTAAATAATTTATTTTGCTATAACGGCGCTTATCACTATAAAAAATAATTTTTAGTATCTTTCCATATGGGCAGCACAAACCACATGCGAAAATAGGGTTTTCGCGCATGGGCACATATGGTAGCTATTTTTTAAGAAAATGAACTATTATATATGCAACTGGTGAATTCGTGAAACAAAAATAATAAGGCAAAATTTGCCACAGGACACGCAAAAAAACATGTAATTGGTTGAGAGACACCGTTAAAACATGTAATTGGTTGAGAGACACCGTTAAAACGTGACACGGCTGATAGACACTAAAAAAACGTGTAATTGGCTATAGGACACCAGTCACATTATTTTATTATTTCTGGTTCAAAAGAGGTGAGATATTTTTCTAAATGCCCAGATTGCCCCTTCTCTTTCCTTCTTTAAACACCAGTGGGTCCCACATGTCATAGACAGTGTATGTTTAATCTAATTTTTAATAGGTTTTTAACCTCCTGGCCCCACGCGTCATGGACTAATTTGTACCTAATTAGTAGGGTGATTACTATTTTCTAATCATAAGTGGGGGCCCACATTGCTCTCCTATCCTTCTTCTTCCTCACACACGCGGCGGAGCAGAGGAATGGCGCGTGGGCAGCGCGACGCCCCGAGTGGGACGGTCGGTGTCGACGGGTTCCTCAGCGGCGGCGGCTTCGACCTGATGCTGCGGAAGCACGGCCTCGCCTCCGACCTCGTCGTCGATGCCACCATGGTGAACGCCGAGGGGGAGGCTCCTCGACAGGGCCGCCATGGGGGAGGACCTCTTCTGGGCCATCCGAGGCGGCGGCGGCGGCGGGAACTTCTCCCGTCGTAGTGCAGAACCAGAACGCGCAGTTCGAGTCCCTGTACCTCGGTAGTCGGCACACGCCTTGCCTCGTCGCGCCATGGCCGACACCTTCCCGGAGTGGCGTGACGCAGCGACTGCATCGAGATGATGTGGATCCAGTCCATGCTCTACTCGCGTTCTACGGCACGGGAAAGCCATTGGAGATGCTCCTGGACAGGGGCACCAGCAAGCCGACAAGTACTTGAAGGCCAAGTCGACTCCGTACTCCAAGAACATGCCCAGCCAAGTCTGGGAGACCACCTGGAGCTGGCTCCTCAAGGACGGTGCCGGGCTGCTCATCCTCGACCCCTACGGCGGCGAGATGGTCCGCGTCGCGCCAGCGTGACGCGTTCCCGCACGGCAGGCGCCTACAACATCCAGTACTATGGGTTCTGGTCGAGAGCGGGGCGGCGGCGGCGAGAAGCACATGGGCTGGATGAGAGGGCTCTACGGTGAGATGGAGCCGTACGTGTCCAAGAACCCCAGGGGCGGCGCAGCAGCCATCGCCGCCGCACAGGATCTCTCGCCGTCTGCCGCTCCTGGCGCGGGGGAATATGGCTCAGGGGCAATCTTGTCATTTTGAAATCACCTCTTTTGACCCGGAAATAATAAAATAATGCGACGTGTCCTACAGCCAATTACACGTTTTTTTAGTGTCCATCAGCCGTGGTCACGTTTTCACGGTGTCTCTCAGCCAATTACACGTTTTTTGCGTGTCCTGAGCAAATTTTGCCAAATAATTAATAGCTAAAACTGGTTGAGTGAAAAAAATAATATGAAACGAAGGGAGTAAAGTATATTCTAAACGTGGCGGTCACAAGATTTCTATACACTTGAAGACAATTCGTGAGACCCACCAGCAAAAAATCTTATCAGCTCAAAAGACAACATGACCGCATGAGTCTCCGTTTTTGTGATAGGGGAGCACATGCACTGCTTGAGGCTACAGGCAGTGGGTGCGTGATGTTGTCGCTCGGATTGGAAACTGAATTTTTATATGTGATGTTTCCGTTTCAGTGGGCGAAGAGTTTGACGCTTGCGGGAGACATGGAAAGGACCAACAATTCACATGTCGGATGAAAAATTGTGTGAGACACACTTTTCTACGATGCACGGCAAAAACACATGAATGTTTTAAGTAGATAAAGATATACAACCATATACGTCGTATTTTGCAAGCAAATTTGGTAGGATTGATATATAGTATATATTATAACCTACCTCTCAGTATTTTTCATATTTTTTTTACCACCGTATACATATATTTCAAAGCAGTAAGCATGATTTAAACATCGTGGTTTAAATTTCAAACAATAGTCATGAAAATTTTTAAAATATTTTAGAGCTTTGATAATGTGTGTATGTCTGGCCCTGCAAAATATCAGCTTTAGAATATGACTCGTATAAAAAGAGACGAAGAAGATAAATGCTCGAGCAAACCAATTTTAGTAGTTCAAGGGGTACAATGAGGCAAAACATAGGTTAGTGGGTTAAGGTGTGCTTTTTACTCCATCTTCCTAACTTATACTCACTTTTTTTATACGCACGCTCCGATCTTGTATTTTATGTAAAAAAATATAAAGAAATTTGCTTTAAAAAATCATATTAATTTGTTTATGACCTAGTCTCAACGATTTATTATGGCGTGCCCCCACCTAAATCTCTGAACAAATCAATTTGCTGCTAGGAAACTCAGACCGTTTATTTGTTCAGAGTCATAGTAGCACCTTGCAAGTTTCAGACATTAAACACATTTTTTTGTTTCAGTTTTGAGTTTAGATAAATATCTGTTAAACTTATATAGGTGGTGTTTAGCTGAAATCATTTGTGATCCAAGGTGAGAGTTATATTTGCCAGCAATACCAAAATATACATGATCCTAACTAATTTATACTGCATATACAAAATTAGGTGCAATAGATGCTACTTACAAATAAGGATCTTGTATTGATCAGTTTCAACGATCAAACTTCTATTTATCATCACTAATCAAAAGTAGGATTGTACTGCACTGATCTGAAAAAAATATCCGTCGCATGAACATAAGGAGGTCAATAGTGCAGATGATGCGTCAATAGTGTAGATGATGCCATCTAAGATTAGTGGTCCTTTTTGTTCAGAAATGAGGAAGGAATCAATAAGGGAGTACTGCACTGAACAGAAACAAGATGAATTTCATGAACATAAACGGGAATATAATATTCCAAATGTAAAACTCACTCTAATAACACAAACGGTTCCATTCATACAAAAGTTTTTATACTCACTGTTGTATTCCGATTTAATATTGCAAGTTATCATTATGTCAGTCAATAACAAGTCCAAACTCATGTGCTAGAAGCGGCATACATAAGCATTTTCTGGAAATCTGAGTATATAATAAGCAATGTCAGATTTTTTCAGACGGTAAATTTCAGAAACATGCCCCTAAGGCCCTAAAAAAAACCAGAAACACGGTTATCCAAGTATAGAAATTCATATACAATATATGCCAAAATCAGAAAAACATAATCAATTGTAGAAGTTATATCATGCAGATAGTGCAATTCAGTTTATATTTCATTTATAATGGCTATGATCAAAGGATAATTCATCAGCTGAATGAAATACATAACTGAATAAAATTGTCACAAGAGAAAGGTTTTCAATACTCATCTAAATGAAATGAAACCAAATCAGCGAGAGAGATTAAAAAAGAAAATACCTATGACATCCTAAATGCAGCAACCAAATTCAGTTTGAATTTTCATCGTAACTTCACAACTCGAGTACTACCATAATGAGATGGTTTTAGTTTTCAAAAAAAAGGATTCGAAAAAAAAGGGCGGGTTCATGAGATATTTGACCATATTTATTCAATAGTTGCCGAATTCACATATATACAGTCTAAATCTATGATCTTAAGAAAAAATATTGGTTTTGAATTAGTCCGTGAATTAGTTTCGATATCTTTAGACAACCTTGATGACCTGGACCACTTTCAGAAATATATAATGTAGAATGATCCAAATATATGTTGTAGCTAAAGGGCAGTGGCGGCACCAGATCATGTAATGGCATGTTTACATGTAACACTAAAAATTTAAGATGTTCAATCCCAATTCAGTAATTGTTGTATGTGCAGCACAACAGTGCAATTAATTTTAGAAAAAAAAGTTACCCTAAAAGCCATGAACACATCTATTACCCATGACATCTGCCCATGTACTACATGATTTCTTGCTGTGTATGTGTACGGGCATTTCATCGAACAACATGAGGGTGTCCGGAGATAGAGCTCAAATACAATCAGAAATTATGAAGGCCGTGATGCACGATCAAACATAAGCCAAAACAATGACATGACCTGTAATCAGGAGAAAAGGAACACAGGAACATGAAGATTTCCTTTCCATCTGAGGGTAGAGGCCGGTGATGATGAAGATGGCTGCGGCGCGCCGTTAATCAGCACGGGCTGCACCTCGATCGAGCCGAGGATCCCTCACACCAACCCCGCGTTCTTCCTGCTCTCGGTGGCACGAAGCCGGCGGCTAGATCTCGATGAAACGAATCAGCGATGGCGCTAGGTGAGGCAGGGTGCGCGGCACGACGGTCGGCGGGGGCTCGGTCACTTCGACGATGAACCCGAGGTGGCGGGATCGGTGGCAATCGCCGACGATGACGGCTGTGAGGGAATTCGGCC
>CM020180.1:17073119-17090976 GCA_009805545.1 Oryza longistaminata | reverse complement strand
ATATGAATGCCTACTTTACATTATGTTCATGTTATACTGAATATACGGCTAGCTTATCTGGGAGATGCTTTTGGTGCGGGTATAATGTTTGCATATGCAATTACTCTATGTTATGACGATGATATTAGAGTAGTATCTGGTAGTTTAGACGTGGTGTCTAGATTACGGGATATCATTATTTGGGGTTATATGCTGCGGATGAGAGGTGGGCCGCTGATGGTGACAGCTCAGTACGGGTATTCCTCCGCGCCTGTATATAATCCTAAGTTAATTCCCTAGGGAGGGTATTCCTCCGTATTTAGCCCCGGTTGTATGGTCATGACGGGCTGTCGTAAGGAACTCGGCAGTCAGGGGTGGCTTCTCGAAGTACCAGGAGGGCATCGGATAGAGGGTATTAGCTAGTATATCGGTTAACTATAATGTATGTATACTATGTATATTAGAAGTATAGGAATAGATTATCTTGCTCTTTCCTTCCTACTTAGCTTAGATAATATATTATGAGAATGAGTAGCTAACGCTTGTGTGTCACTCTACCCTTGGATTATCTTAACCCCTGCTTAGAATATGATTATCACAAGTAACATATAAATTATTAGTTAAGTTCTCTTTACATGATCTTCCAACGGGATAAAACAAATTTGATACCCTTGGAAAACTCTCGGGTGAAATGCTACAATAGTATATTCGTGCGCTTGCGGATAAAGTCTGTAACCATAATATACCAGGAGTATTTATGCGCTATTGCTGGGAATTATATTTCTAGTAATGTCGTTAAGAAATACCAACAGACGCACAAGATCACAACAGAGAGACTAGACCGAGAGCAGGGAGGATGGCTAGTCAACAGGGTCGAATGGAGGCACTGCAGTGGTGACAGGCTGACAGGTGATGGCCAGACAGGGCGCTCGGCCGCCAGCAGCTGCAGCAATCCCGTTCCCGCGCCCACGGAGACAGGCGGCGCAGATGGAGTGGGCGGAGGGCGCACCAGAGGCGGAGGGTACCGTCCTCTAGCATGGAGAGGGCTGCCGGGGGTGACGACGGACGGCATCTACAACCCAAATATGCGGAGACCAGAGGCCGGAGCAAAGGGTGTCGTTGCAGCCGCATGGTGGAGTTGAGCGTCGACGTTGCCGGGGTAGAGCCATCCAGATGATGGAGTTGAGCATCGACGGTGTCGGGGCGGCAGCTTGGTCAGGTCGGGGAAGACGGGGGGTGACGACCTGAGGGCGTCCCACCAGATCGGCAGAGAGGGGGACTGGCGTGGAGTCGGCCTAGAGGCCGTCAGGCAACGCGGATGGAGCCGGTGGCGTGGTTGTGGATGTGGACTGGCGTGGAGTCGGCCTAGAGGCCGTCAGGCAACGCGGATGGAGCCGGTGGCGTGGTTGTGGATGTGGACTGGCGTGGAGTCGGCCTAGAGGCCGTCAGGCAACGCGGATGGAGCCGGTGGCGTGGTTGTGGATGTGGACTGGCGTGGAGTCGGCCTAGAGGCCGTCAGGCAACGCGGATGGAGCCGGTGGCGTGGTTGTGGATGTGGACTGGCGTGGAGTCGGCCTAGAGGCCGTCAGGCAACGCGGATGGAGCCGGTGGCGTGGTTGTGGATGTGGACTGGCGTGGAGTCGGCCTAGAGGCCGTCAGGCAACGCGGATGGAGCCGGTGGCGTGGTTGTGGATGTGGACTGGCGTGGAGTCGGCCTAGAGGCCGTCAGGCAACGCGGATGGAGCCGGTGGCGTGGTTGTGGATGTGGACTGGCGTGGAGTCGGCCTAGAGGCCGTCAGGCAACGCGGATGGAGCCGGTGGCGTCGCGCCGAAGAGAGGCGGCGGGGAAGACGGCGGCAACGACCTGGGCAAGTTCTACACATCGACGACGGCATGGATCTGGTGGAGACGCTGGCGGACGACGTCCGCGGCGAGCTCCGGTGACGCGTCGCAGATCGGCGATGGGTACGGTCCTAGAGGCCGACCGCGGAAGGGGCGACGGGCAGAACGACGACGACCGGAGATGCTGCTACTGCTGCTTGATGACGACGCAAACGCATGAGAGATCAATCTCTCAGGATGATGACTTGACGACGAGAGGAAAAAAAATGGTGGCCGCCCCCAGGAGATCGCTACTCCCGGGGGCGGCGGCGGCGGAAGCGTGAGAGCGGCGCTAGATCGCCCGCCCCATCTGATACTATGTTGGATAGTATAGGAAGAGAGGAATAATGCGAATATTGGATTCATTGTATTGAGCCTTGTTAGCTTTGGCCCAAGAAAATCACAAACTCACGTAAGCAACAAACTCACGGGAGAACACACATGAGCAGCAAATTGGGTGGACACACACACAACAGATTCCGTCGGCGACACACGCCTTTGCTGGCTTCTCTGATATTGCTGATCTACAAAAACTAACTGATGATTACACGGCTTATATTAGCCTCCCGTACATGCACATAGCTAACAGCCCGGCCGGGTCGCACGTACGACTACAAGCCACTCACTCATACAACGATCTGCGCATCTTACGCCAAGATTCGCTCCTCCGAGCTGACCGCGAGCCACGCCACAACGTGCTCCACTAATCCTGCATGCTCCTAACTAACTTGCCGCTAATCTTGTTATTCACCTAACCTGTTTAGTTGCTAGTTGTGCTGCAACACACGCAGCTGCCACTCACTAGCACTGACTGATTCTACATGCAAACATGGACTAACCACTACCTACGTGATGCACACATACACATCACTTACAAGATACATGAACATATCACGTTCCTCTCTACATGCAACTAATGCAAAACCCAAAGACATATGCAAGTCATGATTAGTTCCAACAATATCTTGTTGGCCCAAAACCGGGAGACGTTGGCCCAACCGGGAGAAAGCCTTTCTACACCCCAAAAGCTAGCTCATGAGGTGAGGGACCCCTCCCCTTTTAATTTGGTGCCACTCCCCCTAAACTTTCAATGTAGGACTATTTCCAACAATCTCCCCCGTCACACATTGGTGCCTCTTAGCCCTGACCGGGCTCCACTCACGAGCACATACAGGCCTCACACCCGCGGTCCACTGACTGGCCCCACACACGGGCACATACGGGCCTCACACCCGCGGTCCACTGGGCTTCGGGCTTACACCACACGAGTGTGCACGGCACTTAGAGAGATTGTGGGCCCAGCTCTGATACCACTTGTTGGCCCAAAACTGGGAGACGTTGGCCCAACCGGGAGAAAGCCTTTCTACACCCCAAAAGCTAGCTCATGAGGTGAGGGACCCCTCCCCTTTTTAAGTTGGTGCCACTCCCCCTAAACTTTCAATGTGGGACTATTCCCAACAATCTCCCCCGTCACACATTGGTGCCCCTTAGCCCTGACCGGGCTCCACACACGAGCACATACAGGCCTCACACCCGCGGTCCACTGACCGGCCCAACACATAGGCACATACGGGCCTCACACCCGCGGTCCACTGGGCTTCGGGCTTACACCACACGAGTGTGCACGGCACTTAGAGAGATTGTGGGCCCAGCTCTGATACCACTTGTTGGCCCAAAACCGGGAGACGTTGGCCCAACCGGGAGAAAGCCTTTCTACACCCCAAAAGCTAGCTCATGAGATGAGGGACCCCTCCCCTTTTAAGTTGGTGCCACTCCCCCTAAACTTTCAATGTGGGACTATTCCCAACACCCTCACACCAACCCCGCGTTCTTCCTGCTCTCGGGTGGCACGAAGCCGGCGGCTAGATCTCGATGAAACGAATCAGCGATGGCGCTAGGGTGAGGCAGGGTGGCGCGGCACGACGGTCGGCGGGGGCTCGGTCACTTCGACGATGAACCCGAGGTGGGGGATCGGTGGCAATCGCGACGATGACGGCTGTGAGGGAATTCGGCGGTGGTGGTTTAAAGAGAGGGGTGGAATCAGCGGGCGTGGAGGAAGATCACGAGCAATCCCTATTAAATTCGGTCGAATCTTTTTTTTATCTCTCAACTTATACACTCAATATCCTCTTTTCGTTTTCCCAAAATCAAAATGAATTCACAAAATTGGGATAAAAAGGTCGGCCGACCATAATTAGTGACTGATAAATCTAGATATTTAAAACCGAATCGAAAGGAGAAATCATGAGAAAAATGATGAGAAAGGAGTGGAGAATCAATTTTTGCAATCAGTTGAAGGAGAAAACGCATGGGGAGACAGATCGAAGTGGCGGCGGCGTAAGGGTTTGGTCCGGCGACGGAAGCATGCAACAGATCGGATGAGATAAAAAACCGGTTGAAAAAAGCGAAAAAGAAACCTAGCAAAAAAACCAAATCGGGAAAAAACAAACAACGAAGAAAAAGAAACCGGATAAAAACAACAAAAAAAACACGACAAAACGAATCGGAAAAAAAGGAGACACGAAAAAAACGAATAGTAGGCGACGATGCGTTACGGTCATGAGAACAAAAAAACGAAACATATGCTTAGGCTGAAAAAAAAACGACGACGGAAGCGATTGGGATTCTAATTGATGGACCAAATAATCTGGCAAAAACATCTTAAACTTTTATAATAGGTAAAGATTGGTTTAGTTTCTAATGAAAAGAATATCTTCTTTCTTTTCTCAAGTACTTTCTCTTACATCTATCCGTATTTGTATTCTTGTATTATTAGAATGTGTTGTTTTTTATGAGACCCTTTACTAGATTTGTTTTTTATGAGACGAAGGAAGTACATGCCAGCAGCACATAACAGAAACATATGATTCCAGTTATCACACAGAAATTATGGACAGAACACAAGAAATTATGGAGAAAAGTAACCATGATAGTAACATCCAAGTGTAACAGCATAACATCAACAGCTTGTGCTTCTGACCACTGACCATTACAAGTTTACAACAAATTACACGCGAAAAACTGTTCATGTTAAACACTTTTGTCAATAAAGATTACCCAAAAGAGCAGAAGTCGACGCCGCGACAAAGCGCAACCTTCAAACTTCCCAACTCAACATCTGATAATAAAATTTACAGGCCACGAAGTTACAAGCTTAAATAGCTGTCATATGTAGTATCATGTAAACAATCATCTGAATACCTACAACATTTTTGTCTACCAACATCTCCATTGGGACTTAGAAATATACTACTGAGAGCTACAACACGGATCTGAGATCATTACTTCGTCTCGAACAAGCTAGCGAAGATGCTGTGAGGAGTATCACCCGATGCTAATGACCTGAGTAGGACATGGAACATTGTTGGAACTCTGACCCCGAACTCGACTCGAAGATAGAATGAGGAAGGGCAAAGTCAGTTTCCGAGAACTCTGCGCCATTACCTCGTTGCCTCTTTGCTGCCCTCTCATGCTTTGGACTAGCGGTAGGAGAACAAGGCTGACAGTTGGAATCAGGGGTTAGTGGTTCATGGCAGGACAGAGAATCATCGCGATGGGGGCTCTTGGTTGCTTCGTTTTGTCCTCCATTGTCCCTATTTGAAGGTACACCTTGAGTTGGAGATTCAGATGTAGGTGCCGGAGTCGAGGGGTCAGTTCTTTCGGAATCAGGGAACTGATCGCTTGGCAATGTGACGGAAGCACCAGCAGCAGGTGTTTCAGATTTCACTCCACCGAGACGCTGCTGCTCCTCAATGATCTTCTTGAGGTACTTGCCCTGCGCCTCAATGCGCAACTGCAGCTGCCTTTGTACCTGAAGAGAATGTTTATCATATCATTGGGGCCTGCTCTTTGCTGGATATTTCACAAAGATTTGAAGAATATGTGCATCCAGAACAATTTCTTTGCATAGATTTGGAATATTTTAGTAACTTCGGAATAGGCTTAATAAATATATAACGATGGAGTACAAATGTTAGAAGCTAACAATTTTATGCTGAAAGGAACTTCCACAAAAACTTACTTCTAACTGTTCATGTAGACGCTTTTGGACCTCCATCTGCAGCTTCAGAGCTTCAGATATCTGTAAGCCACTGTACAAAAAAATATCACGATGAATATTGACTATTGAGGTGGAGAACAGCACCAATCGAACAGTAACATAATGGAACTGTCCATTGAAAAGATAAATAGGCATTGAAATCTTACAGAAGATAAATAGAAAGCACAATAACAAATGACTTAATTTTTTCAACTAAAAGGAAAAAGCATATTGATCAGACTCAAGTTATTTCACATATTTTGTTGTTTTCTAGTATCTAGGATTTATGTTCTTGAGGATGTTGAAAGCCAAAAATGGTGGGCAGAAGAAATTATGTGTAAAATACTAGTAGTAGTTTCAATCTCAATCCAGAAGCAGCCTATTATTCCTTGATACTTTCAACTACAGAGGGACTACAATCTAGAAAGCGATATTTGCCGAGCAGCATGGCAGCATTCAAACAACAATGGTAATAATTTCAAGAGTTGGTCATGGTAGATTTACTAGTAAATGGTAAAATGGGGCAAACCGGCATACTTCCATTTCATACCATAACAGTATGTCAGTAGCATTTCTTTTTTCTTTTTACAAAACGACTGATATGATATCGGAGAAATAACTAGGCTTATGTATACTTACGAGGATCCCTCAAGTCCAGCAAGCAAATCTCCAGGGTCTTTGTTTTCAGCCTTGTTACCTACCAAGGAGACAAAAATTAGGATAAGCTAAAAGAATGCCAGAGTACTAAAAAACACAATGCATGATGAAGAGATTGTCCGCGTACCATCAGCTGAAGAGTCGGGAATGTACTTTGCAAGCCTGTATTTCTAGAAACAGGAGGGGAATTAAATAGGATAAAAAAATACTAGCTACAAAAAATATTAAAGGGAAAGTGACACACTGTAACAAGATGTACCTGCAAATGACTTTTCACATGGTATATCGTCAACCCTTGTACACCCATAATTCTTAGAACTCCTTTCGGAGTTGCTCCTGTTGCATTTGAGGAATTCAAGTGTTAGCAGAAGCTGAAATTTACAGTTAGTAAGTTCAATGGTAAGAGAGCATGATTACATCCATGCAGTAAAGTTATTGTCTCCAAGAAAAGCATCATACAGAACAGTCTCTATATAAGTTTGACAAAATCAAATAAATGAATAAATGAAAACATAATTGCAACAATTGCAGTATGAATACATACTATCAGGACCACCAAGTTGAGTAACAGCCTCAACAAATCGTTCGTGCAGCTCATTTGTCCACCGTAAGCGTTGCCTTGCAGCCAAGTTGGAATTGTTGTTTGCTCCATTATCTGGGCCCATATTGTTGCCACCTAATTCCATATGCTGCTGATAAGTGACCGAATAATTACAGTTGGGCCAACACTAGGTTCAGGTTTTGGTTAATATAATGATCATCACCTGGGAAAAAAATACATCAGAGAGCCAGATATCAGTTTTACAAACAGCGATCACAAACAATGTTTGCCGGTGATAAAAGTACAAAAACACAACTAATTAGTGCAAAGTTGCAGTGGCAGTTTTCTGTCCATCTCTAAGACAGTCACAAGTGTTTCTAGAATTTGTGAGCTTAACTATATAGGGAAGTTTTCATTGTTGCAGAGGAGAGAACTAGTACTAGTATAGACAAGGAAAATGCCATTTGTACCAAGAAAACTAGCGTGTGCAACGCCATCCAATACATCTATCCAATTTGATTCATCATACCATACTGCTTTACATGGAAGGTTAGGCAAATAGATTGACCCATAAAAATGGTATAGATGCAAAGCTCTAACAGAAAGCCAGCCAGCATACATAGTTAAGGCGAATACTTGCATCCACAGCTTGCACGGTGCACCAATCGAATTATCATCTATTAGTATTTATCTATTAACTTTGCTCTCCATTTATAGCCAAGCAAATAGTAAAAGGTAAAGAGCTCCATGGGAACAAGAACAACCCACACAACCTATCGCCAGACATATGAAATTAGCTTTGATACATGATGTTCATGATGCCCTTCAATTGCACAGTAGAAAAAGATGAAATCAAAGCAAGCGAATTGCAGCTCCATGCTCAAAGCAAAGAGCACCCCATATATGCCAACCTACTACCACCAGAGAACTCATCACAAACAGCGCGAGCCACACGCCATCTCCGGCGGGAGGTGGGCCCGACCTGTCAGCCTCAGGAAGCCCCCTTTTTTTCTCCTCTCCTCGCTTCCATTTTTTTCCTTTTCCATTGGGGGAACAAAAGCGAGAGAACAATAACATCTCAACACGGAAAGCAAAAAACACACACAAATTTACCGGGAATTCTATCTACAGAGGCAAAGTAAATTTGGGGGGAAAAAACGCAGACGCACCAAGAAAACCCCCCCGGACCGAATTCGGGCCCGAATTGGGAGGGGAAGAAGGCGGCGGCGGAGGCAAGATCGGAGCTCTGCGGCGCCAGTGGAGTGGGCGAGGGTTGGGGGGGAGAGGGGAGGAGAGGATTGGTGGGTTCTTGGAGAGGCTCGGCTCGGCGAGGAGAGGGGGAGAGAATTCCACGAGATTCTCTTCTCTCCTCTCCTCCTCTTCTTGTCTCGTCTACTCTTCCCCGCGTAGGCGTAGGCGTAGGGCGTAGGTGTGTGTGGCCCTCTGCTGCTGGTGCTTGTGCCAGCCTTTCTACCTGAGCCTACTACTACGCTGTAGGAATAGGATGACCTGCCCAAAGTTAAAAACTTGAAGCACCCTTTTTTCAGTTTGGACCCTGTGTTTTTGTATATTATCATTGGGTCCACAAATCTACTATTTGCTACGATTGAGATTACAATCAGTTTTGAGGTTCGGTAAAAGTTAAACTACTTTAAGTTTGATTAAGTTTATAGATAAATATAGAAATATTTATAACACCAAATTAGTTTCGCTAAATCTATAATTGAATGTATTTGTGTTGGGTTGAAAATGTTACTTTTTCCTACAAACTTGGTTAAATTCAAATGTATTTGCGTTGGGTTGAAAATGTTACTTTTTTCTACAAACTTGGTTAAATTTAGAGTAGTTTAACTTTGACCAAAGTTAAAACGATATATAGTCTGAAACGGAGGAAGAATCAGTTTTTTCTAAAAAATAAAGAAACAGGGTATAACGCAGGCGTTCACACGAGCACACACTCACCTCAATGAACACGTACATGTGTGCTCTATCTCTATGAGCATTTTCAAAAGACTAGTAATTATAGATGTCTCGTTGTCGTCATATCAATTGATACATTGTCTATGATTGAATGAATAATTAGTCATAAATGCGAGCACTTATGCCAGCTCTACTTGTTTATTGAGTAAATTTTACCTTGAGCCATATTTTATTACCGATGTTTTTTACTTTGGACTACCCTTTCTATAGATGCTTTCACTTTGGACCATTTGACTCTCTTCTCAAGCATATGAATGATATTGAGTATGTTGACACCTAGTCGTTGAACTCTCACAGCTATATGTATAACCATTTTTTTTTAGCATATGACTGAGTTGGATGTAAATGGTTAAAAGAGTTGAGGAGGTCTAAAATGCCACAAAGGTAAAAGTATTGGTTAAAGAGTGATCCAACGCGAAACATTGGTAATAAAATGTGGTCTAAAGTGACATTTGCTTTTGTTTATTTAAAAGTTCATCTTTTAAAGGCTCCAACTGTAATTGTTTCAAAATTTTAGAACACGGTAATATTATCATTTCAACTTATACTTAAAAAAATCATTTTGCTTAAGTATATAAAAATTATTACACCAAACAAGACAATTGTAATGGTGGAATTTTGCAATAAGACTTTCATGTCTATTCAGGAGATTGAGCAGAGAAGAGAAGAGGACAACCTCGTTCCATATTAATGGTGGAATAAATCAAGCTCAATCTTATAAATAAATATAGTAATATTCACAATGCTAAATTAGTTTTGTTAAATCTATAATTGAATATATGTTCATAATATATTTGTGTTGGGTAAAAAATGTTATTACTTTTTTCTATAAATTTGGAGTAGTTTGTCTTTGACCAAAATTAAAACAATTAATAACCTAAAACGGAATGAGTAGTAGTTTCTCTTTTTTTTAAAAAAAGAAACAGAGTATAATGCAGGCGCTCATACGAGCACGCACTCACCTCTATGAACGCGTACATACGCACTCTATCAGCATCTCCAAGAGATTGGGCCATCATATCATAAGATTGACGAAGTAACTATAGACACCTCACTGTCATCATATCGATGGATATATAGTTTACAACTGAATGAATAATTAGTTGTAAATGTGAGCACATATGCCATGTCTAATTGTTTATTGAGTAAATTTTACTTTGAACTATATTTTATTACCCATGTTTCACTTTGGACTACCCTTTCTATCAATGTTTTTACTTTGGACCATTCGACTCTCTTCTCAAGCATATGAACGATCTCGGGTATGTTGGCACCTACTCATCAATAAACTCTCATAGCTATATGTAAGACCATTTTTTTAAGCATATGACGAGTTGGATGTAAATGGATAAAAGAGTTGAGGGTGGTCTAAAATGCCACAAAGGTAAAAATATCTGGTTCAAATTAAAAGTATTGGTTAAAGGGTGATTCATAATGAAACATTGGTAATAAAATGTGGTCTAAAGTGACACTATTTTTGTTTATTTAAACGCTCATTTTTTTTAAAGGCTCCACCTCTAATTGTTTCAAAATTTTAGAACAAGATAATATTATCATTTCAAAAAAAGCATTTTCCTTAAGTATATAAAAATTATTACACCAAACAAGACAATTGTAATGCTGGAATTTTACAATAGGCAAAATTTGCCTTTACAATAAGACTTTCATGCCTATTCAGGAGATTGAGCAGAGAAGAGAAGAGGACAACCTTGTTCCATTGATGGTGGAATAAAACAAGCTCAATCGAAACGGCTTCTAACAACTACCCTCGATAGCAATGTTTTTTTATTAAAAAGGTAATATTATTTAAATTAAAAAGTATTAGAAAAATCATTGAACAATAAAATATGCTAGTATGATAAAGCAAGGTTTCATGTTCTTTTTTCCAATTAAATTTCGAAAAGGGAAAATCAGCAAGACATAAGAGACTTAGGGTCTATTTAGTTCGCGAACGAAAATTTTTGGCGTGTCACATCGAATATACAGACACACATTTGAAGTATTAAAAGTAGACTAATAACAAAACAAATTACAGATTCCGCTAAAAATTGTGTGACGAATTTATTAAGCCTAATTAATCCGTCATTAGCAAATGTTTACTGTAGCACCACATTGTCAAATCATGGCGCAATTAGGCTCAAAATATTCGTTTCGCAAATTACACGTAATATGTGTAATTAGTTTTCTTTTTGTCCATATTTAATAATTCATGCATGTGTCCAAACATTCGATGTGACAAGGTGAAATTTTTTTTGTTTAGAAACTAAACAGGGCCTTAAGATAGCAAACACTAAGCTACAACTTGTGTTCTTTGCCTTACCTTGTAGAGAGTTTTTTTAGGTAATGCAAAACAAGAAAATTCATTAGCACATGATTAATTATGTATTAAAAAATATAAATTTGAAAATTAGATTTATTTGATTTTTTTAAAACAATTTTTATGTAGAATTTTTTTAAAAAACACATCATTTAATAGTTTGAAAAACGTGTTAACAGAAAATAAATTAAAGTTTGGAGTTGAAGAAAAGAAGTAAGCCATATCCGAACAAGCATTTGTGATGGGAGTTTTAGCGACAAGTGAAATGAGATAAGTAATCTAGTACAATTAATCAATTATTAATTATTACAAACTTAAAGATAGATTTTCTTTTAGTTTTCTAAGAACTTCTGTAAAGAAAAATTTTGCACAAAATACATCGTTTAATAGTTTAGAAAGCGTGTTAATGGAAAATGAGAAAGTTGTTTGTTCGAGTATGAGAAAAGAACTCCGCCAGAGCAAGTTTAATAGTAGGTTATATGCCAACTATAAACTTATGTGGATGAGAGAGAATTTGACAAATAATGAGGGTTTGCTTTTATGCAAGGGCTAGCTATTCACATTGTTCAAGATGAATACATTAAATGTATTAAATATATAGGTAAGAGATATAGAGAGGGAAAGAAAAATATAGATTAGCTTATAGCTTATCTACTATAGCTGTTAACTCTAGTATGAGCTATAAGCTCATACTCCCTCCGTCCCAAAATATAGCAACCTAGGAGGGGTTGATGTATGTGCATACATCAACCTATGACAAATAAGATCAAACTTTTGACATTGTATAAGTTTAAACCTGATATGATGATGCCTCATGAACATAGACATGTTCATAACCTGATGCATCATGAACATAGACAAACCTGATGCAACGAGAGGCCTTCCATGAACCTGGACATGATTAATCATTCATGTTCATAATATGGCGATTTTAGTGGGTGCAAGCTGAATTTTCATACGCAGGAATGAGACAACGAGCACACCTGCTCTCGACTCGCTGGCCAATGGGCCATGGCGTCTCCCCTTGGCGTGCAGGCCGTTGGATTGTGCCACGTGGAAGATCTCGATACGTCCAAAGTAGTAAATGGTCAAAGCTTGCTGCTAGGAAGGGTACCGACTACCGAGTGGCTTTTCTATGAACACTTTCAAGAGAACGCACACTTTGAATGAGAGTTTTTATTTTTTTTTAACATCTTTAATAAAATTTTAAAATGGATTCTCTACTATTTTTAAATAAATGTTTTAGCCACAATGTTGACAAACACCGCATATATTATTAAACCTTAGCCACAAATAGTATTTTACTAGTGTCGTAGCATTATTTTATCACACTAGTAATATTGGAAATAGTATAGTAACAAGATTATTTCACATTTTTTAGGGGAAAAACTTATGTGTTAAAAGAACTCATTTCAACCCCTTGCTGGCCACCATAAATCGCTTTTCCTTAATGGCAGAGCCATGGCCTTTTTAGAGTTCATACAAATTTAAGTTCGTTGGAGTAGTTATTAGGAAAATTCTATTTTCAATTTTAATATTAACATTAAAAAAATTCTATCGTGCGTATGCTGACAAGCCTAGGCTGTTGCCAAGGATAGCCGAGCAATGGCTCCACAACTGTTTTTCCTCATATGTGCTATTTACATATAAGAAAACTAAAAAGCATCTTCAATGGCTATAAGAATTGGGGAAATTTCTTCTTTTCTAAATATAGGCTAAATGGTCAGCTAAATCATACTTTCTCTATTTCACAATGTAAGTCATTCTAGCATTTCCCATATTCATATTGATGCTAATAAATCTAGATAGATTATCTAGAATATGAATGTAGGAAATGTTAGAATGATTTACATTGTGAAATGGAGGGAGTAGTATTTTCTTTTCAAACTAGGAGCACAACATGGTTGCTCGATGGAAGATCCTAGTCTTTTTGCACATGTCTTCCGAGCTACAATTCTCTACCACTTTTATGGTTAGGTTTTCTTTTCTGCACTGTGTAGGAGGCAAGGTGCCATTTTTATTCAACTAAAGAAAAGGTCGATGCAAATATTAGGGATAAAGGAGTTATATGTTGTTCCTCATAAAAGTTTTGCGTTCTGAAATGGCCCATGATCAAGTTACTTTTGTTTTTTTCCCTTTTAATTTCCATGTGAGCTGATTTTAATATGTAGAACATGCACTGAAGTACATCATATCCATAAGTGTAGAATATTGCTTCACAATAATCACGTACGAATTCCACGCAAAAAAGAAAATCACGTAGGATCATAAAGCTTCCTAAAAATTCAAATAATATATCAAGGAAATTTAAAGGATTTTCTTTTTTGCACAATTCCCACAAAAATCCTTCAAATTCCGTGCATTCCAACGGAGGCCTTATCGTCTACTCCCTCTGTCCCAAAGATTGATCCTTAGAGTTTGATTTTTTTTTTTTTTTACTGAGGAAGTATTGATGCACATGCCATCATTCGAAAGTGGTTAGAATCGAGAAAATCGTACAAATGCGAAACCCTCAACAAGGTTGGAGAGGAACAAGAATTGGAACTGTCCATGCAAAATCTTGAAACTAAGGTATATCCGGTGCAATATTAATCTCTAGTTTTCTACTATCTTGTACTGCTCGTTGGAGCCATGCATGACATCTGTTGCAAGCTAGAGAGATCACTTGCATGGGAGAGGCATCGATTTCATCTTTAAATCCTAGACACCTAATTCACTACTGGTTTGTAATTGTAAATGAGCTGGTCGTTGTCGAAAGTTGCCCGAAATTATAGTATTTTTTGGATTTGGAGGCTTCCGTTGCAGGAATCTTTAGAAAAAGATGCCCGGAATATTCCTTCGAGGTTGTCCCTAGGGCTAGTCATCACTTGTGAGAAATGGTTTCTCTGTCTCTTCTTTGTTTCTGTAATGCTTAGTATGTGCTGGAAGGGGTTAATTGGGCATTAGGGCATAAACAAATGGGAATTAAGGTGAAGACGAGGACAAAGCTTTCCTTGTTGGAACCTTTGTGTTGTTTTTGTTTTAGTGAGTGTGAGACCATGATTCTCTAACTTTGGCCTAATGATATAATATGTAGAAGGTAGTAGCAACTTTCAGCTCTGCATGGGTGTTCCAAGAAGTGTTTAGATTGGTCGTGTGCAAATAATGTTTATAAATTGTACTCCCTCCGTCCCATAATAGATGACGTTTTTGACTTTTTATTTGCAACGTTTGACCATTCGTTTTATTTGAAAAATTAGTGTAAATATAAAAAAGATAAGTCATATGTAAAGTACTTTTGATAATAAAGCAATTGACAAACAAAATAAATAATAATTCCAAATTTTTTTGAATAAGACGAATGATCAAACATTGACAAACAAAAACTCAAAAAGACAAGTAATATGGGACGGAGGTAGTATCCCACATACATCTATCCAATTTGATTCATCATACCATACTGCCTTTACATGGAAGGTTAGGCAAATAGATTGACCCATAAAATGGTATATGATGCAAAGCTCTAACAGAAAGCCGGCCAGCATACATAGTTAAGGCGAATACTTGCATCCACGAGCTTGCACGGTGCACCATCGAATTACATCTATTAGTATTTTCTATCTATTAACTTGCTCTCCATTTATAGCCAAGCAAATAGTAAAAGGTAAAGAGCTCCATCGGGAACAAGAACAATCCCACACAACCTATCGCAGACATATGAAATTAGCTTTGATAACATGATGTTCATGATGCCTTCAATTGCACAGTAGAAAGATGAAATCAAGCAGCGAATTGGCAGCTCCATGCTCAAAGCAAAGAGCACCCCATATATGCAACCTACTCACCAGAGAACTCATTCAGAAACACCGGCGAGCCCACGCCATCTCCGGCGGGAGGTGGGCCCGACCTGTCAGCCTCAGGAAGCCCCCTTTTTTTCTCCTCTCTCGCTTCCATTTTTTTCCTTTTCCATTGGGGGAACAAAAGCGAGAGAACAATAACATCTCAACACGAAAGCAAAAACACACACAAATTTACCGGGAATTCTATCTACAAGGCAAAGTAAATTTGGGGGAAAAAAAACGCTGACGCACCAAGAAAACCCCCCGGACCGATTCGGGCCCGAATTGGGAGGGGAAGAAGGCGGCGGCGGAGGCAAGATCGGAGCTCTGCGGCGCCAGTTGGAGGGGGCGAGGGTTGGGAGGGGAGAGGGGAGGAAGAGGATTGGTGGGTTCTTGGAGAGGCTCGGCGAGGAGAGGGGGAGAGAATCCACGAGATTCTCTTCTCTCCTCTCCTCCTCTTCTGTCTCGTCTACTCTTCCCCGCGTAGGCGTAGGCGTAGGGCGTAGGTGGTGTGTGGCCCTCTGGCTGCTGGGTGCTTGTGTCCAGCCTTTCTACCTGAGCCTACTACTACGCGCTAAGAATAGGATGACCTGCCCAAAGTTAAAACTTGAAGCACCCTTTTTTCAGTTTGGACCCTGTGTTTTGTATATTATCATTGGGTCCACAAATCTACTATTTGCTACGATTGAGATTACAATCAGTTTGAGGTTTGGTAAAAGTTAAAACTACTTTAAGTTGATTAAGTTATAGATAAATATAGAAATATTTATAACACCAAATAGTTTCGCTAAATCTATAATTGAATGTATTTGTGTTGGGTTTGAAAATGTTACTTTTTTCTACAAACTTGGTTAAATTCAAATGTATTTGCGTTGGGTTGAAAATGTTACTGTTTTTCTATACAAACTTGTTTAAATTTAGAGTAGTTTAACTTTGACCAACAGTTAAACGATAATCGTCTGAAACGGAGGAAGAATCAGTTTTTCTAAAAATAAAGAAACAGGGTATATACGCAGGCGTTCACACGAGCCACACACTCACACTCAATGAACACGTACATGTGTGCTCTATCTCTATGAGCATTTTCAAAAGACTAGTAATTATAGATGTCTCGTTGTCGTCATATCAATTGATACATTGTCTATGAATTGATGAATTATTAGTCATAAATGCGAGCACTATGCCAGCTCTACTTGTTTATTGAGTAAATTTTACTTGAGCATAATTTTTATTAACCGATGTTTTTACTTTGGACTACCCTTTCTATAGATGCTTTCACTTTGGACCATTTGAACTCTCTTCTCAAGCATATGAATGAAATTGAGTATGTTGACACCTAGTCGTTGAACTCTCACAGCTATATGTATAACCATTTTTTTTAGGCATATGACTGAGTTGGATGTAAATGGTAAAAGAGTTGAGGAGGTCTAAAATGCCACAAAGGTAAAAGTATTGGTTAAAGGGTGATCCAACGCGAAACATTGGTAATAAAATGTGGTCTAAAGTGACATTTGCTTTGTTTATTTAAAAGTTCATCTTTTAAAGGCTCCAACTGTAATTGTTTTCAAAATTTTAGAACACGGGTTAATATTATCATTTCACTTATACTTTAAAAAATCATTTTGCTTAAAGTATATAAAAAATATTTACAGCAAACAAAGACAATGTAATGGTGGAATTTTGCAATAAGACTTTCATGTCTATTCAGGAGATTGAGCAGAGAAGAGAGAGGACAACCTCGTTCCATATTAATGGTGGATAAAATCAAGCTCAATTCGAACGACTTCTAATAACTACCCTCAATGCAAGGTTTTTTTTCTTTAAAAAAATAATTATTTTAAATTTTAAAAGTTTTAAAAAATCATTGAATAATAAAATATGCTACTATGATAAGCCAAGGTTTCATGTTTTTTCCAAATTACATTTCAAAAAAGAAAATCAGCAAGACATAAGAAAGATAGCAAACACTGTTCTTTTCTCCACAAAAACTAGATACTTTTAGATAAAAGTGGCACGTTTTTCAAACTGCTAAACGGTGTGTTTCGTCAAAAAACTTTTTATATAAAAGTTGTTCTAAAATATAAGAATAATCTATTTGTCAAGTGTTGTAATATTAAAAGTCAATTATCACACGTTATTACAATTCATTTTGCGTGAAACACTTAATCTTATCTCGTCTTCATCTTCAGGAGATTCAAACACCACCTGTTTGAATCTCTTGAGATAAAGATAAAAGATAAATATTAAGTGTTTCACACAAAACAGGTGATAATAACATGTGATTAATTGAGTTTTAATTATTACAAACTTGAAAAATGGATTAATATGATATTTTAGAGCAACTTTTTATATAGAAAGTTTTCGCACGAAACACACCATTTAGTAGTTTGGGAAAGCGTGCCACGAGTATCCAAATTTAATCTTCTGGCTTGCAGAAGATAGCCTTACCTTGTTGAGAGTTTTTTTAGGTAATGCAAAATGAGAAACTTATTAGCACGTGATTAATTAAGTATAATAACTATAAACTTGAAAAATAAATTTATTTGAATTCTTAAAATAATTTTATTTATTTATTTTCAAAATGTGTTAACGAAAACGAGGAAGTTGAATTTGGAGTTGAAAAAAAGAACTTATGCCCATGTCCG
>CM020180.1:16999414-17073094 GCA_009805545.1 Oryza longistaminata | reverse complement strand
CGAATCAGCGTTTGTGATGGGAGTTTTGGTGACAAGTGAAACGAGATAAGTCATCTAGTACTATTTATCAATTATTAATTATTGCAAATTTAACAATAGAGTTTTCTTTAATTATTTTAGGAATTTATGTATAGAAAAGAGTTTTGCATGAAATACATCATTTAACATTTTAAAAAGCATGTTAACGGAAAATGAGAAAATTGTCTATTTAAGTTTGAAAAAAGGACTCCGCGTAAGAGCAAGTTTAATATTTGGTTAAACCAACTATAACTTTTGTGGAGGAGATAGAATTTAAAAAATAAAGAGGATTGGCTCTCATGCAAGAGCTAGCTATTTCACATACTTTAATATGAATACATTAAATGCATAGGTAAGAGATAGAAAGAGTAGAAGAAAAATATAGATAACCTTATACTCCCTCTGTTCCAAATTAATCTACATATTTCATAGGGACACTAAGACCAAGAAAAACTAATAACTCTCTCATACTATATTTACTCTAGCAATAAACTCTATGCATGCACCATCCCCACTATTTCCTAGCCAATAGCAAATCAAGATATTGCATGTGGGTTATAAATACTTGTATGCATGGATGCATGCATCAATGTCCATTTACTCCAATGCACAAATAACGAATAGACTTAATGAATGAACATAAATATGTAGATCATTTAGGAATAACCTAAAAAAATATATGTAGATCAATTTAGAATGGAGGGAGTAATCTACTATATGAGCTATAGGCTTATCTCTACTTACTCCCTCCGTCCCAGAAAGACTAAATTCTTGGGTTTTCGTGTCCAACGTTTGACCGTCCGTCTTATATGAAATTTTTTTTATGATTAGTATTTTCATTATTGTTAGATGATAAAACATGAATAATATTTTATACATGACTTATCTTTTCTATTTTTTTTATATTTTTTTTCAAATAAGACGAACGGTTAAACGTTAGACACGGAAACCTAGGAATTGAGTTTTTTTTTTGGGACGGAGGGAGTATTAAACTTGCTCTAAGTAGAGTAACAATAGTTTAAAGGCTGGCCTCGAGCTGCTCAACTCAACAGACCAACAGATAAGATCAAGCTTTTGACATTGTATAAGTTTAAACCTGATGCATCATGAACATAGACATGTTCATAACCTGATGCATCATGAACATAGACAAACCTGATGCAACGAGAGGGGCCTTCCATGAACCTGGACATGATTAATCATCCATATTCATAATATGGCGATTTTAGTGGGTGCAAGCTGAATTTTCATACGCAGGAAGGAGACAACGAGCACACCTGCTCTCGAGTCTTAGACTCGCTGGCCAATGGGCAATGGCGTCTCCCCTCGGCGTGCAGGCCGTTGGATTGTGCCACGTGGAAGATCTCGATACGTCCAAAGTAGTAAATGGTCAAAGCTTGGAAGGGTACCGACTACCGAGTGGCTTTTCTATGAACACTTTCAAGAGAACGCACACTTTGAATGAGAGTTTTTATTTTTTGAACATCTTTAATAAAATTTTAAAATGGATTCTCTACTATCTTTAAATAAATGTTTTAGCCACAATGTTGACAAACACCGTATATATTATTAAGCCTTAGCCAAAAATAGTATTTTACTAGTGTCTTAGCATTATTTTATCACACCAGTAATATTGGAAATAGTACAGTAACAAGATTATTTCACACTTTTTAGGGGAAAAACCTATTTACTAAAAGAACTCATTTCAACCACTTGTTGGCCACCGTAAATCGCTTTTCCTTAATGGCATAGCCATGGCCTTTTTAGAGTTCATACAAATTTAAGTTTGTTGGAGTAGTTATTAGGAAAATTCTATTTTCAATTTTAATATTAACATTAAAAAAATTCTATTGTGCGTTTGCTGACAAGCCTAGGCTGTTGCCAAGGATAGCCGAGCAATGGCTCCACAACTGTTTTTCCTCATATGTGCTATTTACATATAAGAAAACTAAAAAGCATCTTCAATGGCTATAAGAATTGGGGAAATTTCTTCTTTTCTAAATATAGGCTAAATGGTCAGCTGACTTCTTTTCAAAATAGGAGCACAACATGGTTGCTGGATGGAAGATCCATAGTCTTTTCGCACATGTCTTCCGAGCTACAATTCTCTACCACTTTTATGGTTAGGTTCTCTTTCCTGCGCTGTGTAGGAGGCAAGGTGCCATGGTAATGCTGTTATGGATTTTTATTCAACTAAAGAAAAGGTCGATGCAAATATTAGGGATAAAGGAGTTATATGTTGTTCCTCATAAAAGTTTTGCGTTCTGAAATGGCCCACGATCAAGTTGCTTTTGTTTCTTTTCCCTTTTAATTTCCATGTCAGCAGATTTTAATGTGGAGGACAAGTATACTAAGTACATCATATCCATATATGTAGAATATTGCTTCACAATAGTCATGTAGGAATTCTGTGTAAAAAAATCACGTAGGATCATAAAGCTTCCAAAAAATTCAAACCATATACCCAGGAAATTTAAAGGATTTTATTTTTTGCACAATTCCAACAAAAATCCTCAAATTCTGTGCATTCCACCGAAGCCCTTATCATCTATTGATACACATGCCAGCATTCGAAATTAGTTAGAATCGAGAAAGTCGTACAAATGCGAAACCCTCAACAAGGTTGGAGAGGAACAAGAATTGGAACTGTCCATGCAAAATCTTGAAACTAAGGTATATCCGGTGCAATATTAATCTCTAGTTTTCTACTATCTTGTACTGCTCGTTGGAGCCATGCATGACATCTGTTGCAAGCTAGAGAGATCACTTGCATGGGAGAGGCATCGATTTCATCTTTAAATCCTAGACACCTAATTCACTACTGGTTTATAATCGTAAATGAGCTGGTCGTTGTCGAAAGTTGCCCGAAATTATAGTATTTTTTGGATTTGGAGGCTTCCGTTGCAGGAATCTTTAGAAAAAGATGCCCGGAATATTCCTTCGAGGTTGTCCCTAGGGCTAGTCATCACTTGTGAGAAATGGTTTCTCTGTCTCTTCTTTGTTTCTGTAATGCTTAGTATGTGCTGGAAGGGGTTAATTGGGCATTAGGGCATAAACAAATGGGAATTAAGGTGAAGACGAGGACAAAGCTTTCCTTGTTGGAACCTTTGTGTTGTTTTTGTTTTAGTGAGTGTGAGACCATGATTCTCTAACTTTGGCCTAATGATATAATATGTAGAAGGTAGTAGCAACTTTCAGCTCTGCATGGGTGTTCCAAGAAGTGTTTAGATTGGTCGTGTGCAAATAATGTTTATAAATTGTACTCCCTCCGTCCCATAATAGATGACGTTTTTGACTTTTTATTTGCAACGTTTGACCATTCGTTTTATTTGAAAAATTAGTGTAAATATAAAAAAGATAAGTCATATGTAAAGTACTTTTGATAATAAAGCAATTGACAAACAAAATAAATAATAATTCCAAATTTTTTTGAATAAGACGAATGATCAAACATTGACAAACAAAAACTCAAAAAGACAAGTAATATGGGACGGAGGTAGTAATTTGCAAAAAAAAAAAAAAAATCCAGTATACTTTTCTGTGTATTTATTCCAACATGTTATGATTCAAAGTAGTATGGTTTCATCTTGGAGATCATGTAGGTGACCAAACACAGCAATATACCAAGTGAAAATGATGATGGTGATGTACAACTTGCGACAGAATTTTTGAGGAAGAAATGAAATTTAAAAGGACAATAATTGAATATACCAAGTTGGCAAGAGCCATTCAATTTGCAAGTCATGTTTAAGAAAGATGATGTAGCCTACGAAATGATACTGCTTTCAACTATAAAAGAAATAATTTGTTCTTGTTGACTTACAAATTCAAATAAATTTTTATTATTGATGTTGCATACTGTATTTGGATATTGATCAAATTTTATTTGCTGATTCTAAGAAATGGAGTGTTTTCTGAAGCAGTTTAGGCAATGAGGACTCTGTGGTACATGTGTAGACGAAAATGACAGTAGTATTTTGCATTCACCTATTTGCATAGAAAGGTAGGAACTGATATTCGAAATTGTTTCAGATGGATATATCAGTTAATCATGTCAGAACCCAAATCTCACGGTAATAATATTATTTATCAAGGAAGGCACTTGATCTAGCACATTAGGCATTTTATATAAGATATGCTGATTGGATTGATAACACAAGAGAGAAAACCTTGCTACTTGACAATGTTGGCATGCATTAGCCAGAGAACAAGATGGCCTCTGCAAGATTGGCAGAGCATCCCCCCTTCTTACCGAAATTCGAATTCCGAAATTCGACATGACTACCCGCATGACAAGAAAACTGGTGTTTGAACATCCAGATTGCGTCGAATGACACGACTCAGCAAGACTTGCGCTTAAGCTCAGGTGACTTCTGGAGGATCATTTGGCCTTCGATGCCCGAGGGCGTCGGCTTGCCCTCAGGACTATGCAGGTTGATTGGGCTGACAGAGAGCTGGTGGAAGATGGAGGAGCTCAATGTGTCAGCGGAGCCGCACATGGCACCACCAGAGAGCTCCGGGAGATCATTGTCCGAGATGCTGAAGCCGCTTGAGGCAAGCTGCTCGGAGACGATCTTGCATGCCTTCTCTAGTAGAGTGTCGATGTACTTCTGGTAGGCTTCCATTCTGATCTGCACATGCTTCTGGACCTGATCATGGGAAAATGAAATAGTCAACTATTGTGTGTTGGACAATGTATTCCTGATTACAATGAAAATCTTAAAACTAACAGATCTTCAATAGAGCTTTTCATGTTGACATATTGTGTGGCATGCTAAGTGTTAAAAGTGCAGTTGTAGAAATGATAATGAACAAGTGTGTTCCACATTTTTCGGTAACACGAGATGCAGCGCACAAATCCTGAAGGACCGGCTGTTCTGAATATTGGTGAAGTATCAGCCTCACGGTATATCATTTGTTTTAAAGCTTGAGGGCTTTATTCTTATGTAGCAAATACTGAAGTTGGTGAGCACTAGCTCTTCTTTCTTGCTAATGGCATGTATAAAAACCAAAGAATATTATGACGGATCAAGCTTTCAAAGTTACCTCCACTTGTTCATGCAGTCTTCGTTGCATTTCCATCTGAGCTCGCAATGCTTCCTTGACCTCTTGATTTCTGTAACAAGTACATGTGACATTTTAACTCTTTTTAAACTAGCACAACACGAGCACTATTATTAAAATATTCGTATTTGCCAGAATGGAGAAACAAATGTCCAGGATGAGTATCCCATGGAGCTTACTCTTTAACATCTTGAGTAGAAACTCTAGGCGACACACTCATTCCACCTTGGGCATCTAGAAGATAGGATGCTGCAAACCATAGCAGAGGTCAGAGGTTAGTAGAAGGTCAAAAGAACTCTTAAAAGTGTGGTTTTCAAGTCAAAAAGACATATCTGCATAACAAAGTCCAGAATTTGACTAGATGAGCAAATTCAATCTACAAATGTTTCCATTTGAAACAATTACAGTAAACTGCAATTCAACGATACATGTACCAACACTACGCTTAATATTGCCAACATTTTGTGTATAATTTCTCTTCCATTTCCCACTGATGAACCTTGATGTGATTATTCATGTTAGTACTCCTACTTAGGCTGTGTTCGGCAGCCCTTCTTCCCAACCCATCTCCCTGGTTTTCCGCGCGCACGCTTTTCAAACTATTAAACGGTGTGTTTTTTGCAAAAAGTTTCTATAAGAAAGTTGCTTAAAAAAATCAAATTAATCCATTTTTAAAAAAAATTAGCAAATACTTAATTAATCACCCGCTAATCGCTGCTCCGTTTTCCGTGCGGCACTTAGTGTTGGGAACCAGGAGTTCCGATCACACCCTTAGCAATATGCAATTATCACTGGGGCTAAATTTAACTCAAGACTGAACTTTTTCTACACAAGGCAAAAGTACAACCCACAAATTCTCCCTACTGGACAGGACCTATAGCTTCTGGATCAGCATGTGTGCCACTACGAATTTGCATATACCCATATGGAATCGCTATATTTGTGGCGACACAAATATTGATAGATTTCAGTCAGTTTTTTATGCATGGAGTCTTTGGTATTTGTACACAGCGCACCTGTTAGTGCTAGTTTTGCAGGTACATGGGTGTTTACCTATCAGTCGATTTCTGGTTTTCTTCTACTACACTGTAAATCCTATATAAAAATTATGGTTAAATATTGGAATTTACAATGTAAGTTTTGAAAACTACAGTGTAAATTTGTGTAATACAGTGTAAATATATGTAATTTACAATGTAAAAAACAATTGACTATTTTATGGTGAAAAATGTGACGTCAAAAATATAGCTAGTCCCTGAAAAAGAAAAGCTTGTCCACTGACGTAAAATACTCCTCCACATACAGATTCCCTCTCACCATTCAGTCCTTGGTTGCCTGCAGGCCACTCAACTACGAATCCTCCCATTATTTCCCACATCAGGTCCACTCTATCCCTTCATGTCCCTACAGACTGGTGCCCCAGAACAGAGATTTATGGTAAGCTTAAAGGAAATTCATAACACTGTTAACTTAGCTGCCATCTCCAATCCATACGATTTCCAGCAATCCCTGGTCTTTCAAGAAGTTGCTACCAATTGATTCCTCCCAAGATGCATCCAAACTTAACACCAGTAAACCCAAGCTACCATCTCCAAATCATATAACTTCAAGCAATCTCCAATCTTTTCAGGAAGTTAGCTACATAGTGATTCCTTGCAATACATCAATATTGATCAAATTGCAATCGATGATCAACCAACTTCATAAGACACCAGTTCATGAGCAGAGCCGTATTTAACATGTCCACAGATCAATGGTAGGATAGTTGCATGACTTCAGAATGAACTTCCACAATGTGAACAAATTGGAATTGTTGCAGCAAGACTTGGAAGTTGGAATATTAATCGAAATAAACAGTGAGGTCGGTAGACTGCTTTGTGTAACTTACCATCTTTAGATTGCTCCGATGCCTCTTTTCCAGATTGTTTCCCCAGTCTATATTTCTGGTCGAGGAAGATCAAACTTAAATAGCTGTATTTCAGACTTTGCAAGACATGCAAAAGTATTATGAATTACCTGAAGATGACTCTTCAAGTGGAAAAGAGTGAGCCCCTTCACACCCATTGTCCTCAAGATAGTTTTAGGTGTTGCTTCTGCAAGATAATCATGCATTGAGTACTCAATTTAAAAATATATAATGAAATCAAATCTTAAACTGTTTTACTGGATTCCCCTGGATTTTTCACATTTTAGACCTTTTGGGAAACTTATTTTACAAATAGACCCCAAAAAAAACTTACTCCAGGAATAGACCCTTTTCGCGGTGCCAACATCATTGACGCTGTAGTCCAACATGATGGCGCCAATGACATTGGCACCGTCCCCCTAGCATCCCCACAGAAGCTAACTCACTAATGTAAAGGGGGACGGCGGTAATATCTTTGGCATCATTATGTTGGACCACGGCGCCAATGACATTGGTGTCGCGAAAAGGGTCTATTCCTGGAATAAGTTTTTTAGGGGTCTATTTGTAAAATAAGTTTTTAGAAAGGTCTAAAATGTAAAAAAATCCATCTTGATTCCCTTAGCAATTGACTAATGATAAACCAGCAATTTAGAGTGGCAACATTTACTTTTTTTAGATAATGGAATAATTATCCCAGGCACTGCACCAGCAATTTAGAGTGCCAACATTTACTTTTTTTAGATAATGGAATAATTGTCCCAGGCACTGCACTAGAAGGTGCACAAAGCCACAAGCACAACCTTATTTAGACTACCTACATGATTCAATTAAGATTTAGAATTTCGATCTAGTGTGAGTTTCGCTGTGCTACTGATTATACCTCCTACAAGAAAATAAGGAACAGTACAATACACGCTTTTCTTTGTATAGACGGTTGTCCAGGTGCATAGCTAAAACTAAGGCCTTTTATGGACGGAGGTAGTAATCACAGAAGCACTTGTAATGTTGGTCTGAGATTTAAATGGTTCATCAAAATAATTAGAACCTAAAGGTAAAAGTGAATCCTTGAATTTTTATAAAGAAAATAGAGTAAATTACAGAAAACTACAGGCCAAAATTTGTGATAAATTTGGTGTTAAATCTATAGTTTGGTGATATTGTGGCTTAAATATGTAAATTTGCATAGTTCTGTGAAATTTGAAACAAGTCCCAAGAAAATTGACAGTAGTAAATTGAACTAAACTCCTGTCAACAAAATTGAGTAAGACCTCAAAGGAGAAAAAAAACAGCCACTTCTATTCACTGTATGTCCTTAATAAATTTTAATGATTGAATCAAAGACTTCTTGCAGACACCACAGTCCACTAAAATCAAAGCATCAAGCTAAACTAAATCAGTATAGAACTATTATAGCTCTATACCATAAGTTAAGCATTTTGGCATGTAAGCACCAGATTCTAAGAAATACACCAAAAATGCCTAGACTGCACCCAAGAAAAATCAAACAGTATCATCTTTGAACAACTATGTTGTTTTTAAGATAAATGAATGCCTTTATTCCGGCCTCTGCATAAGTCATGCATCAACCATTAGTGATTAGTCATTACAAAGTTTTAGGCATAGACTAGCACAGACAATGCATAGCACCCATCTCACAAAATTCAAACAAGAACGAAAACACTTATGCACAAACCCTATCAGTCAACTATGTAATATAGTCAGGTTAAAAATATGATGTGGGCAGGGATTACTGTTCACTAGTGCAAACAGCTCCATGGTTACGTTGTTGAACCAAGATTCATACATCAGATGCTAGAGTAATCAATCCTTTATAACTTCTGCTTCTGAATACCCTTTGCCACCAAAAACATGATTATATGAGAAAACATTCAATGCATACTCTAGGTTGATTATATACGGTGGCAAGCGCCTAACGCCTAATCACCAATCAGGTGGCTCTACGTGGAACGATTGGCTATACAGGTGAGGCAGGAGGTGCACACTTATGCAAGCTAGGCAGATGTCTTTCTGAAGTACTAAGCATAGCAGGTGAACCGTGTTGGTGGCAACAATCAAGCCGCTACCTTAGGGCTTATTCGGTTCATAGGATTTCCAAATCAAAGGAATAGGTAAAGTTTCCAAAGAGGTCTCACCTCATGCTAAGAATCCTACAGAATTAGCTTGAAAGACTACAATCCTTAGGAATTTGGTAGGATCCATTCCTATGAAACGAATGATGCATATAGGAAAAATTCCTAAGGATTCAATTCCTACAATAATCCTATGAAAATCCTTCAAACCGAATGAGCCATTTTCTCCAAATACTGATCTGCTCTATGCATGTGCCAATGTGAGATACTGCACCTCATCATGTGGGAAATTGCGAAATCGCTGTATTTATCCCACTGCGTTCACTTACAAACCCCAGAAATAAACCCAAAATGAGCAGAAACTTCTCCCTCATCCTTGTCCCAATTCTAACACCCGAAACCACCACCAATTTCGTATTAACAAAACACTCTTGATTGCTACCGGTGCAGAATTCGTTAAAGTACAGGACAAGCAAGCTGCTCAAATCAGTAGCCGACCTCGATTTTTCACCTCCAATCAGTAAACCCCCCAAACTTGTAATTTGTAAACAATTAATGGGTACAAGTTTCC
This sequence comes from Oryza longistaminata, assembly GCA_009805545.1. Taxonomy (NCBI): domain Eukaryota; kingdom Viridiplantae; phylum Streptophyta; class Magnoliopsida; order Poales; family Poaceae; genus Oryza; species Oryza longistaminata. The sequence goes on along the minus strand of CM020180.1, from coordinate 17,063,445 downwards.
CCTCCAAATCACACCAAAACCAGCCTAGAGCGGGCTAAATCCGCTTCCCTAACGGTCTGTTTGGTTGGAGGGAGTTTTTAGGAGGGATTAGGAGTTTATAGGGATGAGGCTATTAACTGTTTTGTTTGGTTGTGGGACATGGGAATTGTGGTGGGATGGGGATGGGGAATTGAGGAATGAACTCCCTCCTTTTCAATACCTGGGTAGGGGCAGGTAATTGGGAGGGAATTCCTCCTTTACTTCGTCTAAACAAATTTCAGCCATCCGTTTTCATTAATGATCTAATCTCCAACTAAACTCCCTATCAATTTCCACCACCTCTACCAAACAAGAGACTGGGATGAAAAATCAAATTCCCATCTTAATCTCACCATCAATTCCCTCGTGTAAACTCCCAATCCCCTTCTCTCAAGTTGCCAAACAAGCCGTATGTTGCCAGTTGTCGGGATCAGGACGAAAGGGGAAAATACAAGGAGGGATGGTGTTGCCTCTATTGCCACCATGCGCCACCTTCGCCGCCTAAGAGCATCTCCAACAGCCTCTCTAAATCGGACTCTCCAAACACCTATATAGCTAACTCTCCATTTGATTTGGCTAGTCAAAGTAGTTATTCGTTCCAACAGCTTCTCCATCTACACTCTCTATAATAAGTCTATGACACTTAGGACCCACATGTCAGCCTCTACTGTCTATTCTTCTTCCTCTTTCTCCCCTTCTTCTCTTCTCCCACTGCTGGCGACGATGTCCACGCGGCGACCGACGTCGGTGGCAACGGAGCTGCAGAGGAAGGAGGCGTCGCCACGGGCCTCCTCCGGACCGTCGTCGCAGAGAGCCGCCTCCACGCCGTCGTCGCCGAGGGCCGCCGCCGCGCCGTCGTCGCCGAGGGCCGCCTCCCCTTCTTGCTTCTCCTCTGCTGCTGCCTGCTGCTGCTGCTTTCCAGTGGCAGAGGCAGCGATTCTCTTCTCTCTTCTCTCTCTCTCTCCTCTTGCTTCTCTTCTTGACCTCTTCTCTTCTCTCTCCTCTATTGCTTCTTTCTCTCTCTTCAACTTCTGTGTTTATAGATTGGAGGGTTGTAGTATAATCTGGAGATGGATGGGAACAGCAGTGGCCATAATGATGCGTGTTACTACTAGTGCAGACTGCAGAGCAACGTCATTTTCTTACTGTTGTTAGATTATTACGCCCTAACTTACTACTGTCATCAGAGCTAGGAGTGGGTGATAATTATTTGTGATTAGCACACTACAGCCACCCTCCCTCCCTCCCCATCGACGTACGTATAGTAGCGAGTACAATAGCAGGCTACAAGTCGAGTCGGCTGTAAGCACACGTGGAGGAGAGAACATAAGAGAGAGAAGAAAAGCGGGATTTATAGCCAGCTGCAGCACAGAATCCAATGCATTATGTGTGTATGAGATGTGGAATCATACATTAATGGTGTATTATATAACTATTGATAAGCTATTAGATTGGAGCTATTAGTTGGCTATACTATTAAACTTGCTCTAATTGAGTTCAACTCTTATTAATTAACTCGTTTAGTATGGAATTAAAGTACAACGTCTCAATTATGCTCTCCTAGCTCGGCTTAAATCATGAAAACATTAGAATCTGGTCGTTTGCTTGCTGTTTTAGAGCACGCTCTAAAAATTAACGCGTCATTTTCAACCAGTTTAATAGTCTATCCATGTTATAAATATATGATATATTGTAACCTGATTTTCATCTTAAATCTATAACATGATTTTCTTCTCTCTCTCCTCTTCTCCATTCTTAACCTAAGCATAAATTTGATTTGGTAATTTTTAGAGTCTGCTTTCATCATTTATTATACTCGCTTTTAAAACTTAATTTTTAAAGTTAATTTTGAGATTTTTTTTATCAACTTATTTTTAGTCTTCTTGGCTTTTAAATCGATAGCAGCACGCGTAGAAGTTTTATCCATGATAATTTATAGGTGTTTAGTTTATTTTTCCACTGACTTGTTAGCACTATATCAAACTATCATAGCATTAACACAAACACAAGTCAATTAATTGTAGAAAATATATAACAATTGGGTTTCTTGCACTTTGGTGCTGAGGTAGGTATTGGGAGCTGGGCAAATGATTGGTGCATGGAAAATTCAGCCTGGCCTCTCTTATCTGTCTACCATCTCCCAATCTCTATCTCTGTGTGTGTGTGTGTGTGGCGTTTGGTGATGCTAGCAAATTGACAAATTGGATTAGTTTAATTGGGGTTTTTTTGTGCCCTTTTTGCTTAGAAAAAAAGCTAGTGGGTGGAGGATCATGTGAGAGCTGAACAGACAGCTGAGTGGCCCTTCTCCATTTGTTTAATTTTCTTTCGCGTGTTATTTAATTTGTAAAAACCCTTGCTTACATCGGCTTTGCACATGCTCAATGTCCATATCCAGACGTCATGTGTGTTTCAACGCGTACAAATGCAGGAAATGTGGTGCTTCAAATGGTCTCTTTCACCTTGCTAAGAGTGTATATACAATAGACCTAAATTAGTAATAAAGCTATCAGCCTGATTACATCGGAATTTGTTTGTCGTGTCGACTAAAAGCTGTGTTGCCATGGGGTTTTCAACTTATCTCTTTCATTTTCCGCACGCACGCTTTTCAAACTGCTAAACGGTAAACAATGTGTGACAAACAACGTGTGAGCTTCCGATTGTGTTGTCTTAATTTGGTGTTGGGTACACTGGGTGTTGGGGTCAAACCATGAGAAAAGAATCAAGTATATGATTGTTGGGAGGATGTATGTAGTCCGGGTGAGACTGGTATGAAAATGGAAAATGTACAAAATGCAAATTATGGATATTTTGTTAGGGACCACTATTTTATGAAGATTGCTTGTACGGAGATGCCTCTAGCTATATATGATAGAGGTGGTATGTAGACAATTGAGGATGGGAGCTAAGCTCCAAATTAAGTTCGATGGGCTGACTCTACGGCTATATTCTTCTCGATGAGTTGGGAACTCATCTCCCAGACACACAGAATAGAACGACTCATTAGCATATGATTAATTAAATATTAACTATTTTTTTGAAAAAAATAGATTAATATGATTTTTAAAGCAACTTTTTTATAGGAAACTTTAAAAAACTGTTTAGCTGTTTGAAAAACGTGCACGCGGAAAAAAAGATAGGTGAGTTGGAAAAGAAGGGGAAGAACACAAACTACGTATACATAGAGCTAAAGTTGAGTTAGAAATATTTAGAAGAGAATATATGCCAAAGATGCTGATGTCATATTTTTTTACAGGAGATTGACTCGACCAGGGAAATATATACAAAAGACAAAATAATAAGCTTATTAAAATTTGATGTGTTTTGCATATATTATCCTTCCCTATCAATACAAACGATGCAAAGCTTTTGCCCTTTTAAAAAAGATATAGTTAATGATTGATGCATAGATTTTTCTATGAACTTAACAAACCAAAAAAACCATTTTGTATGTCAACAGTGTGACATGCAGTCTCCTAGCATTGTCACTTGTCACGTTATCAAAATCATAGACAGAAAGAGAATGTGAAAGAAGGTAGCACACTACGATTTTCTATTTATATTTTCTTGAACCTTTTTAATTTTCAATTAAAAAATAAACCAATTCTAAACTTATTTTCAAATCTTAAACTTTTGGTCACGCCACGTGGTAAGAGAAATTGCTGTTATTGTTTTGGGGTTGTGTGGCCAAAAAGATGATTTAGAAATAAGTAATGATCTATTTTGTAAATTAAATCATTAAAAAGTTTAAAAATAATAAAAATTCGTACCCTACAAGATCCTAATTTTTACCTAGGTGTTTATACCATCGGCCACCTATAAAAACCGTCGGCCTTGTATATTTCTAAGCGTATATCGTCGGCCACTACTCCCTCTCTGTTTCAAAACATAGTTACTTATGATCATCTATGCGTATAGCGTAGAAGATATGTTTTTCAAATGTAAAAATTGCTTTGTTTTAGGGTCCCTTTGAATCGTAGGGTTGAAAAAATAGAGAAAAAGGGAGAAACACATGATTCTGATAGGAATTGAAGTGTAAAACAGAGGATTGCAAAACACATAAAAAAAATTCAGGAATGATCATTTGATTAGACCGTAAGAAAAAACGCAGGAATTAGATGCAGGAGATAGACTCAAAGGAAATTTTCCAAGAGGTTGGAGCTCTTGCTAAGTTTCCTCTAAAATCCACATGCAATGTATCATTACATAGGATTTGAAAAACTTCAATCCTTTGAATCAAAGAGCTAATAGAAAAATTTCCTATAGGATTTAAATCATATGAAATTCCTACGCAAGTCCTTTATTTACTTTAGAGCGGATATAATATTTCTCTCTTGATACAGAGGATAAAATATTCTTACGAACGACCGGTCTACAGGCTACAGGTCCAATGAGCATCGAAGTGGTTTAATTAATGATGCAATAAAAAAATGATTATCCGATAATATATATCACTGTATCGGGACGAATTATCACTCCAGGATTCATGGGCTTAATTCATCGTAGGATTCTTGTTTGATTAATTAATTAGATAAAGTTTGGAGTTTCTTCAAGACAAAACAAAATGAGATCGAGTAATGATACCGTACCAACAACTAGTGGAACTTAGAACGGACTAAAAGTTTGCATTTAAAAATTTTGGGTGATGCTGATGAGTGGCTCAGTCGTAGGAGGATAGAAAATAGAGCCTGTGTTACTAAACACTGCCATACTACAGGTAAGTGCTATTGGCTGTCTACACTCTTTGGGGTGGGTAATGTTTGTAATTTATAATCCCTCATTTTTTATATGCATGTTTTTCGAACTATTAAGCTTTGTACATGAAAGTTATTTAAAAATATATATTTGTCATTTATGTAAGTTTTTATAGCTGATACTTCTAATTAATTATGCGCTAATAAGCCATACTGTTTTAATCGCACACGAGAGAAAGTTCCATTGCACATTGAAGAAATTAAAGACAAACTTGTTCGAAATTGGGCTATTATCCTTCATTTCTGGATTTAGTGCAGTCGCTTGGGGAGCTGGGGTTGTGAGAGGGACGAGGAATGGAGGCAAGACTGCAAGATACGCGAGGATTACGTGCATACTCTTGTGTTGACTGCTGCCCTAGTCTCTAATGGGTCTCAAACAAAACATACACATCCCTTCTTCCTATATAGTTGGTACCCACTAGAGAAGTTATTGCTATAAACCTTACACCACGTTGCGCCACGTCGTCCTTTTTTTCTGAGCCGTTGGATTATCTGCTGGCCTTTGGTTGGATGCTAGATTGACATTCAACGATATTGGACCAGCCCATCCTACTCATGGGCCTCTGTTACGTGAAATATTTTTCCATTGGCCCAACCCATAACGATCCCAACCCTATCCACTCCTCCCGGTTTCCCACAGAACAACGATCATCCAAGAAAAGGGAAAAAAAAATCGCTCCAAAGCTTTGTCGCGTTGGCCGGTGGCTTGGGACGGCGGTGGCGCTCCTGTTGCACGTTCGCTAGTGAGGGCTCGAGGTGGCCGTAGCCACACTCACTTGGTGCCGGCCACCGCACGTGGTCCAGCCGCCGCGCCCCTTCTCGCTTGCGTCCCCTTCTGCGTCTCATCTGTCAGCTAGGGTTCTGCGGAGTGGCCGTCCGGATCAGCATTTCAGGCAAGAATCGTTGAACCCATTCTCTCTTCACCCATGATGTTGAAATTCTAATCAAGTTGCTCCTGTCTATTCCCCTTTCCTTTCCTTCTCTTAAATTTCAGCAATTGCAAGAAAAACTGCCACAATCAATTAGGCCACCAGGCGGTATGCTAAATTCAATTTATTGCCTTCATGAGCCTCTTAAGATCCCTTATGCAGCCATATAATAGACCACAATTCCCTTTCACTTTCCTCCCAGCTCATCCATCCAAGGAACCATGTCCTCTGATTGCATCCACCAGATGGCTGGCATTGAACTATGAAAGGTTAGTATACGACATGTAACTTTAGTTTTGAGTTCAGCAATTGTATTTTAGTTCTGTATATGTAAATTGCTTCTATTTACTTATTGACCATAGGCTGCAAATTTGCTCTCGGCAGGACCAAGGCGAAAGTTTTTCATGAATTGTTGTTTATCTATTTAGTAGATAGAAGGATATCAGTTCCATCGGACATTGTCATAACATCGGAAAACCTTCCAAGCAAAGGATTTGACTAAAAGCAAATAACCTTTTTTAGTATGTGTTTTTCTGACCACATCCATTGTTATTCATGATGTTTATGCCCTCCTCCTTTTCTAATATTATCCTATCATTACCATTCTATGCCGCAATTATAATTCATGCATGCATCCTAAATTTGCAGTGTTCTAATAGTTTCAAAATATAGAGCCAATACCTCTCATGATTGAATTTGCAAAGTTTCGATACTTATTTCAGAGAAGCCTTGAGCAACTCAGGGGACAACCAACTACAACAACCAATAGAATCTCAGCAACAGCCTACAAGTGACAAATAACAGGTACAGTTCAATATTCTTGCAATCCTTCACAATTGAACTCTTATAAATGCCTTGCTCCACGATGACTAAAATACATACAGGTGCTGACTATAGACTTTCATATATCTCCTGTTGCCATATATAGACCATTTCCACCATATAAATTGCAAACACGAACAACATGTGTTTTTTTTTCGTTTTCATAATAACATATACAAATTTTGTTAACTATGCAACTACATAAAATTGGTCTCCACAATCCTCGCTAGCATAGTTTAACTGCCATTATTTCCAATGCACTTCCAAACCAAACAGATTACAAATAAAACATTTATTGCTAATCCATATGTTATCCACTATAATAATAGCTCGATATATAACTCTTAATCATACATGATCCTAAATCAAATAAAATTCAAAGAAAATATCCCTCTGATATGCACAATCCCACCACCAACACCGCTGAAGAACTAAGAATCACCCCTAGAGCACAAGGCTATATCACAATACCTTTGTCCTTCCTAAAAATTCTTCTGCGCAGACAACAATTCCGTCGTCAGCACAAATGGTTGAACAAGGAGAAATATGGTTATCTCTTCCCTATGATATGAAATATTCAAGTGTTACTTCCTACAACTACATATTTGCCATACTTTAATTTCCTGTTTTATATGCTTACAGTAGTCTTTCCACTACATATCTGTACATATTCAAACATGTTGTTATTCTTCTTCAGGAACTATAACCCACGATCCCAATCACACCACCTACCTGCAAGCAATTTCCGTCGTTGCTGCATCCAAATCGTCAACCGTTTATGTTTCTGTCCAAGGGAAATCAGCCGCCGACAACCTACGCAATTTCAAGTCAACTCAAACTCTGTTTCCTACATAGATGTCTTCCTCAAAGAACAAGAGTTCAAAAATAATGGGATTTAGTGCTCCTGACATTGCGTGTTAGTTATTTCCACCATACATTACTACTACCTCACTACAATTTGCTGCAATCAAATGAAGAAAATTTCCTTATATAATTGCATATGTTCTTCTCAGTTTATGTAATCCAATTATCAAGTGAATGGTCCTAGACTACTGAATTATTTGTTCATCTTGCCTGCAAACCATGATTGTGATTATATATTTACACCTGCTCAAATGCCGGTGTTGTTTGTTTCACAATTATTTGGTAAATAAGAATAGCTAGATCTATACTGTACTGCTAACAAATAATACTCACTGCAAGTTTTATGATATGCCCGCAGCAACGTGCGGGGTATCAACTAGTATACATGGTTTGGGGGCCTCCGTCGCCCCTCTCGCCATGGCCTAGGAACGGCCCTGTCTAGACTTAACCCTAGCTCAAAAAAGCAAATGATCAACACTTGGACTAGAACAAGCCGATTATATTAAATAACTCCCTCTAGGAAATCCAACAACTTGAAAAAAATTCCACGCTTTTTTATTATTTTTTCTTTTTACTGAAAATTTTGGTGCAGCTCTTTTCTTTCTTTCTTCTTTTTTTCACCTTCTGCCTTTTCTTTTATTTTTGTTTCTCTCTTTTTTTTACAAGCAGCTGTTGTGCGCAAGGAGAAGCCAACAATCGGCTTATAAAATTACAAACCAACTTAAAGAAAACCGAAAAGAAAAGCGGCTACTCGGTGGACATAGTGGAATGCATGCGCATGTGTACTGCTATGGAAATATTCATCCGTTGGTTGATATGGAAGGAGAGGTTGGTACCAAATCAAACCTCGGTGGACATAGTGGAATGCATGCGCATGTGTACTGCTATGGAAATATTCATCCGTTGGTTGATATGGAAGGAGAGGTTGGTACCAAATCAAATGAGATAGCGATCAGAGAAAAAAATGTATATGCGGAAATCTCGGCAGGAAGGAAATGGCCATGCAACAATTTCATGATTTCAGAAACAAAACCACCGTATAGAAGGCTGATCTTCTATTTTTCATGTGCACATCATGGCTGGCTGTCAGTAGAGATATCGATCTAATCTCAACGATAGGCACATAGATGAGCTCCTCTAGAAACACTGTAGAACAACACCGAGCACTAGCACATAAAACAGCCTGCAAATCAACCGCTACGATGATGACAACCAAAGCTCACACAACCAGCAAAAATTAAAAACCGCGACACCACCAGAATAGATCAAAAGCTGGTGCTACCACTAGACTTGTTGTATGATCAACAGCAAAACTCAAACAAGAACTAAGAACTAGATGAAGCCAGCACTAGACACGACAATGGACGAAAACTCAATAAAACATAAGCGAATGAAAATTGCAAGGCTTAAAACTAAGGTTTGGTGCTAACGAGAGAGGTGGTGCGACTGTATGTGGTGGGCGATGGGTAGATAAAATAAAATTGCAAAACTAAAATCCTCACCAAGCAATTGACGATCTGATACCAACCGATGACACTCTCTCTCGTGGACCGATCTTCTGGTGACGGGATAACTCTCGCTTTGATCGAATATGACATTTGCGACGTGGCTACCAACCAGAACAAGTCCAGGACGTCGTGCAATCGCTACACCACAAACGATGTCGTACCAACCGTGACGCGTGGTTGATGATCCCTGTAATGCAAACGAGATAACAGTGCAAGAACAAGATAATATACGATCTAAATATTGCGAATAGGTAATTAAGCACAACAAAGTAATTGCAATTGAAGTGGTAGATATAATCTACTCAGCAAATCAACACACCAACTATTGGGGGTCTCTGAATCTATAGTCGCCAACTAATCGAACAAGGACTAGAGACAAGGTGAATGACACTTGGAAAAATTCAACTAAATAAAACCCAATTGTTTTTTAGGTGTACAAAGCTATTTATAGATGAAAATAAAGCTAGAGATAGGTGTTGGTTCGTGGAGGTGGATAGAGACACTTATGAGATGGGCCTAGTCTATTACAAGGCCCAAGGCACAAGTTTGGTTTCAGCAACAACACAATATTGTTTTGAAAATTCCCATTGATTTAGGATGAATTTTGATATGAGATCAGATGGGTTTGAAAGGTGAGGAGATAGGCTTTCCAACAAGTACTAGATCACCCAAATCGGAGTTGGCATGAAGGCGCTAGGTCCGTTCGAAGTCAATATTGTCTCTGCCTCTGGAGGCCGAACCGGACTTTGACTTGTTATTGGAACTTGTGAAGTTATGTGTGTATCCGATGAAGTGATGTCCTCATCAGCAAACAAGGCTAAAACTCGACAATGGATTCATTGTAGGAACACTCATTTGATAACTAAGCATAGCTTCAAAGAAGAAGCTGCAAATTCGTCAAACAAGCATCGAATCATCGCGGAACAAAAAAGAATATCCAATCCGAACAAAATCCAGAAATAGCTAAACCCAATCCCTAATCTGAATCATTTTGATACACCATACAAACAGAACCCAAGCCACATCACGCCCAAATCCAACCCACGACATCGTCTCCGTTGGCGATTAGGCACTCGGCGATGTTGTGCCAGCCACGGAGCGCGGTGTGCAGTTGTTGTAGTCATGAGCGTTCATGAGCACGGAATCCTCCTCCAATAGCTTCATCATGGCGTCGGCGTCATTCTAGTGCATATGCCACATGATCAGCGACGTCTGCACCACTAGCCTCTTGTCGTCGAACCGCCACTGCGCCCTGCTGCTTCTCGATGACTCCGTCCTGCTCATCTCCCCCTCCCCTCCCTTCATGCGCGCTCAAATATGAGACCACATCTGCGGCCAGCCCATCTCCTCCCCATCTGCAGAGGAAGAAGAAGACCAAGGGGGGAGAAAGTATGTCCTTAGATGGAGGTTGACAAAATATTCAACTACAATGATATGGTTTCAATTTTACAAAATTATAGTGACACACATAAGACCAAGGAGGAAGAAAGCATGTCCTTAGACGGAGGTTGACAAAATATTCAACGGCAATGACATAGTTTCAATTTTACAAAATTACAATGACATGCAACAGGTATCACAGATATAAAAGATTTTTCTAATGAGTGAATAGCCAATACGGTCCCTGAAGTTTAGTCTTATAATATGAAACAGAGGAAGTAGTATATAAGGGTAGGACGATCATTTCAACCCTACCCTTGCATGCGAGGATGATGTGGCATGCTTATGTGGTATTTTTTGTGGGTCCAAGGACTATATTAAGCCAAATGATTAAGTTTGAGGACTTGTTTGAACAATTTGGAATCTGAGGGACTAAAATGACGCTAGATCGAAACTTCAGGGACTGTATTAGCTATTCACCCTTTCCTAATTGACCAAATTTGCAATGACATAGATCCAATTAACCATTTCCTTTTTGGCCCCCTCCCTTTTGGTCTCAACAATCAACATCAAGGCACAACCAAAACTCAGGTATCTTGATATCATTGATAATTGTTGCTATATGAAGCAAAGCTTTACTAGTGCATCATCACACTACAGTTTTCAAACAGCCCATAATTTCATTTTATCCTTTGCTGGGGGCACTAAATTGCCATATATTAATAAATGACATTTATTCCTAGCCACCTATCATTTTCAGCATGCAAATAAATACTTACCCAAATTCATCAAACACAATGCATGTAGCATTCACTTGTGACAGCTCCTTAATTTCCAAAGAATCATCTTCTAATATCACCTGTTTATTTTTCATGTCATTTCTCCAGACAAGATATAATGTGATAAAATGAATCCTTTGAAGTAGTCATGATGTAAGGAATCATGTGCCTTATTATGTTTAGATATGAAAAGACATGTGTTTTAAATAAAAAAAATCCAAAAATGAACCATTATTTATGACTAAAGAAAAAAGAAAAACTGATCAGTTAATATATATTCCTTTAGATCTATGATTTGATTAATAATTTGTTTGTGGTATTACAATCATTTAGAGTGGATTCAACCCGTTCTCTTATATCTATTGTGTGTAGGGATTTTACAATCACATTTCTTTAGATCCATGATTTTAGTAGACTACGTGTGATATAATTATCATTTAGGGTGTATACAACCTATTTTTTTTAATCTATCATATGTTTATATCTTTTACAAGCAGATTCCTTTAAACACTTGATTCAACTAGTAAGATTGTACTGTTCTAAATGTGTTGCTATCATTTATTAGGGACCAAAACAGATTGGTAGTGTGTGCAATGGCTTTATTTAAAAAAATATCTCTTTTGTGTGTAGATGATTGTTATATCTCCTCACAATACAAAATATTGATCTTAAACCCAAACTTGATTTGGCAAGAACAAATAACCCTTAAAACACATAACGCATTTAATTTTCTATTAAACTAAGAACTTACTATATATCGCAAGATATATGGGCCTCATATGAAAAGGAGTATTATGGATGGTGTTAGAAGAGGTGCCAAAATTTAGTTAAAATGATAAAAAGAGTGCAGCCAATAAATATGGACTAAGCAAGAAAGAAAGCTCCTCTAAACATTTTTTCCGAAAATGTTCTTTTAGTTGCAAAACAAATTGTAGCATGACAATACCAAGCGTCTAATTGCGCTGAATGCATTCATCTTATTTAACTATGTGTTTTTTTTATATGGGGTTGTTTGTGAATTTAACCCTCCTAGTGGAGTTTTCACCGTAGGCTAATGGAACTTGAAAATATTCCACCTAAAATGCACCCAGACTGTAAAAAAAAAAATCATATCTTCTATATAATTGATGCTGACTAGCTACTAAACTCAATATATGAGTGTAACACATCATCATTCAGTAGCAATTAATGCCTAAAGTATTTTAAATGTTATACAAGTATAGCACATCATTTATATTTTATTATATTTTAGAACTCAACATGTAAGCATGGCGGATCATCTCACATCATTTGATATACATCTCCATAATTTCTATAAGAGCTCTTTTTCCATCCTTAAGGAGGTACCATGAAGTACTAGGTACCATGAGGTACCAATCTAATCTAGCCATTGATTTAGCAGGGGCATGATTGGAAAAATAAGTCAATAGACAAGATTATCGTTCATTGGTCCTTCCAATCGGCACCACCCAAATCGCCAATAGCGATATAGAGCGCCGCAATCCCTTTCCGTCTGTCATGAGTTCTCGCCCAAATTGCTAAAAGCAAGGTGACGCCACCGCTGGGAGTGCCCGAGCCCAACGCCGACCCCTTTTCTCAGTTCCGCCGCCGCCGCCGGCGGATAGATATTAGTAAGGAATTGGTGAATACGCATGTTGTGTTTAGGCAATATGGTGCCTGCTATTAATAATTGAAGTCGTGTGTCTTTGGGTGGTGATTATGCGAATTGATTTTATTAGTAATTGAAGTTAAATTCCAGTGGAGCCGTAGCTGCCGCCGGATGGTATGATGCAATTAGCTAATTTCAAACCAAACTTGATACTGTCCATTGAACAGAGGAAGATAGTATAACAGCACAAACTGCTAGTACATATAGTTTTGACGAGATTACATCAAAGGGAGGCAGTACATATTACCAGACAAAAAAATGATGTTCATCCTGTCATCCATCACACAAATTAAGAACATAGACCTTGAGACTAAAATCATCAGCTTTACCTATGTTTCCTCCTAAAACCATCAGCTTCTTATAGCTAATTCTATCCGCAGCAGCAACGAAAACATGCAAAAATATGAACCTGAAGCTTCGGCGGTGGCCTCACTCTCCATTCAGTAGGGCCCTCGATCTCCATTATTCGGCAGCACCCTAGCCATAGCGGCTCGCTCGACGACTTATCACGATGTAGCAGGTGACGTTGACCACGCCAAATTCACACCTCCCCAATCCCCACCCCGCGTGCGGCCGATTCACTTCCACAGATTGACGAGAGGAGCAAGCATGACCGGATGGAGGGATCTGACCGGGAGTGCTTGATGAAGATATGCTTTCCCCCTCATCTGAGATGGATCTGAACTTGGGACGGGCTCCATCTCTCATTTGCAACGTGTGTTGAGAAGGAAGAGACGCAGGCAGATGCGGGCGGAAGAGACGCGGAAGAGGAGCCCCTTTTCTCGCTGCTGCGCGTGGTGATGCACTGATGCGGAAGAGAACACGAAAGTACAATTCTACCCTCCCACCTACGGTACCACCTCAATCTAGGTATGCGGTACCACGCGGTACGAACAAATTCCAGCCGTCCGATGCTGCCAAATCGATGGCCACGATTTGGTACCGCATGCCCTCAAGGATGGTAAAAAATCTCTTTCTATAATATTAGCATGCATGCGCTTAACTCCAAAATATATGGATGGATATATTCTAAGTTTTATAAATACATGATAGATAGAAATGTTGAAATATTATAGAAATGGTGTTGATTTGTAGTATTCAATAAATCATACTCCATTCATCTCAAAACATAAGAAGTTTTTGTTGAATGTGACACAATTTAGTACTACGAATCTGGATAAACTAGCATGTGTTTCATGTAATCAAAACTCTTTATATTTTGAGATGGATGGAGTATAGATATGATATTGTAAGCTTATAAGATTTGATATGCATTAATTATTGTCCAGTGATAAGCCATGCTTGCATCCATTTTCTCGGCAAACGAAAAAAACACGGAAGGGAAAAATAGTAAAGGGCAGCAAGAAAAAAAATGGAAAAACAATTGCAGAGAGAGAGAGAGAGAGCACCCATCCATCTCCCCGGAGGCGAAACCCTAACCCACTCAACCCATCGCCGCCGGCGAAAACCCTAATCCATCCGCCGCCGAACCGAAGTACACGGTGCCCTCTGCTCCCTCCCACGCTCGATCCACTACCCGCTGCTGTTGATGGGAATGCGATTTCCCTGACGAAATCGCGGTTCGGCTTCTTGGTTCTTGCAGATGGGGAGACCTCGAGGCCGCGGCGGAGGAGGAGGAGGAGGGAGGGGGAGGTTCGGCGGCGGCGGGGGGTCCCGCTTCTCCGCCGCCCGCGATGACCCGCCGCCGCGGCGCTCCTCCTCCGGGTGGGGGGTTTGCCGCGCTTTTACCGAATTGTTCATCATATTCCCTGTCTCAAAATCACCAGTATCCACCAATGAATTGTGCTTATCTTGTCATGGTTGCAAACACGAATCGCCGGAAAATAAAGCAAAAACTATGTTTCACAACAGACCAAGTGTCGCGATAAGTTAAAATTGGTTTGGCGTTTTGCTCTTAGTCAAAAATCAGACCAAAACAGGATCAACCTAATATGCTTGAACAATGAACTATAAGTTCTCCGTTCTCAGGCGTGCTCAGATAACACAGAACCTTAATTTTGTTCATTTATCCGCATCCTTGCTATCATACGAGTCTTTCATACAAAGAGACTTGTCAGACCTTTGGTTTCACTGAAACGAATAGTTCATTCCCACTATGTTTGTTCATCACCGACCATTAAAAGGTCGAATGCTCTACAGGGAGGAAGACTGACAACTCATATTGGAAGATAGTTAGGACTACTATTACATGGTTTTCCCTTGTTATCCCACTGGGAACTAAAGTTCTCGAACTCAATCAAAGATTCAAAGTTCACTAATTGTGATAAGCACAACAGTTAGCTGATGTCTCAAGTCTGTGAATCTACAAGGAGTTAACTTCCATAACACCAAAGCTCCAAAAACAGGTTTTTTAGATCTGATGCAGTACATTGCTGTGGCCTGGCTGCCTGAGCGATAAAAATTTGGGGAAAATATATTGCATATGAAACTCTCTGGATATTCAGTTTTGTGCACATATAAGCAAATTCAAACAGCTCATGAGACATCAATGAAGGCCTTCCGAAATCGCAGAACGTCAAGATCATTTAATAATCTTGGCATGTCCACATTAATATTTTTTGGGCTAGTCGGTACCCTTTCTCATCTTCTGCAGCTTATGTTTTAAGTTTGACATGGAACTCAAATTCTATCAATAAGAAGATAACCTCTCCTTACTTGGTTAAATAGAGAATGCATATGACAACCACTTTGCTATGGTATACCGGTGCAGGACTTGATTTCCATAAATTATCACAGGCACTCACAAGAGCTTTTTGCATTATATTATTGTGCAACCAGAATAGTCTCATTTGAATCCTGAGGCATTCTATTAATTTACAGAAAATAACAGCACTAGTTTAGGAAATGTGATTGAAATGCTCAATATTTAGTTTGGTCTGAAGGACCATGTTGAAGTTGCCACTTGCACATGGCTTAATCTAACAGATCAATCTTCACCTTTCTCACCCTTCATGTCATGATACGAACTAACACTTGTGCAACCAGAATAGTATCATTTGAATCCTGATGCATTCTATTAAATGACAGAAAATAACAGTGGTTCAGCAAATTTGATTGAAATTATCAATGTTCAGTTTGGTCTGAAGAACAAGGACTACGAGATGTTGCCACTTGCACAGGCTTAATCTAACAGATTAATCTTCACCTTTCTCACCCTTTATGTCGCGATGCATGCTAACAATTGTAATAATTTATAGGTTCATCTATATCCCTGTTAAAAGCAGGGTTTGTTAGTAGTGCTTTGGTTTATTTGTGGCATGGAAATGCATACGTTTGTCTTGACTAGCTTTGTGGCTTGAATTCACATAGTGTATGAGACAGTTTTGCAATTGATCACAGGTTATCAATCGAGCTTTTTGGGTAGTTGAATTGTTGTAAATAGCTCTATTTCCGTGAAGTTTGATCAGTGATACACCATACCACCTTGATGCTAAAACTGAGCCAAAGATTCATGTCAGATGATGGAACTATATCCT
The DNA here is from genome assembly GCA_009805545.1 of Oryza longistaminata. Classification (NCBI taxonomy): domain Eukaryota; kingdom Viridiplantae; phylum Streptophyta; class Magnoliopsida; order Poales; family Poaceae; genus Oryza; species Oryza longistaminata. The sequence goes on along the minus strand of CM020180.1, from coordinate 17,047,228 downwards.
AGTCAATGCAGCATCAATATTGAACTGTCTTGTGATGTTGTAAATATGGAACTATACCTTCGTAAAGTTTGATACACCATACAATCTTATGTTGTTATACTAATATTGAGCCAAAGGTTCATTTCAGATGATGGAACTATATCTCACCCAATTTCATCATCAATATCAAACTGGCTTGAGTTATTTTTTTTTCCCCAAAAAAAGGCTTCATACAGAACTCCCTAGTTAAAACCTGCCATTAAAGATGACCCAAAAGTGCCATAACACTATAACAGAAGTCTTGTTCATGATATAGAAATTATAGAACAAATATGATATTATTACAGATGATATTCACAACAGCAGAAGTACCAAATTTTTACATTGTTGTCCTTGTGATTTATGAGTATATCAGATGAAAAATGAATTCTAGCACTTGATAGAGTTGATCCCAACTCTCCTTTTGTGGCCTTATTCCAAGTTTGAAACAGCAGGCTGTGATTGCGGTTCTATGTAGTTGTTTGACTGATTATTTCTTATCATTCATATCGTTTTAAACTGCATCTGGTAGGGCTAATTGATCAGAAGCAGCATGGACATAGGTAGAGCAGACCAATCTTATGTCCTAGAGCTTGTCAATTAAATAGCAATATGAGCATACAAGTACTTATGGTATCTGTGTTCATCATGATCCATTTGCTACTCTGGACCTGAAATATTTGAATTTACAGGATAAAGGTTCAAGTAGCTCTATGGATGACAGATATTCACAACATGCTGATCAAAGACGTTATACTGAACGAGGAAGGAATCAGCAATCAAGTCCTGAAAAATCAACTGATAAATCCAAAAGAGGCAGGCCAGCAGAACCTAGTGAAGTATTATGGATAGGTTTTCCTGTTGGTCTGAAGGTAGATGAGGCAACTCTCTGGGAAGCCTTTTCACCTTTTGGTGAGGTTGTCAAGATAACTACATTCCCAGGGCGTACTTATGCATTTGTCCAGTACACTACTATTGCAGCGGCATGCAGGGCGAAGGAAACACTGCAGGGAAATCTTTTCAATAACCCTCGAGTTAGCATTTGCTTTTCTCGGAGTGACAGTGTTTCAGCAGAATTTGGAAAAGGTTCCTTAGATGCCCCATATTCCCCCCATTTAAACTCTAGTGTTAGACCTATATTCAGGGAGCAAGATTTTGAAGATTTTCCTAGGGCTAGGCCTTTTGATAGTCCTCCAAGAGATATGTACATGCCATCTCCACATTATGGCCCTAAGAGACTTTCTAGAGATCATGATGATGTGGGTTTCAGCAGGGATAATTATTTGCGATATGGACCTGGAGTAGAGCCTGATCCTAGATCTAATTTTGAACCTTTTAGGATACGAGGGCTCGGTCCAGAAAGAAGGATGTCTGAGGACCCATATGAACAGCATAGGCGTAGCCCTGCTGGTGATGCACCATGGCACAACATTCCATTCGAGCGATCTCAGGGAGCCTTACCATTAGAGGATTCTCGGTATGCTAGGGAAGATCCATACCCATTTTCAAAGAAGCTGAGGACTGGTGAAGCACATGACTCTGAACTTCCTGAATACCCTTTCTCTGAATTTGATCGAGGGAAGGTTGGCTCTGCTTACCCAAGGAGGCCCTTCTATGGTGTGCCAGATGATGACATACACCCCGGAGGCTATCAACTTGCTCCTATGCATGGTAGAAATCATGTTGATCCTTTAAGGAATCCAACTCCACTTGTAGATAGGCATATACCAGGGCATGCGCAGGACAGCTTTTCTAGGCATGTAGAAGTGGAAAGATCAACTCCTGAATACCATGAACCCCTTCTCAAGGAAGAATGGAAATGGGATGGTACAATAGCAAAGGGAGGCACACCAATTTGCCGAGCGCGATGCTTCCCTGTTGGGAAGGTTCTTAACTTCATGCTGTAAGTCTGGGTTCTTCACTTTATTTTCTTGTTCATTCTGAGTATCATTATTGACATCTACAACATTAGCTCTGCTTATCATCTTAATAAAAATCACAAAATTTCTTTCATGCTTCAAGATATATAATACTCCCTACGTCCCAAAAAGAATCAACCTAGGAGGGGATGTGACCCGGAATCAACCTAGGAGGGGATGTGACCCGGGGTGTCCACATACATCAACCTAGGAGGGGTCACATCCCCTCCTAGGTTGATTCTTTTTGGGACGGAGGGAGTACATAGCAAATATATCATAGATATCGTTTTGCCTTTTACATCTAATTTATACTGCATGCTTTCGTTTGCACCTGATGAAGGCTTTTGTAGAGCTATGTTTTGTTCACGTTGTTCTTGATTTGATTATATCTCTGCACCATTTGCCTCTACTCATAATGTTAATAAATACAGACGTTTGCCTTAACGGTCCAAACTACATAATCTAGTTGATCAATTTCTATCTGCATTCTTTTGGTTGTATCTGATGAGAAGCCTTTGGTGTTTATGCTCTGTTCTATTGTTCTAGATTTGAGCATCTCTAAGTTCAACATTTAGTTTTAAACCGCTGTTGATTTCATACTTTCAGGCCCGAATTTTTGGATTGCACTGCTAGGACAAGCCTGGAGATGCTCTCTAAGCACTATTACCAAGCTGCCAGCAGCTGGGTGGTGTTTTTTGTTCCAGAAAATGATGCTGACATGGCAGCCTATAATGAATTCATGAATTACCTTGGTGATAAGCAGCGTGCAGCAGTTTGTAAACTTGGAGAAAGGAGCAGCTTATTTCTTGTTCCACCTTCAGACTTCTCTGAACAAGTACTGAGGGTTCCAGGTAAAGTCAGCATATCTGGAGTCATTCTGAAGTTTGAGCAGTCAGATCCAGAAGTTTCCTCACCAGACTCGCAAACCAGAAACATTTGTGAGTCATTTGAACCATGATGTTCGTGCTCATGAGGATCTAGATGCATTGAGAAGAATCAACCCACCAGATATCAGGCCACTTCCTCAGGGTTCAGATTATCTCGGGTTGTCGCCTGGAAGCTATAATCCAGCAAGTGCACATTTGGTTCCGCCTTACAAGTTTGGAAATACTCCTTCATATCTAGGATCTGAATTAGCTCATCAAAAGCATCCACCTGACTCCCACAGGGAGATAGCACATGACAAGCAGCAGCAACACCCAGATGTATTGCCCTCAAGATGGTCAGATAACATTTACAATCCAAGTCCAGGTTCTGGAAATTTGAATTATCTGGCTCAGAGTGCGATCCCACATACATCAACTGATAGGACACCAGAGGCATACTCATTTGCTCCTCAGGGAGTACCAAAAGTGAGTACATCAGGGTATGCACCAGTTGCAGATGAGGCATCAAACATGTCCTACCCTCCCATGCAACCTGCATCACAGCAGGTAGTTAGACCTCAACAACCTCCATCTCTCCCATTATCGCTTCCACCAGAGCAACTTGCACAATTGGCCACTCTTCTTGCACAACAAAACCAACCAGGAAAAGAGCCTGTGGACAGCTTAAACAAAGAGTCAGGATTCATACGGAATCCACATGGACATTCTTCAATGATGCCACACAGCTCAGGTTCTATCCCTGTCCAAAACTCATTGCCACCTGCTCCGCCATCTGCATCACAGTTACAAGTTCATGCGCCACCAGTTCAAGGTTCAGTGCCACCAAATCCATCCATTATGCATACACCGAATGCTCCTATGCCTTCTCACAACACTTTGCCTTTACCCCCTATGCATCCTTCGGGAAATCCAGCTCATTCTTCCATGCCTTTGAGATCGTTCGTCCCTCCTCTTCCTGAAGGCCCTCCACCCCTTAGGCAGCACACATCAACTGCTCTACAAGCGCAACCTGCACTTCCCTCTGGACCACAGACTAGCCAGCAACCGTCTGCTCAGGAAGACCATAATGGAGACCCTCAAAAGCGCCTTCAAGCAACATTGCAGTTGGCAGCAACCCTACTTCAGCAGATACAGCAACAATCTAAACCTGGTGGCCAGAAGTAGATGCGAGGTAATTGTTTGCCTAAAGATCTCTTTTAATTTCTGTACCATTTACACAAGAATATGAATCATTGTCCTATTTGAACCAAATCGTTTATGCCATCAATGTAATTGCTAAATGGTTTGTATATTGTTTAGGAGAAACTCTTGCCTTGTATTGTTCGTTTGGTCATTGTTTTCCAAACTTTTACATGATAATCAAACATCAAGGACATTGCATTATCATTTTTACTCTTAATGCCTGTCTTTACACAAGTGTTGTATTTCTGTCACCTGCTAGATAGAATTTTGTTTGGAACCCTGGCTGTCAATTAACCAGTGAATGCAATTTCGGTTCAAAATTTCGGAAACAATTTCGGTAATTTCGAACCCCCTGGCCAGTCATTCTCTCAGCCGAAATTTTCCAGTTTTTCTCTCTCTTTTTTTGAATTTGGTCAAAGTTTATTCAAATTCAGTCAAATTGTGTTATTTTTTTATTAAAAAAATCAGTCCAAAAAGTGCCGAAAATCCCAAATTTTCTGGAATTTTAGTGCTACCGAAATGGCTGAGATTTTAAGCGAAATCGAAAGTGAAAACCCTGTTATTAACATATAAATTTTAAGGGGAAAAGATATTTGTTGAAGAAGCAGGATGCAATCCCTCTCTGTATGTGATACATTTAATTCGTCTGAGTATATATATTCGTAAACTAGTGGGACTTGGGCAATTATGAGTTGGAACTATTTTATTTACTTTCTCATGTTTATGTAGTAATTGTGGCAAAAGCAGGACAACTTTAGTGAGATATATTTAGTATGCTTGATTTTAAACTAAGAAATTTTCAATACATCATTTGTGCTTATGCTGATGATATTTTCAAATGCCATAGTCTGAACCCGCTCTTCAATTTCAGCATTCCATGTCAGTAGTAGAAACAAGAACCACCTTTATTTGCTGCAATCACCACTTACAACAGTTCTATTACCTGTCATGACAGGTTAAGGAAATTTGCAGCCTGGAAGGATCATATGGTGATATTTTATCCTTATTACTGAAGAGCCTGAGAGTCTGAAACTGCTGGTGGGCACCCATACCTATACCGGATGTTTTGTTAACATAGGTTCTGCTATGAATTAGCATTGCAGTTTAATTTTGAAAGCTTACTCCTAGGTGGCAACCACCTCCGTTGTCTTGTCTCTATAAGATTGCACCGTTCATCTTTTCTCTCTGTTTTTGTGTTAATCAATGCATAGACCCATGAATACCACTTCCCTTTTTGCATTCATACATCATGCATTCGTCTCATCGATGTGTCGTCTCGCTGAAATTCCTTTTGCATGCTTCCGCGGTTCGCCTGTATGTTTTTTGACAGTGTGGTGTACGCCTCCATTCATGAGGAATACTTAGCAGTGTATGCTACCTTCATCTCAAAATAAGTTTACTTTGTACACTGTCTAGGTTCATGTACAAAAGCGAACTTATTTTGGGACTAGGTAGTATATCTCATTGAATACAACAATTTTGTGGGCAGTTATTATGAACTAGACTGTGAACAGAGCATCCCAAAAGATGTCCTCCGCAGGTAAGATTGAAGTGCAAGAAGAGGGAAATGCATATGCCATTCTACTGTCTACTGTACTGAAACAAGCTTACTGCTATGGAATTTGGAGTACTCCCTGGGATGCCTATCCTTCAGATTTTATTAAGGTGTTTCCCATGATGCAGGGGTGGGAGCTTTATTAACCTTTGTGTGCTGTAAATTCTTTCACTACTTTCAGTGCACACCAGCTTTATCTCTCTGCCATGTATGGTCTGTCTGCTAAAGTGCATAGCCTATATATTTGCTGTTACTGCAAACTTTAGCTTGTTAAAAGTGTTCATCTGTAGTAGTATCAGAGTTCAGAGTTCCATGGAACAGCATTGCAGCAGCCAATCTTTCTCACTTTCCTTTTTTTTTTTTATGTACTACTATTGTTTTAAGTACTCTTGGCCTCAACCCAATGATGGCCCTATGTGTGGCTTCAGTGCTTTGAGATTTATTTAATTCTGCTTTGTTTGCTGAAAGCAAGGCAAATTCGTACGGGTGATTCAGGCGATTGTTGCCTGGTCCCTTTTTTTATGAGAGGATTTTTATTTATTTATTTCTTGGTATGAGAGGAAACCTAGCAGCAAGCCAGAAGTTCTGGATATAAGATTCTTGCAGAAATATAAAATTATGGACGACATTTTTCGTCCTTCATATACTGTACAAAACCCTAAAAAAAACAAGGAGAACGAGTAGACGACACATCAACGAGAAGCTTTCTTGTACAAATTGTGCTGATAATGCTAGGCCGTTTGAAACCTAGGAATTTCATACGATGATAATTCAAGGAAATAGTAGCTTTCTATCTTTACACCAACTATGGTTGTGTTTAGTTGGATCCAAAGTTTGGATTTTGGTTGAAATTGGAGATGATGTGACTGAAAAGTTATATGTATATGACAGGTTGATGCGATGGAAAAGGACTGAAGTTTGGATCCAAACTTTGGATCTTAACACAACCTATAAATACATACGGCCATTTAATTTTGCATATCATGATTTGGGCCAGTTATACACTTGCATAACTCAACGACGGAAATGGATTATAATCCTCCAGGGATGTTCACTGTTCTTGCATTGTCTTCCAAATAGTTATGAAAAAAATTTAAAAAATATAAGATAGATTAATGTGTGATATATTACTTCACAAATATGCATTCAAATTCAATCTTCACAAGTTGTAAAAAAATAATAAATTAAGCTCTAATTAGTATACGTGTGCTCACTATCTCATATTTGTTTTGCATAAATCAAATTTAGACGTGTACGTTGGCGGAGTGATATACCACATATTAATCTATTTATCAATTTTTTCTAGTTTTATATAAATATTTGGATGGAGCGTCAATTGGAATATCCATGCCACCCTTTCGAAACTACAATTTCTTCGTAAGATTATTTCTTAATCAACATTGGTTAGGTAACTTTTCCCAAGCTATTTGTTACTCAATCCATCCCATAATATAAGAGACCAGATTTATTGCACTAGGATGTATCACATCCACCCAAAATACCTTATATTATGGAACAGAGGGAGTAGCTTTATAATATATAATTTTAATTTTAATTAATTTCTATAAGCAATTGTCTATACTTTCGATCTTAAAAACCGCATTGTAAGCTGAATTTCGCCCATCAATTTAAATTATAATTTGTCTATGATTTGCTTTTTTCAACTTTATATCTCACATTTTAGTGGCATATGTAATAAGTCGAAGATCCCAATCCGATTAGGCCATTAACAGCGCACACATGTGGTATTCAGCCAACCCGTAACACGTAGGAGATTCACGTAGCCAAACAAGGTCCACGTAGCCAAAGTTGGGCGTGCATTCTTTTGATGAAAAGCTATCGTGCATCACGGGGGAGAACGGTGCGGCCGCGCTGTGGAAGTCGTCGCCTTGCACTTCATGGCATGGTGCGACGCCCCCACCCCACACCCTGTGCGAGGTGGTGGGGTCGTTGCTGGCGAGGCCACCACCCTGAGCTCGATGGGACAGCGTCGACGCCAGAGAGAGCTGTTGCCGTGCTGGAGAGGGAGCTCGGGGTGGTTGGATCCATGATGGAGATGGTCAGATCCATGCCGGAGAGTAAACCTTGTCGTCGCTGTTGAGCTCTTTCTCACCATCGCCGGCCCGCCGCCCGTCGCCCCGCCTGATCCGTTGGGGAGAGAGAGGAGGAGAGAGGTGCGTGCAGTGGGGTGAGCGGCGCCGACAATGGGGAAAAGGAGAGTGGCACCGGTTGTGGGGGACAGGGGGGACGGCGCCGCCTCCTGCCACCGAGTTCCCGCGGTCCCCTGCTACCGTGCCACCGACCTCGCTGTCCCCCTCTACCGCGCCAGGCCCCGCCGCTTGGGCCGCTGGTCAGAGGAGGAGAGGTGGATCCCCGATGGCGTTGTCGCTGCTTGGGCCGCCGGTCGGAGGAGGAGAGGTGGAGCCCCGCTGGCGCCGTCGCCGCTTGGGTTGCGTCGCTGCCGCTCTGCTCAGCTCCGTCGTCAGGGAGATGCTCGGCGGCGCTGCCTTGCTTCCTCTCCGCCAAGGAAAAGACGTTGAGAGAGGGGGGGGAAAAGTGAAGGAGTGATAGTGGTGGGACCCACCACAAGTGATATGCATTGTGGAGAATGTAGCAAATACAGTTCTTAGGTGGTGTTCTTTTCTCCTGAAGATGAAGATTAAGTTTTTAACGCAAAACGAGGTGGTATTAGTGTATGATTGATTGAGTTTTAATTATTACAAACTTGAAAATACTTTCATATAGAAAATTTTTGCACGAAACACACCGTTTAGCAGTTTGAAAAGAGTGTCACGAAAATTTTAATCTTCATCCAACTATTGTCGGAGAAAAGAACGGTAAAAATACGTGACTCACTGCTATTGCCCTTGGAGAGAGCCGGCTCAACGAGAGGAGGGGCGTGGCCGCTTGTTGCCCTCCATATGCAGGTGGGTTGTCAATGTAGAGCTCCACGCGGGGGGAGCATCACGCAATGTCACCACCCATGCGTGTGCATGCGGAAACCGGCGATGGAACGGCAGCATCTCATGCGGCGTGAACGCGTGATGATGCCTCCTGTACTCCTGTGGCCCTGTGGGGGTGGCGATCCCAAACACTGTAACGTCTCCTCGTTGCCTACCAAGTGCCAACTACTATGTCCCCCCTTTGGCAGCTTTGCTTTGCCTTCTTTTTTTAAGAAGGAAAAAAAAAATACTCTTCACCTCCATTGTGGGCCCCACATGGATTTGCCATGAATATGATGAAGTTTACAAAATACTCAAAAATCCCACATGAAGTAGTTCGATTTTCATGTGAATTCGCAAAAAATGTCATGCATGATCTATGCTTGCTACTCCGTAGAACTCGCTCGCAAAAGTGTTATGGTTAAGGTTTCGTGCTGAATGGTTCGATGGCCGAATGATTTCTGATAATTATTTGAAGGTATTAATGATTAAATTATATTAGGAAAAATAAATTTAAAACAATTCTCTAAAAACTTGAAAAAGTCGTATCATTTAGGAGCTAGAGAATTCATCTATCATTCTATTCCTTAAAAAAAACATGGCCTAAGATTTATGCTTGTCGCAAACTAAACCCAGTTCTTCCATCGTCAAATACTTTTGACATGAGGAAGAGATGCAACGTTAAATATTTACAGCACCAACGACCCTAGGGTACCGTTCATATTCATGGGTTATTGGGTTATGACATTGTTTAGCAACTAGGTGGCATTATCTTATACTCTCTCCGTTTCCTATTACAAGTTGTTTGACTTTTTTTCTAATCAAACTTATTTTAGTATAACTAAATTTGTAGAAAAATTAGTATTATTTTCAACACAAAACAAACATATTATCAAACTATACTCAATGTTAGATTTAATGAAACTAATTTCATATTTAAATGTTATTTTTTTCGATAAATTTGGTCAAACTTAATAAAGTTTGATTAAAAAAAGTCAAACAACTTATAATATGAAATAGAGGGATTACAATATTCGGTTATTATGGCTGCACATCTGTAGTGCAGCAGCAGTCCTGATAGAAAGCTTGTTGGTCCTATAGCAGAAATACTCTTCCGAACAAAACAATTAGAAAAATCCGATATAACTCTTATTCTAGCTACTTCCCTTCAAGTCTGGAACATATTTTTGTTTGCCTAGAAATTTAAAATGCCCCAAAAAAAGGAAATATAAACCGGGAATCCTTGGCGTCGGGCGCAGGAAAAATCGGGCACCTCGGTCGCGTCTCCTCCAGCTTACGCGTCTCCCCCACCACGCACCCTAGCACATACTCCATTGCAACAAATCATCCACATATTTTGGAAATCCTCTTTTAAGGGATTTTGTTTCATTTTTTGTTCCAAAAAAAATATTTCACTAGTGTACTCACAATGTTTCACTATATATATATTTAATGTTACAGTGAATTGAAATATTCTTTTGCAACAAATTACCCACATATTTTGAAAACCCTCTATTAATGGAATTCGTTTCATGTTTTGTTCCACAAAAAATGTTTCACCTAGTATACTTATAATGTTTCACTATGTATAGATCAAATATTGCAGTGAACTGAAACATTCTTTCGCTATTTGTTAAAACATTATTTTTATATAAGGTGAAACAACGCCCAATTTAAACAATTGAAAGATTTTCGATCTACTTAGTGAAACAATTCCGATATACTTGGTGGAACAGCGTGCGGCATTTAAAAATAATTCAATAATAAGCTAAAAAAAATTTCGTCGGAATATATCCATGTGTGGTCTTGTTTTAAAGATTTAATTATTGCAACGAATTTAATGGTGCAATCAGATCATGATTTGGATAAATAATTTAAGAGAAAAAATAGTTTAAAGTGGTTTTGCACGCATGCGTTATGCTAACATCAGCACCCGATTTTTCTCTCTCCTCATCGGGCGCCCGATCCTGAGTTGCCTCCAATATAAACTTATGAAGTCATGTGAAGGGCTGTTTGGGAAACAGGGACTTATTCTAAGTCCTTGTCACATCGGATGTTTAGACATTAATTTAAAGTATTAAATATAGACTAATTACAAAACACATTCCATAACCTTAGACTAATTCGCGAGACTAATCTTTTGAGCTTAATTACGCCATGATTTGATAATATGATGCTACAGTAAACTTTTGATAATTATGGATTAATTAGGTTTAAAAAATTCGTCTCGCAGATTAGCTTTCATTTATGAAATTAGTTTTTTATTAGTCTATGTTTAGTACTCTAAATTGCGTCCAAACATATGATGTAACAGATACTTAACAAGTTTTAGCCCCGTCTAAACACCCTCAAAGGGTAGAGCATCGATCATCTTTCTTTCCTGTACTCCAGCACCATTATAAACTAAGGGTCCCTTTGAATCGTAGGATTGAAAAAACAGAGGAATAGGAAAAACATAGGATTCTGGTAGGAATGTAAGTGTAAAACAGAGGATTGCGAAATACAGGAAAAACACAAGAATGATCGTTTGATTGGACCACAGGAAAAACATAGGAATAGGATGAGAGAGATAGACTCAGGATTTTTACCAAGAGGTTAGACCTCTTGCTAAGTTTCCTCCAAAACCTATATGCAATAAGCCATTCCATAGGAATTTTATAGGAATAGGAAAAGTTCAATCCTTTGAATCAAAGGGCTACATAGAAAAATTTTCTATAGGATTTCAATCCTATGAAATTCCTTCATAATTCCTTTGATTCAAAAGGGCCCTAAAGTTGATCGAGTACTACTAGTCACTATAGTACACTACTTTGTTGATCCATTAGTGATTGATGTAATATTCAAGCAAATCATTAATTAGTACGGATGCATCTTATGTGTGTGCGTGAGAAATTAAATCTCTCAACGAATGTTTGTATATGCAGGCGCATGCTGAGCTACCTAGTACTGGAATCTGAACATGCTGCTCCTTTTCTTTCTTTGATTCTAGAATACTGCTCATCTAGTTGTAACAGAAAAGTTTGCAATAACTGAAATACAGTAAAAGTTGGTAGATATCATCGATAGTCAGCTGATCAATGAAGGGGATACTAAAATTTCCCAGATTTTTTTTTTTGAATTAATGGGTTTCTTTTGTGTGTGTGGTTAATTTCCCAGAGTACTGCTTGTTTAGTAGTACCAAATTTAATTTACTGACTACTCCAGAAAGATCAACACTTAACATACTCTAGATCAATTAGCTAGGTAGACATCAAACCATAAAATAATACCACTACTTTAACAAAACTGGCATAAATACATTTTTTGTAAGGCAAACCAGACGTGCCTCAAATCACTTTTGCATGATACTAGGTGACAACCACAAAAAAAAAAAAATTCAGTGCTTGCTTGTGAAAACATTTTCACCTGTATAACAGGTATACACCTATATGGCACCGTGTATGTGTATGAACTGTTGTGTTTTTTTCTTCAAAAAGGAAAAAAGAACTGTTGTGCTTTGCTTTTCCATTTCATAAAAAAAATCTAAAAAGAAAATACTCGTAGATAACTGTATTTAGGTATTCTTATATCGGTAACAACTACTCCCTCTGTTTTAGGCTATAAGACGTTTTGACTTTGGTAAAAGTCAAACTGTTTAAGTTTGACCAAGTTTATAGAAAAAAATAGTAACATTTTTAACTCAAGACAAATTTATTATGAAAATACATTCAATTATTGATTTGATGAAACTAATTTAGTATTATAAATATTACTATATTTGTCTATAAACTTAGTCAAATTTGAAATAATTTGACTTTGACCAGAGTCAAAACGTGTTGTAACCTAAAACGGAGGGAGTAGCTAGCTGTGCTCATAGGGTGAAGGGAGTTAGTTCTTCTGATGTTTCAGCACTGACAGTGTTGTGTAGAGAACGGCAATTTTGTTGCTGTTAGCCTTATTTGTTTTGTGGTGGGATAGCACGGTGCACGGTGGCACCGGCTACAGCTAAGAAAGGATGGAAGTTTGGGCTATTTTCTGGCGTTGTTCGGCCCCCAACTGTTTCATTTCTAGTAACGGAAATGTGAGAGACCTTCCTCTCTTTCTGAAAAAAAAAACTGTACTGGTTTCTCTGAGCGTGTAGCGGTTTGGCCACCGGCATTGTTGATGCATCTGGTGGAGCTGGCTGCAGAGCCCGGAGACGGGAGATCCTTCCCTCCCTTTCCCCACTCCTACTAAAGATTATAGGAGCTGTATTTGTTAGAAGCTTACGGAACCAAAAACAAATATAGAGCAACACCATCATGGGGATCAGGACAACAAAGTCATGTGTATGCCACTCAAGTATTGTGCACGATAAGCATAGGGAAATACACATAAGTATATCAAGCAATTCATCTCTGAAACTGATGTGGTTGTGGAGTCATATATGCATGACTTTAATTACTAGGGTTGAACCTTGGGGTACACAAATATGGATGTATGCATCTAATTTGATAGAGGTAAGAAGTCATACTTCCTTTGTCGAGAAAATACTACTTCACATTTTCGACCAACTAAAACAGAGGAGGTTGAGAGCACCTTGGTATTGCAAATCTCCAAGGATTTTTAAGAAATGTCCATTGTATTATCCAACGGCTTGCCATAGAAAGGATTTGTTTGTGACCACGTTGATAAGTGCCACTTTAACTTAAAAATCGTGGATCATCTTCTCAACCATGACAACTGGAGGAGGCGAATGCAAAATTGAAGGCGGTGGAGATTGAAATATTACTGGTCGGGTGTTATCCTGAGATCTTGTCAGGGATAAAAATCTTGACAATAAGAAAATTATATACCATTATCTTGTTTTGATTGTTGTCTCTCTTGAGGAGATGTGAGTTTGACACGTGAGAATTCCTATACATGTTCGGGTCCTTCTCGGAGTAATAACCCTCTGTACTGTTGACTTTTTTTTAATTGATAGGGAGAATACGAGTACAAAGAGGATATTTGTGGATCTTATGCTTAACTTATAGCTAGTAATAGTAGGATCTTGACTGTAAAATTGTATTTTACCATCAAGGCATGATTGTATATTGTATGGAACGAGCTATGAAATAATCATTCTTCTCAGTTTTTTTTTTTGTTAATTGCAACACGGAACAGATGAAAATAAGGAACTATGAGGGGAAATTATTCTAAATTCTCAAGGGGACGTCATCTCGTTGTTTGCATGCTATTCAAATGGTTATAAAAAAATTGATAAAATTTAAGAAGATAGATTAATATGTTATAGATCACTTTACAAACATACAAGCTTAAATTTAACTTCTACAAGTCGTAAAAAATAAATTTAACTTTAAATATACATTAACTATAGGTATTGTCTAATTTGTTCTTTTTATTGCAACTTGTAGAAATTAAATTTTAGTCTGTATGTTTGTAGAGTGATCTACCCCATATTAATTTATCTTCTCGATTTTTTAAATGTTTTTATAACTATTTAAATGACACGCAAATAAGTAGGTGATATCCTTGGTAGTTTAACAACCACTCCAAGCATGCAAACGAGATCGCTGCAGCAGAAGCGGAGCATCAGTTCAGAACTTCAGATTATACTTCATAGCGCGAGGCCACGGCGCATCTCGCCGGTGAGGCCGAGGAACTCCGCCGTGAGGGGCTTGAAGACCCGGCGCCGGTCGTTCTCCAGAGCGGCGGCGAGGCGCGGCCACACGTAGGCGCTGACGCTCCACGCGTCGCCGCCGGCACTAGTACAGATCCTTCCATCTGTGACGGCCCATAACAAGACTGGAATTTGCGGGCCGTCACAAGGAAGTAATCTCAATCGGGCCGAAGTTTCGCCCGATTGAGATATGGTCACACAGCCATGATATATCGGCATAAAACTAAAGCCCGTCACGGATGACTTTTAAAGGGACCAACACTTAAAAGGAGAATGAAATACATAATATTTATGGGACCATTTTACAGTGTCTCCATAATCCTTTGTCCCAATTCAACTTGGCCTTTATACATTTTAATTTTTTTTTCACAATGCACAATTGTTTCATATACTTGTAAAATGGTTGCAACTAATCCAACAACTTCACTTCAATGCCTGCACCATATCTTCTGCAACTTTTAAGCCACTTCTGCTGCCATTTGTCTCCTTCCCTGTGACTGAAGTTCTTGAACTGAAATAAAGAAAAAGAAAGTGTTAAAGATACAAACAAAAATACTCCTACTCCTAGGCTACTACTCCAACTAGTAGTAACAGTAAAAGTAGAAAAATAAAAAAGAGAGAGGAAGAAGTTAAAGCTTGAGCTGAACATTTTGGGCATTGTGCCAACTCTGACTGCCTGCCTGAGACTGACTGACTGGTTAATTGCCCTCTGTGATGGTATGGGCGGCTGTGATTTTGCCAGGGTCGTTGATCAATCACCGTCCGATTGTATGGTGTGTGTGATTAGTCCAAGGTAGTCAAGCTGGGCAGGAGTGAGTTGAGGCTTGTACAAAAAAAAAAGGTTTTTAAATTGTTCCTCCCTTGTCCAAAGTGAAAAGGGGAGCAGAGGAGGGGGAGGGACCACTTTGAAAGAAAAAAAAGAGCAGCTCAGCAAGCAATGGCATTTTGCATAAAGGCCCCTGGAGGAATAATTGGGGATACACCCCCCAAGTATGTATTTATTTGGAAAGGACTCTACTTTGGATGAAATGTGCATAGGTTTATCATTCATTACATCTTTTTTTAATATATGACGCCGTTGAGTTTTTATAAACGTTTGTCTTATTCAAAATTTTTGTGCAAATATAAAAATTTAAATCATGCTTAAAGAACATTTGACTACAAATCAAGTCACAATAAAATAAATAATACTTATATTATTTTTTGAATAAGAAGAATTTTCAAACGTATCTTAAAAAATCAACAACACTATATATTAAAAACGGTGGGAGTATTAGTTATGCCCAACAGAACATGCGGACATAATTTATAATTTATCCATTCTATTTGGGAATTTAAACTTTTGTTTCTACGAGAACCATATAAAATTCTTGCAAGCTAAACAATGCTAAATTGCTCAGTCGATCACAAGTTACCCATGGGCCATGGTAAAATCTAATCCATATTTCATACTCCCTCCATCCTTTAATATAAAGGATTTTGAGTGGATGTGACACAACCTAGTATATGTCCAGATTCATTATATTAGGTTATGTCACATCCACCCAAAATCCCTTATATTATGGGACGGAGGGAGTATCATCTAATGATCTAAGTTAATTAACAATATAACATAAATTGGGAGCTCGGTTGGAACACATGATTTCCAAAACATAAGGATAAAAAGACATAAAATTTGCATGACACCTCAAATTCTATGAATGAAAAGGCAGAGAAAAACCATGAATCAAAAGAAATAGATAAAGAAATTTTTCTAAGAGATTGGACCTCATGTTTAAAAAAATCCTCCAAAATCCCTATGATTGAGGCAATCTTAACTTCTTAAGGAATTTCATAGGATTTTGGAACAAGTATTCCATTGTTCCACATAAACATGTGCTTAAAAAATTCATAGAATTTAAACCATATATAATTCATCCAAAATTGCTTTGCTCCAAATGACCCTGGAAGAAAAAAAAGCACTAGCATATACCTACAAATAATTTTAGATAAAAGATTATGTTGGCGAGAAAATTAACATATTTACAACTACTAGCAATATATTTGTACATCACAACGGACCATACAACCGAGCATAGAGCCCGAGCTCAGTTGTGTGGATCGAGCAGAAGGATCCAATCCAACCGTTCGTTTTAACCAACTATTTAGTTTTCTATTGCTCTATAATTTTCACAATATTTTTCTAGAAAGACACGTTACGCATGTAAGGGAAGGAAGACGACTACGCTTTTTCAGCACGAGAGAATATGACCTTGTGCTATCATCATTCCTTCCACTTGGATGGACCAGAAAATCCAAATGAGGAAAATGACAAGGGCTATACTGCAAATCTGCTCACCTCCTACCAGAGAAGAGAGAGAGTGTGAGAGAGTCAGCTTTGCTGCGTTGTTCTTACTTCTTCCCATGGAGTACAAAAGGCAACAAGGCAGCCACAGGCAGAAAACGTTGCGTTCACACCACCACCACCGAGGAGGTCAGGACAGCAAGACCAGGCCTGGGCTGTAGCTAGCTGCTAGCTAGCTTGTAGAGAGAGAGAGAGAGAGAGAGAAGAAGAAGAAGAGGAGGAAGAGCTAGCTATCCTATGGTGGTAGCTGTAGCTAGCTCCGACGACTGAGGTGAGGAGACGCAATGGCGGGGAGATGCGCCGGCGGCGGTGACGGCGGCGGCGAGGGCATGCTGGCGCGGCTGCGGAGGGCGGCAGCCAGGCGGATCGGGCTCTCCTGCGCCTCCTTCTTCTCCCACGCCGCCACCTCCCCTTCCCCGCCTCCCAAGACCGTATGCATTCTCTCTCTACATTTCATCGATTTTCTTTTCTTTCTTAACGGTTCAGATATGTTTAGCAGCAATTTGTTCTAAGAAAGAGTCCAGCTACCCAAAATGCCTCATTTTTTTTCTGCATTTTGGGGTGTTTCTTCCAGTTGGTAGATGTTCAAGATACACTAAGAAGGGAAAAAAATGAGGCTGTTTTTTTTCTTTTCTGTGGTTAATTAAGTTTGGGATTTTGTTTTCACCATTAATGTATCGGTTTCTGGTTGTTCTTGGCTTTCAGTTCTTGCTATGTTTTGGACTGCGCATTTTTTTTTCTCTACTACCATCTGCAGGTGATTTTCAGTCAGGTTCCTTTCCTTCTAGCAGTAAAACTCAATGAGCTGTCAGCCTGTCACTGCCTGTCCTTTTCACCTCCCACATTGCAACCCTGCTTGATTCTCCCCTTCCATTTCAGATTTGTTTCATCAAAAGCAAAAGAAAAAAAAAAGGTCTCCCATTGCCACATCTCCTTGCATTTTTTTTTTCCAAAAGAGAAAAATCTCCTCCCATAGTGGCCTGCTGCATTGCTGTGAGAAAGATATGTCCTGGTTTGTTTTGGTGTTCTTGGCCTACAAAAATTTTGTGGTTAAAGTTACATACGTTTGAACATTTAACCTTTGCTTCTCCTTTTTTATACTTTTCTTTTTGGGCATTCTAGAAATGAGTACCTTGCATGCCCTTCTATTTATCTGTATTCTGTACTGAAGTTCCAACCAGAATGAGGTGTGTACTCCTTTTGCATTTCCCCCCCTTTCTTCAGTTTGCGTTGTGAACAGTGTGCTAACAGTGGCTGTGTGTGGCCTACCTGGTTTATTTGATACCTGATCATTCATTTATTGGAATTATTGTTCTAGGAGTAGCTCTCATCCATCCCATCTTGTACTAGTATCCTGAGAAAAAAGAATTGCAATAGGGGGTGCGTACCATTCGTGTGGTTCGGTCCATGTTTATGGTCCCTTCATTTTTCTCCCAGAGATCTACTTTGGATCTACAATTCTAGACATATATAGTAGTAGTAGTAGTTTGATGTTAAAAACTGTGAACAAGTTGTATTTTGGGTTTATTTATACTTGAGATATTTTTTTTTTGTTGTTGTTTCAGTTGTTGGTGAAAGTTGTGCATTCTCTCTGGTCTTCGTACATTTTCCACGTAGACCGTCTGTTGATGGTTGTTGCGAATTGGGCACATATTTCCACGGAGCTTTTATGTCTTCCCTTTTCCTCAATTTTTTTTAGAAAAAATGGGCACTTATATTTCTTTATCCTCCCGAAGTTGTGTTTTCTTGGAATTGGTTATCATCTTTACATATTGTCCACTTATCGGTGCATTGTACTACCTTGCTAACAAACTCTAGATTAATATCTTTCTTCAGTAACTCAACTGTTATTAGTGTTAATGTGTAGGCACTAGGCAGTACTGTTACTGTATGAGATCAGTGTGTGGGGACTGAATTGTGTGTCTAGATTTTCTCGCTTAACAGTTAACAAACATTGTCGATGCCCATGTGCATTTTATCATATCATTGATAGGTAAATAGGAGGGGAAAGTACCAAAATACACTGGAGGAGACAATCTTGTTTTTCATTTACTTTTTCTGATGTAGAAGCAGATTATTCTACTAGTCAAGAACAGTAGTTATTTTGCCTATTAGCTGTATTGCAATGTAGTAACAGATTGTGGTGTGTATGCAGATCTCATGCTCAGCACTGAATGCGCCTGCAGACAGCACTGATGAAAACCAGGAAAAGCTGGAGGAGCCCACTAGCACAAGAATGGCTGACAAGGTGCCATCCCTATGTCCATTTTCCTCCTTTTCATGTTCTGGACCACACCTACATGGATTCACTATGGAGTTTTCTGTATGTAAAATGTGTTTCTCTAACCAAGTAGTATAATTATGTTTATATTTAACCACTAATTAACTTGAGAATAAACCAGAGTTATGCTTGACTGCCATCAGGAATTAACAACTGAGCAATAAGACAGGCTAAAAAGAAGAATTGGGTTAAGCGGTTGATTGCAATAGGAAATATTATTGTTTAGATAACTTCCTCAGCATTGAAAGTTGTTAATGCTCTAGATGACTTCATGTTTTGTTTTGGAAAAAAAAAAAACAGTGACACTATTGTAAGCATTTTCTTTAAAAAAGTATGTACCAATTTATTTAGTGCACATGATGGGTTGCATGGCCATCCACTAGCATCTACCATTGGGCCATATAAGCGTTATATTTTTTTGTTAGTTTCAATAAGTTGGGAGCTTTAGTACTTTTTGGTAGCAATTGGTGAACAATTATGTGGTCTCCCAGATAACATGATAATCGTTTCCCTAGTGCCACATAAAGGTACAAGCAATAACAGGTGAATACCTTATGACACATTGCAACCAACATGTCAATGCATCAGTATTACAGAAATCTTGAGGAAGAAATTTTCTTTTTTGATTTGTCTAACAGAGATTTTGGAATGTTGGGGCTATTGACCATGCATATTATGCATGATGCCTTCTGCATGAATTAATTCATATGTGAGTCATCATGCACACAAAATTAATCAGCTTGTTTGTTTCAGTAGTACAAGAATAATTCTGCAAAGATTGAAACGTAGTTTGTGAAGATTAGCTTCGACTGGATGCATGTTTTTGGTTTTTTTTTTTTTTTGCTAACAGTCCATGAAAAATTCATACAATGAATAGTTTGAAAACAAACTACATCTGCGTCGTAATATCGATGCATAATTCTCTGTCCAGGAATTCGCTCTATAATGAGTAGTTTTATACTTCTTCAGAATTCGAATAAACTTAAGGTAGTGATTCTTTTATGGTAACTTATTTGATATGCGATTTTACTTTTATACTCTCGTCTGATGTGTATTCTGATAATACCATTAAGTGTAATATTTTATTTAATTCATTTGCAGAATCTCTGTGCAATATGTCTTGAGCCCCTCAGCACCGGCACCGTTGATATTGACAATGGTGACAGGCCAGCAATCTTCACATCACAATGCTCCCACTCCTTCCACTTCCTATGCATCGCCTCCAACATTCGGCACGGCAATGTTACATGTCCCATTTGCCGTGCACAGTGGTCTCAGCTGCCGCGTGACTTGAAGGTGCCACCATTGCTGCAGAACAACCAGTCTGACCCAATCCTCCGCATCCTTGATGACAACATTGCGACATCTCGTTTCAACAGAAGGTCATCTATCCGTGCTGCCAGGTACAATGACGATGATCCGGTTGAGCCTTACACCTTGACCGAGCATGTGGATCCATGCCTTCGCTTCGCTCTGATCCCATCCCCAGTGGCGGCTCACCATCATGCTCTCGGACATTACCCTTGTGGCCGTGTAATGCCACTCCAGCAGCATTGCCAGTACAGCAGCTCCTCCATGCTCTCACCGCCACAGATTGCTTCACCAAGTGGGCAGAGGCGCGCTTACCTCTCCGTCAGTCTCGCGCCACAGCCAGCCATGGACCTAGTTCTGGTTGCCAGCCCTAATGGGCCACATCTCAGGCTCCTGAAGCAGGCAATGGCGCTTGCTGTCTTCTCCATGCGCGCAATTGACCGGTTAGCCATTGTCACAAATGCCACCACCGCAACCCGCGCATTCCCCTTGCGCCGAATGTCATCCCATGGAAAGCGAATGGCATTGCAGGTCATTGAACACCTCTGCTGTGTTGGTGGTACTGATCCTGTAGGGGCATTGCAGAAGGGCCTGAAGATACTAGAGGACCGGGCGCACCAGAACCCAAGCAGTTGCATTCTTCACCTGTCCGATCATCCAATCCGAAGCTGTTTCAGGGTTGACATGAACCGTTTCAACATCCCGGTTCACCAGTTCCATGTCGGCCTCGGTTTCGGGGTGCAGAATGGCTTTGTGATGCACGAGTTTGAGGAGCTCTTAGCGCGGTTGCTTGGCGGTGTCATAGGCGACACCCAGCTCAGGATTGGCGAGCACGGTGGAGTGGTGAGGCTAGGTGAGCTGAGGGGTGGCGAAGAGAGGAGGATCCCGCTTGACCTGGTGTCGGACTGCGGCTTCATACTTGTTGGCTATAGCTATCTGGAGGGTGGAAGGGAGGATCAGTTCAGGACAGGCGAAGTCGCTGTCGGTTTCGAAGAGAAAGGCGATAACCGGTACTGCAGGGTCGGGGATGCCAGTGGCCTGAGTATCGGCGGTGAGAGGAGGAGCAGCTGCTGCGTCGAGAGATGGGACTACCTTGATCCGCGCCGAAAGATGGGACTACCTTGATCCGTTCATGGCGCGGCGATGGGCGAAGCATTTCAATGTGTATAGGGCCTGAGTTAAATAGAGGGGGAGCTTGGGGCTTTGAAGTGATCAGCTCAGCAAGTCTGGTTTACCAGTTTGACAGCATATGATTCTTGTTGGTTCTTTATTTTTTTTTCCCTCTCTTAACATTCCTGCAAGCATCTCATGATCATCAGAGGAAGTGTTTGCTTTTTTGGCTTTTGTTGTGGATCGGGGATCCATTTGTAAGATGTCTGGTTTTGCATCAGATGTGTGCAATGTGCACAAGGCTTTGTGTTGTTCTCAATCTGTATGTGTGAATCGGACTGTGAACAAAACTCAGCACAAAGAATGAAATATGGCTGCATTGGAGTGAGTTATTTTAAAAAGAAAGTGACATGCTGTTTTTCAAAAGAAATTTAACAAATATGATGTGTTATACTAGCAATTTGCAGGTTTAGGGCCTGTTTGGGGAGCTTCTAGCAGAAGCAGCTTCTTCTATAATCTCCAGTTGCTAGAAGCTCCCCCAATCAGTCCAGCTTTTTACCTAGAAAATGAACTAAGCCAGAAGCTGAGTTTTCCAGCTTCTCATCACCCCAAACAGTGCAGCTTTTTACCTAGAAAATGAACTAAAGCCAGAAGCTGAGTTTTCCAGCTTCTCATCACCCCAAACGGTCCAGCTTTTTACCTAGAAAATGAACTAAAGCCAGAAGCTGAGTTTTCCAGCTTCTCATCAGCTGCTTCTCAGAATCTTAAGCTCCTCTAACACGTCCTTAGTGATCTCTGATATTTCGAGGTTTGATTTCATATTTCTACAAAACATTGATGGGTTAATCAATCATCTTAATCGAGTTGCCCGGGCGATGGTAGTACGAAAAGCTCGACTCCTTTGGATTCCGGATTAGAAGTAATTTGAGGAATCAATTACTCAAAATTACATAGAGAATTGTGGCATGGGAAAAGGTTAAAAAAAAGAGGTGCCACGTTATATTATTTTGGATTTAAAAGAACGTATGGTCATAAAACTTTGGGCCCATAGCACCTGAGGCACAGTGCCACATGATGCAAACATGCAGTTATTTTTTCCCTACGTAGACAACAAAACATATAGGATTTCTGAAATTTACTCTAACAAAAATATGGGTATCGACTCTCGAGTCACAAAGTACAATACAATTCAGTTCAAGCGGCCAGGACATTAATAAAATTGAAGTTACAATCAGGGGCCAAACTGCTGTCAGAAATGCAGATCAGAACTCGGAAATCAATCTACAATGAATAGTTGGTGATGGTAATCTGCTAACCATCAGTTATGTGCTTTCAAAGCCAAATATTCGGAAAACACCTGCAAAAAAAAATAACCGGTAAGAGGGTTAATTGAAGCTATTTTTATAATTAATTAATACCACTTCCATTTTGGTTTAACTCTCTCTTGTTGTGTACTGAAGAATGCATCTGAAGAAAATGAATTCACTATCTTGTAGCAAGTCAAATCCCAAGCTAGACATGTCTTTCATTTGGCCGAACTAAAATGAGTGAGCAGCAGCAATTGTACCTTCATCAGCCTGGTACTTGTTCTTGTCGTCTCCTGCGTAAGCCAGGAGGTTGTACTTGGGATTCCATTCAACACTATTCATAGCTGCCTTGCATGGAATCTGATGAATCGATCGTCCAGTTTGAACATTGGCCTGATCGAAGGATAGAAATGTAAAAGAATTATTATTTTTGGTAACAGCTAGCTTAGGATCATATTAGAATTACAGTATGTTGAACTACTCACAATGTCAATGAAGGGATCTTCGCTAGCATATGCAAGAAACTCTCCAGTATGATTGAAGCTAACTGTTCTTACAGGCCACCTGGAAAAAGAACCAAAAGAAAAGATGAAGAAAGTACACGTTTCTAAGCATCTTGCAACTGAAGGTATACTCTAATTAATCTTTGTTTCTTTGAATGACTATTCCAATATGAGGTGTAGAGAAAATAGCAAAATTAGCTAAACATAACTTTTTGTCCAAATATTCATGGCTATATTTTAGATACATTGGAGAGAAAAAAAGATATGGTTTAAAAGCAGCGAAACATACTCGAGTTTGGTAAAGGTTTTAATGCAAAGGAGCTCTTTGACATCCCAAAGACTGACAAGTGAATCTGCACTTCCAACAGCAAAATACCTGGCATCAACATATTCTGTAAGTATCCTTGTCAAAATCATTTTAAGCTCCATTTAGGGCTCAAAGAAACAAAATGTTCACCAGATAATTGAGAAAAAATGTACAATACTTTGGCATAGCTACACTAATGCATGAAACATGTTTGTATACCACTATATCCATGCGAACAAGAACATGATACTTTTCCACAATAAATTTTGTTGAGGTTCATGTAGCAGCTCAAATTTCCAAACATTAACATGAAGACTTGCAATGGTGTATAGCAAATACTCCATTCTTTTACATGGAGTAGAAGGCAACAAGTGGCAAACTATTTTGCACCCTTTCTTTTACATGCTAGTAAAGGTGCCTGTTAGTTGCAACGGGAGCTGGGGGAAGGACGTGCTTTTCAGTTTTTCTATCCCAGTTTTTTACCAGTGGGGCGTTTTTATATGTGGGTCCGCTTATTTTGGAGGGCTGTTTTTTTTTCTGTGGGTAAACGAAACTTCACTCCTGATAGGAAGCATGCACAGACGAACGAAACTTGCCTTTCATAGTAGAGAAACTCTGAATTCAGTGTCCCATTTATATTTAGGCATGGCAGTCATCATAGAATCACTTATGGCTAGGTGCTATCACAGGTGAGATTCACTTAAAGGTAGCTTGGACAGAAAGTTCTTTTTTTACATATACCAGTATCACTATCAACTGTCAAAAGACCAAGATAGAATACAACATTAGTAATACCCAAAATATAATATGTCAAATAACTTCACTCATGTCTATGCTTATATTACCTTGAAATAAAAAAAATCGTTAACTACATAAAACAACTAGCATCAGTATAAGGCATTTAGAGAATTAGAGTTCAAAGCGAAGTCAAACAGCATACCAGAGAACCTAATGATTATAGCATAAAGTTCAAAAAATAATGTAGTTACAATGAAATGTCATTGGCTGAGATGTGAGTTGATGTTGAACAAATGAGCGAAGACAGAAAAAAATCATCACCTATCAAGGGGATCCATTCCAATGCAATAACAACCCGCTGTATGAGCATTCAATTTGCCAACCACATGAAGGGTGTCATCAAGGGAAGGATCACCAAATACCTCAACATTTCCTACATAAACAGCAAAAACTGTAATTACACTGACACCAACTGGTGTGATATTGAAACTTAAAACAACATATGGGTTTTGTATCTTACCAAGTCCAGTAGTGATGAAGAATAAATCTCCAGTTTTGTTCCATGCAATCTCATTTATCTGAGGAACAACAAATCAATAATTCACTTCAGAAAAGTTAACTGATCTGAGGACCTATATGATTCATTTTTATCAGTAGCAGGTGTACGGGCATTTAGCTAGTTGAAATAGAAAATTTACAAAACTGCAACATAAGTAATGCAGCAAATGAAATTAAAGTGCATCGAACAGTTAGGTAATTCACACTCAGTAGTCAGTACTAATTCAAATACCAGCAGGCAATTTTCCTGTTCCAGACAAAGATGCACATGCTGCCGACTTATGCCCACTCTACTTTTTCTCAAAAGGTATATGACTATATGTGCATGTTCATTCAGAGCAGCGAAAGATTCCAAAAGGAAGAAGAAAATTGCTAGAAGAATGTTTCAACAATTCAAACCTTCAAGTGGAAAGTACCTCATAATTAAACTTAAATTTGTGAAGGGCTTTTAGCTTCCGAACATCCACTATTGTCAACTCATCCTCCTGCAAATCATAGTGACAGCTGTTACTACACTTGTACAATTTTATAAAACTAGAACTCACAAAGTAAACACATTGGTGTACGCGGGACCTTGCGAACTAACTTGTAAACTTTATAAAAATAGGTTTACTACAATTATTATAAAATTTACACACCACTCCCCAGTCCCCATGCTCAACAACACTTTACTAACTTTGCATAGCAAAAGTAGTAAATAATTCCATCTAATTTAGGATCAATATGTATATATTCTGGTGTGTCCATACTGAGCTATGTTGTATTGATACTTATACAGAGAGCATGTCAAACACAAGAATGAACATTGCAATTTAGATGCTAATTTGCCAAATAACTCATCACTCAATCTAATATAAATCAGATTATAGTTACACATTTCTCTTTAGAAAGAATTTTATAAATTCCTTTCAAAATGTTGTAACCCTCTTCTGGCATGATATATGCAAATCAAAACCAGTTCCTTAGTCATAAATGACTACCGTTCTTGAAGTCAACAGGGATAACAGCCTAGGCAATACAGACCTTGTTTCCAACAGCTATTTGAGTACCACCATGTTTATAAGTGATATTGATGTTTTCTCCACTAAGTTCGACGACTTGACATTTTCCACCTGGAAAAGAACACGTCAAACAGTTTGAGAAATAGCTGGTCAAATAAATAATATAATTTTAAAAGGCAAACTGCAGGCCCAAATCTTGTAGAGTTATAAATAGAGAATCAAAAGTATGATGTACAATCCTATGAAAAAAATCGAAGTACAGCTAAAAAAATTCTGAAACTAACTTTCAGGTAGAGTCACTACACAAAAGAATAAGACATCTTGTCTGGTAACAACAAGTTCATTGTAAATGGAACATAGGGATTGAACAAAGTGACGAAAAGGGATTCATCAATTTCAGAGAGAAGCTGAGAATGCTGAACACAACTGTGGATATCTTAGTTCTTTAACCTTCAAAGATGAAGTGAACCACTTACTCCGTGCATCCCAGAGGCGAATTGACTTGTCAGCAGCTGCTGTAGCAACTGTATCAGGATGCTTTGGATCCCAGCAGAGCTGATCTACACAATCTGTGTGGCCTTTCAATTCAATGTCTTTAACCTTGGACTGTGCAATATAAAAACCCTAATCAGCACAGTAGTGACTTGGTACTTCCAGGGAAATAGAAACCATCTGCGGTTTTTTTCCCCTCCTACGTTCCAACCAAAAATGTCTTAGTGTTCTCAAAACAATATAATTTAGCTTAGAATTTATTTTCCTCAAAAGCGCAGTAGGGCTGCGCTTCCTTTCATTAAGAAGAAGAAATAAGTACAACTGAGGGATCCAAAAGAACCCCTAGCTAAGAAATCATTCACAATTTCACATTAAATGACTCAAACATATGTCTCAGAGACACAGGCTATGGTATGCTTAAGTGTGATTACTGTCTGAGTTTCTATAATTTTAAATTATACAGCGAGAGATATTTCCAATTAATCATTATGCTTATCTTTCAAATTAATAGTAATGTTCATAAAAATAGGGTGACAGTTATTCATAGTGAATGACAATAAATGCGTTTATCTAATAATTCCATAATAACAATGAAGGTTGTTTCGTTTGCAATCAGGAAAGGTGAGAATGTTACATGGCCATGGGGATCGATACTCCATACACGTGCAGTATGATCAATAGAGCCTGAAGCAAGCTTCGTGCCTAGGCAGTTCCATGCTACAGAGTGCACCTAACAGTAGAACAAAAGATCAGAATTATACAAAATTTAAGGCTGATTATGTATGTAAGATAGATTAAAAAAGAAGGCAAAAAGCGACAGAACCAGTTAAATGCTGCACCTCCATGTGTGGAAGGATTATTTAGAAAAACAAGAAACAGATTTCAAGAAAGAAACAGAGAAATATCGTTGTTACTATGATTATTTCTGCAAGTAAGATTTTTTTTTTCCCCTTGAATTCTTTCGCTCATAGGAGTAACAACTTCACAAAGTCAGACAAGAAGTCCCTTTTCGTGAAACCAAATTCCTTCAAAAATTAGGAGTAATTATGAGCTGGAATCATATTTGACAATGCGCTCATTCACCAGCTCCCAGAAGGAAAGCAAGCAACCAAAGCTTCAATCTCAACATGGCTTAGCCCTAGAGCAAAAGAATCAGCATACGGCATGAAGGTTAGGAATCAATCACTATATCCTGCTCTAGAATTAGAAACAAAACCGTAATATGAACCAAAGATGGATGCATTTTCGTCCTAATTTTGCTTGTAACATCCGGATTTTAGGGCTTCCCCCTCGCGGGAGTTTTGAGGGTTTAGGACCTCATGAAAGAACTTAACCCCGCGTAGGATTGGTGAGGGGGAATCAAAAAGGCTATACCTTCTTCTTGTGGCCGAAATACTCCCTCGACACCAGGTTCTTCAGGTTCATCCCCGGCGTCGAGCTGCCGCCGCCGCCGCCGCGCCGTCTGTCGTCTTCTTTCCCCTCCATTGTCCCCGCGGACGCGGACTGGGGGCTCTGGTTGTGCTACTCCCCACGAGGCGTAAGGCGGCGGTGGCGGTGGCGGTGGCGGCGGGCGCGAGACGGAGGGGGGGAGAGCCGGGGACGGCGCCGGCGGGGGGAGAGGAGAGGGTTTTCGCACAAACGTCCTTCTACTCTTTTTTTTTTACAAACAATGCCAGTGCTTTGCAACTGGAGAAACTATTTTACCTTTTGAAACGGTTAAATGTACCCTTAATTTCTAGTTTACAATTTTTACTTGTCTAAAATATATAAAGGAATATTAAGATATTAGGCATAATTGAAATTTTTGTGTATTGTACACGACGATGTTCAATAAGCATGTTGAGCAACTTCTTGCAATCCCAGACATAGTAAAAACTATAATTTTTTTGCGTGATAAAAATTATATTTTTGTGCATTACATGATTGATAAATAATAAAGGTAATTAATTGGCTTAATCCTTTGGATTGGATAGATGTATGGATGCATGCATCTCATTACCTCGTTGTTGCTACTGCTTTGATAGTTTGATGGTTCGTGATTAGCAGACAATCTGAACAGGCGTAGAAGAGAGACATTAGAGATTCAGTTTGGGAGTTTAGCGGCTAGTTCGAGGCGAACGTGAGGAAAAACTGAGCCTGATAGAGAATTAGAGATTCAGTTTGGGAGTTTCAGGCCGACACACTAGGTGCATGAGCAATAGCATGTTTTCCTTATCTAGGCGTTGTCAAGTTTTCCTGTTTGGCGCACGCCTATTACTCGTAGCCCAATGCCCTATGCGTATGCAAGTCGGAAAACGTACCAAATAATCGGCAAAAAACATCTCCATGCCACAAGTTCATGGGTTATTCTTAGCATGGACACACAAGGTTGTCAGGATCCTTGATGTATCCTAGTATACTGATCCCACCTAGTATCTTAATTTTTATAATATCTCGATCCTACTGGGGGGAACGACGCGGCCCTCTCCGTCGAGCTGCCACTTCTGTGGTACTCGGCGGCGCGGAACAACGACAACAACGAGTTTAGGTCATCCTATCCGCCGCCTCCTCTTCCTCCTCCACCGCTGCCATCTTCCTTCTCCTCCCTAGGCCGCCGCTTCCGCCCCGTCGAGCTTACCAGATATGGCCTCGGGTTCGCTGGATCTGGTGAGCGGCACCACTTTGGGGGCGATGCACCTGCTCGGGGTGGTGGCCTCACCGGTGACCGCCGTCACCTCGAATGGGATGTGGGGGTGCGCATGGGGACACGACTTCTCTCAATGCGCTGTGCTATCCGCGCCTCGCCCCGCGCTTGCAACTTCTGACGAAGAACACGTGACTTGTTTCGGCTCCCGCGGTCTTGAGTTGGGAACGCCACGCACGCAGCTAGGAAGGAATCTCCTACATGGATGGTTGGGGCAAAACGCCACCTCAGTGCACTGTGAACGCCCTTACAGGTCAAATAAATAATATAATTTTAAAAGGCAAACTGCAGGCCCAAATCTTGTAGAGTTATAAATAGAGAATCAAAAGTATGATGTACAATCCTATGAAAAAAATCGAAGTACAGCTAAAAAAATTCTGAAACTAACTTTCAGGTAGAGTCACTACACAAAAGAATAAGACATCTTGTCTGGTAACAACAAGTTCATTGTAAATGGAACATAGGGATTGAACAAAGTGACGAAAAGGGATTCATCAATTTCAGAGAGAAGCTGAGAATGCTGAACACAACTGTGGATATCTTAGTTCTTTAACCTTCAAAGATGAAGTGAACCACTTACTCCGTGCATCCCAGAGGCGAATTGACTTGTCAGCAGCTGCTGTAGCAACTGTATCAGGATGCTTCGGATCCCAGCAGAGCTGATCTACACAATCTGTGTGGCCTTTCAATTCAATGTCTTTAACCTTGGACTGTGCAATATAAAAACCCTAATCAGCACAGTAGTGACTTGGTACTTCCAGGGAAATAGAAACCATCTGCGGTTTTTTTCCCCTCCTACGTTCCAACCAAAAATGTCTTAGTGTTCTCAAAACAATATAATTTAGCTTAGAATTTATTTTCCTCAAAAGCGCAGTAGGGCTGCGCTTCCGTTCATTAAGAAGAAGAAATAAGTACAATTGAGGGATCGAAAAGAACCCCTAGCTAAGAAATCATTCACAATTTCACATTAAATGACTCAAACATATGTCTCAGAGACACAGGCTATGGTATGCTTAAGTGTGATTACTGTCTGAGTTTCTATAATTTTAAATTATACAGCGAGAGATATTTCCAATTAATCATTATGCTTATCTTTCAAATTAATAGTAATGTTCATAAAAATAGGGTGACAGTTATTCATAGTGAATGACAATAAATGCGTTTATCTAATAATTCCATAATAACAATGAAGGTTGTTTTGTTTGCAATCAGGAAAGGTGAGAATGTTACATGGCCATGGGGATCGATACTCCATACACGTGCAGTATGATCAATAGAGCCTGAAGCAAGCTTCGTGCCTAGGCAGTTCCATGCTACAGAGTGCACCTAACAGTAAAACAAAAGATCAGAATTATACAAAATTTAAGGCTGATTATGTATGTAAGATAGATTAAAAAAGAAGGCAAAAAGCGACAGAACCAGTTAAATGCTGCACCTCCATGTGTGGAAGGATTATTTAGAAAAACAAGAAACAGATTTCAAGAAAGAAACAGAGAAATATCGTTGTTACTATGATTATTTCTGCAAGTAAGATTTTTTTTTTCCCCTTGAATTCTTTCGCTCATAGGAGTAACAACTTCACAAAGTCAGACAAGAAGTCCCTTTTCGTGAAACCAAATTCCTTCAAAAATTAGGAGTAATTATGAGCTGGAATCATATTTGACAATGCGCTCATTCACCAGCTCCCAGAAGGAAAGCAAGCAACCAAAGCTTCAATCTCAACATGGCTTAGCCCTAGAGCAAAAGAATCAGCATACGGCATGAAGGTTAGGAATCAATCACTATATCCTGCTCTAGAATTAGAAACAAAACCGTAATATGAACCAAAGATGGATGCATTTTCGTCCTAATTTTGCTTGTAACATCCGGATTTTAGGGCTTCCCCCTCGCGGGAGTTTTGAGGGTTTAGGACCTCATGAAAGAACTTAACCCCGCGTAGGATTGGTGAGGGGGAATCAAAAAGGCTATACCTTCTTCTTGTGGCCGAAATACTCCCTCGACACCAGGTTCTTCAGGTTCATCCCCGGCGTCGAGCTGCCGCCGCCGCCGCCGCGCCGTCTGTCGTCTTCTTTCCCCTCCATTGTCCCCGCGGACGCGGACTGGGGGCTCTGGTTGTGCTACTCCCCACTCACCGCACACGAGGCGCAAGGCGGCGGTGGCGGTGGCGGCGAGCGCGAGACGGAGGAGGGAGAGCCGGGGACGGCGCCGGCGGGGAGAGGAGAGGAGAGGAGAGGGTTTTCGCACAAACGTCCTTCTACTTTTCCCTTTTGTTTATTCTTGCCACAAGTTCATGCATTATTATTAGCATGGACACATCCTTTTTGTTTTTGTTTAATTGGATCGTACCATTATAAATATGCCGATTTAAATAAATGACACTATAATTTATCTATTCGTAATTGTGCCATTAAAATTTTACAAAATTAGGATTGTGCCATTATCGTCACATTTTCTATTCATATACGTCTTCTTAGATTCATCTTCTTCCTTTATCATTCCCTCTTATTTTTTTCTCATCTCTCTCCACCACCTCTGCGGAGGGGACAGCCGCTGCGGCCATCTCCTCCTCCTCCCCCACGACCACAGTGAGCTGCTGCGAGAAGCAATAATCATCATCTATCACCAGCAGCAAGTAGGCAGATACGCAGATCGGGCCATATTAATCGTCACCAGATCAAGTAAACAAGAACATCCCAGAGGGGTGGGGGATCATGTCGACTACGAGAGAAGGGAATAACCAAATATTTTTCTCCTTTTCCTCTTTCTCCAACGACCGGATATGTTCTAGCCTTAGCTTGTCGTTGTTGTAGTGTTACGTAACACTACAACAACGACAAGCTAAGGCTAGAACATATCCGGTCGTTGGAGAAAGAGGAAAAGGAGAAAAATATTTGGTTATTCCCTTCTCTCGTAGTCGACATGATCCCCCACCCCTCTGGGATGTTCTTGTTTACTTGATCTGGTGACGATTAATATGGCCCGATCTGCGTATCTGCCTACTTGCTGCTGGTGATAGATGATGATTATTGCTTCTCGCAGCAGCACACTGTGGTCGTGGGGGAGGAGGAGGAGATGGCCGCAGCGGCTGTCCCCTCCGCAGAGGTGGTGGAGAGAGATGAGAAAAAAATAAGAGGGAATGATAAAGGAAGAAGATGAATCTAAGAAGACGTATATGAATAGAAAATGTGACGATAATGGCACAATCCTAATTTTGTAAAATTTTAATGGCACAATTACGAATAGATAAATTATAGTGTCATTTATTTAAATCGGCATATTTATAATGGTACGATCCAATTAAACAAAAACAAAAAGGATGTGTCCATGCTAATAATAATGCATGAACTTGTGGCAAGAATAAACAAAAGGGAAAAGTAGAAGGACGTTTGTGCGAAAACCCTCTCCTCTCCTCTCCTCTCCTCTCCCCGCCGGCGCCGTCCCCGGCTCTCCCTCCTCCGTCTCGCGCTCGCCGCCACCGCCACCGCCGCCTTGCGCCTCGTGTGCGGTGAGTGGGGAGTAGCACAACCAGAGCCCCCAGTCCGCGTCCGCGGGGACAATGGAGGGGAAAGAAGACGACAGACGGCGCGGCGGCGGCGGCGGCAGCTCGACGCCGGGGATGAACCTGAAGAACCTGGTGTCGAGGGAGTATTTCGGCCACAAGAAGAAGGTATAGCCTTTTTGATTCCCCCTCACCAATCCTACGCGGGGTTAAGTTCTTTCATGAGGTCCTAAACCCTCAAAACTCCCGCGAGGGGGAAGCCCTAAAATCCGGATGTTACAAGCAAAATTAGGACGAAAATGCATCCATCTTTGGTTCATATTACGGTTTTGTTTCTAATTCTAGAGCAGGATATAGTGATTGATTCCTAACCTTCATGCCGTATGCTGATTCTTTTGCTCTAGGGCTAAGCCATGTTGAGATTGAAGCTTTGGTTGCTTGCTTTCCTTCTGGGAGCTGGTGAATGAGCGCATTATAAATCTATGGATTTAGATCTACCATCTACCATCACATTGATAATATTTCAATAAATTATTTTATACCCATTTTATGTGTAATTTAAAATTTTAAATTACTATAATCTAACCTATAAAATTCAAATCTATCGTGGATCCGAGATCTAGAGTTGTGCCAAATAGGACCTTAAAGAAAGAAAATGTAGGAATTTTAGGTATGGGAAATAAATCCTATGAAAGTCCTTTTGAAATAAATGGGTTGATCCCTACCCACATCCTTAAAAATTTCTATGTAATAATATATTCTAGAGGAATCTTGAAGAAAAATAAATGTGGTTTTACCTCTTGTTTTCCTTTTATTGTGGCTAGAGTTCATGCATTTTTATGGAGAGAATCCCTTATACGCCATTCTAAATTGGTCAGTTCCCTTATATGCCACTCAGAATTGGCTTCTCCCTTATATACCACTGGTTCAAGTTTTTCATCCTTTTATGCTACTCCCAGCACGATAGCGTTTGTTAACGGTAAGTTAGATGTTAGTTTTTTCGTAAATGACCAATATGCCCTCTCAACTAAAAAATATGTAAACTTCAAAAATTCATAACTAATTTATTTTAAATCCTTTTTGAGCGAACAGAATTTTATCAGAACCAGTGAAAAATGCGCTTTGTACTAAAAATATTGTTGGAAAGCTGCATGTTTCATGCTTATATTGAAAATTCATTTGTGATGGTGATGACTAAAATTGCACGTGATTCAAAAAAATCAATTTTCATATGTTGTATCTAGTAGCTATCTTAGTACTAAAATGCTATACATATATCAACCAATTTCTCTATCAAATGGAAAATACCTATCAATGGTTGTATATCTTTTTACTATGAAGTTAACGGTCAACTAGTGGTGGAGTGACAACAATGGCATAAAAGGGAGGACAAACTTGAAACGGTGGCATAGAAGGGAGGAGCCAATTTGAAGTGGCATATAAGTGATTCTCTCGTTTTTATGTGTCAATCAAATTACAATTATGAAAAATTCTTGTGCTATGAAATTCCATGGAAATGCAACGGGCATGACATTTAATCCTCCATTCTTTTTCTATCTATATGTTTCAATAATCTTATGTTTCAAAGGAGCCCCCCTAATGATTTATGCCTTTATGATGTGAGAAACTATAGGGTGTTATGAGAAATCTTTTGTTCTAATTTGAAGTTTTGAATGAGCAGCGGAGTTTGCAACATTCAAATATTTATGAAGTAGAGTTCATTTTGTCACATAACTAAATTTTTAATTAAGTGTAGATAGGCCAATCACATCTAAATCAACATGATGCCTATTGTTTTTTTTTGTCGTAATCCTTCGATAAAACTATCTTTATTTATATAAATATAAGGACTATATAAAGTAGGCTCTTAGCTAAATTTAACTCTTATTGCGTAACCATCACCATTGACATGTCCGGGATCGATGATAGGGTTATTGGCATACTAAGAGCAGGATCAATGATACCGTCCATTGATGGCTGTAAATTTTGCCATGTCATCTAGTGGGCTATGGTACTTAGCTGTAGCTTGCTTTTTGCTCCTTGGGCAGGCCAAAAGTTGCATGCACAGACAGCTTGTTGTCCTCTCACCATTCATCTTGAACATCTAGAACCCCAATCGTTGTGCGCAAGCAAGGGTCTAGCACAATTGCAACAACTTTATCTAGTCTTAGAGGTTGCGTACAACCAGGATTAGTATAGTCGCCTACTCAAGTTATCTCTCCTTAAGCTCTTTGTTTCAATATGGTACTTGCTTTAAGAGGCGTAACAATTTTAAGGATACCTAAATAGTTTCAATATCTAATACTTAGTGAAAATAGTAACTTTCAATATTTTTATGCATTCATGGCACATTAAATTCTAACACCTAAAAAACAAGGAGGAATATATACTCCTATGTAATAAAATAATAGAGTTATCATAGTCGAGTATATCCATAGCATAGCGAAAATCCAATGTATTGCGGTTTTGGTGCTAGTGTCAACAGTGTGAAGACTATTATGTTCTTGTAACTTTAAATGATCTCTAGACATGTCAACATGATGGTGATGATAACATATTCGATACACATTTAAAGATTACATATGGCTATATCACTTATCTTATTTGGTTGGTTTTTAAAATAAGTTACAAAGGACATAAAATTTATATGGATGTTATATCTTGGAAAGGCTCTATCTAAGAATGGGTTTTCCGAGAAAGCAGGTGACGATAGTTATAGTTATCATGCATAAAACGAGTTGGTAATGGTAAAGGATATCGACTAAAGTTATATACTTTTAAACTTTTGGTTAGTTTCTGACGAGTCTATTTCACAACTATGGAAACAAACAAATATGTTTGATTATGTTCAATCATAGCAAACCATGTCATCTGTCACACGTTAGCTAATAACAAAAACAAATTGCACCTAACTCACAGCACAAAAATTCGCTAGCCGTGCAAGATCATTTCTACTTTTCCTTACTTTTATTTCTCGTTCAGGGCGACCGAGACGTGAAATTTGCATATCAATCATTTGTCATTGTCTATATATAGATCCAATTCTGATGACATTGTGTGGTCCACTCAAGCACGTTTCCATCTCCCTTGATGCAATTCACTAAACACAAAATTCTTTTCCTACTTGTGCTACTAGCAAACAAAGTTTACTAGTAACAAATAGCCAAACCAACGGTGAGGAGAGCACACCATCTCTCACTGCATAGACGCCTGTCATCCATACATCTATCTAGCTAATCAACAGCTTAATCACTTGATAAACAACTCACTCCGTTTCAACATCTAGTGCTTCACATGATATCAATGTGACATTACACCTGTCCATTCTCAGCCCTCCAACCTAGTAAACCCATAATTACCCTTCCATGATTGATCCTTGATCCATGATCACCGCAAAGGCCATGTTTGAGAACGCTTAAGATTTTACTAAACAGCTGGTGAAAATATAAAAAAACTGAAAAACTCAGCTTCTGACTTATAGTTTATTTTCTGGATTATACAATTACAGTTTTTTAAAATCTGAATTGTTTAAGAGAGTTTCTGGCAAACGAAGATTGTACAAGAAGTTTCAGCTGCGAGAAGCTCCCCCGAGCAAATGTACCTAAAGTTTCCAAGAAAATTCTTAAGGGCATTATGGTCATTTGACACACACACACACAGTACCATCTCTGTGGAAGCCCAGAAAGTGCTCTATAAATTCAGACAAAATCGTCCTCTGCACCTGCACACATATCACTGGGGCAACCAAAAAAAAGGAAAAAAAAAGAAAAAAAGAGTGAACTTTTCACGGCCGCTGAAGCCTCTGACACTCCACTGTAGTGTGTCAGTACTCCGGCCACCTCTCTCGGCCGTTGCTCTCCCATGGCGATGTTGGCGATGGGCGCGGCGTCCTGGGCCCCGATCCCGGCGCCGGCGAGGGCGGCGGCTCCTGCATTCTGTCCGGCCGCGATCTTGCGGCGGCGAGGCGGCGCCGTGGTGCGCGGCGCGGCGCGGGGGCGGCGAGGGAGGGCCATTCGTGTCACGCCGCGGGCCGTGTCGGACTCCCGGAGCTCGCAGACGTGCCTCGATCCGGACGCCAGCACGGTACGCCGCGATCTCGCCGCCGGTGCCCAAA
Organism: Oryza longistaminata; assembly: GCA_009805545.1. Taxonomy (NCBI): domain Eukaryota; kingdom Viridiplantae; phylum Streptophyta; class Magnoliopsida; order Poales; family Poaceae; genus Oryza; species Oryza longistaminata. The sequence goes on along the minus strand of CM020180.1, from coordinate 17,010,836 downwards.
AAATTCTACTCTTCCAGCGCTCGCTTTCTCTTTGCGTTCACGTGGGAGAAAAGTTCGGATCCTTTTGGGTTGGAAAATCGAAGGTCGTTCTTGGGATTCGATGTGTTGCGGTTATTTAACTTCACCATTTGGATGAGCAAAATGTGTTTGATATGTTTCTTGTGGTGTTTACTGCGATTGGAAAATGTTTATGTTTTTTTAGAGTGTTTTGGTGTCGATTTCTCGATGATTCTATCGGCTGTTGCGTTCAGTACTCTCTGTGATCCAAGAAACGGTGAAAGATGATGGTGACAGTATCTCTAGTTTAGTTGTTGGATGAAATATTGACATAGCTTTAGTGAGAACCCCATAATTAATTAATTAGTGGAGGATCTATCGTGGTCCATGGCTTGAATTTAATAATTGGCTCCAGATCTGTTGTAGTACTTTTGATTTTATAATTTATTAGATCCTGTGGTAGAACTAGAAGTACAGAACTTGGAACTCAAGAGCATTTCATCTGTTATCTATATATAGTCTGATGATTATTTGTATTATTATTTTACATCCAATTTTTATTCCTGCAGAGTGTTCTTGGGATCATCCTTGGAGGTGTGCGGGACAAGGTTGTATCCACTGACAAAGAAGAGGGCGAAGCCGGCGGTGCCGTTGGGTGCCAATTACAGGCTCATAGATATCCCGGTCAGCAACTGTCTGAACAGCAATGTGTCGAAGATCTATGTCCTGACGCAGTTCAACTCCGCGTCGCTCAATCGTCACCTCTCGAGGGCCTATGGAAACAACATTAGTGGTTACAAGAACGAGGGGTTCGTGAAGTTCTTGCTGCGCAGCAGAGCCCAGAGAATCCTAACTGGTTTCAGGTATCTTGGTTAATCTGTATGAACTTGCCAAATTTCTAGAGTAGTACTGTATTAGTTTGAATTGACTCGGTAAGTGGTAATTTTTGTACTATGCAAGTACTGGATGTTTCTGCTTCTGTGTATTATTGGTCTCGTTTAGCTGCAAAGATGCATGAATGCCAGTTAAAGTTTATACTTTAAAGGGCACAAAGAAAAGAAGGGGATAAATAATTATATTGAACATACACCTGTTTTACGGAACAAAAATAAATATTAGGGTTAATGTACTCCTGGTGATTCACTCTTCCATATTTTCTCACGTTGATAGTTAAGTGAAACTGTTCACTTTTTTTGGGAATACGCAAGGAGCGCATCATTGTCCCCTCTCTTTTTCGTTTCCGATGTGAAACTGTTCACTAGTTTAGATGTTCCAATGATTTCTTTGGAATTGCAAACTAGAGTTAACATTGATAGATGAGCTCTTAGGTTATCAACTTTCATGTTATATGGTTTCTGTATGACAATACCTTAAGGACGCTGCCTAATTTATTTTGTTTCTTTCTGTCTCAGGGTACTGCAGATGCTGTGCGACAATACTTGTGGCTATTTGAGGAACACAATAGTTATGGAGTTTCTCATTTTGGCTGGAGATCACCTGTACCGTATGGACTACCAAAAGTTCATTCAAGCCCACAGAGAAACAGATGCTGATATAACCGTTGCTGCGCTGCCCATGGATGAACAACGTGCTACAGCATTTGGCCTTATGAAGATTGATGATGAAGGGAGGATCATTGAATTTGCAGAAAAGCCAAAAGGAAGAGAGTTGAAATCAATGATGGTAATTGATGAGTCATCCGTTGAGACCATATGCAACCTGATCTGTTGAAGCATACATTTCAGTGATTGTCTGCATGTTTTGATCTTGCAGGTTGACACTACCATACTTGGCCTTGATACTGAGAGGGCAAAGGAATTGCCTTATATTGCTAGTATTGGAATCTATGTTTTTAGCAAAGATGTGATGCTTAAGCTTCTCCGTGAAAATTTCCCTGCTGCAAATGACTTTGGAAGCGAGGTTATTCCTGGAGCAACAGAAATTGGAATGAGGGTACGCTATGCTCTTGAAACTTGTAGCATGTAGGGAATTTTTATCCTCTCTCTCAGTTCATGCTGTAGGTTTGTGAATTTTGGTATGAAACTGCAGTTACATCATTTACTGTGAAATGTTACTGCTTTACTTAATTTTTACTTTGAATGTTTGCTTATGCTGCTAATGTATTTGATAGGTTCAAGCTTACTTATATGATGGTTACTGGGAAATATTGGTACTATAGAGGCATCTTACAATGCCAACTTGGGGATAACCAAGAAACCTGTGCCAGATTTTAGGTAAGGTTTACATTTTGCACAATGAACGTTACTTTTAAAAGGGTGCATTTCTGCTGAATTTTCTTCCTATTTTTGAGCAAACATTATTGTGTGCAGCTTCTATGACCGTTCTGCCCCAATTTATACGCAACCTCGATACTTGCCTCCATCAAAAGTTCTTGATGCTGATGTGACAACAGTGTTATTGGTGAAGGTTGTGTTATTAGAGTAAGTATCCTTTTCAGATGAATTATCATAGCGCTTCCTTCTATGATCTGTGGATAGTATTAGATCATAACATATTAGGACCTTGAGTTATACTTGTTAGTCGAACATTTCTTTTTCATTGCTTCAAAACAGAGACCCTAAATTTGTTGACATGCCTTTCCCCCTTTATTTTGGCTAGCATTGCACAATCAACCATTCTGTGGTTGGACTCCGGTCCTGTATATCTGAAGGCGCAGTGATAGAGGACTCTCTGCTAATGGGTGCAGACTATTATGAGGTAAAATAAAACAAAACTATACTATATTATGGTGTATTGGTGTTGTGGGGACTTAATTGTGCTTTTTGTTCAGACGGAGACGGACAAGAAAGCCCTTTCTGAGACTGGTGGCATTCCATTGGTATTGGAAAGAATGCACACATCAGAAAAGCAATAATTGACAAGAATGCTCGTATTGGAGAAAATGTTAAGGTATTTCATATATATTTATACTTTTGGTTGTCAATCAGATGAAGTGTGCCTTCTGTATTAACTGATCAACTATTCATTACTTGAAAGAAAAGAGAGGGACAAGCATATTTGTTTGAATACAAACATGGTACTTTCTCATGCTTTTTGTAAAGGTGGCCTTTTGCAAAAGTGCATCTTGCATCACTGGTTTGAAAGCCCTTTATCATTAAAAAATACTACTATGTCATCATACTTTTTCCCCCTAAATTATCTTTCTTTTCAAATGCTATATGTCTTTTCTTGCCATGGGTTTTTGCCTGTTGAGTATGGATCTTTAATTATTTACTTACTAAGCACAAACTGAAAAAATCCAGGCAACCCATATGGATCGATTTACATATTGTTTCTCTCACTTTTCCAGAGATGACCAGTTGATACTGAACTGAACAAATGATGTGCAATGTTTATTGCATAATTAATGATCAATCTTATATGATCTTTGCTTGTACAGATAATCAATGTCGACAATATCCAAGAAGCTTCAAGGGAGACAGATGGATACTTCATCAAAAGTGGCATTGTCACTGTGATCAAGGACGCCTTAATCCCTAGCGGAACAGTCATATAAAGGCAACCAATCACCACTGTACATAAGGTTCTCTCAAATTCTCATATTTATTCTATTTAGAGCGTTTGGACATCACCAATTCACCATGAAATGGGAAGCTTCTTTTTTTTCCCTCTTACAAACAATTTCTACCAAAATTGGATCGACTGCCTTGCTTAATGCTAGAATTTGCTTAGTAGCTGGTAACCTCATATTTATGCTTAAATAAGTGATTCTTTTGTTCTGTAATGCAGGTTGGGCCTTGCAGCATATGGTGATCTGATCTCCAGTGCACATCAAGCAATCAACTTTTAACGCCATGGTTTATTCCATGCTGCCAGTTCACCAAGCTCTGCATCAACTTGAAAGGATATCATAAAAAATAAAAATAAAAATAAAAACAGGTGCCACTTAAAGGCACCATTTTACTGTTACTAGTATGAGCAACCGCTCTAGAGCTAGAGGTGTTGTAAGTCCGAAAACCGTGTCTGAAATGTGGGTATTTTGATGTGTATAATCTTTATCCTTTTGCATGATCAGATTTAAATATCCTGTGTTTATTTCTACCTCTTCTGCTTAGATGCCATTTCTTTTTAATGCTTGAATGTTCCATGCATTGCTGATGAAAGAGGAGCCAATTCGTGTCATGGATTTTGTCCTTGAGATTCACGTATCTCAAACCAAAATGCTACAGAAGCAACCTATATGTAAGGGATTGCCTGAATATGATGGTGTGATTTAGAGGTTTAAGTGTGGCTCTGCAGTCTCAGATTTTGGTATCTTGGTGCATGATGCTGTTGACCATTAGCATGCACTTCAGAAATCAGAATTTATATTTCCAGTGTGTGATTTGATCTAGCTGGAACTATTCATGCCCATATTGAAAATAGAAACATCAAGATGGATATGCAAAATAACACAATACTGATTTTCTACAGTTGAGCTATCAGTCAAATGAACATTTGATTGTAAATCATTTTATAGTTTGTTTCGCTAAGCCCTCTCTTTGTTGGATCAAATTACAGATGTTGAAAGCAGCTAACATGTAGGAATGACATGTCATGATTATTGGCTAGGAAGCCACTGCAATTTGTACTTATTCATATCCACTAGCTGGTCATTTGCACGGCTGTGCAGTGTTTACTGACATGAATGGTAGGGTTCTTCCCCTCAAAACAAAATAAAAATGAATAGCTGGGTTCTGTTCATATCACAAACAGAACAGAACAGCAAACAAAACAGCCTACCTAAGATCAGTAACCACTACTCACTCATGATTCTGATCCAATTCTACTAGATGGACTGATGTCATATGATGAACCCAATGACTAACTGACAAAAATTTCTTGTCTGATGAAGGAACTTTCAGTTCAGATTGAACAGAGGGAGCTCTGCATAGAAAAGGAGCCGACATAACCTTCAGCACATCCTTCACTGATGACATCGAGCTTATCGCCGCCTTCAGGATCTCCCTCGAGCATCCGGGCTTCACAATGTTCCTCACCTGGGATATTCAGTTTGACAAGCTTCAACTACAGGTACTGAATTTTTTTTTTTAGCTCTTATGAAGTTAACAGGTTCAGATTTTGTTGACAAACCTTCTCCAAGTAGGTCTTGCAGTAGCTCAATGTCACCCAGGTAGTCTTGGTCTTCGACAGTCAGTGTGATTGGCTTAACATTTGCTCCAGATCCATCAAATTGAATGCCCCCTGGAGTTCTGTAGAAATCATCTAATAGGAAGCTCGAGGCTTTCTCTCTCAGGAGCCTAGAGTAATGAGAGAAACAAGAATTAGTTTATAGTTTTCCTCTGCCTTATTAATCTGAAGAGTCACTGTAAAAGATCAATGATATTAACACAAAAAATGATGCATTTATGTGTCTACTATTATTTGCAGAGTTAATCTAAACTAATTCTATATCATCTTACTGTTGCCTCATTAACTAAAAACTTTTGTGGCAATATTATTAACATTTTACCGGAGGAATCAACACATGATTTTTTTTATGACAAGCCACTGAATGAGATTCATGGATGTCAGTGTTCAGTCTTTTGCCTGAAGCAGCAAATTAATAGTTTTAAGGCTGTTAACTATGGACTTACGCATAAGCCTCCCTTGCAGGTCAACTGGAGAAGGAATGGATAACTGGCTTTCCAGTAGGAACAGCTCCAGGACTGCGTGAGTGCCTCTTCACACTCATCATTGCCTGGTAAGATTTAGAAACAGTGTATCACGTCACAAACTCGAACATTTTAAATGACATAATTAATGGAAACAATACAGTCAACTAAAAAGATACTGTTAGAGGAACGGCAGCGGCATCGCCATTTGTTTGTTGGTTCCTTCAGATTTGTTGCAAAAGCCATGTAACCATTCAGCCCAGCTGCTAGTATGTGCATGCAGATATGACCAAGAACCTGCATTCTTCAAGGTTTTTTATGATGGGAAACATCTTATATATGTATGCATGTATATATTATGTTTTATTTGTGACGAAACATAGTTCAGGTTTACTACTTACATAGGCGTAATCACAATCGAAGTTTGATGGTAGGGATCCCCGCGCTTGATACCCGAAGAAGTGGCAAAACTGAACTGAATTCCTTCCAATGTATTTCCTCCCTTTCTGAGAATCAAGCCACATCAAATAAAAAAAAAGAATGAATACTGAAATGGCACATAAAGCTCAAGTTTTAACTGAACTTACCATTCGCTTGTTCATTTCTGCTTCTACTAAATGAGCTAAGAGTTGCTCAGTATCAATTCGAAAATTTCAATGAAAAGTTTGACATAAAAATTGATTTCATGAATAACTGACCTTGAGCATTCCAGAAACACAAACCTGGGATATGTGCTGAGTTATCGGAGTCTTGATGTAGCAGCAACTAAAACAAAAAGTTTCAAATCTTCAGACCACAATTTTTATTAATAAAGTAAATATGTTAGTAATTTAATACACCAATACCTCTCTTCTTATGAAAGGAGGCAAGTAATTTATACAAGGCAGTAGCCCATGGAGAAAGTTGAGATGGAATGTTGTTCTCAGGAACTTTATTGCTGTGGAGAATATTAATTTCCTACAATATGCATAAAGGAAACCAATAAGATTTCATAGAAATGAGATTGTCGCTGGATTTATTGTAGTAACAAGTATTAAACCTGAATAAGTGCAAACATTTCTGGAATGCTTTCGATTAGTCCCTCCGAAATAAGTAATACACCATGGTACTTCTCTGAAAAAATTAATCCAATATATTAGATTGTCACAAAGTTACCTCATGTTTCTATTTAATTGATCTATGCACCAATTCAGTTTTAGTGAGAATTCATCAACTCAAAACAGCCAATGAATTGTAGAGACCTTGTGCTGCCTTGCTTGCACTCCATCACATATCTGCTTATAATTTCCTTCAAAGTGAGCTTGGAAAATGCCACTTCTTCCCCTAAAATAACCTGCATGCGAAAATGTACATTATTATAAAATTAATTCTACAACTGTTCACTTATGCTAGATTTTCACGATGCATTTGATCAAGGCAGACCATATTTGGTTGTGATTGAAGTGCACACTCCAAGGCAACATGAGATGCTTTCCAACCCATCCACACGGACAAAATGGTAGTACTGCAGGGAAATTATATAAATTAGATAAAATATAAGTGATCCTAAATGTCCAATTTATTATGATAGACTATAATAGAATTTACCTTCCCAGCTGAGATTGCATCGAGGCAAACATTACTTATAAGTTGGGAATTCACCTGAAAAGACATTTTCATAGAAGAACTTTACATTAAAAAAAAAACATGTCATGATGTACACTTGTATCCTTTATTTAATTTTTTGGGGGGAATCATACACTTGTATCCTTCATTTAATTTTTTTTGGGGGAACCGTAAAATACTGTCTTAGCTTTAAATTGGAATTTTTATTTGCTACTAGCCTGCAAGACTCACCTTGCACACTGTATCAAACCAACAGTTGTCTCAACAAACTGATTCTTGAGATCACCATTTAATGAAACAGGCACGCCTACAACCTATAAACAGGAGAAAGATCTGAAAATGGGAGTTATATTCCAAACATGGAGGATGTGGAATAACAATGTGTATATACCTTTGTCTTCAGTTGTATTGGCAAATGTTTCTGCAAGCTGAAGCAGCATCTGAATTGGAGGTCACCCCTGAAGACAAGATAACATCAAGAATTACACAAGTCCTAAGGCAGAGAATGTTTTTGAAATAAGGTTGATTGCTTGGTCCTTATTTTCATGTAACCCCAATTTTTTTCACAGCTCTTTATTCACTCTAGATTGAAAATGGCATGGAAGTGCTCATGTAAAATCCATTGTGATGTGTTTTTTTTTCATCAGCAAATTTGCTGGTATAACCTATTAGTACCTCCAATGATGACGAGGCCATCCAAGTCCAAGGTCACAGCATGTTGACATTGCAGCATTCACTTGCTCAGTTGTGTGGATTTGATCAACAGTTCTGCCGAGAAAATCAAAACCACTTCAAGAAGGTAAAGACTTTCTTGTTATATAGGCCATAATATATTTAAAAGCTAGCAATCAAGATCAATAAATTTAAACCTTGGTTTCTATATGCTGAAAGGAGCATCATCTGTGATCTCCAATGTCTGATTTGCAAATAGGCCTTCTGTGCCACCTATTTAGAAAATCAAAGTTCTTCATGAGACTTATTTTTATCATATCTTTTGCAGGAAATCATATATATATATATACTAAGCAATAAATGTCACAACAAGCAAATCCAATAATGTAAAATATCACACTGCTTCTTGTTAGTCCATTTAAAATCTAGAAATTGAAAGTATGCTCAATTACTCACCAATAAATCCAAGAAAACACTTTGTAGATTTTGAGTTTTCATAGCATCATGATGCCCCATATCAACATTGTGCCCCCCTGGCGATTGCCTCCCAGAGAACACCACACCAACCCTAGATTCAAGTAATATCAAGCCTGAGAATTGTGTGTTGATAGATCAAACATCAAGTTTTCAATGATAAAGAATTGACACTAGCTGCTATCACACTAATTCGGTGTTCAAGCCAAACTTGATTTGTTCTGATTTTTTTTCTCAACTGAAAAATGGATGGGGTTTAGCACCATTCTGAAAAAGGAAGCCAACCTGATTGTGTGGATGTTCTTGTTGGCTTGCGCGTCCATCTTGTTCGGCTTCAGGAAAATGTACCAGAGGCTGACCAAAGGTGTTGGGGAAATTCTCTGCGCAACCATATTTGCGCATGTCGGGTCGATGGTCGTCGTCGAATCGGCCAAACTCCACTCTGATGGCCTTTCCCCTGAACATGTTGGTTGAAAAACTTTGAGAGAATACAAATACAAGACCTAATACAAAGGAACATACGTGTCAAAACTTGCAACTTTTCATAATTAGTGAGAAAAAAGTAGCGGATGAGCTTGCAGGGGTGAGATGAAGGAGAGAGTTGCAACCTGAAGGATGGAGCAGCTCCGGCTGTAAGAGCCCCTCTGCTGCAACCCGGTGAGCTCCCTCGGCTTGCCGAGGTCGCGTTCATTGACATCTCCCTTCTTGCTCTTCTTGCGCAAAGAAAGTACAAAGTACAAACTTACTTTGCAATTTGTTCTTGGTGCAGTTTTTTTTTCCTTGTGTTCTTGAGCCCTTTTTGTAGGGAGACAATGGAGAAAGAAGAAGAAGAAAGTGACTTTTGTGCTCCTGCAGTTTCTTTGCCTCTGATGACACCAACGAAATTGACCAGACCATTGTCATGCTGTGGATGAAGTGACGCATGTGGTTGCAGTGGATGCCTAGGTTGCGGAATGCAGTGACCTTTTATTATTTTTGAAAATTCACCTGCACACAAAAAATATTTGATACATCTGGACCTATAAGGCTGTTTTGGAACTCAAGGTCCCACCCTTTCTCCCTCGGTTTGCGTGAGCTTCAAATACTAAATGGTACGTTTTTTGTAAAAATCTTCTATACGAAAGTTTGCCTTAAATGCATATTGATCCATCTTTTTTTAAAAAAATTAGCTAATACTATTAAGGTCACGGCTAATGACCTTGTATTTCCGTATTTACTTGCGCACGCTGCGACGTCCGATTCCGATAACGCCTAAGTATCGCAACAGAAGTACAGAAACCTCTCTTGGGCTTTGTTTGTGAACATTTTATCGAAATTCCACACAATTTTGAGGAATTGGTCTTGTGTAAATTGGACTGTTGATGCTCAAGAGTTTTGTGTAGAGCTGTGATTGGTCAGGTGGAGTGACCATCTAGAACCAGGTGGTGAGTGACACGTGCAGTCTGTGGGCCATCCTTGGAGAAATGTTCGGAGGAAAAAAAAAAAACAAAAGATTAAATCACAAACAAAATTAATTCCACAGCACACAAGTCCAAACATGCTATGTGCCATCAACTCTTTTTTAAAAAAAAATCAAAATCCCAGGATCGATTCACGCGTCATTAAAGAACTGATTAAAGTGGGTGATCGATGCTAAATTCTTGTCTCCTTTTGCAAAAGCCAAATAATGGGGCCACGGAGCTATCATCAAAGGCTAAAATCTGTTCTTCCCGATTAATTAAAATTTAAACAGCCATTAATTCGATTTCGTCGGCGCATTGCGTTGGTCAGCATCCACTCGTTGGAAACTTTCACGTCGCCGTCGTCGCCGGCCTCCTGGAAAGAAAGCAACAAAACCAAACCTTGTTTTTGCTCTCGCCGTTTCGTGCGTTCTCTGTGGGTGTTTTCACTCGTTTCGCCGGCGCGTAATTGATCTTCTAAGTCGGACTTTCGAAGGACGGTTGATTCAATAGTGATTCTTTCTTTCTTCTTTTTTTTTTCAATTACACAGTACAGACACATGCGCTGATATAAATGCGGCCCTCACTTTTATAAACGCGCACAAACAACATTTTCCCTCTATGATAACCTCCGAAGACTAGGCCGGCGCATCTTGATATCGACGAAGTTATCAGAATATCTTACTGTTGGAGGGTATGTCTCTTACCACTTAAAACACAACTAGCTGTAAAGAGAGTATCCGTGTTAAGAATGAGAGTTATCCATGCTTGGTAACGTTCTTTGAATACTATAAGGACCAGGTTAGAGCTATATTAAACTTAGCATAAGTACAAAAGACCTAACTACTCCCTCCGTTCAGGTTACAAAATATTTTAACTTTGGTCAAAGTCGACTAAGTTTAGACAAATATAGTACCCCCGTCCTAAAATATAAACACTTTTAGCCCATAAGATTTGTCCCAAAATATAACAGCTTCTCCACCAGCATTTCTTTCTAACCTATCACAACTCTTCACCATTTTACTTTCCTCACCTACTTTACTACTCAACCAATCACAACCCCCACCATTTACTTCTACCTACTTTCTTAATAAGCTGTCCAACTCTAAAAAATACTTATATTCTGAGACGGACGAAGTAAATATTTACATTACCAAATTAGTTTTATTAAATTAATAATTAAACAATTATATAATAAAATTATCTTTGATAAAAGAGTTTTGACTGACCCCAAATCAAAACATCTTATAACCTAAAAGGAGGGAGTGGTTGATAGCTATGCTCACTTTGCCTGATGATTTTTTTTCTTCACGCTGAAGAATCTGTGTTGCCTGGATATGGTTAGATTTGAACAGGAAAGATGATCGCCGCAGAATCTCTGAAAGTCTCCCATTCCGCCATTTCATAGATGAATTCCAGGACATTCGTAGCACGGGTTTGGACAATCGAGGTTGATACGATCGATCGTCGTTGTCGCGGGAACATTTCGCATAGCTAGGCAACCGTCAGAATTGTCAGACTAACCCGCCTACACATAGCCACATGGCTCCCGCAAATCCAACATTGCCATCCTAAGCAGAAGAGACAGGAAACAGCGAGAGGCTTGACTCGAAAGACTGT
>CM020180.1:16972625-16999389 GCA_009805545.1 Oryza longistaminata | reverse complement strand
ATCCCATTTACTGTAGCAACAGTGCATTTATACAGTCACTTCTCCTTCCAATTTCTTCGTGAATCCCGGCGCTTGCACTTGACCTTGCGAAGCCCGTTGCGAAGACCTCCTTACACGGTGTTCGTCCACCGTGTGCAACCTTGTGTCCAATCTTGTCACCCGGCATCCTTGATCGCTTTGGACCTCAACTCCTCCCTGAGTCTAGTCCCGATCCACCGTTGACCAAGATTGACCCCGATCACCTGCACACACATGAACCAAACAACCGTTGTCTTGGCACAGATGTCGCAACCTGACCAATGTTAGTCCACGCACACACTTCTTGCACTTCCGGTACTTGTCAATTTCCCATCACAAAAGAACTATAACCACACATGGTTTCACAGAACTTGCCAAATTTCTAGAGTAGTACTGTATTAGTTTGAATTGACTCGGTAAGTGGTAATTTTTGTACTATGCAAGTACTGGATGTTTCTGCTTCTGTGTATTATTGGTCTCGTTTAGCTGCAAAGATGCATGAATGCCAGTTAAAGTTTATACTTTAAAGGGCACAAAGAAAAGAAGGGGATAAATAATTAATATGAACATACACCCTGTTTTACGGAACAAAAATAAATATTAGGGTTAATGTACTCCTGGTGATTCACTCTTCCATATTTTCTCACGTTGATAGTTAAGTGAAACTGTTCACTTTTTTTGGGAATACGCAAGGAGCGCATCATTGTCCCCTCTCTTTTTCGTTTCCGATGTGAAACTGTTCACTAGTTTAGATGTTCCAATGAATTCTTTGGAATTGCAAACTAGAGTTAACATTGATAGATGAGCTCTTAGGTTATCAACTTTCATGTTATATGGTTTCTGTATGACAATACCTTAAGGACGCTGCCTAATTTATTTTGTTTCTTTCTGTCTCAGGGTACTGCAGATGCTGTGCGACAATACTTGTGGCTATTTGAGGAACACAATGTTATGGAGTTTCTCATTTTGGCTGGAGATCACCTGTACCGTATGGACTACCAAAAGTTCATTCAAGCCCACAGAGAAACAGATGCTGATATAACCGTTGCTGCGCTGCCCATGGATGAACAACGTGCTACAGCATTTGGCCTTATGAAGATTGATGATGAAGGGAGGATCATTGAATTTGCAGAAAAGCCAAAAGGAGAGAAGTTGAAATCAATGATGGTAATTGATGAGTCATCCGTTGAGACCATATGCAACCTGATCTGTTGAAGCATACATTTCAGTGATTGTCTGCATGTTTTGATCTTGCAGGTTGACACTACCATACTTGGCCTTGATACTGAGAGGGCAAAGGAATTACCTTACATTGCTAGTATGGGAATCTATGTTTTTAGCAAAGATGTGATGCTTAAGCTTCTCCGTGAAAATTTCCCTGCTGCAAATGACTTTGGAAGCGAGGTTATTCCTGGAGCAACAGAAATTGGAATGAGGGTACGCTATGCTCTTGAAACTTGTAGCATGTAGGGAATTTTTATCCTTCTCTCAGTTCATGCTGTAGGTTTTGTGAATTTTGGTATGTAAACTGCAGTTACATCATTTACTGTGAAATGTTACTGCTTTACTTAATTTTTACTTTGAATGTTTGCTTATGCTGCTAATGTATTTGATAGGTTCAAGCTTACTTATATGATGGTTACTGGGAAGATATTGGTACTATAGAGGCATTCTACAATGCCAACTTGGGGATAACCAAGAAACCTGTGCCAGATTTTAGGTAAGGTTTACATTTTGCACAATGAAAACAAGTTACTTTTAAAAGGGTGCATTTCTGCTGAATTTTCTTCCTATTTTTGAGCAAACATTATTGTGTGCAGCTTCTATGACCGTTCTGCCCCAATTTATACGCAACCTCGATACTTGCCTCCATCAAAAGTTCTTGATGCTGATGTGACAGACAGTGTTATTGGTGAAGGTTGTGTTATTAGAGTAAGTATCCTTTTCAGATGAATTATCATAGCGCTTCCTTCTATGATCTGTGGATAGTATTAGATCATAACATATTAGGACCTTGAGTTATTACTTGTTAGTCGAACATTTCTTTTTCATTGCTTCAAAACAGAGACCCTAAATTTGTTGACATGCCTTTCCCCCTTTATTTTGGCTAGCATTGCACAATCAACCATTCTGTGGTTGGACTCCGGTCCTGTATATCTGAAGGCGCAGTGATAGAGGACTCTCTGCTAATGGGTGCAGACTATTATGAGGTAAAATAAAACAAAACTATACTATATTATGGTGTATTGGTGTTGTGGGGACTTAATTGTGCTTTTTGTTCAGACGGAGACGGACAAGAAAGCCCTTTCTGAGACTGGTGGCATTCCCATTGGTATTGGAAAGAATGCACACATCAGAAAAGCAATAATTGACAAGAATGCTCGTATTGGAGAAAATGTTAAGGTATTTCATATATATTTATACTTTTGGTTGTCAATCAGATGAAGTGTGCCTTCTGTATTAACTGATCAACTATTCATTACTTGAAAGAAAAGAGAGGGACAAGCATATTTGTTTGAATACAAACTTGGTACTTTCTCATGCTTTTTGTTAAAGGTGGCCTTTTGCAAAAGTGCATCTTGCATCACTGGTTTGAAAGCCCTTTATCATTAAAAAATACTACTATGTCATCATACTTTTTCCCCCTAAATTATCTTTCTTTTCAAATGCTATATGTCTTTTCTTGCCATGGGTTTTTGCCTTGTTGAGTATGGATCTTTAATTATTTACTTACTAAGCACAAACTGAAAAAATCCAGGCAACCCATATGGATCGATTTACATATTGTTTCTCTCACTTTTCCAGAGATGACCAGTTGATACTGAACTGAACAAAATGATGTGCAATGTTTATTGCATTAATTAATGATCAATCTTATATGATCTGTTGCTTGTACAGATAATCAATGTCGACAATATCCAAGAAGCTTCAAGGGAGACAGATGGATACTTCATCAAAAGTGGCATTGTCACTGTGATCAAGGACGCCTTAATCCCTAGCGGAACAGTCATATAAAGGCAACCAATCACCACTGTACATAAGGTTCTCTCAAATTCTCATATTTATTCTATTTAGAGCGTTTGGACATCACCAATTCACCATGAAATGGGAAGCTTCTTTTTTTTCCCTCTTACAAACAATTTCTACCAAAATTGGATCGACTGCCTTGCTTAATGCTAGAATTTGCTTAGTAGCTGGTAAGCCTCATATTTATGCTTAAATAAGTGATTCTTTTGTTCTGTAATGCAGGTTGGGCCTTGCAGCATATGGTGATCTGATCTCCAGTGCACATCAAGCAATCAACTTTTAACGCCATGGTTTATTCCATGCTGCCAGTTCACCAAGCTCTGCATCAACTTGAAAGGATATCATAAAAAATTAAAAAAAAATAAAAACAGGTGCCACTTAAAGGCACCATTTTACTGTTACTAGTATGAGCAACCGCTCTAGAGCTAGAGGTGTTGTAAGTCCGAAAACCGTGTCTGAAATGTGGGTATTTTGATGTGTATAATCTTTATCCTTTTGCATGATCAGATTTAAATATCCTGTATTTATTTCTACCTCTTCTGCTTAGATGCCATTTCTTTTTAATGCTTGAATGTTCCATGCATTGCTGATGAAAGAGGAGCCAATTCGTGTCATGGATTTTGTCCTTGAGATTCACGTATCTCAAACCAAAATGCTACAGAAGCAACCTATATGTAAGGGATTGCCTGAATATGATGGTGTGATTTAGAGGTTTAAGTGTGGCTCTGCAGTCTCAGATTTTGGTATCTTGGTGCATGATGCTGTTGACCATTAGCATGCACTTCAGAAATCAGAATTTATATTTTCCAGTGTGTGATTTGATCTAGCTGGGACTATTCATGCCCATATTGAAAATAGAAACATCAAGATGGATATGCAAAATAACACAATACTGATTTTCTACAGTTGAGCTATCAGTCAAATGAACATTTGATTGTAAATCATTTTATAGTTTGTTTCGCTAAGCCCTCTCTTTGTTTTATCAAATTTACAGATGTTGAAAGCAGCTAACATGTAGGAATGACATGTCATGATTATTGGCTAGGAAGCCACTGCAATTTGTACTTATTCATATCCACTAGCTGGTCATATGCACGGCTGTGCAGTGTTTACTGACATGAATGGTAGGGTTCTTCCCCTCAAAACAAAATAAAAATGAATAGCTGGGTTCTGTTCATATCACAAACAGAACAGAACAGCAAACAAAACAGCCTACCTAAGATCAGTAACCACTACTCACTCATGATTCTGATCCAATTCTACTAGATGGACTGATGTCATATGATGAACCCAATGACTAACTGACAAAAATTTCTTGTCTGATGAAGGTAACTTTCAGTTCAGATTGAACAGAGGGAGCTCTGCATAGAAGGGAGCCGACATAACCTTCAGCACATCCTTCACTGATGACATCGAGCTTATCGCCGCCTTCAGGATCTCCCTCGAGCATCCGGGCTTCACAATGTTCCTCACCTGGGATATCAGTTTGACAAGCTTCAACTACAGGTACTGAATTTTTTTTTTTAGCTCTTATGAAGTTAACAGGTTCAGATTTTGTTGACAAACCTTCTCCAAGTAGTCTTGCAGTAGCTCAATGTCACCCAGGTAGTCTTGGTCTTCGACAGTCAGTGTGATTGGCTTAACATTTGCTCCAGATCCATCAAATTGAATGCCCCCTGGAGTTCTGTAGAAATCATCTAACAGGAAGCTCGAGGCTTTCTCTCTCAGGAGCCTAGAGTAATGAGAGAAACAAGAATTAGTTTATAGTTTTCCTCTGCCTTATAATCTGAAGAGTCACTGTAAAAGATCAATGATATTAACACAAAAAATGATGCATTTATGTGTCTACATATTATGCAGAGTTAATCTAAACTAATTCTATATCATCTTACTGTTGCCTCATTAACTAAAAACTTTTGTGGCAATATTATTAACATTTTACCGGAGGAATCAACACATGATTTTTTTATGACAAGCCACTGAATGAGATTCATGGATGTCAGTGTTCAGTCTTTTGCCTGAAGCAGCAAATTAATAGTTTTAAGGCTGTTAACTATGGACTTACGCATAAGCCTTCCCTTGCAGGTCAACTGGAGAAGGATGGATAACTGGCTTTCCAGTAGGAACAGCTCCAGGACTGCGTGAGTGCCTCTTCACACTCATCATTGCCTGGTAAGATTTAGAAACAGTGTATCACGTCACAAACTCGAACATTTTAAATGAGCATAATTAATGAAAACAATACAGTCAACTAAAAGCATACTGTTAGAGGAACGGCAGCGCATCGCCATTTGTTTGTTGGTTCCTTCAGATTTGTTGCAAAAGCCATGTAACCATTCAGCCCAGCTGCTAGTATGTGCATGCAGATATGACCAAGAACCTGCATTCTTCAAGGTTTAGAGCCTATAGCGTGTGTGTGTGTGTCTATATATATATATACATACATATATATATATATATATGTATGTATGTATGTATGTATGTATATATATATCTTTTATTTGTGACGAACATAGTTCAGGTTTACTACTTACATAGGCGTAATCACAATCGAAGTTTGATGGTAAGGATCCTCGCGCTTGATACCCGAAAAAGTGGCAAACGGAGCTGAATTTCCTTCCAATGTATTTCCCCTCTTTCTGAGAATCAAGCACAATCAAATTAAAAAAAAAAAGAACTGAATACTGAACTGGCACATAAAGCTCAAGTTTTAACTGAACTTACCATTCGCTTGTTCATTTCTGCTTCTACTAAATGAGCTAAGAGTTGCTCAGTATCAATCTGAAAATTTCAATAAAAAGTTTGACATCAAAAATTGCATTTCCATGAATAACTGACTGCTGAGCATTCCAGAAAACACAAACCTGGGACAGTTGTGCTGAGTTATCGGAGTCTTGATGTAGCAGCAACTATAACAGAAAGTTCCAAATCTTCAGACCACAATTTTTATTAATAAAATAAATTATGTTAGTAATTTAATACACCAATACCTCTCTTCTTATGAAAGGAGGCAAGTAATTATACAAGGCAGTAGCCCATGGAGAAAGTTGAGATGGAATGTTGTTCTCAGGAACTTTATTGCTGTGGAGAATATTAATTTCCTACAATACGCATAAAGGAAACCAATAAGATTTCATAGAAATGAGATGTCACTGCATTTTATTGTAGTAACAAGTATAAACCTGAATAAGTGCAAACATTTCTGGAATGCTTTCGATTAGTCCCTCCGAAATAAGTAATACACCATGGTACTTCTCTGAAAAATTATATCCAATATATTAGATTGTCACAAAGTTACCTCATGTTTCTATTTAATTGATATATGCACAATTTAGTCTTTAGTGAGAATTCATCAACTCAAAACAGCCAATGAATTGTAGAGACCTTGTGCTGCCCTTGCTTGCACTCCATCACATATCTTGCTTATAATTTCCTTCAAAGTGAGCTTGGAAAATGCCACTTCTTCCCCTAAAATAACCTGCATGTGAAAATGCACAATTATAAAAATAATTCTACAACTGTTCACTTATGCTAGATTTTACGATGCATTTGATCAAGGCGACAAGGCAGACCATATTTGGTTGTGATTGAAGTGCACACTCCAAGGCAACATGAGATGCTTTCCAACCCATCACACGGACAAAATGGTAGTACTGCAGGGAAATTATATAAATTAGATAAATAATAAGTGATCCTAATAAGTCCAATTTATTATGATAGACTATAATAGTGTACCTTCCCAGCTGAGATTGCATCGAGGCAAACATTACTTATAAGCTGGGAATTCACCTGAAAAGACATTTTCATAGAAGACATTTACATTAAAAAAAACATGTCATGATGTAACACTTTGTATCCTTTATTTAATTTTTTTGGGGGAATCGTACACTTGTATCCTTCATTTAATTTTTTTTGGGGAACTGTAGATACTGTCTTAGCTTTAAATTGGAATTTTTATTTGCTGCATAGCCTGCAAGACTCACCTTGCACACTGTATCAAACCCAACAGTTGTCTCAACAAACTGATTCTTGAGATCACCATTTAATGAAACAGGCACGCCTACAACCTGTCAAACAGGATAAAGATCTGAAAATGGGAGTTATATTCCAATGTGAGGATGTGGAATTAACAATGTGTATATACCTTTGTCTTGCAGTTGTGATTGGCAAATGTTTCTGCAAGCTGAGCAGCATCTGAATTGGAGGTCACCCCTGAAGACAAGATAACATCAAGAATTACACAAGTCCTTAAGGCAGAGAATGTTTTTGAAATAAGGTTGATTGCTTGGTCCTTATTTTCATGTAACCCCAATTTTTTCACAGCTCTTTATTCACTCTAGATTGAAATGGCATGGAAGTGCTCATGTAAAATCCATTGTGATGTTTTTTTTTTTTCATCAGCAAATTTGCTGGTATAACCTATTAGTACCTCCAATGATGACGAGGCCATCCAAGTCAAGATCACAGCATGTTGACATTGCAGCATTCACTTGCTCAGTTGTGTGGATTTGATCAACAGTTCTGCCGAGAAAATCAAAACCACCTTCAAGAAGGTAAAGACTTTCTTGTTATATAGGCCATAATATATTTAGAAAGCTAGCAATCAAGATCAATAAATTTAAACCTTGGTTTCTATATGCTGAAAGAACATCATCTGTGATCTCCAATGTCTGATTTGCAAATAGGCCTTCTGTGCCACCTATTTAGAAATACAAAGTTCTTCATGAGACTTATTTTTATCATATCTTTTTGCAGGAAATCAATATATATATACTAAGCCAATAAATGTCACAACAAGCAATCCAATAATGTAAATATCACACTGCTTCTTGTTAGTCCATTTAAAATTTAGAAATTGAAAGTATGCTCAATTACTCACCAATAAATCCAAGCAAAACACTTTGTAGATTTTGAGTTTTCATAGCATCATAGATGCCCCATATCACATTGTGCCCCCCTGGCGATTGCCTCCCAGAGAACACCACACCAACCCTAGATTCAAGTAAATATCAAGCCTGAGAATTGTGTGTTGATAGATCAAATATCAAGTTTTCAATGATAAAGAATTGACACTAGCTGCTATCACACTAATTCGGTGTTCAAGCCAAACTTGATTTGTTCTGATTTTTTTTCTCAACTGAAAAATGGATGGGGTTTAGCGCCATTCTGAAAAAGGAAGCCGAACCTGATTGGTGGATGTTCATCGTTGGCTTGCGCGTCCATCTTGTTCGGCTTCAGGAAATGTACCAGAGGCTGACCAAAGGTGTTGGGAAATTCCTGCGCAACCATATTTGCGCATGTCGGGTCGATGGTCGTCGTCGAATCGCCAAACTCCACTCTGATGGCCTTTCCCTGAACATGTTGGTTGAAAAACTTTGAGAGAATACAAATACAAAGACCTAAATACAAAGTGAACGTACTGTGTTCAAAACTTGCAACTTTTCGTAATTAGTGATGAAAAAAAGTAGCTTGATGCAGCTTGCAGGGGGTGAAGATGAAGGAGAGCTTGCAAACCTGAAGGCATGGAGGCAGCTCCGGCTGATACAGAGCCCTCCTCTGCTGCAACCCGGTGAGCTCCCTCGGCTTGCCGAGGTCCGCGTTCATGGACATCTCCCTTCTTGCTCTTCTTGCTGCAAAGAAAGTACAAAGTACAAACTTCCTTTGCAATTTGTTCTTGGTGCAGTTTTTTTTTTCTCCTTGTGTTCTTGCAGCCCTTTTTGTAGGGAGACAATGGAAGAAGAAAAAGAAGAAGAAAGTGAGACTTTTTGGTGCTCCTGCAGTTTCTTGGCCCTCTGTTGACACCAACAGAAATTTGACCCCAGATTCCATTGTTGCATTTGTCTGTGTGTTTGATGTTCAAGGGTGCAACTGTGTGAATTGTGATTGGTCAAGTGGAGTGGCCTTCTAGGTTGCCAGGATGCAGGTGACCTTTTTATTTTTATTTTATTTAAGAATAATAAAATCAACCTGCCTACAAAAAAAAATATTTCCATGATACATCTGACCATAATAAGTATCGCAACAGAAGTACAGAAACCTTTCTTGGGCTTTGTTTGTGAACATTTATCGAAATTCCACACAATTTTAGAGGAATTGGTCTATGTGTTGGACTGTTGATGCTCAAGAGTTTTGTGTAGAGCTGTGATTGGTCAGGTGGAGTGACCATCTAGAACCAGGTGGTGAGTGACACGTGCAGTCTGTGGGCCATCCTTGGAGAAATGTTCGGAGGAAAAAAAAACAAAAGATTAAATCACAAACAAAATTAATCCCAGCAACACAAGTCCAAACATGCTATGTGCCATGAACCTTTTTTTTTAAAAAAAAAATCAAATCCTAGGATCGATTTCACGCGTCAATTAAAGAACTGATTAAAGTGGGTGATCGATGCTAAATTCTTGTCTCCTTTTGCAAAAGCCAAATAATTGGGGCCACGGAGCCATCATCAAAGGCTAAAATTCTGTTCTCCCGATTAATTAAAATTTAAACACCCATTAATTCGATTCGTCGGCGCATTGCGTTGGTCAGCATCCACTCGTTGGAAACCTTTCACGTCGCCGTCGTCGCCGGCCTCCTGGAAAGAAAGCAACAAAACCAAACCTTGTTTTTGCTCTATCGCCGTTTCGTGCGTTCTCTGTGGGTGGTTTTTCACTCGTTTCGCCGGCGCATGTGAAGTCTTCTAAGTCGGACTTTCGAAGGGACGGTTGATTCAATAGTGATTCTTCTTTCTTCTTTTTTTTTTTCAATACACAGTACAGACACATGCGCTGATATAAATGCGTGAACACTCACTTTTATAAACGCGCACAAACACATTTTACCCTTATGATAACCTCCGAAGACTAGGCCGGCGCATCTTGATATCGACGAAGTTATCATGAATATCTTGCTGTTGAAGGGTATGTCTCTTACCACTTAAAACACAACTAGCTGTAAACGAGAGTATCCGTGTTAAGTTTATATCTTGGACCGAGATATATAAACAGGTTGCATTACAAAAGACCTAACTACTCCCTCCGTTTCAGGTTACAAGATATTTTAACTTTGGTCAAAGTCGACTAAGTTTAGACAAATATAGTACCCCCGTCCTAAAATATAACAACTTTTAGCCATCAAGATTTGTCCCAAAATATAACAGCTTCTCCACCAGCATTATCTTTCTAACCTATCACAACTCTTCACCATTTACTTTCCTCACCTACTTTTACTACTCAACCAATCACAACCCTCCACCATTCACTTCTACCTACTTTCTTAATAATTGTGTCCAACTCTAAAAATACTTATATTCTGAGACGGACGAAGTAATATTTACATTACCAAATTAGTTTTAATAAATTAATAATTAAACATAACCTTTCACGTCGCCGTCGTCGCCGGCCTCCTGGAAAGAAAGCAACAAAACCAAACCTTGTTTTTGCTCTCTCGCCGTTTCGTGCGTTCTCTGTGGATGGTTTTTCACTCGTTTCGCCGGCGTATGTGAAGTCTTCTAAGTCGGACTTCCGAAGGGACGGTTGATTCAATAGTGATTCTTCTTTCTTCTTTTTTTTTTTCAATACACAGTACAGACACATGCGCTGATATAAATGCGTGAGCACTCGCTTTTATAAACGCACACAAACACATTTTACCCCTATGATAACCTCCGAAGACTAGGCCGACGCATCTTGATATCGACGAAGTTATCACAAATATCTTACTGTTGAAGGGTATGTCTCTTACCACTTAAAACACAATTAACTAGCTGTAAACGAGAGTATCCGTGTTAAGTTTATATCTTGGACCGAGATATATAAACATGTTGCATTACAAAAGACCTAACTACTCCCTCCGTTTCAGGTTATAAGATGTTTTAACGTTGGTCAAAGTCGACTAAGTTTAGACAAATATAGTACCCCCTTCTAAAATATAATAACTTTTAGCCCTCAAGATTTGTCCCAAAATATAACAGCTTCTTCACCAACATTCTCTTTCTAACCAATCACAACTCTCCACCATTTACTTTTCTCACATACTTTCACTACTCAATCTATCACAACCCCCACCATTCACTTCTACCTACTTTCTTAATAACCATGTCCAACTCTAAAAAATACTTATATTCTGGGACGGATGGAGTAATATTTACATTACCAAATTAGTTTTATTAAATTAATAATTAAACATATTTATATAATAAATTTAACTTTGATACTAAAACAGTTTAACTGACCAAAGTCAAAACATCTTATAACCTGAAACGGAGGGAGTAGTTGATAGCTATGCTCACTTTGCTGATGATTTTTTTTTTCTTCACGCTGAAGAATCTGTGTTGCCTGCATATGGTTAGATTTGAACAGGAAAGATGATCGCGCAGAATCTCTGAAAGTCTCCCATTCCGCCATTCGATTGATGAATCCAGGACATTCGTAGCACGGGTTTGGACAATCGAGGTTGATACGATCGATCGTCGTTGTCGCGGGAACATTTCGCATAGCTAGGCACCGTCAGAATTGTCAGGCTACACGCCTACACATAGCCCACATAGGCTCAGCTCCACATTCCATCTGCAGACAGACACAGAGGCTTGCTCAAAGCTTGGCATGCTGGAAACAATTTGCATTGCAACAGTATTATGTTCCTCCTGAATCCTGATTAGTTACTGTGTTGCTTATTTTTCATGTAAATCAAAATTTAATGTGATGTCTGTTTTTTCATTTTGTTGGTATGTGAAAGCAGTAGCCAACCCAGAAAAAAATCATAAGTCACATGCATATGATCATAAGTCACATACATTCGAACCAAGCCTAAGAGCATCTCCAATAGCCTCACCATCTCACTCTCCAAGTTAAAATTTAGCAACTTTAATTTGAACAAAAAATCGTACTCCAACAGCCTCCCCATCCCACTCTCCAAGCCATTCAGATGGCCAAACTCCTTCTCTCACTTGCCAAACTTGGTCAAACTATCCCACTTGCCATCCATGGATCCCACAACCTTCTATTCAGTTTTTCTCCGTTTGGGAGCAGCGTGCCCAAAGGGGAGAGGTAGTGGCTGACGGCATAAGCTCGAGGTGGCGAGATCTCCGATGACCAGACGGAGGCACGGGACCTGGTCCCCTCGGAGTGGCAAGCCGATGGCAAGATCTCCATAGGCAGCGGCACCCTGCAGGAGAAGCCGAAGAAGAAGCAACGCCCTACAGGACCACCGCCTTTGTTTGTCGGCCCAGTGCCACTACCGCCCTTGCTGGCGCGAGCAAGAGGTCCCGCGTCACCGCTTCGTCATCGTCACGTCCGTGCACAGCCTCCACCGCTTATGCCCGAGACGACAAGGATGGTGGCGGCGACGGTGACCATTGCCACTGCCACCGGCCCCATGGGGATTTGGCTAGTGGCACGGCAGAGAAGAGGAGAGAGGGGAGAGAGAGAGGAGAGGGTGAAGGAGAAGAGGTGAAATAGTAGAGAGGCTAATAAGTGAGACCCACGTTTAGATTGGATAGTGTAATAGAGAGTGTTGAAGTGAAATGCAAAACTAGACTTTCCATTTGGTTTGGCAAGCTGGACAAATAGGGCATTTGAAGAGTGAGATTTGGAGTTGCTGCTGAAGATGCTTTAAGAACTATGCTCTAAAACATGCCCAACATTTATGATGAACACTGTCAATTAAATTCATATGAGAGTTCAATATTTTTTCCTCAAAAGTTGATTCAAAATTTTGAAAATGGATCGAGATTGTGTTCCTCGGTTTCCAAGAATGCAAGAATTTCAGATAATCTTCAGTCAGAGTTAGAGGCCAGAAACAGACCAACAGTTCAATACCAAATAGTAGTAGCAAAAAAAGTTCACATGTTTTCAATTGATGCCTAAACTAAACACAGAGGGGTGAGGATCCTCTTCGTCTTCCATGCGGTTTCTTCCGTTGCAACGCACAGCACAGCACAGGACAGCACGGCGAGCTAAGTTTGCATCTTAAAAAACGCGCGGAGCGATGGCCACCGCAACGCGCCAAGCCACCACATCACGTACGACGCGCTCCAGCGAGGGCGGCGACCGATCGTCGACCATGCGCGCCGCCGCCTCGCCGCGGCGACGACGACCGTGCCGGCGATTGGGTCTCTCCTCCTCCTCCTCCTCGCATTGGCGCCGTCGCCGGCGACCGGCCACGATGCCGGCCCGGCGCAGCGCCGTGTCCTACTACGCGTCGGTGGAGAACCGCCTCCCCGCCGCGGCCGGCATGAGCTCGTTGCCGCGCGCTCGCCCCGGGTTCGACGTCTACCGGAGCTCAGCGTGGTGCCGCGCGGCCGCGTGCCCCGCGGGCGCGCGCGTCGCCGAGGTCCTCATCGAGCCGGGCCCGAGCGGTCGCCTGGGTGCTCTGCAGCTGGGGCTACGAGGGGAACTACCTCGCCAACCTGAAGCTGTTCGACACGAGTGGCCGGAGGCGGCGGCGTGCCGACCCGGCGGCGAGCGGCGGCGAGCTGTGCCGCCTCGTGTTCGAGGACGACGGGTGTCCGTCGTGGCGCCCGGCGGCGAGCGGCGCGTCGTCGGCGACCTGCCGGTGAACGATGCCGCGACACTGGCTGCTGTTCAGCCCGGTGCACGTACCCCGACACCCAAACCCGTACGCCGGCCGTCTCCTCCGCAACGCCTTGGAGTTCTTCGCCGTCTGAAAAAACTGACGTGACTGATCAGATTTTTTTTTTTTTGTAATAATTTCTGATTAGTTTGTTAGGGTTTAGATCAGAAGCATCCCAAGTGTTATGTTTGCGAGATAAATCAACCAATTTCGTATGGATTCTGGTGCCATTTTGTTTTGTTTTTTGTTTTTTTTGCTGGCAATCTGGCATTCACCATGAATCTTGCAATCACGCATGCACGCCGAAATCTTGCTATACCAATAAAGCAAGAAGCGAATTAACAACCCGTTGAATTAATCCAACTGCCAATTCAAATTTGCTCAAATTTTACTACACCGTCACAAAATTTCAAGCGAACAAGAATTTTATCGGAAATATTTTTACGATTCTCGCAAATCCCAGTTCAATTCTTCGAGAACAACAAAAACAAACGTCTCTACATTTCATAGGAAACCTGAACTGCAGTTCTTCATAAATCGGCCCAAGATGGAGCAATAGAAACAGAGGAGATCGAGGACACTCATGTTCAAAATTTCAAAATTCAAACACTCGACATGTCTCAAATTTCAAACTCTGAAACCGATGAAACTCATAACTCTATCATTAGATTACTGTGAGCTGTGTTGTCCTCGTGACCGTCCAAAAACCGTTGGCTATTTTGAGCGCTCTTCCCGCCAAATTTGGCTCGGCCGCGCGCGCCGCCGCCGCCGCCCTCCGCTCTCCTCTCCATCTCACCCGCCACCGCCACCGCCTCCTCCCATTTCCCGCACGAGCCACCACCACCTCCACCTCGCCACCGCCGCCGCGGCCGCCGCCAGCGATAACACCTCTCTCCTGCACGTCGTCGTTCGTCTCTCTGCACGCGAGAAAACGGGAGAGGCGGCCGGCGCGGCGCGCCACTAGTGTCATTCCCGCCAGGGAGCGCGCCTATGTCTCTGCACGCTCGCGTCGCGCTCTTCGCCGCCGCGCTCGCCGCAGTCCTCGCGCCTCCACCGCCGGCTTTATCTCAAGTCCGTCCTCCTCACCGTCGTCAAACGCAACATCTGGAGATCTGACGAACACTGTATGTATGCAGATGAGGCGGGGCGCGTCGTCGGCGGCGACGGCGGCGCGGGGAGGAGCTTGCTGCAGGCGAAGAAGGATTGCCCGGTGAACTTCGAGGAGGCGACACTACACGGTGATCACAGACAGGTGCAAGGGGCCGATGTACCCGCGCGCTGTGCTGCCAGGCGCTCAAGGACCTGGCGTGCCCCTTCACCGCCTACATCAACGACGCCCAGACCACCTGCGCCGCCTCCATGTTCAGCTACATCAACTCCTACGGCAAGTACCCGCCCGCCTCTTCGCCAACACCTGCAAGGAGGGCGCCAATGGCCTCGAGTGCCCCGAGGACACCCCCCAGATGAAGCCCGGCGAGGACAAGGCCGCCTCCTCCGCCGCCCCATTGTCGCCGCGCTCGCGCCGCCCATGCTCCGCCCGTGTCCGCGTTCTTGATGCTCATGTGTCCTGAATGATCGATCCCATCGATCATATGTATATCTGAAATTAATTAATTCTGCAGCACAGTGGTACGATGTAATTAATGCAATTAATTAATTAATTAATTAACCTGTTCTTTCCGCTCTTGCAGTTGCTTGTGGATGTGGTAATCAAATTCGGAGCTCCTGTAATCCGAATGCATGTGGATTATCATTATGCTAGAGATCCCGGAAGATTGCCACCATTAACATGCATGTTTTAAAAATTCAATTCCAATTTCAATCCATATAAGAAACCATATCTATGTACCTATATAATAAAAAAATACTACATAAT
Source organism: Oryza longistaminata (assembly GCA_009805545.1). Taxonomy (NCBI): domain Eukaryota; kingdom Viridiplantae; phylum Streptophyta; class Magnoliopsida; order Poales; family Poaceae; genus Oryza; species Oryza longistaminata. Next base: position 16,983,920 of record CM020180.1, on the reverse strand, counting down.
AAGGATTCTGATAGAGGATTTTCGTCCGTCTTAGTCCATCATCCACATCGCGTACACCTCCTCTTCAAATCCCAAACCATCACAAATCAAACTCAAAAACTAAATCCCAATCCAATCGAAATCATCACAAAATCATCCAGATAGATCACATGATATGAGACAATTCAATTGAAAATCACAAATAAATCACACAGAAGATGAGAGTAGAAGATGACAAAATAAACACAAGAGATGAGAGGAAAGGGAGGGGTGAGGAGCCGCCGTTGCTCCTCGCTGCCTCACCAGCATGGAGGTCCCGGGATCGGGGCCAGATCCTAACTCGCCACTGTGTCGGGAAGCCGCCACTCGCCACTGCGCGTGGAGATGCCAAGAGGGAGAGGGAAGAGCCAGATCCCGAGTCACCGTGCCGCCACTGCGCCGGGAGATGTTGAGAGGGAAAAGGATGAGGAAGGCAACGACGACAAGGCCGAGGAGGCACGGCGAGAGACAGTGGGGGGGGGAGGTGGGATGCGGATGCGGCATGGTGGTGGTGGATGGTGGTAGGAGGTGGCGTGCAGCTGGGATCTGGTTCAGGTGCAGTAGCTAGTGTGACTGCAAGTTAAGCAGTCACACAAGAACCACTGGACTCGAAATGGATGATCCAGATGCATCTCAATACTGTAGCAAGTACTGTAGCGCTTTACTGCAAAAATGTATATATATTTTGAATTCATTGTAGCAAGCGATTTGGAACATTGGATCGAAATAGAGGGCTCAAATTGTTGCATTGCTATTGTGCAGTCACAATAGCAACTGCACTGGATCTCAATCTGTGCAGTGGGTTGGGGTGGTGGGAGTGGGCAGTGGAGCAACTATGGAGGAGGAGATGGTGGTGGAGGAGGTGGGGAATCGGAGATAAGGTGTTGATTGGCTTCGATCGGTTTTTTTAATAGGCATTAGTTTTTAAAAAACCAGCACATATGTATAAATATAAGTGTTGGTTCTTAAAAAAATTGGGACCTTAATTATCGGTGTCAGTTCTTCTGAAAAAGACCGACACTAATATTATAGTGTCGGTTTATTTAGACACTAATATTATAGGTGTTACCAGTCCATGTAGCCAGCTCATTCGACGGGCGGACTCACTTACATTATCATCACACTTACACTTTTGTCATCGCTTCGTGTAAAGGGTTAACCGGAGTGATATAGTTGGAGGGAAGATGTCCTATAAGTTGGCTCCACTATTGCTAAACAATAAGGTGGTACTAAATATGCACACAACTCTCATGGGCCACACATGCCATATCTTAATTGGGCCAGGATGTTACATAATGGGTTAGATCGAGCGGAAGGAGGTATGAAGAAACGGATTAGCTAGGGGGCGGGGGTTAAAAGGAATGAAGTAATGCTTTCGACCCAAAACCAACTAGTAACATGCATGTGCTACGCTACGGCGATACTTAATAATACAAATCAAGAAAAAACAGAAGATATATGTTATTAACATAATATGAGGAATGACAGGACAACTGTTATTTTACAAAAACCAAACTTTAAAACTGAAATTATCAATATACCAAATGAACAAATGGACAATAATCGAAGTTGAAACTCAAGATTATAGAAGTACCAAAGTTCACTCACAAAAGAATTGGCCCCCTTGAATAGTAAATAACATATGTTTTGCAGGTAACACCATCCAAAAATTTCAGCTTCCACTGCTATAGAATCCATAATAGGAGACACCTTCATTGTGCCTTTTTTTTAAAAAAAAACATCACAATATATAAGTTTAAACACTTTAGTTGTATATATATGTATGAATAAGGTTGAAGAATTTAAGAATGTGATTTTTGTGGATATTTAAAGAAAAGACTCGAGTACAGAACTACTAAAAAATATCTTCACAATAGTCACTTGTAGTATACCAAGCCAAGCCAGAACATGGGCTGATGGGGCTGTATCTTGGATCACAAACTTTTGCGCATCCCTCCCATGTGATATGAATAGGTTCAAGAGAGTCCTGTAAGCCCTCTAAGCCCTGTGATCATACCAAGACTTTATTCCAGGTTTTTGTCATCTTTAGTGCCTGTAAGCGCTGGAAGAGATGTCAGAGGCAAAGGTGCCTTCTATTTGCTTCTCAGATGCATCCAAGAAAACACAAATGCTTATGAGCTTGGCAGCCGTGTGGTTCATGCCAAAAGTTCTTATTTGTTCCATGCATAAAAGCCACCAAAATGCAGACAAACAAAGAGAAAGAATATGGTTCTTGATATAGTTAATTAGGTAATGTATAAATCTGATGTCTTTAAAGAAAATAACTGTTGAAGAGTTCCTAGTGCAATAAAAGTACATAGCATGCTGCATTTTGATGTTGACTACAATTAGGATTTTCTTATCCCCGATATGTTGGAGACTGATACCCTTTCATATCAATTGTCCAAATTTGCCCTGAAAGAAAATGCACTGATATCATTATTCCACTCCTGTGTTAATCAGAAATCAGATGCTTCAATCTCACCTGAAAATACTGGGGATTTCTGGAACATGGAGATCTCATTGAGGTACATAAGTGATGCAGTTGCCGGCGGCTGAGCGTGCAGGTGCGCATCGTCGGAGAGGGTGCCAAAGGATGTCGGGGAGACAGGGAGGGCCGAGGAGGTCCCGGAGCAGCTGCGGTCAAGTCGCCGTCCCAGTCAATACATCGTCTCCTCAAATATCATATGCAATAGATAAAATTTCCTCCTACAAATATGATACAGTGCTGTGAGCATATGATACTTACCAAGGCAGTCAATAGAAATAAGGAAATGATTTTTCTTTCCTTCTTTTTTTTGCAAGGGCTTGGAACACCCATTCATATTACCAGAAAAGAAAATTGTCGGAGAGGGTGCCAAAGGATGTCGGGGAGACCAGGAGGGCCGAGGAGGTCCCCGGAGCAGCTGCGTCAATCGCCTCCAGTCAGATACATCGCTCCTACAAATATCATATGCAATAGATAAAATTTCCTCCTACAAATAGATACAGTGCTGTGAGCATATGATACTTACCAAGGCAGTCAATAGAAAATAAGAGAAATGATTTTTCTTTCCTTCTTTTTTTTGCAAGGGCTTGGAACACCATTCATATTACCAGAAAAGAAAATGTACAGAAAGAAGCATGCATCTTACACCATATACAAAACTGGATCCTGCAGATTTCTGGCATTCACAGGGCGCCATCCCACCCTTTTTGTTCGTAGAACCTGAAACCCCAAAACTGAAAATAAAACAGACTACTCGACAACATGTGAAACAAACAGGTCCACGTATCGGGGACTGGCATATTATACAACATCAGTACAACATACACTACCAGGTGAAACAAGCAAGCGAACAGCACAAACATATTCCGTTCATCTGTTTTGTATAAACCTTTCAACTGAGGATGATGAGCAGCCGTGATCTGATCCACATAAAAAAACATTTTTTTTTTGCTATGAATTCTATTTCAAAATCATTTCAATCATGAATTCTTTCAAGGTCAGTTTTCATTTATGCAAATCAATTATTCTTCCATCGGTTACATTATCATTTTGAGTGGCTAAGTAGGGGTGAAATCTAAATTTGCTCACCTGTAACTACATGAATCAATGTGCTTCAGCTAAATGAAGTAGCTGTAAAACCCAGCCGACCATGGTTGCAGATATAATTCTCTAGCATGATGAAGCCAAAATTAACAGGTAATGAATTAATTAATAAGTATATTATGAACTGAGGTCGAAATTCCAAGACTCAAATTCAACAAAGCCAAAGCAGAAACCATCAAGTGACACATGATTGATCAACTAAACATACAAGTTTTAACTAACCTGACGGTTTCCAACTTGAATGCCACCAGGCCTAAAGACCCAAATTTCTAGAACTCCAACAACTTCTTACACAGTACAATCATAAGGCAAGTGATCTCACAAAAAGTTGCATGATTAGGTCTCGCAGGAGAGCCATTCTAAAATTCTGAAAACTTGACATCCCACAGTACTAATTCAAAAAATGGAAAAGAAAATGCATACAGTACTTTTCAGAACAGAATTATAAAAGTTTGTCCCATCTTCTGATTATAAGAAAATTCATTCCATATAAAAGATTTTCCAAACCAGAATATAAAATATTTCCAGTCAGCTTCAGGTATTTAATCCAAGGCACCAAGATCAAGTTAAATACCATTAACTACCAAGCCATTAATTTTGTTTATAATCATGATTGTGATTTGTGAGCTCAAGAACGACCTTAAAACATATTAGTTTTTGTTTTATAATCGTCCAATACCAATCAAAGAAATTTAACATTTTATATAAAAAAAACCATCACCTGTTGAACAAATAAAGATCTAACATGGAGCACAGTTTCTAGCAGCAACAGAAATTGATTTCTTGTCTAGTAGCAACAACAATTGGTTTCTCAGCTAGAAGCAATATCAAAGTTAGTTAAGGTATGCTCAGCTCAGCAGCATGCAGTATAGGAAAATTAGTACAAAAAATAATTCCTATTAGCCTCAGTGAGCAGCAATCAATAAACTTAATCCACATCAAAGGTGTAGGAGATGATCGTCAGAAAATGGGAATGCACATTGACGTCGCAAAGTGGTTAGAAAACAGTGTAAATCTACAGTGAGGAAAAGCAATTAGGCACAGGCAAGTTGTTTCTTTCTGGGATTTTCAATTCGTTTTGTTCCCTCAAGGCATTCTGTCTATACCCCTTGGTCTACTTTTTCATATCTTCCTCCTTGCCGTCTAGTACATGCACATGCAGTAGGACCCAGAAACTTGAAACAAAAACGAAATCAAGAATGAATGTGGATCCCCTTGCACTGATCTCACACAAAGCAATAAAAAAAAGAAGATGCAGCAATATTTTTTTTCTGGAGATTGCAAACAAGATGCAGGCAATTTTAACCATTAGGAATTCTCATCAGATCTGCAACAGTTCGTAACAAAAAAAAAAAGCTACATTAGTCCACTGTACAGTAAATAGATTAGTGAAAGGAGTAAAATGACCTTCAGCAAAAGAAATGTCCTTTAACTATCAACAACACTCTCCTTCAAATCAGTAATAATCTCCTCGAAATAGCAACTGATTTGCTTCAAAATTCATCCAGCAATTATGTTAGACAATCAAATTAAAGGCGTCAACCAATTATCTGCAAAGAATCAGTTTACCTGTCAGTAACATCATCAAGAATAACCTTAGTTCAGATGGGCGAGTCTTGCAACCTTCTTAAAAGCACTCAATCTGCACGATCAACAACCTTCTTCCGCCGATGATGGGGACCGGAGACCGCCGGTGAATCGGAGACCGGATCGGATGCCGGTTGGCAGCGGCGGCAGTAGTCGTCGGAGAGGCGGCGGAGAAAAAAATTCTAGATCTAGAAGAGAAGCTATGGTTAACGCAAATTCAAGAAAAAATGGGTGGGAGATAGAGGATGAATGGGAAAGAGGATGTGGATGCCACCGGATGCAGCAGGACGACTGGTAACCCTCTCTTCCCCTTCTCTGCTCGCGAGATGGGGATAGGAGCGGAGGCCGCGATGCGGGCGCTGTTCTGGCCGGCAGCGGCCGCGAGGAGATCGGCAGGTGAGGGGCATTGTGATCCGGCACACGCGGCGAGGGGTCGAGCCGTGAGGGGGCGGCGCAGGGGCGCGGAGGGGAGAGCCCGAGTGGATGGGGAGGGGCGCACGCGGCGCGAGAGGGGCAGGAGGCGGACGGCGGCGAGGGGGCGAGAGAGCGCGAGGAGGAGATGCGCGCTGATGGTGGGGATGCGGAGAGAGCGCGAGAGGAGAGGAGATGCGGCGTGGGCGATGCGAGATGCGGGAGAGTGAGCCGTGGATCGACCTCATCAGTTGATTTTGAACCGTTGGATGTGACACGATGAATAATGAATGAGTAAAACCATTTGTTCAACTATAGGGTAGATGAATGATTTTAGTTAAATTTTTCCAATTACCATTTGTCAACTATGGGTAGATGAATGATTTAGTTAAATTTTCCAATTAAAGTGTACAGTGATACCAATGTTTTAATTTGTTGCTCAGCTCCTAAAGCTGTTATAGCATTGAAAAAAGTCTTACTCATTTCAACGCACAGATATTTTAGTTAAACTACGAAATTAGTGCACAGTACAACTTTAGAGCAGTGTAGCACATAACTCAATAAAATTACAAAAAGGGGATTAGTTTGCTTATATACTAGCAGGATTTCCAAATACTCAACCTTCATTTAAGATTGTTATAGCATCGGCGTCAAGAATATTCTGCCCGAATCTGCATTCCACGATGAGCTAGCTGGTCATCGCCGTCGCCGCACCTATGCCAAACTTGGGCCCCACATCACAGTCTCACGCTCGTACTCGTCGCTGAGCTTGCTCCACCACCCATCTGACAACCACACCGTCACCGACAAGTGGGCCCCGCAGCCATTACCTACAACTGCCCCTCGCTGGACCACCGTGCTCCGGTCCACCCAGCAGCTGGCAAGCGCGGGCCCAGCCAACTCACAGCCGCCAACACACTGACATGTTGGTCCCACAAAATCAGCGGGGCCACGTGTCATTGAGCATGCAGACTCGCCGGTGCCAGCTCAGCTCGGCCGCGTCGCTGCTTAAACCTCTCTCCCACTCTCACGCTCTCGCCATCCTCGAGCACTCCGCCGCCGCCGCCGCCGCCGCCTCGACGCATCCGCTTCCCCCCACGCGAGCCGAAGCTTCTAGAACCTTCGAGGCCGCGGCTCCCACGGGCGGCAATGCAGAGCGCGGCGGCCGTCGGGCTCCTCCGGCCATGCGGCGCCACCACCGCCGCCGCCCCGCTCCAGCTCCGCAACCCTAGCCCCCGGGGCTTCGGCGTCGAGTCGGGCAGCCGCTGCTCCGCCGAGGGGCTCCGCCTCTCCGCCGTGGCCCGCGCGCGGCATCTCCGCCCGGCGCATCGGCTCGTGCCGGCCTCCCCGAGCAGGAGGATGAGCGGCGGGCGCAACCGCGACTCCTCGGCGGCATCACTGGCCGCGGAGTGAGGCCGCGAGGAGTGGAGGGCTCGCGAAGACGCTGCAGCTCGGCGCGCTCTTCGGGCTGTGGTACCTCTTCAACATCTACTTCAACATCTACAACAAGCAGGTGAGGCGGGTTTAATTAACTCTGATCCATTTGCCGTCGCAATTTGGCGGAGATTTTGGGGGAGACTAGGATGTTTGATTTGGGATTTACATGTGATTTCTGGTAGTAGTGAATGGTTCGCTCATGGCAATCTGATCTTGGATCGGGCATTCGCCTTTTAGATTCAGCAAAGATCTACTCGCTCCGTTGAAATTGTTGAGCAAAAGAGGGAACTATTTTGAAATTGATTTTATTTGTGTTGTGAATCACTTCTAATTATAACCTTTTTTGCCTCCATATGCTGGTATATATCGTTTTCTGTAAATGTTTCTAACCCACTTGCTGAATGGGTGCAAGAATTTGCTCAAACTCGTCTAGATCTTGGATTAGTACAAACTCAAAATGTATATTGTGGAAAGAAGAGCGATTTAGATTATTTCGTTGGGCTTTTAGAGATGTTTCCCCACGTTGCACCTTTTCTATCAAACTTTTGTCACAACTTTCTAAAAGGTACATTTGTGGATAGTTTATGTTTGTATCTGGTATAAGATGTGGAACGGGTAATATTGCTAAACCATGTCTTCTAGTGAGTGCAGTAGACAATTTACCATGTCTTTTAGTACAAATATAGAGTATAGAAGGTAAAAGAACAAACCTTTCTACAAAGTTGTCCAGACTCATATGTGTCCATGTCTTATAGTGAGTATATCCAATGTTCTACCAAAACAAATTGTGCTAGGGATGGAATTTTGTTTTCGTTCATTATATATGGTGTCACTTATGGTTAATCTGTTGAAATTTCTTGATCTCCTCATTGGCTTCGTGTAGATAAAACAACTTTCCTTTATTGTTCCTATGTGTGACAGGTTTTGAAGGTTTTTCCATACCCCATAAACATCACAAATGTTCAGTTTGCTGTCGGCACTGTCATTGCTCTGTTCATGTGGATTACCGGTATCCTTAAAAGACCAAAGATCTCCGGTGCGCAGGTAAATATATTTCTCTATAAAATACATCGTGACAACATTCGATACACAAATATTGCACTATGAAACCAACTATTGTAAAAACTGTCCTTATTTTTCAGCTTGCTGCTATCCTTCCTCTCGCTATGGTCCACACCATGGGCAATCTTTTCACGAACATGAGCCTTGGAAAGGTTGCAGTGTCATTTACACATACTATCAAGGCTATGGAGCCTTTCTTTTCAGTTCTGCTTTCAGCACTTTTCCTCGGAGAGGTAATTTTTTTAATGTTCTGCACTGGTGCCCAGTGATAACTATGCAACTGCATATAATCTTAGAAAACCATCTGTTTCTTGGTTTGGTTCTCATACATAATCACTTTGCAGATGCCTACTCCTTTTGTTGTATTGTCTCTTGTTCCAATTGTTGGTGGTGTGGCATTGGCATCTCTTACTGAAGCTTCATTTAACTGGTAAGGGATATAGCTAGCTATTTTAGTCTTTGCTGTGGAAATTGCAAATATAACATAAGCCTGCTGATAGCAGAGCTAACAAAGTGCTAAGGCTATATGTTTGATTCATATGTAATTTGTATGATATCAGGGCTGGATTTTGGAGTGCAATGGCCTCAAATGTCACCTTCCAGTCAAGGAATGTGTTGAGCAAGAAGCTTATGGTGAAGAAGGAGGTAACTGAATAATTAGAGTGTGGTCATCATAGATATTGGCAACTGAATTACAGAATTAGTACAAGTGTGTGTTTCTGTTGAATAGTCTGCTTTAGTATTATTCATCAGTTATTTTAGGATGTGCCACTTCATAATGTTCTGTTTCAAGATAAAATTTGTATTTTAACAGAGCTTTATTTATGTCCACACTTGCCTATCTGTGGCTTTTTCCTTGAACCTCTATTGTTTGTCACCATGGCTCTTACATAACTTAATTCTAATAATCTTCTTTCCCAATTTCTGATCAGGAATCTCTGGACAACATTACCCTCTTCTCAATCATTACAGTGATGTCATTCTTCCTCTTGGCCCCAGTAACCTTGCTAACAGAGGGTGTCAAAGTCACTCCGACAGTTCTGCAGTCTGCTGTGAGCATCTTGATATTTAATTATAGACAAATTGCTCCTTGCATATTCTGTTTGGTGCAATTTTTGACTATTTTCTTTCTTATGTAGGGTCTGAACTTAAAACAGATATACACAAGGTCACTGATCGCTGCATTCTGTTTCCATGCATACCAACAGGTCAGCCATCTGATTGATTTTCTAAAAATGACTTGGCCTTTTGAAATCTCTGGATGCGCGTGTTCATTTCAGATAGATTCTAAGTGCTGAATACATTACAGTTGTTACATTGATGAATCATCGTACATGTGCAAAGCCCATGTCTTACTGATCTCACATAACTTCTTGAAGGTGTCATACATGATCCTGGCAAGAGTGTCCCCTGTTACTCACTCGGTGGGCAACTGTGTCAAGCGAGTGGTGGTCATTGTGACATCCGTTTTGTTCTTCCGCACCCCTGTTTCGCCTATCAACTCCCTGGGTAAGAATCATTTTCTGTTCACTTATGTATCAAATTGACTGCATCGCACCTCCTTTACATATCCAAATGTTTGCCCCCTGCAGGAACCGGGGTTGCTCTTGCCGGAGTTTTCCTGTACTCACAATTGAAGCGGCTTAAACCCAAGCCCAAGACTGCCTGATTGTGTCTTGGTATCTATCCTGAAGAACCGTAGAAGCATTGCCACACGCCATCGGAATGAGTGCCTTAGCTTAGAATGATCCTTGGAGAAGCTCCATCCAGTGAACTGATGCTGCTGTGTGTATCGTTTGTAGTTGAGTTTCTAGCGTGCTAATCGTGGCAAGGTTTTTGTGTCTTCTTTACCACCGTATGCTTGAACAGTCAATTATTTTGTTGTATCAATAAATTTCCTGCAATATAACGTTATATTATCTCTGTTTCTTTATGGAAGTATTACTATCCTTGTATTATAAATTAAAGAGTAAATTTCATAAAACTATAGATATCTTGATCAAACTATCATTTAAGATGTATGCAAAACCAAAACTACAGATTTAGTAATTTATCATAAAACTGCAGATTTTATATTGAAATTATAGTCCCTAGTACTACCATTGTGTTGGAGCTATAAGTGTTGCGGTTTTGTGATTAAGTTGGTGCTAAACTTGTAGCTTTATGATAATTTTGTTACTAAATATGTAGATTTATGGTACTTCGTCTTATCTTAATCTATAGTTCGATAATAAATTCAATGCTAAACCTGTAGTTTTGTAAAATTTATTCTAAAATTAAATTTACACTGTTAGAACTCTTTGTAATTATTTGTGTAAGATCACTTTAACAATTTGTCCATTGCAAAGTTTGGAGAAGACAAAAATCTCTTTTAAAAGTTTAGAGAAGACAAAAATCGCTTTTAAAGCGAAGTCTTTGTGACTTATTTTTGAACCAGGCTGGGGACTGGGGAGGGTGTTTAAGTATAATCTTTTGAAAAATCGATGGAATGCAGACTTAGTGTATTGCTTCTGTCAACAACACGAAACAATAAATCATGTTTTATTTGGATATATGCTTTCCGTTTATGTTTGTGTAGTTGGAATTCGGAACTGCTATTGGAGTAGGTTGCTGCCCGATTAATTTTGGTCAATATTTTGGTTGGATATGCATTTATCGGCCTAACTATAAGAATGTTTATATGGTCGGCTCGATTGCAGTTTATTAGGCCATTTAGAACGTAAGGAAACTTGCTTTGAATTAAAACTACCCAATCCCTTGCTGAAATTGTATGTTTGTATTTGTTTGTTGTTCGATATTGGCCAGGGTTGCAGAGGAAGATTTGGAGAATGTTTTCACGTTGTCGGCTTGAGTTGCTCACATGAGTTTCTCCTTGTGTATATGACAAGGAGGTGGAAAGAATGTTTCTACTTTCCAGGGTGTATCGGCAAAGCGGGCAGCAAGGTTTCTAAATGATCATATCGTAGTTCGTGTTAATGAAGCCGAGGAACTGCACTTTATAGGTGCATTGGTCCAGTACTCTCCGTGACTCGTGAGCTTTCAAGTGATTCCATCCATTTCGTTGGTGTTGGCGGTGAATTGTAAATTTTAAACGTTGGAAATGTTTAGACCTCTACTTCTTGAAAACAGAGTCATTCTCTACTATCTCAAGGTGCTTAAGCGTTCGTACATGAAAAGTAACAACTTTT
>CM020180.1:16935748-16964004 GCA_009805545.1 Oryza longistaminata | reverse complement strand
ACTGCGCGCGGTACACCGACGGGAAGAACCTGCTGAGGAACGGGTCCATGGAGGTGACGCCGCCGGAGACGCCGATGTCGTAGCCGAAGATGAGGCCGCCGGTGGCCGCCACGAGGCACGCCATGGACACGAACATGGTGAGCCCGCCCGGGTACTCAGGCCGGCCGGCGCCGCTCGCCGCCACCATCGCGCCGCCGCCCGGCATGGCGAGCTACAAGCTAGCTAGCGCGGTTTTCTTGGTGTGAAGCGATCGAATTCGTAGGACGTGGTTGGTTTCGTGTTGAGGAGACGAGGCGCGGAAGAGCGTTGAATTTATAGCGATACGGTCACTTCGTCTACTTCGACTTGCACTACGTGTGTGCGTGTACAAGTCTGTCTCGGAGAAGGTATTCCGAGTCCATTTCGTCGTATTTCGTAATCGTATTCGTATTCGGAGACGCATTTGCAGACACTCCGGTGTCTCGATCGGGCTCGGCCTGAAAGGTGTGCAAGTGACCCGGTTTTTTCTCGCTCTGTTGCTGTATGACAGTATTCTAAAATATAAAGGCTTTTTTTTTTTTTTTTAAATTACACAGTACAACGCAGACACTCACAACGCACGCGCACTCACCCCTATGAACACACGCACACAAACCTTATCCATATGAGCATTTTCGAAGACTGGATTCTATTAACACACGCACGCAAACCCTACCCCTATGAGTATCTTCGAAAACTGGAAACCTTATCCATATGAGCATTTTCGAAGACTGGATTCTATTAACACACGTACGTAAACCCTACCCCTATGATTATCTTCGAAGACTGGATCGGCAAATCCTGGAGAGATTGACGAAGTCACCACAGGCGCCTCGCTTCATTTACCACTGAAAGCACAGCGCCGTTAAATCCTAGAAAATTCGCTCCCATGAGGAGTCGAACCCAAGACCTCAGGTTGAGGCTCTTGTAACCACTAGGCTACAGGCCATTTCGCAAAATGTAAAGGCATTTGTTTGTTTTCTAAAATATATTTGTATGGAAAAATTGTCCACATACATCTATTATATACTAAAAGTCCATTAAACTTCATATAAACACTCCTAAGCCACCACATATCTTTCTACAAACGCTCTTGATTCGACACGTGGCACTTTTAAATAAGGTGGACCCACCAATTTTTTTATTTAACAAAGGACCCACTATTTTCCTTCATTGCATTTACTTTAATAATAAAAGAAAAGGCCCCTGTACATGTACGTGTGCTGCAAACTGCACATACGTACACCCATAACCGGCCGGTGCATCTCCTCTTTTCTATTTTCATGCCTTATTAGATTGAAACATATTTTGTTGTAAATTTTTTTTTGAACAACTATAACATCTGCATATGAAAAAAGGAGGTAGTAGAAGTAAATATAAATTTGTCATAATTGGATACAATTTTCCTCTTACCATATATCTTAATTGAACGTTTCTTCCATTAAAATATCCTAAATTCAATAAAGATATCTATAGTACACAAGAAAAGCTATTACTTAAAGTTTAGAAACTCCAAAAATAAGTTATACTAAATATTAAAAACACGTATAGTACAAATGATAGGTCCATGTGAATCAACTCCATTTCCACGATACGATATTTTCTCATAAACTCAAGATTTTACGAATTCAAATAATTTTAGTGTAGAATTTATATGTTGATATGGTAGTTAGAAGAAAATCATGACCAGCATTCAAAGCAATCCTAAACAAATTATGGACAAAAACAGATTTAGAATATAATAAAAAAATATTACCAAAAAATGACCCACATGTTAATATTATTCATAAAAATTCAAGCAACATTAAACAAGGTGTCAGCAATGTGCCCGCGCATGTGCGTGGGCTACCTTTCTAGTTTTTTTTAAAAAAAATACGTGAATATATACATGTATTATGAAACGGAGATGATACATTTGAAACTTTCACTATCGACGATAACCGACGGTTATCGGACATATATATAGATGTGTTGCAATATGTGAAATAAACCGGCTAAGTTCAACCAAATTTCAATTTTTTATGGTAAAAATTGTTTGAATTTTTCCGCGATTTGTTGGGATCTTATATAGAGCGGATAGGTTTTGTCCACTCTTAGACATAAATGAATATAGATACAATTGAAGTGAACAATCTTCAAATAGTGTGAATACAAATTTGAATATGAATAATGTTTCCCGACTACAAATTTAAGTACGATGTATAAGTCATAAATAGATAAAAAAAATATTTATATATATTTAGGAATTGTTGCTAGGCGAATCCCTGCCAAACAACTATACATCATTTATGCCCTCTTAAGTCTGTGCGTCCAGTCTACTTCTTCGGTCCTTTAATTATAGTCTGGCTTGCCAACAGTCCAACATTACTCAGTGCTATAAGCACATTTACTAATTAGAGTATAAAACAACATGCATTTATACAGGTCATATTGTATTGTTGGACTCAATGAACATAGTTTGATCCATTAAACGAGCTAATTATGTGTTAATCGTGATAGTGTTTGTCGCAGTGAGCGATTTCGATGTGAAAATGCTACTACCTACCAAATGTTCGCACATGGTATACTCGCGCAAAAACCTACATATTTTTTTTTCTTTTTTACATTTGCATCTTTTCATTTTTTTTAAAAAAAAATACACCAAAGCTTTATATACCTAGAATTCTAAAAGTTTCTACAACAAAAAGTTAATATATATGTCGATTCGGATTTAGTTGTCTTTACGTAGAATGGTTCTATTATATAAGTTTATGTAAGAAGTTTACACATGAATTTTTTTTTTTTTGAAAAGTGAATGGCTAGATCCACGTGTGATGGGTTGTGCCTCTTGTCACGCTTGAGCGGCGCTCATTAGACCTCTCCATTTAGATGGTTTCTATGTTAAATAAAGTTATATCTAGTCATATTCAATTCATACCTATGTTAAAATTAATTTATATTGGTTTCATATTGAATATACTTATTTACCCATATAAACAATAGACCGAATTACAATTTGAAACATCTTTTATTGTCAAAGTTTCACTTTAAATCACCTTTAAACCAATCTTTTCACTTTAGACTGCGTAACTTCATCTTTTTTTTTTCAGTTTAGGCCACCCCAAATAACTTCTTCAGCACCCATCAACAACCCTAATCAAATCGGTTTCAGTACACCGTTAAACTTACCAGTCCATACGCAAAGCTATATATTCACCAAAATAAAGGGTAAACATGAATAATAAAGGGAGCTGGGTAATCCAAACCCAAAAAAATAACAAAGTTACCCAATCCAAAATAAATAAAAAAAAGTTGATTTAACGGTGGTTCAAAGTAAAATCTTTGGCAATAAAAAGCTGTCGAAACTGTAATTTAATATTTTTTTAAAAGAATATGAAAAACATTATTTCATCCGTATATAGTGTCCGATTTAACCGCAGTTGAGGCCACAGCCGCAAGGAATCCCCCTCCGACTTCGCCTGCCTTTCCCCCCCTCCCCTCGCCAATCCCCAAACCCTCCTCCTCCTCTCCGGCGATCCACCCATCGATCGGCGATGACGCTGGGGAGCTCCGGCGCCGGATCGAGCGTCGTCGGTGAGCGATCGATCGAATCCCCCCTCCCTTTCCCCCCCTTTTCTCGCGAGTGCCTAGGGCCTTCGGATCGGAGGAGGCGGAGGAGGAGAATCCACGCGGGTTTCGCTCCGTTCCGCCCCTCGTAACTTTGGCGCTGTGTCCCGCCATGGCTGTGCTGTGCTCGATCTGGTTGGTGATCAGGCGAGACGCCGACGCGTTGGTTGGTTTGTTTGTTGGAATTAGCGATCTGCGGTTTTTGTACCATATGGGTTCCATCCATCTGGTGATTTAGCTTGGTTTGCATGCGGGCAGCGGTCATGGGATCTCTCTAGATGGCCTGGTTTGCTCGGTTTGCGAATTTATTTACGGCATGTTGATGATGGTTTGGCTTTGGCAGTAATTTTGTGGTATCCTGAGAGGTTGAAATTGCTCCCTTTGCTAAGATGTGGTCCTTTAGCTGCTTGGGTGTTACAAGAAGGGGAGAGCTGAGAAGTGCTTGGGACCATTAGCTCTAAGTGGACTATGAGGCATAATTATCAGCGGGATTATTAGTTGTATCACTTGACTTTAAGTGGAAATGTTTTTAATGAAGATAGATATGCTCTTCTGATCATGGTTTCCTTAGATAGCTGTTGTATAGGCCTCGTCGCGGCTGGATGAGACTGCGTTGGTTTCTTTTTGCTGGATCTGTTTTTTCGTGTGGGCATGCAGGTTGTGTGCTTTATAAAAACCTGGGTATTGAATGCTATATTGCGTTTTTCTTGCAGTGTTAAGTTCGGTCTTCTCTTAATATTTTCTTTCCTAGATGGAATTAAATAGCTTTTAGCGTCTCCGGTTTGGAGGTTTGAACGTAATGCCTTTTTGTGTTCTAATCACAAGTTGGAACTTTGCACCATTCAAACAATTGTACTGAAATTGTTTCACCTCGGCGGCCTTGTGATTCAGACTACTTGCCAAAGATCATGTTATTTGTTCATTATATTCCACTGATGAACTTTGTGTGTGAAGTTACACTATTTCTGTCTACTATTCTGTTTTGAGATAATACATTGTATAATCAATCTCAAGTCAAAGTTCAGGCTTCAATCTGAGAAGTCAAAACCATGATTGCCCGTTTTAGAGCCACTGCACTCTGAGTGTCTGTGCACTAGATAAAACAATGACTTGCGTTTAACAAATGCCGACATATCTGTTCTGGGTGTATGGTATTCGAGTCACAAGATTCTTCATCGTCTTGCAAACAGACCAATACATTTTATTTTTTTTGCATTGTTGTTAACCCCCCACGCCAATGGCAAATATATTCAATTTTGTTTTGCTTCACAAGAAAACAACAGCTGAGCTGCAGTGCTCTTGTCCCTCATTCGGGAGAATGATACATTGGTGTTATTCTTTTTTTTTTCTTCAGAAAATAGTAATCATCTACAAATCCACTAAATTCTGAAACTGGGAATCGATATTGCCATTTTATTTATCTCGGTTGTAGCCGTCTTTGCTCTGTAATTCAGTACTTGATGCATGGGTATGAAAACTGCTCATGCTGTTTCTAGGTTGATTTTGTCTTCTTTTGTTCTGTGCAATGATATTACCATTATGCAATTTCTATATAAGTAGATTTAAGAGGGTAACTGCATTATATCCTGAGGAGTTGACTAATATGTAAAATGCCTGCAGTTCCGCGAAACTTCAGGTTGCTAGAAGAGCTTGAACGTGGTGAAAAGGGCATTGGAGATGGAACCGTGAGCTATGGAATGGATGATGCAGATGACATCTACATGCGGTCTTGGACTGGCACCATCATTGGTCCACATAATGTGAGATTATGGACTCTATCCTGATACACTCACAATATATCATATTACTCATATGGAAAATCTTCTCCTGTGGCTTTGTATCTTTACCGTCGTACTGTGCTTCATCTTGGGTTTTTATTAGTGGAGAAGATGTCTTTATTAGTGGAAAAAGGCTATTTGAATGGCATTAAGATATGTGTGACAAGGTTATGGAATTATATTTCTGGGAAGAGGCACACTTGAGCTTTTCAACTTCCTTATGTTGACCATAAAGGCAGGAGAATCACTACTACAAGCTAAAACTTACATATATTAGCTCTAGATGCTTTCTCATGTTTGACAGTTTTGAGAGTCCACCTAGCTCCTCTTGTACTGCTTATATAAAATATTATTAACTTTTACTAAGTGTCTGTTTCTTCCTCAATCTGGCAGAGTGTCCATGAAGGTCGCATCTACCAGCTGAAGCTGTTCTGTGACAAGGACTACCCAGAGAAGCCACCATCTGTCCGGTTTCATTCAAGAATCAATATGTCGTGTGTTAATCATGAGACTGGAGCGGTATTCTCTCCTCCCAAATGTAGATGCCAAGTTTATTTATTTTGTGCAGGCTACTCCCTCTGATTGATATTCATTTGGTGCTGTGATCCTATAGGTTGACTCGAGGAAGTTTGGTGTTCTAGCAAACTGGCAGCGCGAGTACACCATGGAGACTATCCTTACCCAGCTCAAGAAGGAGATGGCAACCCCGCAGAATCGCAAGTTGGTGCAACCTCCAGAAGGGACGTTCTTCTAGAGGAGTATTTACCTCCTGGCTCATCTCCAGAATTCAGATTCAACATCATCAACTTGTATTTATCTGGCTCCCGCGCTTAATTGTTTTCTAGTTCAATTTGATATATGCCCTGCTTTCTGTGTACCAACAACCGAGTCCAACTTTGCGCCTCGTGATTCGTCGGGTGGCTGTTGATTAAGGAGATGAGTCGGATGAAAAGGGTGATCTGGTTTGGCAAAATTGGCAGTATGAGGGATGTAAAATTGGAAACAGATGCTGTGTCAAGAAATGTGTAACTGCAGGTCCTTTATATTGCCTACATGAATATAGTCCGTGCATGCTTTTCTTTAAGCTGGCGGTATGAAATATCGCCTGAATTTACTTCATGCTTCTTATACTGTTATGCAGCGATCAACTTTTTGAACCAAAGCACAATGGCAGTACCAGGCACTAGCATCCTAGAGCATAATAAGGTGAGGTTAATTAATATTGGGGCCTGCGTATAGTGCGAAAATTTGATCGTATACCCTTACGTCAGATTGAAATTGAGGATTTATAATCTAAATGGAGGTTATATGATCTATTCTCCCGCATGTACTGAGGCGGTCTCGGCAAACATTTGCATTTTTCTTGCGAATTATAGAACCTTTTGCGAGTTTTCTCGTCATACCGTACCGGTATCATCTCCTGGCTGTAACGATCTTTACGTACGCAGAACGGTAGAAGTTGAATTGGAAAAAGGGGGAAAACATGATTAAACGAGGGAAAATTATGGTGTGTATGCATTAGTAATATATCAATGATGTTTTATCAATGTGCTCATGTAACCAAAAAGAAAAAAAAAAGGATAGGCTTGCCTTATACCAGTACAAGAAAACTGGTACAGACTGGCAATTTAGACCTAGAGGCTCCTTGCTTAAAATCACCACTTAAGCTAACTTGCAATGACTTCATGCCCATTACTTCTGTAAAAAAAGGGGAACTTTAACCATCACTATTCACTATCATCCCACGAGCCTGCCTTCTACTTACTCAAGCCAAACCCCTAGTTGTGCAAAAACCCAAACAAAAGAAGCCACCATCACCTACAACAGGGTGTTCCGGAAAGCGGAAATCAGCCTTGGCGACAATAGGAGGACGAACGCCAAGATGGAGCCGAAGAACATCTTGCTCAGGTAGTGCATCAGGTCCATGTCGGAATCGCTCTCGTCCACCTTCTTCTTCGTTACGAGGGCGGAAGCGGAGGGCAGGGCTTCGACCACGGCATCAGCAAGGTCGGAGATGAAGGATGAGGTGCATCCCAGAGCTGGAACCCTTCCCCAGTTCTCGATGCCCGATTCTAGAGCCAGCTCCTTGTACTCCATGTCGATTTCTTCCAAGGTCTCGATGTGCTCGCTCACAAAGCTGATTTATGATAAATTGGTTAGGACTAGAAGGTAATCACAAGGTGATGTAGGGAAGAAAAATGCAAACTGAACAAGCCATTCTTGAATGGTTAATGAGATGAACCTAAAGGGCAGTTTCCAGTTTTACGTTGTAAGTACTTGATGAATAAGCAAATTAACCATGCAGTAAATAGTGAACATGAGAAAAATTCAAAATAAAACACACACACACACACACACACACACACAAGCAATGGCATATGCCTTCCATCAACAAGAAACTTATGCCATATGAAACAAAATTTCTACGTTGATAATGATTTTATACCAGAAAATATTGCTGGGTTACAATAATATATGTGCATCAAGAGATAAGTGCAGGCAGAAGATTAAACTATCATAAAGAGATACAGGTTTAAGTTGCTGTTCTTAAGGAAATACCAAAGAAAAAAAAAGAAAACGCTGAATCGCCAAAATATGAAATATGTGCAGTTATTATTACCTTACTGGAACAGCCAGGAGACTCTTTACACCCTGTTGACCTAGTTCAACTAGAACTTCATCAGTATATGGTTTCAGCCACTGAACTGGCCCCACTCGACTCTGCCATGTGTGCACACAAAGGTTAATGATGTGTTAATCAGTAAAGCAAAGGAATAAAACACACAGCAGTACAAATTTTTCTAGATGGTGAAAGTTTGGTTGCTACATTCAAAGTGAAAAGAGCCATTGAAAAAGAGATGAAATGACCACTTTATATATCCTTGAAATATCCTCAGATGCTTTCCTCATTCTAAACAAGATGGCTCATAAAATGAGTATTAATTTGTCTATACCTGGTAAGCCAGAGTATGGCTGTTTAAGATTCCTCTGGATTTTAACTCTCCCATGATCAAAGCAATGCAGTCCTCCATCTGATCTCTGTAAGGATCTCCAGCATCCGTAACATAGGTAAGTGGTACTCCATGTGCACTGAAGAATATCATAACCTGAAGATTACAAATTTGCAATCATTATTAGTATCAGACTTATTCTATCTATTCAATTTCCAACTTTTTGTATAATTCTGGTCAGACTTATGTTTACATGTATCATTCTAAAATGACATGTATCTATAACAGAGTGAGTAAACAACAAAATAACTAGATACTAGCACTGTCTATTAAATCACCCTGAATCATACATTAATACTCATTTTACAAAATTATAATGTTAATTTCCCTTCATCCTTCATCAATTGACGTAACTAGAGTGGATAACTGGATAGTCAAATATACAGGAGGCAGGAAAGCACTACAATGTAACATTTCAGAAAATGCATTTTTGTGGTTCAAGTTTCATGGTATACTCCCTATATCCACAGTCTAGTACAAAAAGTTAGCTGAAAATGGACAGTACATTTTCTTAAAAGTAGTTGGCATTAAATAATTTAGTTTCTCTGATGTGATTGTCACAATGTACTCATACATAATTGAATAAACAGTGATACTGAAAATTAGTTGTAGCCAAGATTAAGGATGTATCTAATGTCGAATTTTGTCCACAGGCAAATACAAGAACTATGTCAAACTGTAGCCCTAAGGAAATTTCTACAAGAAAAAATTTCACAGTCTGCAATCCAAAGGTGGGAAACTGTAGGGGAAAAAATAGAAGGAGAAGGGAAGGGTCAAACCTCTTCAGGATTGGAAAAAATTGACAGTTCCTTTTCAATTAAGTCAGCCATTGATTTCACATAACCGTCACGTTGGTACCATGATTCGATAATGGAAATTGGCAATCCAGCAAAATATGAATCCTCCCTGCAGGATGCCATCATATTAATATTTAATGATCTACAGTATCTGAAATATTAGAATTTAATGATCTACAGCATCTGAAAGATTAGAATTTAAAGATCTAGTAATATGGAAGATGACTAGATGAGAATTAAAATGAAAAAGTAGCCTACTTGACAATGTTTTGGAGAACACGAATGCTTGATCCACTTGTCGATATGGAGTATTGAGGGTACAGTGGAAGAACGACAAGCTTTGTAATCTGATCCTTCTTAATCTATGATCAACCAAAACGTAGAAGCAGTTATAATCAATTGAAAACTAACAGAAAAACCAGGGAACAACAGAAATATCTAAAGTTTACAATGCAGTATATGCTGCTGAATACTCAACAGCAGATGAAAAGAAGATACTTAAAATACATTGAGTAACAATATCTAAGTAAAAGTTAGAAGAAAAACAAAGAAGTAATTATCATGGAAAACGAATTGAACAAAAATGGCAAGGCACTGTTTTTGAGACTTAACAAAGAAATGAAGGATTTAAAGGACTTCTAGAGACAGGAAGTTTCACCTGATCAATGGCTTCTTCTGTAAAAGGGTACCAGTACCGCATTCCAACATATATATTAGCATTCAAATTCTTCTTTTTCAGTGCCACCTTCAAAGCATTTGCCTGTAACACAGCTAACTGAGTTAGGAAACTCAACAATACATTTTTTCATATCACAAAACTTATGGGTAGGCAAAGCTAATATTTAGTTAAGCTGATAAATTTCTTTTGACAAACCACACACAAATAGCAGGACTTATGTAAAATATGATAGTTTAATATGTGATTAGGATGGCATGATTTTACCTGCTCATCAGTAATTTTCCGCAAAGGTGATCCTCCACCGATTGAAGCGTACCCCTCCTTACTCTTTGGAGCTCTAAAAGTGGAGATAAGCTTGGCCAATGGTCTTTGAAGAAACCTGAACAGCCTTGGCAAACGGATGATATCCTGAACAGTACAAATATAAATAAATCAGTATATACTAAATAAGGAACAGATAGGAGACAAATTCTGAATCCAGACATCATATCATAGTGACATACACAATAAAATCAAATTGACATGTTTTCGCTTGGTTCAAATAGTATGATATACTAAATTCAACCATTTTTTAATGGTCAAGAGTTACTAGACCATTTTAGTCAACATTATGGGACTATACAATGGTAAAGTAAAAGGAACACATGCGTACCAATATACAAATAGTGAAACTTGCCGAATAGCATTGACAAATCGGCTACAAATAGTCAGTAATGAACAAGCATAAAGCATGTGGTATGATCACTTACTGGGTCAGCAAACAGGTTGAATAGAAATGGCTGAACATCATCCAGTGTCTCTGGGCCACCAAGGTTTAATAAGAGTACTCCAACCTTTTCTTCAGCAGCATGTGAAGATACAACTCTGGCATTTTCATCAAAAGTAGAATATACATCTGCAGAGGTAGACCTAGCAGAAAGACTCTGTCTCTGCTTAAGCACTGGACTTCTGTGAACAGAACAAGAGGATACACTTGCTGCTAACTGTGAGGGTTTAACATTCCGGTGCAAGTTTTGCTCGTATTTGGTGGAAATGGCAAGATTTGTAGAAGTGGCTTTACCACATGACCTGTCAATGGTAGCAGCTATCAAAAATCAATAACAAGATGTATGGTTTGATGGTTAAAAAACATAATGATATTCTCATAGAAACATAGAATCAACCATGGTTGTCAAGTTGTAAAGTCGAGTTGAGGTACCCCTGGACCTATTTGTCGACTAGTCGATGACTTGGTCATGCAAAAGCAGGAGATACAATATATAGTCTTTACTACTATTATGCTGTATTAAGCACTGTATATAGTATAAACTATGGACTATGAAGTAGCAAGCAAGACATAATAAGTCAACAAGAAATAAAACTGAAGTACTAAACACAATAAGCTAATTGGCATAATGGATTGGTGATTTGCTATGACTAATCACAACTAATCTATGAGTAACCACGACTAGTCACGCGACTTGCTATTTGGTCAAGTCGTGGCCCTCTAGTCAACTAGCTTGACCGACTTTACGACTAGTCTACAACTAATCGCGACTAGTCGGGCGACTTGATAACAGTGGAATCAACACATATCAGAAAGTCTGGTTAACTTAGCAATAACATCAAATGTATTGTGAATTCGCTTCAAATCTCAACTGACAGAAAATTTGATTTTCAACCATTTTTTATATATATATAACAGTAAAGTGCCTAGATTGAGCTTCACATCCTTCAGTGCTGTACACAGTCAATAAAAGATATGCCCCTTTCTTCAGTGGCGGAGCTAGGAAATTTTTCAAGCCCGGGCAAACTCAAATATATCTAGTATTTGCTACAATATTTCTAACTTTAATCCTTTCAAAACATAAAAATTCAATGGTGTATTTGCCAACGAGCCTGGGCGGCTGCCCATGCAAGCCGGGCGGTGGCTCCGCCCCTGCCTTTCTTCCAGACCATTTGAACCTTAGCATTCCTCTCAACCATTTGACAGACAAAATCATAATACTATGGCTTACTACCTCTAAAAGATACTAACTCAATAACACAATTTGGT
Organism: Oryza longistaminata; assembly: GCA_009805545.1. Lineage (NCBI taxonomy): Eukaryota > Viridiplantae > Streptophyta > Magnoliopsida > Poales > Poaceae > Oryza > Oryza longistaminata. The sequence goes on along the minus strand of CM020180.1, from coordinate 16,952,080 downwards.
TTTTGGAGTTTTGTCTTCGCCAGATTTGTAAGGAATGGAACTACTCATTAGGAGATCCAAATAGCTCATTAGTCCACGGATTCGTTACAGTATTTTTTTTTAATTCTAAGAAAAACACTATGAATCATGTTAACTACAGACTGGTAGATATCAAGGTGATATGCTATGGTACATGGAACACCGATTAAATTCTGAAATTAATTTTCTTTTCCTGAATATTTCCTACCAAATCATCACAAAAAGAGAACTAGTTGTTGCAACGATGTCTGAATAAAGCACCAGCCTCTACAGCACCTATCCCTCCGTTGAGATTACAGATCACCACTCCCAATAAAAAAACAGGGGAAATCACATATGCAATTAACTTTCTTCAAGACAAATTGAACATTCATTGTTCCTCCCACCCAACCATTTGATAGGCAAACCCATAGTACTACCGCTTACTGTCTCTAAAAGGTATCAACTCAAAAAACACATTTTGATTTTGAAGCTGTAGACAGTAATCTTAGTCCAGTACAAATATACTAAGTTTTGTGTTCACCAGATGCTCAGAACTCACAAGGGAAGACTGTATTTGTTGAGAACAAAATTAAGCTAACATAAAGTGTTCGTTGAGGAGATCCAAATAACTGATTAGTCCACGGATTCATTGCAATGTTTTTGAACTAAAAAAAATCATTATCCATCATTTTGATTTTTGACTACAGACTGGTAGATACTAATTTGCTTTCACTGAAAATTTAATCGTCACCCAAAAAAAAGAAGCAGTGATCTCAACAACGCGCCTGAATAAATAAAAACCCCAGCAAGATCCAGTCCGCACCAAACCCCCCACCGAGAGATCACAGATCACCACCACTCACAAAGAAGGAAAGAAACAGGGGGAAAAGGCAGAGAGCGCTTGGGATCAAGAAGCACTCACGTGAGCGAACCACCCTTCTTCCCCAGGAACCGCGGAGAGCACCTGGGATCAAGAACCCCGGAGCCGGAGCGGACGCACTCCATTGATCCTCCTCCCTGCAAGAAAAAGAAAACAAGAAGAAGGGGAAAGTCAAATCAAATCAAATCACACGGCAGCAAACATCAAGAAACCCCTCAGAAGAGAAAAAAAAAAGAAAAACACGAACCAATCAATCAACGGGGGAAGGGGGAAGGCGGCGGCGCGAACGCGCGAGCGAGGAGAGATCCGAGGGAGGAAGAGGGAAAGGTTCCAGGAATGGCGGTGGTGGCGATGGCTAAAGTAAAAGCAGTATACTAGGAGAAGTAGGTTCGCATTCGTTGCCCAACCAACTGCCACGCCTCCGTTTCTTGGTTGGAAATAATAAATTAAAAGGAAAAAAACAAAATGGTCGCCTGCTTCGCTTCGTCTTGGGTCAACGACTGGGTTGGTCAAAAGAGGCATCGCACAGGCACACACGGACACACCTACCTACCCACGATCTGGCACCAATCTCAAAGCATCCATGAAGAGCTTCGCAAAGAGCGAAGCGCACGCAGATGGCTATGGCCACGGTTTTTCTGACAAATTAGCCATTTTCAAAAAATTATTTCAAAACTAGACAGTGTAAAAAAAAAATTCATCGAAAAATAGACCACGGACTCAGTGCCAATGTCCTTAGCGCTGAGATAAGCCGTCACGGCGCCAACCGCCTTGATGCTGACACCCTGCCAGCGTGGCGGCCGAGCCGTTCCCCTGCCGACGTGGCAAGGATGTCAGTGCTAATTACCCTCGCGTTGAACCCTTCTCAGCGCTATTCCTTCCCACGCTGATCTTCAGCACTAAGCCACTCGTGCCCGGGTCACCCAACACTTCTCCTGTGTTAGGTAGCCTGCGAGCACTGAGTTGGCATAGGTCAGTGCCAGATGGAATGGTGCTGAGGTCCGTCCTCAGTGATATCCTAGTAGTGAGGGTTCAGCACCAGCCGTAATGGTACTAAGGTCGTATAGCTCAGCACCATTTACGCTGGCGCTAAGGTTGTTGCCCAAGCGAGGTTATGGCCACTACCTCAGCATCAACGCATATAGCGCTGAGGTTAGTTGTCTCAGCAGGTTAGTTGTTCCACGTTGACGGGGGATCGGCTCGGCCACCACACTGGTAGACGGCTAACCTCAGCGCCAACTACTTTGGCGCTAAGCCTCCATCCTATTTTTGGATGAATTCTTTTGTATGGTTAGTTTCGAAATAAGTTTTTAAAATGGCCAATTTGACAAAAATAAAGGGGGTGGAATTTTGGAGTTTAATCCTATAATTTTTTTTTTACTATGTAGCCTTTTGGATTAAAAAGAATAGCTGTCAAAAGTCCTATAATTTTCTTTTGATTGACTCAAAACATAAGAACTTTTAGAAAAATTATAACATAACCATCAACCTATTGGGAAAATGGGTCATTTGTGTCTACCTCTCTTCTTTCTCGTTGCACTCCATTCAAATTATCATTCCTTTTTTTTTTCTTTTTACGTTTTTCTATCCATATGATTTAAGGGGCTAGAACAATATAATCCTGTACTCCCTCCATTCCTTAATATAGGGCGCAACTGCTCCGGACGGCAATACCAAAGAGGCTTAACTGATTTTCTCAGGGTGACGCCTGCGACGCTTCACTCCTCCCGTGTGCATCGGCCTTTGCATGCATGCATGCAGCTCTTCGCATCCTTCCCCGCGAACGACCTACTATTTTGGCGCGTGAACGACCCCGCGAACACAAGAAACGAAACTCCACGCATTGAAAGCCTTTGCATGCATGCGCACATAAGTCGACCAGATTTCATATTTTTGTTGCATGTGCATATACGCCCTATATTCTGGGACATTTCAAGAAAACCAGTTGCGCCCTATATTAAGAAACGGAGGGAGTATTTTTTTTTCTTAAATTTCTTATATCCAAAGGAGCCCCAAATTCTTCACTCGCTAATCATAGTCATTCACAAGTGAGGAATAAAACAACAAAATCTTTGGCAAATGGTTATGAGATGTGGGATTGGGAAAGAAAAAAAATGGATGAATGACTAAGATTAAATAAGGTATAAAGAAATGATGGTTAGAATACAATATTACCCTTTGATGGATGAGATATTATTTCCCTATCCTATTTGTCAAACGAGCCCTACTAATTAATCTTGCAGTGATATGCGATGACATCATGATACCCATTTTCTGGCATTTACTAATGTGGTTTTGGGATTCATTTGCCCAACATACACCAACCCCAGCCCATATATCAGCAGAAAAAAGATTTACATAACAGCAAATCATGTTAATAAGAGCGTACGTGCTACTGATTGCAGCAACATCCCATATTGTTACAGTCCATTAGGGAAACGTCATGCAGAGCAACATGACACATTGACATGTATGCCAATTGCTAGATTTCATCTGCTACCCCATTTTCTGGCTAAGGCAGCATCAATACACCAGCATCCTCCTGCTTTACCTCTAGCAATGAAATTAGTCAACCACTAACTTAGTCACATATGCTGCCACCGGGAGCGGTTTCCTTGACTGTTCTCTCACAGCTTGCTTCTTAGTTCTTACCCGCGTCACTGTTACCTAGATGCAGAGCGAAGTCTTCATGATCGTCACAAAATGTTTTCCGGAGTCTCAGTGCAATCATGTTGTGGATTATTCAGGAATGCGAACATCTGCATGTTGGTCCTTCAAAATTGACCACCATGATTTAGCTGGGCTGGAATATGATTCATTGGGCATATGAATCTGTGGAGATAAGTTCCTGTGAAAAGAATTAGCATTGGGTTCACTCAGAAGTAGAACCAATCAAACTGGCCTAACTGGCTATACCAATCAAACAATAGATTAGAATCCTCGGCACAACATTTTCTTAAGCATTGAACCCTAGTGGATCCTAGCTCAGTATGAATTCATTACCAGTAATGGAAAAGTTGAATACCAGCACCTCACATTATACAGAAAAATGATTAATATAAAACACCAACTGTAGCCTTAGAATTATCTAGAATGAGTGAGACCCCCAGCAAAGGTAGATTGGAATTTGGACACAAGGAAGCTCAAGCCAAAAGGGTTGATCCTCTCTAAAAATCTGAAAGCCAGTCCATTTTCTATTAATACGATTGGCAGTGTGCTTCAAAAAATAAACGATGTTAAACTGTTCGATCAAGACCAAATGCACGGTATCTCAAACTTGTATTCAGGACAATACCAAAAAAAAAAAAAAAAATTCTGCTTATGCTTGGCACACTAGGTACCAGTTTGAGCACATTAAAGACCTAAAAGTAAATAACGGGTAAGTAGTACCTCAAGAATATTTCCCCTAGTAGTCTGCAACATTGTGTTGAATTATCCTGAGCTTTCCTTCCTGTGATTCAACATAAGCATCAGATATACCAATATTCATTCCATCTTTGATATTGACCTAACTTGTCACTCACCTTAGTCCCATAAACAAGACCTGCACCAGGGGAAGGATGAAAACATGCGACATTGACTTCATCTTCAGCACTAGGGATAACTCTTACAAGCTCCATGTCTGAACCTCTATACACCTATGGAAGTGCAATAAAGAAATAGTATTAGCCCATAGCCTTATATCCTGAAAGTATGAGGTCATTAGTCATTACTGCACATAAATCGTAACCCCACAGTTTGGTTCCATTATAAACTATTTTGACGTCAACTAATAATATCTTTAGCAATGTTTGGATTAGATTTATAACACAATGGTAATACTTCGTTCATATGAAAAATATATTTTCACGGAGTCAACATTATGGGACTATACAATGGTAAAGTAAAAGGAACACATGCGTACCAATATACAAATAGTGAAACTTGCCGAATAGCATTGACAAATCGGCTACAAATAGTCAGTAATGAACAAGCATAAAGCATGTGGTATGATCACTTACTGGGTCAGCAAACAGGTTGAATAGAAATGGCTGAACATCATCCAGTGTCTCTGGGCCACCAAGGTTTAATAAGAGTACTCCAACCTTTTCTTCAGCAGCATGTGAAGATACAACTCTGGCATTTTCATCAAAAGTAGTATATACATCTGCAGAGGTAGACCTAGCAGAAAGACTCTGTCTCTGCTTAAGCACTGGACTTCTGTGAACAGAACAAGAGGATACACTTGCTGCTAACTGTGAGGGTTTAACATTCCGGTGCAAGTTTTGCTCGTATTTGGTGGAAATGGCAAGATTTGTAGAAGTGGCTTTACCACATGACCTGTCAATGGTAGCAGCTATCAAAAATCAATAACAAGATGTATGGTTTGATGGTTAAAAAACATAATGATATTCTCATAGAAACATAGAATCAACCATGGTTGTCAAGTTGTAAAGTCGAGTTGAGGTACCCCTGGACCTATTTGTCGACTAGTCGATGACTTGGTCATGCAAAAGCAGGAGATACAATATATAGTCTTTACTACTATTATGCTGTATTAAGCACTGTATATAGTATAAACTATGGACTATGAAGTAGCAAGCAAGACATAATAAGTCAACAAGAAATAAAACTGAAGTACTAAACACAATAAGCTAATTGGCATAATGGATTGGTGATTTGCTATGACTAATCACAACTAATCTATGAGTAACCACGACTAGTCAAGCGACTTGCTATTTGGTCAAGTCGTGGCCCTCTAGTCAACTAGCTTGACCGACTTTACGACTAGTCTACAACTAATCGCGACTAGTCGGGCGACTTGATAACAGTGGAATCAACACATATCAGAAAGTCTGGTTAACTTAGCAATAACATCAAATGTATTGTGAATTCGCTTCAAATCTCAACTGACAGAAAATTTGATTTTCAACCATTTTTTATATATATATAACAGTAAAGTGCCTAGATTGAGCTTCACATCCTTCAGTGCTGTACACAGTCAATAAAAGATATGCCCCTTTCTTCAGTGGCGGAGCTAGGAAATTTTTCAAGCCCGGGCAAACTCAAATATATCTAGTATTTGCTACAATATTTCTAACTTTAATCCTTTCAAAACATAAAAATTCAATGGTGTATTTGCCAACGAGCCTGGGCGGCTGCCCATGCAAGCCGGGCGGTGGCTCCGCCCCTGCCTTTCTTCCAGACCATTTGAACCTTAGCATTCCTCTCAACCATTTGACAGACAAAATCATAATACTATGGCTTACTACCTCTAAAAGATACTAACTCAATAACACAATTTGGTTTTTGGAGTTTTGTCTTCGCCAGATTTGTAAGGAATGGAACTACTCATTAGGAGATCCAAATAGCTCATTAGTCCACGGATTCGTTACAGTATTTTTTTTTAATTCTAAGAAAAACACTATGAATCATGTTAACTACAGACTGGTAGATATCAAGGTGATATGCTATGGTACATGGAACACCGATTAAATTCTGAAATTAATTTTCTTTTCCTGAATATTTCCTACCAAATCATCACAAAAAGAGAACTAGTTGTTGCAACGATGTCTGAATAAAGCACCAGCCTCTACAGCACCTATCCCTCCGTTGAGATTACAGATCACCACTCCCAATAAAAAAACAGGGGAAATCACATATGCAATTAACTTTCTTCAAGACAAATTGAACATTCATTGTTCCTCCCACCCAACCATTTGATAGGCAAACCCATAGTACTACCGCTTACTGTCTCTAAAAGGTATCAACTCAAAAAAACACATTCTGATTTTGGAGCTGTAGACAGTAATCTTAGTCCAGTACAAATATACTAAGTTTTGTGTTCACCAGATGCTCAGAACTCACAAGGGAAGACTGTATTTGTTGAGAACAAAATTAAGCTAACATAAAGTGTTCGTTGAGGAGATCCAAATAACTGATTAGTCCACGGATTCATTGCAATGTTTTTGAACTAAAAAAAAAAAATCATTCTCCATCATATTGACTACAGACTGGTAGATATACTGATTTGCTTTCACTGAAAATTTAATCGTCACCCAAAAAAAAAGCAGTGATCTCAACAACACGCCTGAATAAATAAAAACCCCAGCAAGATCCAGTCCGCACCAAACCCCCCACCGAGAGATCACAGATCACCACCACTCACAAAGAAGGAAAGAAACAGGGGAAAAAAGGCAGAGAGCGCTTGGGATCAAGAAGCACTCACGTGAGCGAACCACCCTTCTTCCCCAGGAACCGCGGAGAGCACCTGGGATCAAGAACCCCGGAGCCGGAGCGGACGCACTCCATTGATCCTCCTCCCTGCAAGAAAAAGAAAACAAGAAGAAGGGGAAAGTCAAATCAAAACAAATCACACGGCAGCAAACATCAAGAAACCCCTCAGAAGAGAAAAAAAAAAGAAAAACACGAACCAATCAATCAACGGGGGAAGGGGGAAGGCGGCGGCGCGAACGCGCGAGCGAGGAGAGATCCGAGGGAGGAAGAGGGAAAGGTTCCAGGAATGGCGGTTGTGGCGATGGCTAAAGTAAAAGCAGTAGTAGGTTCGCATTCGTTGCCCAACCAACTGCCACGCCTCCGTTTCTTGGTTGGAAATAAATTAAAAGGAAAAAAACAAAATGGTCGCCTGCTTCGCTTCGTCTTGGGTCAACGACTGGGTTGGTCAAAAGAGGCATCGCACAGGCACACACGGACACACCTACCTACCCACGATCTGGCACCAATCTCAAAGCATCCATGAAGAGCTTCGCAAAGAGCGAAGCGCACGCAGATGGCTATGGCCACGGTTTTTCTGACAAATTAGCCATTTTCAAAAAATTATTTCAAAACTAGACAGTGTAAAAAAAAAATTCATCGAAAAATAGACCACGGACTCAGTGCCAATGTCCTTAGCGCTGAGATAAGCCGTCACGGCGCCAACCGCCTTGATGCTGACACCCTGCCAGCGTGGCGGCCGAGCCGTTCCCCTGCCGACGTGGCAAGGATGTCAGTGCTAATTACCCTCGCGTTGAACCCTTCTCAGCGCTATTCCTTCCCACGCTGATCTTCAGCACTAAGCCACTCGTGCCCGGGTCACCCAACACTTCTCCTGTGTTAGGTAGCCTGCGAGCACTGAGTTGGCATAGGTCAGTGCCAGATGGAATGGTGCTGAGGTCCGTCCTCAGTGATATCCTAGTAGTGAGGGTTCAGCACCAGCCGTAATGGTACTAAGGTCGTATAGCTCAGCACCATTTACGCTGGCGCTAAGGTTGTTGCCCAAGCGAGGTTATGGCCACTACCTCAGCATCAACGCATATAGCGCTGAGGTTAGTTGTCTCAGCAGGTTAGTTGTTCCACGTTGACGGGGGATCGGCTCGGCCACCACACTGGTAGACGGCTAACCTCAGCGCCAACTACTTTGGCGCTAAGCCTCCATCCTATTTTTGGATGAATTCTTTTGTATGGTTAGTTTCGAAATAAGTTTTTAAAATGGCCAATTTGACAAAAATAAAGGGGGTGGAATTTTGAAGTTTAATCCTATAATTTTTTTTACTATGTAGCCTTTTGGATTAAAAAGAATAGCTGTCAAAAGTCCTATAATTTTCTTTTGATTGACTCAAAACATAAGAACTTTTAGAAAAATTATAACATAACCATCAACCTATTGGGAAAATGGGTCATTTGTGTCTACCTCTCTTCTTTCTCGTTGCACTCCATTCAAATTATCATTCCTTTTTTTTTTCTTTTTACGTTTTTCTATCCATATGATTTAAGGGGCTAGAACAATATAATCCTGTACTCCCTCCATTCCTTAATATAGGGCGCAACTGCTCCGGACGGCAATACCAAAGAGGCTTAACTGATTTTCTCAGGGTGACGCCTGCGACGCTTCACTCCTCCCGTGTGCATCGGCCTTTGCATGCATGCAGCTCTTCGCATCCTTCCCCGCGAACGACCTACTATTTTGGCGCGTGAACGACCCCGCGAACACAAGAAACGAAACTCCACGCATTGAAAGCCTTTGCATGCATGGGCACATAAGTCGACCAGATTTCATACTTTTGTTGCATGTGCATATACGCCCTATATTCTGGGACATTTCAAGAAAACCAGTTGCGCCCTATATTAAGAAACGGAGGGAGTATTTTTTTTCTTAAATTTCTTATATCCAAAGGAGCCCCAAATTCTTCACTCGCTAATCATAGTCATTCACAAGTGAGGAATAAAACAACAAAATCTTTGGCAAATGGTTATGAGATGTGGGATTGGGAAAGAAAAAAAATGGATGAATGACTAAGATTAAATAAGGTATAAAGAAATGATGGTTAGAATACAATATTACCCTTTGATGGATGAGATATTATTTCCCTATCCTATTTGTCAAACGAGCCCTACTAATTAATCTTGCAGTGATATGCGATGACATCATGATACCCATTTTCTGGCATTTACTAATGTGGTTTTGGGATTCATTTGCCCAACATACACCAACCCCAGCCCATATATCAGCAGAAAAAAGATTTACATAACAGCAAATCATGTTAATAAGAGCGTACGTGCTACTGATTGCAGCAACATCCCATATTGTTACAGTCCATTAGGACAACGTCATGCAGAGCAACATGACACATTGACATGTATGCCAATTGCTAGATTTCATCTGCTACCCCATTTTCTGGCTAAGGCAGCATCAATACACCAGCATCCTCCTGCTTTACCTCTAGCAATGAAATTAGTCAACCACTAACTTAGTCACATATGCTGCCACCGGGAGCGGTTTCCTTGACTGTTCTCTCACAGCTTGCTTCTTAGTTCTTACCCGCGTCACTGTTACCTAGATGCAGAGCGAAGTCTTCATGATCGTCACAAAATGTTTTCCGGAGTCTCAGTGCAATCATGTTGTGGATTATTCAGGAATGCGAACATCTGCATGTTGGTCCTTCAAAATTGACCGCCATGATTTAGCTGGGCTGGAATATGATTCATTGGGCATATGAATCTGTGGAGATAAGTTCCTGTGAAAAGAATTAGCATTGGGTTCACTCAGAAGTAGAACCAATCAAACTGGCCTAACTGGCTATACCAATCAAACAATAGATTAGAATCCTCGGCACAACATTTTCTTAAGCATTGAACCCTAGTGGATCCTAGCTCAGTATGAATTCATTACCAGTAATGGAAAAGTTGAATACCAGCACCTCACATTATACAGAAAAATGATTAATATAAAACACCAACTGTAGCCTTAGAATTATCTAGAATGAGTGAGACCCCCAGCAAAGGTAGATTGGAATTTGGACACAAGGAAGCTCAAGCCAAAAGGGTTGATCCTCTCTAAAAATCTGAAAGCCAGTCCATTTTCTATTAATACGATTGGCAGTGTGCTTCAAAAAATAAACGATGTTAAACTGTTCGATCAAGACCAAATGCACGGTATCTCAAACTTGTATTCAGGACAATACCAAAAAAAAAAAAAAAAATTCTGCTTATGCTTGGCACACTAGGTACCAGTTTGAGCACATTAAAGACCTAAAAGTAAATAACGGGTAAGTAGTACCTCAAGAATATTTCCCCTAGTAGTCTGCAACATTGTGTTGAATTATCCTGAGCTTTCCTTCCTGTGATTCAACATAAGCATCAGATATACCAATATTCATTCCATCTTTGATATTGACCTAACTTGTCACTCACCTTAGTCCCATAAACAAGACCTGCACCAGGGGAAGGATGAAAACATGCGACATTGACTTCATCTTCAGCACTAGGGATAACTCTTACAAGCTCCATGTCTGAACCTCTATACACCTATGGAAGTGCAATAAAGAAATAGTATTAGCCCATAGCCTTATATCCTGAAAGTATGAGGTCATTAGTCATTACTGCACATAAATCGTAACCCCACAGTTTGGTTCCATTATAAACTATTTTGACGTCAACTAATAATATCTTTAGCAATGTTTGGATTAGATTTATAACACAATGGTAATACTTCGTTCATATGAAAAATATATTTTCACGGTATTATAATTTTATTAATTCCTACAAAAAGAATTACAATAGAAGCTAGTGGTCCAATTAAGCTTTGTCAAACTTATGTGTAGTAGAGTAAGAAACAAGAAGTATATTACATCCAATACAAAACACAGAAACAAGTATCATGAGAGCATCTGTATCAGCCTTCCTATAAAATGTTTAATGTTAAGTTCTAAATCATATCTACCTCCAAGACAGTGTACACAGGGATTGTGGTCTTGCCATCCATGAAAATGCCCCTCAGAAGTGAGTTATGACGACGACCATATGCCAGTAGTATGTGCTCTGATGTAGGTGAAAACTGCAGCGAATAAAAATATCATCATGCAGAACAGATTTCATATCACATCAGTCCAAAATTAAATGATCAGAACTACAGAATTGTCCACCAAAAGGGTTAGAGAACACGTCTTCACTGAACACACTTAAGTTCGATACAAAGTGTTAATGCTCTCAGAATGGAAGTGACTGCGGAAACTCATATTTGCCAACTCACACAAGCAAGTACACAACTACCTCAAAAGTATTAATGGTCACACCTACAAAAAAAAGTGGAAAGAAAATGACCTGAATGGAAGTTAAGCAATGGGCTGCCCTTATTGCCCGGGACACAAGAACTGTCCCAAACCTACAAGGAAATCACAAAAGCAATAAATGACTTCACTAGTCAATTTACAGACACTGGCAGATAAAAATCAAATAATAAAAAAATAGCATCGAGAAAACATACGTTTCCTCCTCAAGAGAATAAACACGAAGCTCATAAATAACTCGACGAGAGGGGAGAGGGTGGCGAGTTGGTGATGTTCCAGCCCCAGTTGAATCATACTGTACAGGCGATTGGCTCACATGCTCACCAACTTCTGTTTGAGGCAGTAAGCATGCAACACAAGCTACCAAAAAACGCCCACAGGGGGAAAAATGGGTGCCCATTTCACTGCAGCAATTAATAAGTTCAGATTCTCAAATCTCAGCAGCAGCACAAAATTTATCAACCATGATAAAAGCGCAACTCAAATGCACCAATTCAGATAAATATACATTTGTGCATTAATTGTTTTATTAGTTACTGTCACATGGTTGTTGCTGCCTACCACTAGCACAAGAAAATAGCAACGATTTTTAGTTTAATACATCAAAATCATTAGCAAATAATAACAGGAAAAGATTGGCACTTTGTATTACACAATAAAGCAGAGGAAAGAGGAGGAATGCCAAAGTGTACCTGCAAAGAACAGCATGAGAGATTGTCAAGCAGCATGCCTCAGGTGCTAACACAGCACAAGGGTTGTCAATGTTATGCCGCCATATTCTAAGTTTCACTGTACAGGGTAATTCAGCACCGTCTCCAGCAAACAGTGACGTAGCAAATTCTGACCCAATACCTAATGAGACAACATTAACACGAGCTTCACCATTTTGAGCACCTTGAAGCGAACTCCCTGCTCCACCAGGTACAGAGGCCAGCATATGACGGTGTTTACTTAGCCCTCTCAAACTGTCCGTAGTAATTGGAATTGATGATGAAGGCCCTACACGTTCAAAACTGTACATGTTTGATGATTCATTCATCACATTATCAGTCCCAGCAGTGCCACCGATAGGTAAGTCTCCTATAACCTCATTGTTAGGAAGTGTTGCACGCAATCCTGTACGGTTTTGTGCCATCAACCAACCCTGGAGAAAAGGCAGTTCCCAGCTATGTGATCCACCAGTGTAATTATTATGGTGATGTCCGGCCTCTACGTCTCTTAGGAACATTTGAACATCTATTGTATTTGAAGAGGCGAACAAATCCATTGGCATACTATTTGGAACATCAATTCTTGAATGTGCAGGCATTTCTGGATTTGGCGTATCACTGCTCAGGTCAGAAACTTGTCTTATATCAATCCTGTGAAGATCAGCAGCAGCACTACTGTTGTGAAATCTTGAGCTATTCTGCCAACTGGGAGTATGCATTTCTATTCTATTTTGATAAAGATGCAGAAACTTCATCATCATAATTATTCACCCCAGGTTCTCCAGGGCATACATCCATAGGTGTAACCATATGGCCAGCCTGTTGAGTTTCAGAATCTGATGGCTGCTGCACATCGGATGAACCACTAACCCAGTCATTGCGAAGCAGACATATGCTTCCATCATCTCTGACATATGCAGGCCAGATCAAGCACGGTGATGAAAACCTAGACTCAGAGTATGGACAACATGCGGAGTTCATGATTGCAAAAAATACAGCCGAAGGCGAGTTTGAATAGCCAGAAGATGTTGCATGGGTCAGTTCTGAATCAGCAGAATCAAGATTGTTAACCTGCAAGTGAACCTTGGGGTGAGATTAAACATCAACACTAGGACAGGGAGACACGGAGAAAATTAGAAAACTAATATAAATAAATCATCAATTCAGAGAGACATATTCTACCTCTGCAGTCAGTAGATACGGAGACCCATTGGGATGAAATTGAACAGCTCTCAGTGAACGGCGAGTTCTTAATATCATTGGTGGGGTAGAAGCTTCATCTCGTTTATTGTAGTCCCATATGAACAGCTGAAATGTATTTCAAAATTTAAACTTTAACAGTTACTGATGAAGTACAGAACAGAACGATCCATAGAAAGTTCATTTGTTTAAACATCTCACTTTGTGCCCTGAAGCAACCGCCAGAAGCTCCCCCTTTGCATGAAATGCAATTGATGCAATTTGCTTATCTGCCAACAGAATGTAAAAAATAATTACAATTGTTGCTTTAGAAATGCTCATGAATAGAGAAGAAAAACAATGAGTCCATTAAGAGATATTACAGAAGAAGTGTGATCCAATGCAACGGGAGGTTTTAGCATCCCATAGACAAACTTCATTATCCAAACTTCCGCTAGCAACGATATCAGGATGTAATGGATGATATCTAACCTACATTGCAACAATAATTTCTTATGGCAAGTAATAAAAAAGTGAAACAAAATTCAACATTGTTTTTTTTTTTTGTAAAACATTTTTCTGAATTAACAGTTTGTACATAGGGGGAAAACAGCAAGAAGGACACATAGATAACAAACTGTTGTTATTTAAGCAAGTGATCGTTAAGGAAACACTAAAAACCAAACTAGTATTAGTGTTAATTCTTTTAGAAGTGCTTAAAGAGCATCTCAGAAAATGAAGTACACTAGGAAAAACAATTGCCAGTTTTAATAGACATACCACCCATGGAGTGCGCCGATGTCCAAGCAACACTTTCAAACATTTCCCAGTTTGGCAATCGATTATTTTAACAGTATGGTCACCACTGGAGAAAAGTGTAGTTAGTCTAAGTTTTTTTCCGTTCAGAACATATATTCAGCATATCCTTTAGCTTACTGTGTGGATGCAAGTGTTCTCCCATCCGGACTGAATGCAGCTGCAATGGTTGACCTTGGAGCAGGCAGGAGAAGACAATACCTGGCAGACCACCGATGCAAGGATTGTGATTCAGCCCTGTAAAAAGGTAAGGTTTAGGATGCATGCTCAATCAGATAGTAGTAGTAAAATCAACGGTTCAAGTTTATCTTTAAATATAAAGTACTCATCTTGGTTAAAAAAGAAATCTGACTTACCAAGAAAAAAGATCATGTCTAGCATCTGTAACCCAAAATGCTAACTCAATTGAACCAGTAGCACATTCTGGAGATCCAGACCAAATATTTTTAGCTTGGTGTTTTGTCCGAGGAGAGATCTCCCGTTGAGCTAATAGATGATAAATATTTCTGAGGATAGTAAAGAAAATAAAAGTCACACTCTACATCATGCCCCACAACCTAAAATGAATAAAAAATAATGGTACATTAGCATTTAATTACCTTTTCCCCAGTCTTCTTGGCGGCGATGATTCATATCTAGAAACTGAACAAGAAACTGATTCTGGAGCTGAAGTGTTTTTTGAGCCTTCTATCCAACTTTCAGTCATTTCAAGCATTAAAAATTCCTCACCTATTATAAATTAACAAAATGAATTAAAAATAGATACAACTTTAATCTGTTAATTTTTTTAACGCGATGCCATATAAAATAAAGCAAATTTGAAGTAGCATTGGAAAAAAAACATGATACAGTTGGATTGGACCGTACATCGAATTTCCACGTTTACACCAAAAGTGTGCTTACAAAAGCATACAAACATTTCAAAGTTCAAACAGAAGGCGTTAAATACTGTTCCATATGAGAACATATTGCAAGGAGTTCAGTAAATAGTTTCTAATTTCATGTGATTAAAAAAGCAAATAGCAATTGAATTTCCATTTTGCACTGCAGGCTTTTCAGAAGTACTTATGCTTTTAATAGCGGACATCTCAGATATACAGTTAGTTAGAAGGATACTCTTAGGGTGATAACACTAAAATGTTTAATACATATTCTGTCAATGATTTGTTTACATAGCATATAGTCCCATAGTCTCACATCTATAAATGTGCCCCTCACATTGTACTAAGTTCATTTGATTCTGATACATTCAAACACTGATGCACCATGGCACATACAAATCATTAACATTTAAGAGATAAAACTATTTTATCCACATCTACGATAAGATTGTAGCATACAATATACAACAACTATTGTCCTTGGTTATACACCGGTGAAGGAGTCCTTACATACATGGTAAGAAGGGAAGCTTTGAACGACAATGTAGAGTGAATATCTGGAAAACTTTAGGAAGGCATAACACACGAACTTACTTTCACAAGTTTATAAGTCCTACATATTACCATATATAGGAAAATAGCTCCGTCGCATATACTGGTCCGCACATATGAGAGACGAACTTAAATGTGGAGAACCGTTGATCAACAACACCGATGGAATCAGAATATTGATGGGGTATGGGAAACCTATTGCGATCTGCATAGAAATCTATAACAGGTCATAATGCTATGCCTATTTAGCTGCACGCGTAAGCAGGAATGACCTAACATGGAACATGGATGTTCAATTGAACAAAGGAACCTCCAAATTTTTCTGAACAGTAAACGGCAGTTCACCGTGCAGAAACCAAACCAAATGGGGGTTGGAGCATCTTGTTCTCTCCCTAGCAGATGCAGGATTTTGTCACCGGAAACGGCACCGAGCATATATATCCTCAACGAGAAACCCCACCTCCAAACTCAAAACGTTGGCATTCCTTTCCCCAACTTTACATGACATCTTCTCACCGAACCCAATTCTTGCCAAATACTACGACGCTAGGATGGTTCATGCATCAGACACCCATTGTCATAGCGCCATTCTACAGATGGCCAAATTCGATTCTAGAAAAACTGACAAAATCCAATTCGAAACTACATGCGCAATCGACACCCAAGGATAGGCATGAATTCCCGAATCAACAAAAAAGAAAAAAAGAAGTTGCATAGGATTGAACCATACGTGGAGCCTGGAGTGGGTGGGGGCGTCGAGCCGCCGAGCC
>CM020180.1:16907384-16935728 GCA_009805545.1 Oryza longistaminata | reverse complement strand
CATGCGAGCCGTGGCCGAGCAGCGGGGGTGCTACGACGGGCGGTGGGCGCGGCGCCGTGGCCCTCGACGCAGGGCGAGGATGTAGCCGGCGGCGGCGGCGGGGACTCGGTTGGGAGCGGAGGAAGGGGGGCGGAATAGGGAAGCGGGGGCAGTTTTGTGAATTTACTCAAATATTAATGACCTGTAAGCTACAACCATCATAAGTTTTTAAGTTTCACCATAAAAAATAAGCATGGCATAGCATAACAGAAACCTTGATTTGATATTGTAGAAGTACAATACAGACGCAATCTACGATATAGGTTGTAGGAAAATTTTGTTCTTCCTCTCTTTAGGTTCCTTTGTGACGCAAATACTTCCTCCGTTTTAGGTTATAATACGTTTTTGGCTTTAGTTTTGACCAAGTTTATAGAGAAAAATAGTAACATTTTCAATCCAAGATAAAAAATCATGCATTTTTTCTTCATTTCAAAGGAGGTCCTAGTTTTGGCTCTTTGAACGCCGTCTTGTTTCTTTAGGCGAATCAATTTTGTTTTGGCTCTCAATTGTACTAGTCCCTCTGTCAAGACAAAACAAAAATAACAAAAACAAAATTAAGTGTTGAAAAAGATTGCTTTCTAAATGTTTAACAGTAAAACCACATATTACACCACTCTGGTATCTCAGCGTGTGGATACCTGATCTCAGTAATTTTGAGCTATGTAATTTCAGTTGAACAGATCCCAATATATCGAACAAAGTCTAAAAAAAGGAATCAATTTAGTCTTATTGACAATGTGGCCGATTTCTTGCGGCGTGTAAACTTTGTTTGAAGACATGCCATTTGTAAACCCCACAGAAATCTTCTTATCCAAACCCCACATAAATCTTCTTATCCAGTGTTACATATTTACATGTGTAAATAGCTAACTAGTGTTCAAAACCAGTAAATATAAATGCTAGCTGTACATAAGGGGTACTACTGTTCATGTGACCAAACAGGACACAGCTGCTATGTCCAGTAAAAGAAGGCTCAAACAAAAGAGGACAAAATGTTGTTATGCAGCGGGTCCGACAAGTGTTCAACAAGGTTCTGAATAGGACCCTTGCCAGTTACAGCTGCCTGGATGTAGAAGCCGAGCCATGCAACCATTGCCAGGCGACCGTTCTTGATCTCCTTCACCTTTAGATCTTCGAACGCGACTGGATCTTTGGAGAGCCCCAAGGGATCGAAGAGTGCTCCTCCCGGGTAGTTTATGTCGCCCGGAAGATATAATCCCAAGGGTTCTAGAGCCTCAATCCCACAGTACCTTGCATATTCTGGACCAACCTAATAAATCATGGGGCGAAAAAACCGTTATCAAATGCGCTGAATCATTGGAAAAAAAGAACTAACAAGAGAATGATGTAACAGCAGAATAATCCTACAATACTGATGAATATACGTGAGGTGACTGTTGACAACTCCAAAGTGTTTGAAGAAGTACACAAGGAAGAGAAAAAGAAAGTACATGATTAAAAGAAAAAAAAAACATTATGTTACCATCAAAAGGGCCTGACAGATAGCGATGACAATGACACCCTGACCACCAGCGATTCGGAAACCAGGAATCCCAAGGTAATCAAGAGTGTCACCCTGTAAAATTAACTCATTGGTTAAATGAAACAAATTAACACAACTAAGAAATAATCAATTTCCTTATCCAGCTTGCCATTTTTGTTGGTAGAGCATGCAAATCTGTTCACTGGCAACAAGAGTTACATATCTAGTTTGTTTCCAAGCTGAACTGTATGTCAAAGGAACAAACAGAAATTCCAACAAAAAAAATCTGAAAGGTCCACATGCCTGGCAAGTGAGAACAATTGGTGGGATGTTTAGTCCTATATTGCTAGTCTAGATGGAAGGAGTACAATCTATAAGGATGGGCTATTAGACATGCAATTAGCACTGATCTGATGGTTTATTTTGATCTGACGGTCAATTGTGTGCTAAATGAACTGAGGCATGGATATTTGAGTAGTATAACACTGAAACTTACCTGAAGTTTTGCGTAACCAACTTTCCACCAGACAGGCTCGACAAAATGGACTACTCCAAAAAGATCTAATAGTTCAGGAACAACAACACCAAGAGCAGCAAGCATGGCCCACCGACAATGCAAGATCTCAAAGCTGCAGACAAGATCATCAGTGAAAATGAGGAGTTGAAATTGTGAAAAAGAAGAAAGACACAAGCTACAACAAGAGAAGTTCAGATCACGATGTCACAAGAAACTTTGGGTTTTCAGGAGCTACTGCAAACAACATTACAAAAAGACTTGATTCAGTTAACTCACTGTTACAATTTAGAAGGCATAATAATATTGCTACTTTCAATACTCCTAGTACCCAATTATCACGTAGGTGGTCCAGCCTGTCAATACCAGTTTCTGGTACACAAAGTAAATGATTTACTATTATAAGCTATACACGCACTGGAGCAGATTAACCCTGAAAAAGAGACATGGACATCACCAGAAACAGAACCTTATCCATTATTGAACATATGCATTCTATGTACATTCAACAGTATGGGTCTCTATTCTAACATAGAGGAACCTCGGGGAAAATGAAACTCAAAGACACAGATAGCATATTTTTATGCAGCTATTTTAGTCTAAAGTATGAGGAGCAAAGTGGAGCACAAAGACATGAGTATATAAAAATTAAATCATGTGAAACATGTTCTTATAATTTCTTTAAAAAATGATCCAGCTTCTACATAAAAGAAACAAGTTTTATTTGTATATTGTACATCTGCATGAGCAATCTCATGCAAAGCTATCAAACAATCTTGTAGACAACAAGCTCTTTGTACACGTTAAAAATAAATCAGGATTGGTGCATGGAAAGCTATTTTGCAGTACTAAAGGAAGCGTGACAATTGTTGGCATTTAACAGTTGAGTACATTGCTACCATCTAGAACAGACAAACTAGATAAGTGCAATATGCAAATTGACATCAGATACTAACTAGCATTATTTTACTTCTTGGAAGGAAATATACAAACACAGGACTGAATACAATGTGGAGCAGATAAACTAGATAGTTGCAGTTTGCAAGCTGCCATCAGGCCCTAACCAGTACTCTTCTATTTTTTTTTTAATTTGCAAAGCAATACTATAAATTCTCAAATGTAAATGGATCAGAAAATTTCAACAGTGACATACTTGAAGTAGTTTGCGAAAGCAACGGGATCCCTGCCCAGGCCTGCAATATCGAACCCGTAATCGCCAGGGTACTCTCCGGTGAGATGCGCCGGGTACTCGTACGGCACGGGGCCTAGCCACCGCGGCCGTTCATCCCCATACCACGAGCTTCAAAAGCAATCGAATAACTAAATAAGTTACAAACTAGCATGCTATAAAGCAGCGTGGGAGATTATATTTTGCATCGGGCTTTAATTTTTGAGAGCAAATATCACACACAACATGCTGACGTAATTGCACATGGCATATTTTATTTTGATATATTGATTTATTCTACAAATGGCGCATTAATGTGACTTTCCTCACTATTTCAGCTTCTCTCTTAATTTCAACATAACATAAATCACGTAGCATTTCATCTTTGGATTCAAATGATAAAACTCTCATAGCTTCATGCGTTTGTCTCAACATTGCTTTGGTCAAGAATGTGTTGTGCCAATTTCCAGCCACCTGAGGAGACTGACATGGATACAAAAATTGAGTAATATATGGGCATAAAATGTGGAGTACGTAGAAATTGTCTGGGGGCGTCCATCTTCTTATACATTGCACCCTTTCCTCTTATTTATGTGTTGATTCCTATGGCTGCTACAGTTTCAACACTGTGCAGGTTGAAGCTAGTCCAGACAATAACACAAGAAGAGGCATCGGATCAACTCGGGCATATACATACAAGTCATATTTGCATTTAGTATAAAAAAGGATGCATATTTCACGCTTGGATGTTTGAATATTTCATCCGACAAGTAAAAAAAGAATTCCTAGCTAATTACAAACAAAAGAACAAAAGGAATTTGCAATTTCATACCAGATGAAAGTGTTGTGCATCTGAACAATGAACATATATGATGAAATCCCAGGCATGCATACTGCATTCACTAGGGATGAAAATGAGAAAATATTGACAAACCAATGCAAAGGTCACCAGTGTGGAAAATACCAAATACTATCCCCTCGGTCATTTGATATATGGTTCTGAGGCTCATATATAATGCATATATTGGATACAAATTTCTAGTCTTGAATGAATAATATTGTGCTGAAAACTCAAATTAGTATTTGCAGGCAGACATTGAACTGAACTTTATACCGCTTAATTTGCTTACGATGCACAAGAAGAGGCATACTTGTGCAACTAATCATGGCATTATGGAAAGAATAAATAAGGAAAATGCTGTGCAAAGTTGATCAAGTACAATGTCTTCCATGGTTTTCTATGACCTGACCGAAAACAACATATAACTTAACAAGCTGATGGATCAAGCAATAGTAAGATAATTCAATTGCCTGGATCAAGCAGCGACCAGATAATACAACTGGCTGGTTCAAAACTACTCCCAGTGCTCTCAACTCTGTGATGATTTCAGCTGAACCAATGTACCATGTATATTTATGAAAAGGATACCTAAACCTTTTATGAGGCAGGGCCCAGCTGAAATTCAAAATGTAACAGAGTCTCTAATAAATCTGTAGAAATACACCTAAAAGTGATTCATAAACTACAAGGACAAGTAGTAAAAATCATGCAAAGGTTGGGCTGAATAGCCTCATCCAACATTGAGTTCTTCTTGAGAGCATTAAATTAATTAAGACACTCACAAATCACAATGTGAAGCCATAACATGCTTTGAGAACATTTTACATTTCAACTCATGATGGCATAAAGGCAAAAATAAACACAGTCGCCACTCATCTCATTATTGCAAGAAACAGATATACATAAGCACATAACTCCTATGAAAAAGCAGTGAGTAATGAGATTGTCATACGTACATGAGCGGTGCATGATATACATCCACTTTCTAGTTAGAGTTTGTAATCACATTTCAGTTATCCATCTACTAAGTACTGGCAAGCGCCTGTTGTATCTTATCAGCGACAATCGTTGCAA
Source organism: Oryza longistaminata (assembly GCA_009805545.1). NCBI lineage: Eukaryota > Viridiplantae > Streptophyta > Magnoliopsida > Poales > Poaceae > Oryza > Oryza longistaminata. The sequence continues at coordinate 16,930,609 of CM020180.1, read as the reverse complement.
CGATTGCTGGTGAAAACCTCTCAACCATATCCTCCCTTGCCTTCTTACCTTTTCTCCTCGCTTCTTCTCGATCACTGAATACATGTCTCATCAAAGTCCTCAGCCGATCGACAGATGGCTCAGCACAGAGATGACCCTTAAATGGCCCTTCTGTGACCTCAGTCAGCCTGTCAATGTCCAATGGGTACCCATTCTCCTCATTCAAGTACTCTGTTGGACCTGACCAATTCGTCACAATCACCGGCAGTTCCATGGACATGGCTTCGACCACCGGCCTGCCCCACCCCTCACCACGGGATGGTAGCACAAAGGCATCCGCAGCCTTGTACAACCTTGGAAGAGCAGATTGTGGGATATGCTCATCGATCAGCCGAACTTCTGCCCATCCATCCATAGGCCTCTCAATGCTGGAATCTTTGACGAAGCTACGGATTTTCCTATCGAAGTCTGTGTCAGAGTGGTAGGCATTGATCAGTAGGTAAAGCGCAACATCATCAGCTCCAGAGAACTCCTGCAAGAAAGCTCTGAGCAGCACATCCCACCCCTTCCTCTGCTCCCATTTGAACACACTGAGGAACACGAAGCCTTTCCCTTTGGAGTTAACAGGGTCCAATCTTGAATCATCAGGCACCATCACAGGCACACCAATTGGCAAAGGAATGGCGGCGTGCTTCGCCGGATCGAAGAATCCTACATCCACAGCCTGCACAACCTTGACGACCTTGGAGGGATCCACCCCGCTCTTCACGAACGTCGACACGTGGAATTCCGTCGGCACCCAGACGGCGTCCATCTGGTTGCACCGCCTGACGTGCTCCGGCGAGACGCGGTCAGTCTCAAACATTGTGCGTCCTACGACGAACGCTGGCTCGTCGTAGCCGGTGGGCGGGCAAGGCAGGGACTCGTACATCGGCGGGTACCACGCGCCAGGCTCGCTGTGGCACACAACGACGGCGCGGGAGAGCTCGCACCGCGCGGTGGCGAGCCTGTAGGCCATGTTCTTGGACTCCTCGGGCAAGCCGAGCCAGAACTCCGGCGACTCCAGGTCGCCGTGGTGGGCGATAGCGAGCGTGAAGTTCGCGGCGGCAGCGTCTGCGGCGTGTTCCTCAAGCGAGGCGACGTAGGACCAGGCCTCGGAGCAGTAGCCGCCGCCGGAGGCGAAAGGGGCCATCCATAGAACACATGGTGGGCGTCGCGCGTCGGGCGAGGTGCCGGACGGGGGACCTCTCTCTTTCGAGCGGAGGAGGGAGGGATTTGGCCCGAGGAGGGCGCGGAGCAGGCGGGGGAGAGGATTGGGGGAGGTGGCGAGGAGGACGGCGACGGCGACGGCGAGGAGAGCCGGCACCGAGAGGAGGCGGCGGCGGTGGGGTTTGGGTTTGGGTTTGGGTTCTGGAGGGGGCGTTTGGATCGGAGAGCCAGGCATGGCGAGTGGGAGGAGGAGGAGGAGGAGGAGGCGGCTGGGTTGGCCTTGGCCACCGGCGGCGAGCTCACTCCTATCCTCGGCGGCGAGACAGATCGGCAGGTGGCGAGGCCCAGCACGAACAGCAGAACGGTGGCAGTGAAGGAGACTATCGATCCAAAATTGGGTTTCGTAAAATTTTGCATATGTGCCATCTTAAAAAAAAACTCTAAAATACTAACACGGAAATTGGTTTCCATAAAATAGTACTCTCAATTAGATCATTTTCGTCAGTATGCCATCCTATACTATTTTGCTCTTAGGTTGTTTTCTCCTCCCTTAGAAACTGGAAAAGCTTGTCGGCCACCACCATACGCCATGTCTGCCCCCAACTGCTCGCCCGCCCATCGTCTTCTTCTCAATGACGTCTTACGACATCTTGGACATCATCGACCGCCATCACACAAAGCGCCAACCCAAATCATTGTCTTTCCCATGACACGATGTTCTAGTCTCCTCCGGCTCGTCGCACATTGACGTTTTGGTCTCCTCCGGCTCGTCGCACATTACAGCAGCGTTGGCCTGAGCGTTGGCGGCGTCCTTGTCTTCTGCGAAGGCAATACATAAGTACGTAACTCCTATGAAAAAGCAGTGAGTAATGAGATTGTCATACGTACATGAGCGGTGCATGATATACATCCACTTTCTAGTTAGAGTTTGTAATCACATTTCAGTTATCCATCTACTAAGTACTGGCAAGCGCCTGTTGTATCTTATCAGCGACAATCGTTGCAACGATTGCTGGTGAAAACCTCTCAACCATATCCTCCCTTGCCTTCTTACCTTTTCTCCTCGCTTCTTCTCGATCACTGAATACATGTCTCATCAAAGTCCTCAGCCGATCGACAGATGGCTCAGCACAGAGATGACCCTTAAATGGCCCTTCTGTGACCTCAGTCAGCCTGTCAATGTCCAATGGGTACCCATTCTCCTCATTCAAGTACTCTGTTGGACCTGACCAATTCGTCACAATCACCGGCAGTTCCATGGACATGGCTTCGACCACCGGCCTGCCCCACCCCTCACCACGGGATGGTAGCACAAAGGCATCCGCAGCCTTGTACAACCTTGGAAGAGCAGATTGTGGGATATGCTCATCGATCAGCCGAACTTCTGCCCATCCATCCATAGGCCTCTCAATGCTGGAATCTTTGACGAAGCTACGGATTTTCCTATCGAAGTCTGTGTCAGAGTGGTAGGCATTGATCAGTAGGTAAAGCGCAACATCATCAGCTCCAGAGAACTCCTGCAAGAAAGCTCTGAGCAACACATCCCACCCCTTCCTCTGCTCCCATTTGAACACACTGAGGAACACAAACCCTTTGCCTTTCGAGTTAACAAGGTCCAATCTTGAATCATCAGGCACCATCACAGGCACACCAATTGGCAAAGGAATGGCGGCGTGCTTCGCCGGATCGAAGAATCCTACATCCACAGCCTGCACAACCTTGACGACCTTGGAGGGATCCACCCCGCTCTTCATCAAATGACTTAATATGAAACAGATGGAGTAGTACTTATACTTGTAGATACCACCTTCCTTTGTCCCAAGATATTGGGTGTGTTTAGTTCACGCTAAAATTGGAAGTTTGGTTGAAATTGGAACGATGTGATGGAAAAGTTAGAAGTTTATGTGTGTAGGAAAGTTTTGATGTCATGGAAAAGTTGAAAGTTTGAAGAAAAAGTTTGGAACTAAACAAGGCCATTGTTACCTACTCCCACTGTCGCAATAAAAAACGAATCTATGATTGGATGTGACGCATTGTAATACAACGAATCTGGATAGAAGTATGTCCAAATTCATAATTGTAGAATATGTCACATCCAGTACTATGTTAGTTTTTTATGAGACGGAGGGAGTACATGATAAGCTACTTTTAGGCCCAGTTCGATACTTCGATCTCCCATTTTGGAGATTGATTTTTGTTGCTAACAAAACGATAAACCTTATTAGCACATGATTAATTAAGTTTTAGCTATTATAAATTTGAAAAGTTGATTTATTTTCTTTTTTAAACAACATCTATATAGAAACCATTTTATAAAAAAAAAGCATCATTTAACAGTTTGAAAAGCGTGCTAACGGAAAACGAGGAAATTGAAGTTTGGAGTTGAAGAATAGAACGGGGCCTTAGAGTTTATTCAGATTCGTAATACTAAAATAAAATCACATCCTATACTATGGTGGTGTTTGAAACTTATGTTGATAAAGATGAAGATTAAGTATTTTACGTAAAACGAGATGGTATTAACGTAGGATTAATTGATTTTTAATTATTATAAACGTGAAAAATATATTTATCTGATATTTTAGAGTGACTTCCATATAGAAAGTTTTTACACGAAATATACCATTTAGCGGTTTGAAAAGCATGTCACGAATATCTAAATTTTCATTCAACTTTTATGGGAGAAAAAAAGGGGCCTATGTAGCAATATTTTAGAAACGGATGTAATAGCGTAGAAAATAGATCCCTTTATTTTCTGATGCGATACCTTGAAAGTTGAGGGAAATCACATTATGGGGCATTTGCATAATATCAATATATCAAATTAAAATACGCGCGATATGTGATTGCGTCAGTAAGCGGCTAAAGATTGGAACGTACCTCTCCGGCTCTCTGTACCAAGAAAAGCTAACTTGTGTCTATGTTTATAGCTAAAAGTTAGTTTTTTTCCATAAGATAGATAGTGTATATCACTCCCAACCAAAGAAATGTTGATGCAATTGGATGAAGCTATGAGAGCGAGAGCAGTATAACTAAATAAGTTACAAACTAGCATGCTATAAAGCAGCGTGGGAGATTATATTTTGCATCGGGCTTTAATTTTTGAGAGCAAATATCACACACAACATGCTGACGTAATTGCACATGGCATATTTTATTTTGATATATTGATTTATTCTACAAATGGCGCATTAATGTGACTTTCCTCACTATTTCAGCTTCTCTCTTAATTTCAACATAACATAAATCACGTAGCATTTCATCTTTGGATTCAAATGATAAAACTCTCATAGCTTCATGCGTTTGTCTCAACATTGCTTTGGTCAAGAATGTGTTGTGCCAATTTCCAGCCACCTGAGGAGACTGACATGGATACAAAAATTGAGTAATATATGGGCATAAAATGTGGAGTACGTAGAAATTGTCTGGGGGCGTCCATCTTCTTATACATTGCACCCTTTCCTCTTATTTATGTGTTGATTCCTATGGCTGCTACAGTTTCAACACTGTGCAGGTTGAAGCTAGTCCAGACAATAACACAAGAAGAGGCATCGGATCAACTCGGGCATATACATACAAGTCATATTTGCATTTAGTATAAAAAAGGATGCATATTTCACGCTTGGATGTTTGAATATTTCATCCGACAAGTAAGAAAAAAACTCAAAACTAATTACAAACAAAAGAACAATAGGAATTTGCAATTTCACACCAGATGAAAGTGTTGTGCATCTGAACAATGAACATATATGATGAAAGACCAGGCATGCATACTGCATTCACTCGGGATGAAATCATGAAAATGAGAAAATATTGACATACCAATGCAAAGGTCACCATATGGTTCCGAGGCTCATATACAATGCATATATTGGATACAAATTTCTAGTCTTGAATGAATAATATTGTGATGAAAACTCAAATTAGTATTTGCAGGCAGACATTGAACTGAACTTTATACCGCTTAATTTGCTTACGATGCACAAGAAGTGCAAATAAGGAAAATGCTGTGCAAAGTTGATCAAGTACAATGTCTTCCATGGTTTTCTATGACCTGACCGAAAAGAACATATAACTTAACAAGCTGGATCAAGCAATTGTCAGATAATTCAAATGTCTGGATCAAGCAACGACCAGATAATACAACTGGCTGGTTCAAAACTACTCCCTGTGCTCTCAACTCTGTGATGATTTCAGCTGAACCAATGTCACGCCCAGAAATTTAGCCCAAATTTCCAGACTATTTTGTGTATTAAATCCCTGTCCAGGACCAGCCAGGGTACACAAAACGACAAGTAATATACAGTTCCAAACGTAAATAAAGCGTAAAATACTTACAGAAGAGGCACTTAGTCCTCACACCGAAACAAAAGCAGCAGCAGCGAAAAAGGCGATCCTAGCGGGGCTTCAGCTCCACTCCACAGGCAAAACTCAACTGGGGTCTGAGCCTTGGTCAAGCACATAACTCCTATGAAAAAGCAGTGAGTAATGAGATTGTCATACGTACATGAGCGGTGCATGATATACATCCACTTTCTAGTTAGAGTTTGTAATCACATTTCAGTTATCCATCTACTAAGTACTGGCAAGCGCCTGTTGTATCTTATCAGCGACAATCGTTGCAACGATTGCTGGTGAAAACCTCTCAACCATATCCTCCCTTGCCTTCTTACCTTTTCTCCTCGCTTCTTCTCGATCACTGAATACATGTCTCATCAAAGTCCTCAGCCGATCGACAGATGGCTCAGCACAGAGATGACCCTTAAATGGCCCTTCTGTGACCTCAGTCAGCCTGTCAATGTCCAATGGGTACCCATTCTCCTCATTCAAGTACTCTGTTGGACCTGACCAATTCGTCACAATCACCGGCAGTTCCATGGACATGGCTTCGACCACCGGCCTGCCCCACCCCTCACCACGGGATGGTAGCACAAAGGCATCCGCAGCCTTGTACAACCTTGGAAGAGCAGATTGTGGGATATGCTCATCGATCAGCCGAACTTCTGCCCATCCATCCATAGGCCTCTCAATGCTGGAATCTTTGACGAAGCTACGGATTTTCCTATCGAAGTCTGTGTCAGAGTGGTAGGCATTGATCAGTAGGTAAAGCGCAACATCATCAGCTCCAGAGAACTCCTGCAAGAAAGCTCTGAGCAGCACATCCCACCCCTTCCTCTGCTCCCATTTGAACACACTGAGGAACACGAAGCCTTTCCCTTTGGAGTTAACAGGGTCCAATCTTGAATCATCAGGCACCATCACAGGCACACCAATTGGCAAAGGAATGGCGGCGTGCTTCGCCGGATCGAAGAATCCTACATCCACAGCCTGCACAACCTTGACGACCTTGGAGGGATCCACCCCGCTCTTCACGAACGTCGACACGTGGAATTCCGTCGGCACCCAGACGGCGTCCATCTGGTTGCACCGCCTGACGTGCTCCGGCGAGACGCGGTCAGTCTCAAACATTGTGCGTCCTACGACGAACGCTGGCTCGTCGTAGCCGGTGGGCGGGCAAGGCAGGGACTCGTACATCGGCGGGTACCACGCGCCAGGCTCGCTGTGGCACACAACGACGGCGCGGGAGAGCTCGCACCGCGCGGTGGCGAGCCTGTAGGCCATGTTCTTGGACTCCTCGGGCAAGCCGAGCCAGAACTCCGGCGACTCCAGGTCGCCGTGGTGGGCGATAGCGAGCGTGAAGTTCGCGGCGGCAGCGTCTGCGGCGTGTTCCTCAAGCGAGGCGACGTAGGACCAGGCCTCGGAGCAGTAGCCGCCGCCGGAGGCGAAAGGGGCCATCCATAGAACACATGGTGGGCGTCGCGCGTCGGGCGAGGTGCCGGACGGGGGACCTCTCTCTTTCGAGCGGAGGAGGGAGGGATTTGGCCCGAGGAGGGCGCGGAGCAGGCGGGGGAGAGGATTGGGGGAGGTGGCGAGGAGGACGGCGACGGCGACGGCGAGGAGAGCCGGCACCGAGAGGAGGCGGCGGCGGTGGGGTTTGGGTTTGGGTTTGGGTTCTGGAGGGGGCGTTTGGATCGGAGAGCCAGGCATGGCGAGTGGGAGGAGGAGGAGGAGGAGGAGGCGGCTGGGTTGGCCTTGGCCACCGGCGGCGAGCTCACTCCTATCCTCGGCGGCGAGACAGATCGGCAGGTGGCGAGGCCCAGCACGAACAGCAGAACGGTGGCAGTGAAGGAGACTATCGATCCAAAATTGGGTTTCGTAAAATTTTGCATATGTGCCATCTTAAAAAAAAACTCTAAAATACTAACACGGAAATTGGTTTCCATAAAATAGTACTCTCAATTAGATCATTTTCGTCAGTATGCCATCCTATACTATTTTGCTCTTAGGTTGTTTTCTCCTCCCTTAGAAACTGGAAAAGCTTGTCGGCCACCACCATACGCCATGTCTGCCCCCAACTGCTCGCCCGCCCATCGTCTTCTTCTCAATGACGTCTTACGACATCTTGGACATCATCGACCGCCATCACACAAAGCGCCAACCCAAATCATTGTCTTTCCCATGACACGATGTTCTAGTCTCCTCCGGCTCGTCGCACATTGACGTTTTGGTCTCCTCCGGCTCGTCGCACATTACAGCAGCGTTGGCCTGAGCGTTGGCGGCGTCCTTGTCTTCTGCGAAGGCATCCGCAAGTGAGGCCGGCGCCATTCCTCGCCTCCCAACAGCCGCAATAGGGGTTGGTGCCGTCCCTCGCATTGCTGCCGTCGCTGCAAATCGTGTGTCGTCCTTCACCTCGTCACCTCCGCTGCAGATCACAACGCCGGCGCCATCCATCCCTCGCAATTGCTACAGACCTCAGCATTGGTGTTGTTCTTAGAGACGGCAATGGGGCCCGTTTCCCGTTTCACCACGGAGATTTCACCTATTAGGAGGAAGGAGATGGTTAGAATTGGTTTTCTATGGGGAACTAAATGGGAGGAGACATGTCCCCGTCGGTTTTTGCCGGGGTGGGGACGGTCCTCTGTTCCCCGTCCTTGCCTCCTGTGGTGACCCGCATAGGGGTCTAACTTTAATGTCTTTTCACTTATCTTATGTAATTATATTACTTGATAAGTGATAATCTCATGTTTTTAGCATAAATAAATAGATATATTTATATAAAGTGTGAATATATGTGTTACATATATATATATAATTTAACATATATATATTGTTTTAAGCGGGGATGAAGACCCCACGGGAATTAATTCCTTGTGTGGGGCGGGGATGGGAACCAAGTTTCCCCCGTTGTATCTCGCGAGGACGGGGACGGGAAAAAAATGTCTTACGGGGATAGGGCTGGGGATGTATTCCTCGGCGGTGAATTCCCCGTTGTCATCTCTAGCTATTCCTCAAGTCTTCGTTGCTGCTGTGAATGGATCCCAACTCCATTCCTCGTTGGTAGTCATCTAAAAAATGTTGTGTCTGCTGCAACGGGTGAACGCCATGGTCACCGATGAGTTGCTCTGATGCTGAAAGGAGGAAGTAGATGTACTTAGAGGAAGGAAGAAGCAGCCCAAGGGGGACCTTAGATGAGCTTGAACTTCCTTTTTCTAGCTCAAGAAATCCTCTCAATAGGGATTGGGCAAGCAAGCTGTTTGTTTATTTGATCTTACCCGGTTGTGAGACGGGACATGAAGTCAACCAAATACATGTGTGTTCATAGTGTCCCCGACACCTTCCTCCTAGCTGAGTATGGATGCTAAAGTTAGCTGGAGTGTGAGGCGAGTGTGTGGTTGATGGAACTATTTACCGCATTTCTTCTTGCACTTTCCAATTTGAAGAGGAAGAAGCATCTCTCTTTGCATCTTCAATAGATAGGAAAAAGGATCTTGACCTGAAGCCTTCGACCAAAGAAAGGGAGAGTTGGTGAAGTCATGGGTGTTCCCTAGATTCATCGAAGGACTTTTTTACTCTAAGGTTTCAAATTGATCGAGAAATGAATGACGAGTTGTTTAATTTCCTGTTGAATCCACTATGATCGATGTAGGTAGAAAGGGCATAAAGCCACGGAATGCAGAAGGGAGCAGCAGGAAATAGATTTTACAGGAAAGTGGGGGCATAAAGTGTCTATGTGTGCCAAGAAAATGCCATTGAAGCTGGCCTAGAGTGAAAAAATGGAAAAAGAATGCCGTTTAAGAAGGAGATAGATAAGTTCCTTGTGGTCAAAGCATCGGAAAACCTCATGGTGACCGGTCGACGTGGAGTGGAAACTTCACTACTACTGGCGCGACGGATGGAGATGGCTGGCGAGGAGCATGGGGGAAAGTAGATTCTTGGTTGAATTTCAAAGCCCTGGGCACTTGAGATGGGTTTCCTTGAAACGAATAGAAGGTTTCATCACTTTGACCTCGGACTCTTGGAGATGGAGAGCCCTAAGGATATGTTTGAGACATGGCTCGTGATGAGAAGGTCCCCGTTTAGATGTTGGACGTGGAATCTCAATAAAGATGAGTATTCTGTTCTCAATTCCGATTGAATGGACATCTGCTTTATTTCAAGAAGATCTCAAAGTTAGGCACTAGTCTAATGTTCTATGAATGAGAAAATGGACATTTGGCCACTTTCAAAACGCGGTTTCATCGGAATGCTATCCCGAAAACATGTTTCTTTAGAATGCCAATACGGACCGCGCCACCACAGCCACTTTGCCATTTTCTCCATTTTCACCATTTTCGATTTCATTTTTTGCTGGAATGTGGCGTGATGAAACGAAATTGCCCAAGCTCGACGGCTAAAAGCGGATCGAGATCCAGCGATGGCGAGCATGATGCGGCGCATCTGGTCGCGGAACTCGGCGCGGTCAATGGCGCCGCTGTGGTCGGCGTCGAACTGCACGAAGACGGAGTCGTAGAGGGCGGAGCCGAAGCCAGCGCTGTCGAGGAGGCGGAAGGACTCAAGCGCGCGGCGGAGCTCGGCGCGGGACAGCTAGCACGTCGTTGCCATTGGCGTCCAGCGCCTCGAAGCGCGCATCAGGATAGGAATGGTTAGGGTCGATCCATTTATCCACTAAACCTATCCGTAAATTTGTCCTAACGGATTTGAGGGTCACTCCAAAAATATAAATGGACTAAACGGCTCAAACCATTACAACTTAAGGTTTAAGGGGTTCGATCCAAAATGACTTCACATGTATAAATGTTTCAAAAATTTTTACAAAGTTGCTTCTCTATATAATAAATTAATCCTATAAAATTCAACTAAATTTAACAAGTTTTCATAGTGTGAACGTGAGTTTAAAAATTTTTGGGTCCGAGTTTTACATATATGTAACTAGAATTTTGAATCTTAATAATGCATCGTGGGCCCCGCATGTCTAAATGACTTAAAATTTGAACAAAGTTGCTTCTCCATATAGTAAATCATCTCTACAAAATTCAACTAAATTTGATAAGTTTTTACAATGTGAACGCGAGTTTAAACATTTTGGACCCGAGTTTTACAGGCATTTTTTATCCATTAGGAGCGTAGATGATCTATTAATTATGGGAGCGAATTTTCCAGGATTTAACGGCGTTGTGCTTTCAGTGGTAGGCGACGTACTCGTCGACAGCGAGGCGCCTGTGGTGACTTCGTCAATCTCTCTAGAATTTGCCGGCCCAGTCTTCGAAGATGCTCATAGGGGTAGGGTTTGCGTGCGTGTGTTCATAGGGGTAAGTGCACGTGCGTTGTGAGTGTCTGCGTTGTACTGTGTAATTCTCAAAAAAAAAAAAATAATTTGGATATCCATAGATAACCTATTGATATAATAGACTCATAATGGATTGACCTTATTAAACCATGGTTCAGTAGACTCATTTGAAACGATTTAGGTTCGATCGATATCCTAACCATTTCCATCCTGCGCGCGTCGACGCTGCGGGCTTAGGCGTCGTCGTCTGCCACGAAGCCGCGCACCGTCGACCCGTCCAGGATCACCACGCTCATGGCGATCGATCGATCTGCTGCTGATGCTGATGTGGTGGTTGGAGTGGGAGGGAGTGATGCTTATCGATCTGCTGGTTGCTTGCTGCTGCGGTGAATACTAGTAGTACTAGTTGGGTAGTGAGTGATGCGGTGAAGAAGGGAGATATTTTGTTTGTAAGCGAGAGATTAGGACGGATAAACAAAGAAACAAACAATGGGCATATGCACGGTTCGATCAGCGGCTGCGGTCGATGTCCTTCTCGGCGTGCCTAGTAGCGTCGATGTGGACCGGCGATGCAGGCCTCGGCGGCGAGCGGCGCTTATCGACGGGGAGAGAAGCCAGGAGCTAGCTCAAATGGCCCAACCAGCTCGACGCACACCGATTTTCCACATCCGATCCAAGGGGCAATTTCGTCTCATCAAACCACATTCCAGCAAAAATAAAATCGAAAATGGCAAAAAAAAAGAAGAGAAAATGGCAAAGTGGCTGTGGTGGCACGGTTCATATTAGCATTTTAGAGAAACGCATTTTCAGAATAGCATTCCGGTAAAACCGTGTTATGAAAATGGCCAAATATCCATTTTCTCTTCTATGAATGCCCATAATCGCATGTGAAAGAATCAACTCTTCGTTGCGTGTTCACAACTGTCTTATTTAGTACTGTTTCAAATTTCCTGATTTTTTTGTGCAATAGAAATAGGTGTGCTTATATAGTTGGAATAAGAGTTGCTCTAGAAAAAGCTATAGCTGTGGTTGAGCTAGCCTGCCATTGTTGGAAGAAGGATGACCGCCGTCGCCGCCGTTAAGTTACCCCTACCTCCTCTCTCTCCCTCATGCATCCCGATCCTGGAGGGAATGGGCAAAAACTATTGAGAGTATCTTAGTTACCTGAAGGCTAGCTAGCAATCCCATGAAAGAAATCACCAAATCAAAAAATTTCACCACCTTTACAATTTAAATTAATTAATTCGTCAAAATTCAAAGTACATCGACCGTGATCACCTTCTAAGGCTTAATCCTCTAGAAATTGATTTGACAGGAATCAATCAACATACATACACATCATCGAAACCGTCCGCGGGCATATATACGTACGTACATGTGTAAGAATACACATAGACATGTACGTATTAATAATAACTCCCTCCGTTTCATATACTATAAGACATTTTGTTTTGATCATTTTCCTAGTTAAATTTTATTAAGTTTATAAAAAAGATAGCAACATCTAAAACATCAAATTAGTTTCATTAAATCTAACATCAAATATAGTTTGATATGAAAAATGTTGCTATGTTTTTCCTTTTTATAAGTTTGATCAAACTAGTTTTGATATGAAACGGAGGGAGTTGTGTGTGTGCATGCATTGCTGCTACGCCATGAGGTAGTCGGTGAGGCCGTTCATGGCGCGGCCGACGTAGGGGTGGCGGTGCGACTTGAACCAGCAGCGGCGGTTGAACACCAGCAGCATCTTCTGGCACTCGTGCTGCGGCAGGTCGCCGAGCAGCCTCCTCCCGCCGCCGCCCGACCGGCCGTCGACGAACATCTCGTGCCCGTCGAACACCACGTTGCAGCCGCCGCCGCGGCGGCGGCACTCGCCGGAGGTGGCCTCCCGCCACGACGAGCTGAAGAGGGTGACGCCCTTCAGGTAGTTCCCCGCGCACGCCCACTTGCAGACGAGGCGGGCGTTGGGCGCCGGCTGCAGGTACGGCAGCTGCACCTCCCTGCCGGGGTCGGCGCGGAAGCTGTGGTAGAACTCGCTCCGGCCGCCGCCCTGCACGGCGTAGCAGCTCAGGTGCATGTTGTCCGACATGCGGTTGTCCACGAAGATGTGGTAGTCCTCGTCGGAGTGGGACTCCCAGCTGGACACGGCGCCCTCCACCGCCGCCGGCGCCGTCGTCGCGGCGGCGAGGAGGAGGGCGGCGGCGATGACGGCGGCGTCGACGTGGGCGCTTCGCCGGCCGGCCATCATTGTGGCGTCGTCGTCGGCGCCGGGTTTATTTTGGTCAAGCCACCGATTGGCCGACGGTGGACGGCTTAAGTAAGTAATAATTGTTAGCGAGTTTGGATTAAGGGTTAATGCATGGGGTTGACCTTTTTTAGGTTTTGCTTATAATAGGTCAAACCTTTTATTATTTCAGGGCTTTATGAAGGTTTACCACGTGTGTGATTTTCAGTTTTTGGCTTAATTATATTAATCTTAACTAGTGCTTTGCTTATAGAAATTAAAGTCTCAATATTAAAAGCTCATTTTATATCTCAAAATATTTGCTCCATTATCTATGTAAAAAAAGAGTTTGTCGCAAGTAAGTTTAATTAAACCTCATATTTTATGGAATTCGTGATATGAGAGTTTAGCAAACTCCATGAAAATTGTCTAAAATGGACTTGATTGTCCAAGCACCTAACAATTATGAGTCATAACCACACCTCATTGATTCAATCAGGAGGAATCTACGAATCAGGCTTCCAATTTCCTCAAAAAATCTTAGACCATCGATGAAACATTAAGTTATACGCGGTGAAAAAATGAGCGATTAAAACATTTGAATTTTTTGTGAAACATTGTGAAAACACGTTGAAACATGTCGCTATTTCATATGAAACATTAATTTTTAATGGTTTGAAACATATGTTTTTTTATCAGAATATAATCCTACGATATCTTATTATAAATATTTAATTATAACGAATGCAACAGTATAATCGAATCAGAATAAGTAAATATTTTATAGAAAATATATTTCGTATGAAACATGTGGTTTTAACTAGTCAAGACATGTTATTCTTTCATCATAATATAATTATGCAATATCGTATTGTAGAGATTTAATTATATTAATATATAATATCATATAATCGGATAGTAGAATAAATAGTTTAAGAAAAAATATTTAAAGTGAGTAAAAAGGAATGAAGAAAGAAGCTACTAGCTTGCTGCAGCCACCATACCATGCATGCAGCGCAGCAGTAGTGAACGACCGATTTTTTTTCTTTGATCGGATACGCGAGCGTGAGTATTCTCCATTCAATCTACGTGTACAAACGGGCCAAAAATCCGCACATTTGACGAATTGACAATTTGACATGCACTCAGGGGCCGAATCATGCGAATCACTGGCCGAATTCACACACCGACAGGCTGAAATAACGTGAACTGATCGGCCGAATTGACGGATAATTTCGGGCAGAAATTATACAAGCATTCACAGGGCAAATTTTGTGCCTGATTAATGTCTCCCATATGGGACGTTTCACCACGTCGGGCTAAATTAGAGGCATCGGATTTTTTTTACACCATTATTTTTGTGAGCACCAAGAAATACAATGGAATTTCTACCTCCGTAAAAGCCATTTGGGTATTGGGTAAAGATATACAAAAACTGCCTCAATTTTTCTCTACCTTGACGATCATGCAACAAAAGCATAAAAAATTTCAACATAAGACCTTTGATACAGAATGAACATTAGATGTGGAACTCTAGGGACATGTGGATCCAGACCCTAGGGATGCCGACCAGTTGGATCTCCTGCTTCCACATTCGGTGAAAAATTGCACATTCAACACAAGATACCTGAAATCTATCCCGATAGTCATATGGTTGGAAGAAAAATAGTCAATGATTACGCCAGTGAATAAACTTAAATGTGAACATGGAATCATAAATCATCGAGCATACTTACAGATGCAAAAGTCAGTCCGTCAAAATCATGTCAGTTGCATATGCAATGCCAAAATTGATAAAGGGCTCCTGTCCTGCTCCATTGAAATCTGTTGTTGATGGAACAGTATGCATCAGAAATGATCTAAACAGCAAATAAAGTAAAAGATCCTAAATCCTAATCCTATTGCAACAAGGCATGAGAAAAATTCTCATGTACCTCTACTTGTAGCCGACTTCTTTCATCAAGTGTCGATAGCTTCGCCCACGTATCGCACGTTGCCATAAGAATGCTATTGATTCTTGAAAGCTCAATTGTAACCTCTGCTGAACAAGCCTAGAGAAATCCATATAAAAGAATAATAATGACATCATGTCACAAAATATATCTTACAGCATGCACAGTGCACAGAGTACAGGAACGAACCATCGAGCAAGGCAACGCTGAATTCCTCGAGTGATTGGCCGCATGAAGGATGGATCTCTTTGTTGATAAAGTAAACCAACCTAGTAAAATGCAATCATGTAAGGCATGCATCGTACCACTAGATCAATATTGAATAGCAATTAACCAAAATACCTCTGACATGGCGAGTGCAGCAGGATCATCAAATATTTCCAGGCTGTCATCTGCTAGATAATTCACCTGTAAAATACAAACATTAAAGCCACTGAAGTTCTGGAATTCCATAATAAATTGATAATGCAAAATGCTGTAAAATAGATTCTGTAAAAACTAAAAAACATATTATTTTTTCCATGCAACCAAAACAAGAGGAACTTGTAGCTCTCAAATACTGTGCCATGCCTATGTCTACTGCTAATAATCAAGAAATGCAGTAGAAAGAAGAGTTTTATTACCCCGAACTCAGTGTTTACAAAAGATTGCACGAAATCCATTAGTTGAATCTTTGCCCACTTATAGGATGCATCAGGGTTATCCCCCCGAGGCGGATGTCTCCATGGTGCACCAAAAGACAATCTATTTTCTGGTACTTTTCCCTCACGGACATCAGATGCGAACTTCTGTACCATTCCTAATGCTGCCTCCATTGCAGGATTCACAACAGAAACCTGTTTATAAAAAATGAAACGATCATGTTTTTTTCGTTCCTCTTGTTTTATCTGAAGTTTAGTAATTCTGATATTCATACACAATGAGTCAACGACGATGAAAGATTATAAAACTGAAACTAACTACAGTTTTCAAATTGGAACTAACTCAGATTTGATTTAAACTTTACTTACTTGCAAGTGTGCCAGGTATATGTCGATGATTTCCTCGATATTTTGATCATGCAAAACCCTGTAATGCAATAGATATTAAATAATGATAACAGTAATATGCAACATGGTACAGTTCAAATAACTCAGATATATCATGTATCGTTTTATTATGAAAGTTTTTAAAACTAATATTTATGGTAAAACTGCACTAACAAACAGACTAATCTGAACCAAATCCACTAACAAATATAAGTTTGGTAGAACAGAAAAGACAGACACTGTCGAGCTCATTGAGTTTGTTGCAAAGAATAGAAACATCCACATTTGGTCAGTTAGCCTTTCCTGTGATTCCATGAAAAAAGTACACCAGCTATATATCAAGCAAACAAGCATAAAAGATTTCATGTATAAATCAAAGGAGACCTTAAAAAGTAACTGCAATACCACCAGTGAATATCATAAATTAAGAACAGATAGTCTCAGCATGAAATAAAACACAAAAGAGAAATGGTAGATGAGGTGGATGTTGCTTACCCTGTGCTATCTGCATTCTGCTTCAACATGTAAATCTCAGATAATTGCCGTGGGTTTGTCCCAAGAACCTCATCCACAACTTTCCACTACAACTTCAATAAACACCATAAAGAAATTATGCATCAAGTTTGCAGATGATTAAAATAAAATAAAAGGAATGGATGAATATATCTTTAGCAGACAAAAGGAAACCTTAGTAGGCCTAAAATCTTACTACCTCCTTCTCACTGAAGAATTCAGGGACCATATGCAACTTAGCTTCCTGTGGTGTCCAACCAAATGTCTGTACCATCCAATTATCATTATGTAAGTAAATAAGGAAAATGAAAAACAAAACAGCAATACAAAGGTAAAATGAGCATACCTCACGAGAAATGAATATATTAGGAAAACCAAAATCAACAAATGCTTGTGAAGAATAGTAGCTGCAAGGATTATAAGATAAACATGAATCCATTAGTTGACATGTGGAATGTCCTCGGCGCTGTGCATCAAATTATTTAAAGAAAAAGTTTAACATCGCCCTTAAACTTTGATTGAAAGTTCATGTCCATCTAGCACCCTGAAGTTTGAAACAGGACATCCAACCCCCCAAACTATGCAATACCATTTATACAACACCCTAAGTTGGTTTTGCAAAGTGGTTTTTTTAATCTAATTTGTAATACATTGGACGAGTTTGATTACATGAATTATGCATTGGACATGTGTTAAAATCTCCACCAAAATATTTCGTTTTTACCATTTTTGCTCTCGCTTACAAATGAATGTTGATATAACATTTAGTATGACATCACTATAGAGCATAAATTGATGACCAAATTATTGATGATATGTAAATATCTTATATTAGTTACTCAAAACCACTCTTTTAAGCTCCCAAATATGCAACCACTATCCAAAACCACCTAAGGGGGTAATATCAATGGCATTACAGTGTTTGGGGTGTTGGATGTTCGCCTGTCCGGTTTTAAAGTTCAACGTGTTAGACGAACTTCTATCCAAAGTTTTGGTTGGTATACGGACCTTTTTCTTTATTTAACTTATAGACAAAAAAAGAACTCCGTTAGACAACATGGCACAAGATGAAGAAACTATTCAAGTCAGGGACCAAAATGAAAACTATGATCATGTAGTTCTGGAATCTGGCTACCTTACTGTATTTATGGTACACTCACTTGTCCACGAAAAAGATCATTAATATACAAGCATATAGGTTGGAGTTCATGAGTTAAAAGAGTACCATCGACTGTTCTGTGCTGTGCTATATATGTGAATGGATAACTACAATCGGACACTCACCCATCTGAGGTAGACATAATGACCGGCAAGCACTGTTCGTTGGCACCGAGTGCGATCACCCTCCAAATCAAGCTATCATGATACATTGCCGCAGGCACCATCGTATCATCCTCGCAAGTCGCCTTCCTCAGCACATCCACATTGTTCAGCACCAGCTTTGGCTACAAATCACATCACCAATACAATACATATTAGGAAACAATAGTTAAACCACATTCACAACCAAAACAGATACCGAATTTACCTGAAAGAAATCCACCTCGGCCGCACCCGAGAGCATATCCAGCAACAGGCATGGCCAGTCGGTTGCGGAATTGGCCAGTGGCCTCGAGAACCGGCCAGTCCTATTCATCTCCCGCACCGCCTCCTTCCTCCACCCCTCTTGCATCCGGAGCACCTCCTTGGCCACACGCAGCGCCGCCATTGCCTCCTGCATGTACGCCTTCTCCTCCATGGAGCAGTTGGTCGCCTCCCCCTCACCAATGCAGAAGGTAGCGTCGTCGCCACGCGCCGAGGAGGACGCGGCGAGGACGGCCCTCGCCCACAGCGTCGGGACTGGGTAACCGCCGCCGCCACGACCGCCGCGGCGGGCGGCTGGTCCCGCGAGGCGTGTCAGCGCGGTGTGGAGGCCGTGGGAGCGGAGAAGCGCGCGCGAGCACGTCCTTGGACCCGACGGCGCCGCGGAGCACGGCGTCGCGCGCCGAGGCCCTCGAGCGCGGACTCGAGGCGGAGGCGGAGGTCGGGGAGCGACGGCGCGCGCCCTCGGCGGCGGGGAGGAGGAGCGACCACGGCGCGTCGGGCCGGGGCGGAGGAAGTCGACGAAGGCGGCGGCGTGCGGGCTCAAACCACTGCGGGAGGAGGCGGCGGAGGAGGAGGGTGGACTTGCCGACGCCGCGGGGCCCGTGGAGGATGAGCGGCTGCGGGACGCGCGGGCGGAGCGCGTGGTTGTGGAGGACCGTCTCGAGGACGGGGCGCGGGATCACACGCCACGCCCTGCGGCGGCCAGGCCGCTCCGGCGGACGCGGCGGCCATGGCCGGCGGCGGCGGCGGGAGGTTGGTAGGGTTTTGTGCGGGGTTGCGGCGAAGGAATGGAAAAGAGGACGAGCAGGAGTGGAGACGGAGAACGCCACATCGCGGTGTGTTCTTTGCAGGCCGGGCCGGGCCGGGCCGGTCCAGGGAATACGGTCTTCTGTTTGGTTCGCGATCAGCCCATCCAAAACGAGGATGTTGGCTAGTGAACAATGCAGGTGGGGCGGGTTGCTGGCACAGCCGCAGCGTCCGCCGAGGTTCTGCGGCAAACCTGTCCGCTAGGCTATTTGCGGCCAGTTCGTTAAAAAAAAAACACCAACACATATCGCTGTTTTACTGTCTCACTTTCACTGCTATGCACCAATCTATCCTAATATATTGGTACGAATAGGCTGAACATTTGTCTGTTAACACACCAGATCGAGAGGGTAACCTACTGTTCATCGTCTGACACAGGTGTTGGAGAATTCTCCAATGAGCTAGATGAAGGTCAATTCAGACGCTTCGTTTAATGTGACAAATTTAAAAGGGAGTACTGGTGTGGTAGTGAGGAACGAAGGAGGCGTCTTCCTAGGAGCAGCATCACACTTCAAATATAGAGAAAATTCCCTATCTAGCATCAAAAAAAGTTGCTCTTCCCTCTATAGCACCCAAACTTAAAAATTTCTCTATCTAGACACTTCTAAAATTTCCCTGCCCTATATAGCATTTCCGTTAGTTTTTACACTTGACGGTGTTAACTAGCAGGAGAAAAGACGGTTTTGCCCTTCTTTAGTTTTCAGACTTGCCTATACATGATGTTTTTTTTTTTGACTGAAAGTACTGCTAGGTCTTTGCCCAGCAGTGTGAGTTTCATTTATTGAAAGAACAATTACATGAATATTTACAAGAAGAAACAAAAGAAAAAGAAAAATCTCCTATAGAGTTTGTAACCAATTAGAAACAGATTGCTTCAGTGGATCTTTCATTCTGCAAAGATGCAGAAGAATCTCATTTGTGAAGAGGGCTTTCCAAGAAATAAAGGAAGGCTGAATATTTCTAAAGATGAGTCCATTACGCTGTTTCCAGATATGCCATGCAGCCAGGAAGAAAATTTCCAGAAAACCAGGCTGGTTGGACAGTTGTTATTCCAGATGAAGCACCATAGATCTCCCCTTCCTTGTTCCAGTTGAAGATGTGTCAGTTCCTCTTGGAGATTGATGTATTCACAATAGGCTTGATAAGAGAGAGGCAGCATGAAAGAATCCTCCAAAGGTCTGGCACACATAGCCTGGACTGAATCATCTTTGTACAGGGAGGAGGCAAAAAGGTGTTGATATTGCTGACA
This sequence comes from Oryza longistaminata, assembly GCA_009805545.1. NCBI lineage: Eukaryota > Viridiplantae > Streptophyta > Magnoliopsida > Poales > Poaceae > Oryza > Oryza longistaminata. The sequence continues at coordinate 16,910,436 of CM020180.1, read as the reverse complement.
TTTAAACTGATCATTCCATAGATATGTCCAGAAAAGAGCTGTAGAACCTGTCTTTATGTTGCATTTGGCAATTCCTCTAAAAATCTCAACCAGAGCAATGACATCTTTTAACCAAAATGATCCTTTGTTTAGAAGGTGAGGGACTTTAGCTGTCAGGTAAGAATTTGTCACAAGATTGACCCAGGGGATGTCAGCTGCAGTATAGATTTTAACAAGATGTTTCATGAGCAGGGCAGCATTTTGAACTTTTAGGTTCACCACACCTAGCCCCCCCTTTTCTTTTGGGATACAAACTTTTTCCCATGAAGCTAAAGCTTTTCTGGTAGATTCAGGGTTATTTCGTCTCCAAAGACAATTCCTTCTTGCTGTATCGATAGCCTTGATCATAGAGAGAGGTAACTGAAGAGAGCACATGTAGTAAGTGGGTATTGATGATAGGATAGAGTTTATTAGAGTCAGTCTACCCCCTTGAGGTAAAAACATTGAACTAGCTGTCAGCCTTCTTTCGACTCTATCCACCAGGGGGGCAAAATCAATCACCCTTGGCCTTGTAGTTCCTAGAGGAAGCCCCAGATAAGTGAAAGGTAATTTTCCAACAAAACATCCCAGAAGCCCTGCAATTAAATCAGTCTTTTCCTCAGATAGATTGAGTGGGATAGGCTTGATTTTGCATAGTTAACCTTTAAGCCAGTGGACTGAGCAAACATATTGAGTAATGCCTTAAAGCAGAAGATTTCCTTTTGTGAAGCTTTTAACAATATGAGAGTGTCATCAGCATAGTGGATAATTGGGAACCCACTTTCATCATCCGCATTGATTGGCTTTGAGATTAGTCCAAGGTTGAAAGCCCTGTTTACTATTCTTTGCAGGAGTTCAGCTCCTAGAACATAAAGAAGTGGGGACAAAGGATCTCCCTGTCTAACTCCTCTCTTGCAGGTAAAAGAATCGCCAGGAACCCCATTCAACAGAACTGCAGTGCTTGCCGAGGAGAAAACCATTTGCACCCAATTGAGCCATTTTTGTGGAAATCCCATGCTTTGCATTACAGATAAGATGGTTGTATGCTCAATTGTATCAAACGCTTTTTCAATGTCCAGCTTGAGGATGATTATTTCTCTTTTGGACTGCTGACATTGATGAATATACTCAAAAGCCCATGCTAAACAATCCTGGATGGTTCTTCCTTTGATAAATCCATATTGATTTTTACTAACCACTTTGAGGATCACACCTTGCAATCTATCTGCCATCAACTTTGTAAGGAACTTGAGACTTGATCCCATTAGAGAAATTGGTCTAAAATCATTAACTGTTTCTGGAGAGGGTTTTTTCGGCACAAGAGTGATAAAAGAACTATTCAAGAGCTGTAAATCAGTAGACTCAGTATGAAAATGAGCTACAAGTCTGAGAAATCTTGTGCAATGATATGCCAGCACTTCTTCATGAAAAAACCATTGAAGCCATCTGGACCAGGGGCCTTGTTAGCAGGGATTATAGAGATGAGGTTGTCAATTTCTTGCGTGTAAAACATGTCGGTCAGGCACTCCAAATCTGTTCTAGGTACAAAAAGCTCTGTCAAATTGAAATCCATTGTTGGGGAGCAAGAGATACCCATTCTATGATGTTGGTTATTAATTACTTAAGTTAATTAATGACAAGTGAAACCACAATAGGATAATTTTTTTTTTTTTCAAAAGAGTGGATCGACATGTTATATTTGCAGTGTTACGTTAAATCAAGAGAAAGCACGTCTAAAATACCAACGGTCATGTATGGGCAGGTTTGAAAACTAAAGAAGGGCAAAATTGTCTTTTCTCTTGCTAGTTAACACCGTCAAGTGTAAAACTAACGGAAGTGCTACATAGGGAAGAGAAATTTTAGAAGTGCCTCTATAGGGAACTTTTTAAGTTTGGGTGCTATAGAGGGAAGCGCAACTCTTTTTGATGCTAGATAGGGAATTTTCTCTTAAATGTAAGTGACGCTACAATGGTCGAAGCTCCGGCTTGTAGAAGGACGGTGGAATTAGCGATAGAGGTCCAAACTTTGAAGCTATGTATAGAGGTGGGTACTATGTTGAAGGACCGAAATCTAAGAGCATGTACAATAGCAAGCTATATAAGCCAGGTATAACCACATATCGAGAATACAAAAGAAGAGAGAGAAGAAAGCGGGCTACAGATTTGTAGCCGGCTGTAACACGGACTCTAAGATGTTATGTATGTATGAGAGGTGAGACCAGTTATTAATGGTGTAGTATATTTTTGTAGGTAACTATTGTTAGAATAAATGGGCTAGGCCCGATTTATTCTATTAAATCTCAAAGGCCCATAATAAATGTTAAGGATAATAATACCACCTTGGGAATTAAACGAGGAGTATCTCAACTTAAATAGGGAGTTATTGGATGTTGACCGGTTGAGGTGGGGATCGGAAAGCCACACACGCGAGCGCCGGGCGCCCCTATCCTTTTGCAACGGAACAATCCCGACAGGCGATTCAATTCCAATTGATCGCACGCCAGATTGAATCCAATCCCGACAGGCGATTCAATTCCAATTGATCGCACGCCAGATTGAATCCAATCCCGACAGGCGATTCAATTCCAATTGATCGCACGCCAGATTGAATCCAATCCCGACAGGCGATTCAATTCCAATTGATCGCACGCCAGATTGAATCCAATCCCGACAGGCGATTCAATTCCAATTGATCGCACGCCAGATTGAATCCAATCCCGACAGGCGATTCAATTCCAATTGATCGCACGCCAGATTGAATCCAATCCCGACAGGCGATTCAATTCCAATTGATCGCACGCCAGATTGAATCCAATCCCGACAGGCGATTCAATTCCAATTGATCGCACGCCAGATTGAATCCAATCCCGACAGGCGATTCAATTCCAATTGATCGCACGCCAGATTGAATCCAATCCCGACAGGCGATTCAATTCCAATTGATCGCACGCCAGATTGAATCCAATCCCGACAGGCGATTCAATTCCAATTGATCGCACGCCAGATTGAATCCGATCAGATGCGACTGCTCACTT
>CM020180.1:16870833-16904586 GCA_009805545.1 Oryza longistaminata | reverse complement strand
CTATCTAAAGGGCACTATGAGCTATGGAATTCACTATACCAGGTATCCAAAAGTACTAGAAGGGTATAGTGACTCAAACTAGATATCTGATGCTGATGAGATAAAAGCCACAAGTGGATATGTGTTCACACTTGGAGGTGGCGTTGTTTCCTGGAAGTCTTGCAAGCAGACCATCTTAACGAGGTCAACAATGGAAGCAGACTTTACAGACTAGATACTGCTACAGTTGAGGCCGAGTGGCTTCGTGAACTCCTGATGGATTTGCCGGTGGTTGAAAAACCAGTGCCAGCTATCCTAATGAACTGTGATAATCAAACAGTGATTATTAAAGTGAACAGTTCTAAGGACAACATGAAGTCATCTAGGCATATCAAGAGAAGACTGAAATATGTCAGAAAGCAGAAAAACTCCGGAGTGATAGCATTGGACTATGTCCAAACGGCTAAAAATCTGGCAGATCAGTTTACCAAGGGGCTACCACGTAATGTGATAGACAGTGCATCGAGGGAAATGGGCTTGATACCCACCTAAGGTTGCACAATAGTGGAAACCTGTCCATTGTGATCGGAGATCCCGTGAATTTGGATGGCGAAACAAACTATTATGTGACTGAGAGAAGAGACCCTTGAAAAGGGCTCATTTTCATGATGTACTTCTCTTCTTTTCTGCATGGTAGGATGGCTCATGCCTTAATGTGATCCGAGTGGCTTTTCTAAGCAGAGGTGTTGACCTGCAGGACATCTCAGAAGGAACACACCTATATGAGTTCGACTGCTAGTCACAGTCTATGAGATTTGGGCAATCTCTAGATACTCATGAAAGGGCCTGGAGTTTGACTTATATGCTCCAAACAGAGGGGATGCAAACGGCAGCCCAGTACCCGTCAAGGGTTTGAGTGAAACCTGATCACACAAGACTGACAATTCAAGGCATAACCCATTGTTCAGTTGTGGTCTGATGTAGCTCATTTCCTAGGTGGAAGTTCAACTTAACAGTCTCCACCAAAACACTGGTATATCAAACAGGCACAACTTTGAGAACATTTCTTATGAGCCATGAAATTTAGTGGGGATTGTTAGAATAAATGGGCTAGGCCCGATTTATTCTATTAAATCTCAAAGGCCCATAATAAATGTTAGGGGCTATTGCTTATTTGACCCTGTTTTGAATCCTAACTACCAATTTGACCCTACTTTTTAGAGTTTGCTTATTTGACCCTCCTTTTCAAAAACGAAGCTTCCGTCTGACCCTGTTTCCATTAGTCCGTTAAGTTTTGATTTAAAATAAAAAAAGAAATACAACTAATATTCATAATACCCAGAATACCCTTAGAAAACCCTATGCATCCACCCAACCCTATCCACATTTCTCTCCTTGCGGCGACGGCGGCGACTTGCGGCGAGACAGCGAGTCGGTGCCGCCACCCCCTCAGATCGGCGCCGCCCTGGTGACGACGACGATGAGCCGGCACCGGCCCTGGTGACGACGACGACGATTTGCCTTGGCACCGGCCTTCTTTTGTGACGTGACGATCGTGGAGGGAGGAAGTGCGGCGGCGGCTCGTCGACGACGAAGACCCGAAGCCCGGCGCCCTGTGACCATGAGGTACGACGTATCGACGTACGAAGAGCCAGAACCAGCTGCCGGCTGCCCTTGCTGACGACGAGTACGAAGAAGCCGGCAGCGGCAGCCGCCCACCCTCAGACTTGGCGCCGCCTCGGCCGCCGCCGCGTCCTCCCTCCTTTCCGCACGCTCTGCGCTCGGCGCCTGGCCCCTTCTCCGCCTCTCTCTCCTTCGCTGGGGGCTGTGCGCCGCCGCCGCCGCCTCCTCCCTTCCTTCCGCTCACCTTGCGCCGCTCGTCGTTTCCTCCCTCCCTCCACGAGACCAGGACGGCAGCTCGCCGCCCTCCGTGCGCTCCTCCCGGTAACGCTTCCGCTTTTCGTGAGGCAGTTAAAACTAATTCGTGCAAAATTCCTTTAATTGCGCGAAAATTTTTTTCAGCTTCTTTTGTGTGTCGCAGTCTAAAGTTGTGCCAAGATCTCTAATTCAAATCCGTCCGTTGTCCTCTCTTCGTCACCTATCAAAAAATTGCTTCTCCTCGAATTCCTCTTCCGACTCAAGTCTCCATATTATTCAACTTCCGAAATTTCTTTCCCCTCTCTTTGATCATCGCCTTATATTACTTCCCCAGATATCCAAATATATCAAAACCCTCATCTTGAATCTCCTTCGACTCCTTTTTCTCATTCTCAGATCCCATTCTGATAGTCTAAGTCAATTCAAGTTTCATATTTCTCTTCGATATCAATCATCCACCGCAAAAGTCTATTTTGCCTCTTCTGTTTTTGTGGGCTGGAATTCCTTTCCCTCGTGTCCCATCCTCCTTTCAGCCTATGTGTTTCCCCTCTCCCTTCGCACGTGCTGAGCTCACGTAGGCTGTCTGTGTCCCGTAGTCCTTGTGAGTTGAGAGCGCCTTCTCTCTTTCTTCTCTACTTCGCTCTCTCTGCTTCCTCTTCCCCGTACGCCGCTTCCTTCTGCCGTCGCCGCCCAATTACCTTTTACTCACTTGTTATTTCTCTTCGCTCGGTTCTCGCGCGCTCTTCCGCGCGTGTGCCGACAGGCTTTAACCTTTGCGTGCCAGCTGTCGTGCGCTGGCGTCTTGCGCTCCCGCCTCGTAGCTTCCAAAGCCTTGAGAGATGGCGCCCTCTCACTTCTCCCTTCCCTCCTCCATACTTTTCCGAAACCAGCAAGGTAGCAGTAGGTTTCCTTTTCTCCTCCTCCTTTTTCGTTTTGCTTCCGACCACCGCCTGGCGTCCCAGCCTGCCACCACTTGACCACGCCGAGCTGTCCCTCCCAGACTTGGCTCCGCGATATCAATTTCCACCGCCCGATCACGCCTTCGCCGGCTCCTTGCATCCTCGGCGATCCGCCGCTCTTGCATCGCACGTGCATCCTGCCAAGCCGAGCGCTCGATCTCGATCTATATTGTCGGTTCCTCTTCCTTTTCCCCAACCGCCTCTTCTCCGCCTATATCAGCCAAGCCGCTCCCCCTGCTTCTCTTCTGTGTTTTTGTCCGCTCCGTCCGCCTGGCTGTCTCTCGCCGCCCCTTGTTTTTTATTGTCGGCTACTTTCTGCGTCGCGGTTGTTGTGGGAGCCGGCTCGAGCGTCAGATTGGAGCCAAAGATGGAGGCTCCGGGGCTCGCCCCATCTTCGCTATCTTCCTCTCATTTTTTCCCCGACACACTCGCCTCGACGCTCTCGGCCGCCTCCGTTCTTCATCCGCTCGCTGCCGCCGCATCCGTAGCTCTTTTGGTCGCGTGCCTGCCATCGGCCTTCACCCCTTTTATTCCATTTCCTCAATATTGCTCGCCTGATTACCGTTTTCCGTCACGCCTCGGTGAGTTCCTCCCCTAAATTTCTTGCTTATTTTGGTCATCATTTCTTGGATAAGCCCGTATACGCGTTCCGATTATTGCTCGCTCGTCCCCTTAATACGGTTTGTCTCGGCTCCCGGTTCGTTGCTTCTTGCTTTCGACGCCACGCGCCCGCCTGTGCGCCGCCTGGTACTACCCTCTCGCAATCCCCGCTTGCCATCCACCGTTCCCTTGAGCTCTAGGACTCCCCTAAAACCATTCCTAGCACTTTTGTCGCCCAGCCCTCGGTCATTCGGTCCTCGCGCCATTGCCGTCTCACTGCTCTCTGGAGTGCCGCCCCCTCGCGCCGGTACTTCCACGGTATCGTGGCCATCCCCATCCTCATCCGACTTCCATATAACTCGGGTATCCCTGAGTCCTATAGATGCTCTCACCCCTTTGTAATCGAATCCCTCGTCGTCTTCATCCGGTCTGTCCCCTTTTTGCATCTCTGCCGCCGGTTGGCCGCCGTCGAAATCGCCGTCCGACGGGCTCCCTGCCGGTTGAATCCGAGCCGTCGAATCGCTCCTTCCCGTCCTACCATTCGCTCGGTGTGCTCTCTCTGAGTTTAGTCGTCCGCGCCATGTCCCAGTCTGAAGCCATGCGCCGCTCAGCCGTTCGATCCTCTCGGCCGGCTTTCTTCTCCTCTCTCGCCCCCACGTTGGCCGCCTTCATTAGGCGCCACGTCGGCTTGCACCCGGTCAAGCCTGGATTAGCATTCCCTACTCCTCCGTGTCGGTGGTTCCACTGTTTGAACTTCGAGCGGTTCTGCACGTGGGCCGCCGCTCTCCCGTTTCACGCCGGTGCCCGCTTTCCCGAGTGTGCCGTCACTCCCACCGATCCGGCTCCGCGCTTCTCGCGTTGCACCTCGCTCACGTTGTGAGCCAGCCGCCGAAGGTGGGCCCTGTCCTCGGGACCCCGCTATGGTGGGACCACGGTTCCTCACCGGTCGGTTCCTTCCCCTCCGCGCTCCCATTGGGCGCTCTGCTCCATTGCGGCCCGCGCCCGGCCATTGGTCTCGGCCTCGAGCTATTCTTCACCCTTTGGGCCGCACCAATACACCCGAGACAAGTTCCATTCATCTCCTTCCTTTTCTTTTTCCAAGGGATTTAATAAATTTTTTTTCTATTTTGTTCCATGAATTCAATTCCCTTTATTCCAATAATTCCAAAATCATTTCTTTAGTCCCGCCATCGTGTTATGTCTAATAATATTCTTGAGAATTTTATTTCTATATTCCATAAATCGTCTCTTCCTTATATCCCGGAATTCGGTTAAGCTTTCCAAATTTCATATTTTCTCATCAATTCTCGCTCATTCCGATATTGACTCTCGTCTAACTTTCAGTAATTTCGTTAAATGAGATCTATTTATGGACTTCTATTATTAGTTACAAATTAGGATCTTTCTTTTGGGTTTCTTTTGTTTTGTATAGGTTTTTAATGTATGCTTGGTATATGTTGGGTTACCCGGTTTTCGTCGATCGTTGTGATTTTCTCGAAGATTCGTGAAGCTTCGTTTGCAGAGACCTTGAGCAGGCAAGCACCCTTTGATCTCAATTGCTTCCTATAATGTGGAAAACTACATATTATTTTGTTTGCAACTTGCTTATTAGGTCACAACATCAATAAACAGTTAGGCCTCGGTTTGCAGTTGCCAAAACCGACGGATCTACCCAGTAGTCGCACTAATTCCTGGGCCTTAGTTGTACTACCCTGTCCTTGGTCGCTCCACCCTTGTAGGTACTTCGGTATCCGTGTCTTCTACTGAGCATTATACCAATATACCAATACACTATTGTTGTGTCTGAAAAATGGGAATTGGGTTTGTTGAGCCTTCAAAACCGACAATGTTGGTGTTCGTAGTAGTTAAAAATAAAATGAATTGTGAAAAAACCGCGATGCGGGGGTGGTGCCTTGCGTTCGGCGCTGTCCGTCGTATTCGCAGTAAAGGACGCAGATTCCTGTGGGAAATCTTCATTCAATTCATAATCAAAGTGCAACCAACAAGGTGGAAGGGACACCCTGGCTAAGTAATTGTCGGTTCAGGGAAACCTCGATGCCAATAGTTGGTGGAACGCCGGCGGCAGGGTGGTTGGAGCCAACCCGGGTTCCTGTAAAGGCAGAACAGAAGCTTGCCAGATTACCAGATCGAGGTGGTTTGGAGTTTATTAATTTCGTGAAAACTAATACATGGCCTATATTTATGTGAGGAATTGATCACTTCACTGTGGCATGAGGTAACCTGGGCTCGGCCTTGGATAAGGCTTTTGTTGACGAAACCTCCCTGATACCCTGACGGGTGTGTTCGGAATAAAGTTCGTATCTTTGTGGGTAAGTAGTACCCTCTGCAGATGGCTTACTAATACTGTATCGAACAGCCGTGCCACGTTTTACGGTCATGAGCGGATTTGTGAGTGAGTTTCCCGTGTCGCGTGATTTTGTTTGCCTGCTTCTGCTTGTGAAAGTTGTTTGCTGGTGGGGAATCGTAACCGAATCAGCCTGCGGTGTCAGATGCAATGACCTGGTGTGTTGTCAGAAATTCGAATCGTGTGTGATCGGCGATGTCTAAGGGCATCATAGACTAGGTTTCGACCGTGTGGAAAGCGGATTGTTGTGCTGACTGTATAGTGCAGCACGGGACTCTGGGAGTCGAGAATTTGAAAAGGGCTCTGGGAGCCGCCTTATCAAGTTTTGAAATGGGCTCTAGGAGCCGAGAAGTATGATATGACCCGGTGAGGTCGGCTTACTATTACAATGAGTGTGTTGAAAGCATCTCTAAGGTTCGATTTGAGACGCAGTCTTTTTCGACCCAAACTAACACGAAATAATACTTAGGATTCAAATGATTTCAAAACAAAAGTTTGCTTAAATAACCTTGCCTCTCTTCCATGTTGCAATTAAACATTCTAAATTCCCGTGGCTGTCTGATACGAAAGTACTCTACTCTTGCTATATAGTAAATATATATGTGTCCTCCGCCTTGAAGTGAAATGAAGTTGAAGTGTAGATTAGGGTTTCGTCTCTGGTGCCAGCCGTCGACCTGTGTTTGTGTTGGGTGCTAGTGTCGTTGGTTCGCTGCTGTGTTGTTGTTGGTGTTTTCCTGTCGTGTCGCCTCAGGTTGCATTCTCGGGTTGTTGGTTTCTTGGAGCTGTAACTAGTTAGGAATAAGTCCCTCTATTATTTTAAGGATTTGCAATGACTTCATTATTTGTCACTGTGTTTGTTACTGTATTCCTATTACGGTTTGGTACCAGCATATGTCTGACGGACCATTCGCGTTGGTTCGTAGGAAGCGGTTCTGCGTCTCGTTTTTTCCTACGGACTATGTCTCCTACTCATAGGTTGCCGTTTGTACTGGCGGGGTGCCGGTATTGGGTTGTGACACTACCCCGCCGCCACTCACCCCTCCGTCAGCCGCCGCTGCCGCCGCTCCCTCCCTCCGCCCCCTCTCCCTCAGTCCCCTCAGAGCGCCGCCGCCGCCGGCCCATCAGTCGCCGCCTCGTGGAGGAGAGGAGAAGAGAAGAGAGAAGAGAGGAGAGGAGAAGAGGGAGCTGCGGGTGGGTCCCACATGTAATAGGGTCAAATGAGTAAGGGCAAAAGAGACATTTTGTGCTTCAGTTAACACCGTTAGATGCCCTTAACAGAACAGGGTCATACGGGAGCTTCGTTTTTGAAAAGGAGGGTCAAATAAGCAAACTTCAAAAAGTAGGGTCAAATTGGTAGTTATGGCTCAAAACGGGGTCAAATAAGCAATTGTCCCTAAATGTTAAGGATAATAATACCACCTTGGGAATTAAACGAGGAGTATCTCAACTTAAATAGGGAGTTATTGGAGGCTCCCTGTTGACCGGTTGAGGAGGGGATCGGAAAGTCACACGCGCGCGCGCGCTGAGCCGAGCCGAGGGCGTGTGCGCGTTGCAACTGCGCCTGCCCCTATCCTTTTGCAACGGACCAATCCCGAGATTGCCTCCGTAACGGGCAGGCGATTCAATTCCAATTGATCGCGTCGTTACTGCGGCAACGGGCGGATATTGCTCCTGCGCTATAAGGAAAGATTGAATCCGATCAGATGCGGCTGCTCACTTTCCATCTGGTGTTCTTCCTCCTCGTCCTCGCGCACGCCTGAGCTGCTATTGTTCTGCTTCGCCGCTTCTGATCACTTGCACGCACGAGAGATCGGAATGCGCAGGGCCTCCGGAACCACTCCTTCGCCTGAGATCTGCACCGGGTAGGCGGGTGATCAGGTTTTTAGGGAGTGCTTCTGCACAACTGCTCTCGTCTTCTATTCTGTTCGTCGTCGTCCACCATGTCTGCCGCACCTGGAGCCGCTGCCGCCGCACCTGGAGATGGCGCGCCGGGAGCCGGAGCCGCTACGAACGACAACGTCAACGGAGGCAGTTCTGCCTCACAATCCAGCGGAGGGACATTCACAGGGTATAACATTCGCTTACAGTTAATTCAATTTTTGATACCTCTGTTAGTCGCAATTCTATTGCGTTCTTGGTATGTTCACGATGCTTATTATATCTTAAGCATGCTCCTGGTTATGTTACATTTTATCACTAGATCACCCCACTTTATAGGTGGAGGTGCCTTGGGAGGATAGAGTTTCTTCCAAGCATCCAATGAGCATTTTCATCCTCCTAGTGCCAAGTGTCCATTTTATGACGGTTTCCACCGGTGAAAACGGCTATAACCGTCATTGGGGAGCGGTTTGCTACCGAACGCAACCTGGGCCAGGGCTAGCGGCCTCTGTCAGGGTTTGTTGGCCCCGTTTTTGGCCTGGACACTCATTTTGGGCCCCTCATTATATTGGCATGGATGTTTGGCCCATTTGGAGGTGTTTAATTGGGTTTTTTTTCCAAAACTCCATAAGTTTGGATATGAGTTTGATTCTCCCCCTCCTTCATGTATATATCATCTCAACTTTGGTGATTTGCCTCCTGCATACAAATATATACCAACACTCATGGAAATTGTTAGAAATAAATCTTACCGCTATGTTGGATGTTTTATATTTATGGTTTTATGCAGGTATTGACTGCGTTAATTTGGTACTTAACAGCCATCAACAATAGTAAAGCACGTATTCAAGTTAGGTACAAAGCTCTTAAACCTAGGGTATTCAACAAAGTAAGGGCAAGAACTAAAACCCTATGCAAAGTCAATATTGGACATCGAAGTAAGGGCAAGAATGAAATTGTCCCATTCAACAAAGCTAAAGGGCAGCTCATGCACAACAATCAATTTAACAAGGTCTTCTCTAGAGACTTCTTGATCAAATTTTCAATCCTTGAGAGCAACATCATTTGAATGATTAGATGACTTAAATACTCCAACCGTGTGGTTATTTGGCATCGTGGGGCGAGAGACGTTTTTCCAGGACGTGCACTCTTGCTGAATTTGTTTCACGCCACGTCTTCTGCTTGTGTGGAGAGTCTAACTTTGACTCCGTCGCATTAAAAAAGTCGAAGCAGAGCTCGACTTGGGCAAGGCCTTGGTTCAATGGCCTGGCGGTCCAATCAGCCAGTCCGCCAGATCATGTATTGAACCATTTTTCTACAAAATAATATGTATAATGTATGTTTCTCTTGAAACACAAGGTAAGTGTTAGCTTAATAGTGGAGAAAGCTACTCTATGGCATGCCCATACACGCACTTTCCCATCAATTTTTGCACTAAATACTGCCATATTGGCGCAATACGAAATGTGCAGCCCAACATATTTGGTTAGTAGGTTCAACCGAAGACGGTATCTCCGGTCACTTTTTTCAACTATGCTCAGCCATCTTTCAAAGTCTTCAAAGCTTTTTTGTTCGACATAATTCATATAAAAAATCACAATTTTTCAATCTGAAAATATGAAACCTTCATCTCAAATTATAGAACATTTTAGTTTTGAGTCTAAATTTTGTTCTCAAAATCACAAACTTTTAATGCAGAAAAATATAAATTTCATCTCAAATAAAAAGTTTTCGTTTCTAAGTCCAAAACTTTTATCTCAAATCACAAACTTTTAATTTAGAAAAATGAAGCTTCTATCTCATAAACAAAAGCTTCAATAGAACATATGAAACTGTCATCTAAAAAAATTAACTCAGATATAAAACTTTCATTAAAAAAATTCAATTCAAAAATCTATAAAATTCATCTAAAATACCAAGATCCCTATTCTTCTTTGGCCTCAACGATCGGCGCCCTCCCCCTGCCTCGTACTTTAGAGAGCCTGGCATGAGCCTGATCCGGCGAGTAGCGATGGTGGCGACAGAGATGATGAAGAGACCGAGTCCCATGGCTGGAGCAGTGGCTGATGATCGACATTGCCACCCCTAGTGATGCCTCAGTCGACATCGCTGCATGTAGTGTCGGTAGGATTTGAGGAGGTAGGGCATCACTGCATGGTGGGAGAAAGGACATAGGGAGGGATGGAAAGGTAGCCGAATACCGAGATGGGACAGAGATTTCTAGGCACTGGGAAACAGGGAGGGAGGGCGGAGGGAGACAAGATGAGGATTCTAGGCGTTGGTGCAACAGATCTATGGGGACGGGGATTCATTGGTCGAATATAATGGCAACAGGTAGAGAGAGGATAATGAGAGAAGAGGGGTGGTCGCTTTGACGAGGTGTTTCTCACAAGTCCTGATTGGTGCATACACGCTACCTGCATTGCCGACACATACTTCCGGCTCACAAAGGGCCATACCTGTGTACTCTTTCATTGATTTGGAGTTCGGATGAGAGGCTGTGCACACAACGTGTGTAGTGGGGCAGGAGAACATTGGTCGTGGACTCGTGGTCTTACGATCGATCTGTCAACTTGATGTTTTTTCTAGGTATTCCATATATATCAGTGGCGGACCTAGCACTAAAATTTAGCTATGGCGGATCGATTGATATGACTAACGTACTACACATTTAATTGATGAATTAAATATAATTATACACAAACTATATACTATAACTGTCAGTAAAATATTAAATTGCCACTATAATTCTATATTTTTCATGTGATTTTTATAAACGAAATTTTAATTTTCTCATATTGAACTTTTTTTTCTACATGCTGCTACCTTTTGTGCCTATGCTTTATAGCCTTGGATGGTCAGGCCAATCAACAGTTCTTTATGAAAGTAGAGAAGTAGTAAACCATCGTTACACTTACATCCATTTGATTAATCCCATAAACTTGTACCAAATCAGATAGCCAATTAATCATCTGATTATCATCTAAAATCAATATGCTAATGACCAATGAACAAGCACCTACTTGCTTTGCTGGTGGCCTAGCTATGGCCAGCCATGGCATGCCACGAGAGAAGGTCCGCCACTGATATATATGCTAGATTACAGGAATGTTTAACAAATTTTGTCGACTTACATTTGGAAAAACAAGGTAAACATTGTTATGAGGAGATTAAAACTTTGACCTCATATTTTTCTTAAAAATAAAACAACCCCAAATTTGAAACGTTCAACCCAAATTTCAAAACTTCCACTTCAATGTTTAAAACTTTCATCTAAAAATTTTAAACTTCCTACTCAAATTTGAAACCTCCAACTCAAACATTAAAACTTTCAACCCAAAATTCAAAACTTTAAATCCAAATATCTAAAACCTTTAACCTAAAAATTTAAACTTTTAACTTAAAATTTCAAAACTTTCAACTCAAATTTTGAAACTTTCAACTCTAATTGCAAAACTTTTAATTCGGATCTCAAAATTGAGTTGAAAGTTTTAAAATTTTGAGTGAAAAGTTTTGCATTCTAAGTTGAAAGTTTTTGGATTTTGAGTCAAAGGTTTAAAATTTGGAGCTGAAAGTTTTAAAATTTAATATTTGAGTTGATTTTTTTTCAATTCCAATTAGTAACTACTCATTTTATTGAAAATACCATTAACAATGCTAACTAATGTGATTAACCTTAATTAAGCGGAGTAAGTGCGTACGTCGGGTTTCGCTCGTTGGACCACCTGGTGGGGGTGGGCGTTGCGCTAGTTTCGCTAGTAACTGCATGCATGCAAGTCTCGCGCGGGAAGGAAGGAGGCTCTAAGATGTGCGAGCACCTTCCGGAAACAACGTGTATGCCCCAATTAGTCACCCCCGATGTTTCTTGTCTCCGAGCCTTATGGGCCTGACAGGTAGGGCACATGCATCGTGGGCGCATATGCACAATGAAAAAGTCTAATATGGCTCCCTCAAATATAGGTCGGATCTTATTTGTATTTCTCAACCATAAAACCAAGTATAACGACTCATTTACTCCTAAAACCATGTAATACGTTTCTCCCTCGATTGTTTTTAGGTTGTTTTTCACTGACGCTGCATCTACATAACAACGCAGTCTATGAATAAATCAAAAGAGAGACATGGATCCCACATGAAAGCAACTACAACTTCTTCTTCCTCCCTCACTGCCATCTATCCTCTGTCCTATGAGCACTCCAGTTGGGAGCCATTGCCGCTTCACACTGGCCGCCCATCGCACGTCGCTGCTCGGAGGGTGCCCTCCACCTCCTACTCCTGTGCGTGGGCATTGCTCTGCTTCCGAGCTGGTGGCGTCGTGGGTGGCAAGGGCTCCGTGGTAGGGATGAAAACGGATCGAATACGGTCGGAAACTAGCTATATCATATTCGTTTTTATATTTTTTCTCGGAATCGAAATCGGAATCGGAAACCCGGATACGAAAACGGAATCGAATATTATCGAATACAGATACGGAGCGAATACGAATCGAAACGAATACGGTAACGAATAATTATCAAAATATCAAGACCCCTCAAAATAAGTTTCTTAAATCGAGGAAGAGATGTAGCCATTAGTTTTCAAAAACAAAACATCAGTATTTTCAAATTTTATCTCTATTTATAAGGGCCTGTATTCGTTTTCATATCCGAGAAAAAAAAATCCGAATTCGTTTCCGAATCCGAGAAATTCCGGATAGTTCCGACCGAATTTTTTCGAATCCGAAAATTGGTCCGGAAAATTGGTTCTGACGGACGGAAACTATCCGAACCAGTTTCGTCCCTACTCCGTGGGCATTGGTGATGGAAAGGCTACTTGCCTACCTTTTAAAAAAAATAGCCCTAAATACAAGCATGGGTGTCAAGTTTAAAATTTGGATCGGATTGAACAAAGTTTCATCACTAGAAGCCTAATCAGTTGCGCTGCATTCATTTTGCAAACAGCCATAAACCTTGTCTGGTAGCGCTGACAAAGACCTCACTTTGATGCGCCCCCCCTTGGTTCCATTTGTAAGATTCCTTCACACTAGAATACTTTTTTTTGACCGAGCATTCACACCAGTACTTAATTTAGGTATTCAGAGGAGCATTTAAAAACACATATAGATTCATTAGTGTATGCAATGCCAACTGGGCATGCCATTTTGCCCTGCCTCGGTCAGTGCAAAATTTAAAACATGCTTCGAGTTGGTTAAACAAAAAGAAACTATACCAAACTAGATAATGATATGTTGAGAATGCTGGAAGAGATTGAATCACATGAACCAGAAAAAAAAGAGTAATCAAAATGTGGATGTAAATGATTTTTTATTTAGTTCGCGGAACAACGTAAATGAATGTTTTGGTAGAAAATGGCGTTTGTAAACACAGCAATTTCTATGTGATAATCTCATGTTCTTAAAATATCCCAAGTCCCCTAAATCATAGCAATCTATATTTGAGAGCTCATTAATTAACAAGAAACCGGTTGAGGTTGATGTGTTGGCTAGAAAATATATATAGCCGGCCACCAACAAATAAATGATATAATATATATGAAAAATCTGTCTATTTATTTTATATTACCAAATCTGGAGGAAAATAAAGAAGATTCAATGTTTGCTTGCTACAAATAAAGAAGATTCAATGTTCAATATTACATAAGAAAAGTTCTACAAAAAAAGTCAACCTAAAATGCACTACACGTACCAAAAGAATTCAGATTGAAAACTAACAAAAGCAATTTACAATGTCAAATATAATGTAAAGAACCAATATTACTAGAAAAATATAAATACATAAGCATTTCAATTTCTATGTTGGTTCTCAAATACAATCCTCAGTGGTGTAAACTTTTAATTCAAAAAAATAAATAAGTTTATAATAAGTAAATTTATAAAAATAAAAAATAACTGAATTTTTTCTTAAAGGTGTTGAAATAATTTCATATGAATATTTTAAATCAAATCTCTTAAAGGTGTATTCAGGAATGAAGGGTTGAATACAAGTTTCCTAAATGTGAGATTTTTTACTTTGATAAAGCCAAATAAGTGGAGGATACTATTTGGTTGTAATTCTGGATCCTTATCTTTTAGATATCTTGGTATTTCCATTCATTATTGGAAACTCCGGAATGTTGATTGAAAAGGAGTTGAAGATAGATTTGAGAAGAAAGGCAAAAACATGTCATACGGTGGGAGATTAGTCCTTCTAAACTCGCATCTTTCGAGCCTTTTCCTGTTTATGTTATCCTGCATTGAAATTCCATGAGGTGTGCTTCAAAGATTGGATTATTTTAGGTCACTTTTTTAAGTAATGATGACATCAAAAGAAAATATAGACTGACTAAGGGGAAAGACATATGTGGATCAGAAGATTAAGGTGGACTGAGTGTCCATAACCTTGATATCAAAAGTAGATGCCTGCTAAGCAAATGACTCTTCTAGTTGGTGGTGAAGGTGTATGGCAAGATCTTTTACGAAATACATACTTAAAGGGTAAATCTCTCTCTGGCATGTCCAACAAGATAGGTATTTCTTAGTTTTAGTCAGTTTAATGAAGGTGAAAGACCATTTTATTACGTTTGGGTCTTTTAGATGTGACAATGGGACTGACATAAGATTTCGGGAAGACACGTGTTTTGGATCACGTGCTCTCAAAGCAATACCCTACTTTATACAAGGCTCGAAAGAAGCTATCCACCATGGCAGAGGTTATGAGCACAACACCGTTGAATATTTCTTTTAGGAGAGCCATTCTTAGCCAAAAGCTAATCGAGTGTAATGATTTGATCCTTAGGCTAGCTAATATAACTCTGTCAAATGAAAATGACTGCTTTGTATGGTCATTCCATAAGAATGGGCAACTTTTAGTCAATTCTATGTATAACGTGATCATGAACTCCAATATTAGGATCCGAAATAGGATTATATGAGACTTAAAGGTTCCACGAAAGATCTAGGTTTTATGTGGTTTGTTCACAAGAAAGTAATTCTAACGAATGATAACCTGGCTAAAAGAAAATGAGGGATACAAACATTGTTCTTTCTACTATATTGCACAAGAGACAATTCAACATCTTTTTTTTAGTGTCATGTTGCTCAGTTTGTTTGGAGATGTGTGTGTTTTTTTTTTGCTTTTAATATCCTTCCACCCCATAATGCTAAAAATATTTTTGGCAATTGGCTTAGAGGGGTATCTTGGTCCATAAAAAGATAATTCTAATTGGAGCTAGTGGTTTATATTGGTTAATTTGGCGTTACCATAATGATAGAGTTTTTAATGGTAAATAATTATCTAACCCTATTCATGTTATCTTCGTGTCTTTGTAATGGCTGCACTTTTGGTCTACGATGCTATCACGTGGAGAGTAGGATATTATGCGCAATGGTGCTACACTCTTAGAATCGGTAGCCAAGGGTATCTTATTTCACTATGGGTGGTGTAGTTCTATTAGAATTGCTAGTTAAAAAAATATGTATGGTTTAACGCTAGTCAATAATAAAGGGGAGTTGGGGATTTGTCCCATCACCTTATGTCTTATTTTCAGTTTTTATCTTTATCTTTTTTTATCAAACTTATGGTTGTATGTCTTATATCAGAAGCCATACATGTAATCCATTTCCATTATCTTAAAAAAAAAGTTAGCAAGATTTCATGTCCAGCTGTAAAAAGAATAAGACCATACTACATGTCTACACCCCTCAGCTATTGCCTAAAAACACCCTCAACTATTCTTAGCTTTACTCTTTGAATGTGCCCACACAAAAGATGCAGCATCTTGCTTGTTTGTTGAGCTGTGTTGTGGGTCAAATGCCCTTCACATATTTAGGTTTGTCCATGGGGACAACAAGGCCCAGAGTAGTTGATGCCCCTTTGGTTGATAGAGTTGAAAGAAGACTCACTGCAAGCTCTATGTTCTTGCCTTGTGGAGGAAAGCTAACTCTAGTTAACTCTGTGCTATCTGCCATTCCTACGTACTACATGTGCTCTCTTCAGCTATCAGTAACAGTGATCAAGGCAATAGATACAGCAAGGAAATATTGTTTATGGAGTGGTAATGATCCGAGTTCTAAAAAGAAATCTCTGGCAGCCTGGCATAGAGTATGCAGACCAAAGGTTAGAGGAGGTTTGGGTGTTATTAATCTAAGTCTGCAAAACACTGCCCTCCTTCTTAAACATTTGTTAAATTTTTACCAAGGAGCTGATCTTCCATGGGTGAAGTTGATTTGGAATTCCTACTATCAATCTAAAGTACCCCATAGAATCTTTAATAAAGGTTCTTTTTGGTGGAGGGACATTATTAACCTTTCTGACTTCTTTAGAGGAATAGAAAGATGTGATATCGTTCTGGCACAACAGTACTTTTCTGGGATGATTTGTGGAATGGCCAGATAAGAAGTAATTCTTACCCTAATCTTTGTGCACATGCTATTAGTAAGTTGAATCAGTGGCTGTCACATGTTCAAAACCCTTGGAAGATTCTCTGAAATTGCCACTTACATAGGAGGCCTTTTCTGAGTTTTTGTAGCTCAAAGAAGAAGTTGAAAATTTGTTCCTGTCCAGTCAGTATGGGGATAATTGGACCTTCATTTGGAACAGGAATAATTACACTGCCAAGAGCTTCTAGAAGCTGAATTTTGTCTCTATGCAACCCCCAAGGCCTTTTTGTTGGATCTGGAAAACAAGATGTGTGATGAAAATTAAGGCTTTTATTTGGTTGCTTTTCAGCGATAGACTAAACACAAGGGACATGCTGGCCAGGAAAAATTGTGCCCCTCTGAATGCTGATCTTACTTGTGTCTTATACTCTTATGTTATTTGCAGCATAGGGAAACTTTGTTTCACTTGTTCTGCCAGTGCCCATTTAGTAAGAGATGTTGGCACAAGCTTGGAATTTTTTGGAACACTACACTGGAATTTTTTTTCAGATGCTGGTCCTGGCAAGATTGAGGTTTAGGATGAAGGGTTTCTTGGAAATTTGTTTTATTGTATGCTGGCACATCTGGAAGCAATGCAATGGAAAGAGGTGGTTTGTTTTATTGTATGCTTTACCCGATGTGCCAGATGTGCCCATTTACCCGTATTCCTTCTTTCATTAATTGGTGGTTTGCTTCCAGGAATGAAATTCTTCTACATATGTGTAGGATGAATGAAATCCTTAGATAAATAGTTTCTGATTGGTTACAAACTTGTTAGGATCTTTTGGAGGTTTTAGCCTCTTGCAATTTCTTTTGTAAATATTTTCTTACTTGTTTTTATAAAATACATTACTGGGCAAATGCCTGGTAGTATTCCATTAAAAAAAAACTAGTTTACACCCCTCAGCTAGCAATACGGGTTAAAATACCCCTCGCTGATAATATAGCCCAGTTTTAATGGATCCCCCCTTACCTATTTTTTAACATCAAAATATATGTTCTTGTACTTGTTGACATTTATCGGTAACTAGGTGTTATACAAGTAAAAAATATATGCTATCTTTATATTAAATCATAATTTATATGCTATTTTAAGCCGCTTTGATAGTTGAGGTGTGCAATAATCTAGACTTATTCCTATTAAAAAATGTTTTACAGAAATATAAAATAATGTTAAATATTCTAAAGTAATTTACATGACTTGGAATCTTCTTTGCACAGGTCTTCTTATATTTTTCTTTATTAAGCTACAAGGACCTCATGGCAGTAATTTACAAGTTAAGGCTTTCCTATAATATAGCCTTGAGATGGTTGACCAAACCTTTTCCCAAGAGGTGGCAACTGCAAACACATCGGGTAAAGAAAAAAAAGAAGAAAGAAGCAACTGCAAACAGATAGGGTGAAATTAAGAGTACATTAATCTGCACTGATCTGACACTTAGTATAGTAAAGACATATGAAATAACAAATTATACAGTGTAGAAGTTTGCTATCTCATTCTCATTTCAAGTGCTTCTATTTATAAAGTCTCAAGCTTTCCTTCCTACCTCACTCCATCCTCCTGTGCTCTCAAGTTTCCCTTCCTAGATTCTGCATTACGATTTCCATTTCATACATTCAACACCAAGGTATTGTATCTAGTTACTTTAGCCTTCCTTAAGAAGAACAACTCACAAGTAAGTGACATTCATCACACCATCGTACACTATGTTTGGTTTTGTTTGAAGGGCATTTTGCTCCTCATGGTCTTCAAACGTAAGTGCCAACACTTATGATAGTGCCTTAGAAGAATTTAGAAAATCAGATTGTCTATTAGGTGTTCTCCAAGAGATGAAAAAAAAAGCTCCTCTTGTATGTTACCCCTTTTATCTTCATTTTGCCTTGAAATTCATACATTTTCAATTGAAATAGCCCAAAATATGTTCTTTTAAGCCAATTAAAAGAAAAAAAAAACTGCCACACTTCAGTGTTTCCAGAGTTTCTCTCGGGATAGGTGGATTACTCTCTCTTTTCAAAAAGGAGCAGTACTTTCAGTTTTGTACAATTTTCTCTTCGAAAAAGACCCTGCTTCAATAGTTTTGGGGCGTTATTTTACCAATTCGCAGCCTGAGGTTCAATGGTAATTACAGAACAAGTTATGCACATAAAAGATGATAAATTAGAACTAGTCCTCTTCATTTGAAAAACAGAGAAATGAAAACTTTTTGCCATAAATGGGTCAGGAATACCAGACAATGCCTTCTTCTGCTCACGACATGAGGTACTCAGGACTGTCGAATGGTGGTGACAAAGAACAATTGCCATCTGAAGGTATTTCAGGTTCCCCTTATGGAACTAGCTAGTGTTTTGTTTGTGCCACTCTTTCATGTTTAACAGTTGGAAGTGAGCTAATACTTCTTTTCCTATATGCTTCCTTTGTTTGACTAGTATAGAATCAGAAGTTCCTTTGACTACTAAGATTGTGGTGAAACCAAATGAGGAGTTGAAGTCACCGTTCTTGGTAAAGCGCCATCTATTCCTTAAGAGGCCTGATCCTAGTATACTAGACGAATTGTATGATTCTATTATAGGGTCATCAAGACAGTAAGTGTAATTTGTGTCCTTCAAACATAGATGGTGTTTAGTTACTGCAATAATGGCCGGCCTGACCCGCTAATAATTGCGACACAGGGTTTGGGTACCAAACGAGCTTGAAGCTCTCGTGCAGGAAGCAGTAAAGCCTGAAGGGTTGATGGATACGTTTTGCCTCAACTTAGCTGTTAGAAATATGGCAACAGAGGATGCCGAAAAATTTAAAAACACAAAATGTCTAGGTTGGAGGCATTTTGTTGATTCAAATTGGAAGGTAAGCTTGCGTGAGTGCGCCTTGGGATGTTGTTGGCGGCATATAATTACTAGTTCTACTCTTCTCCTAGTGTCATAATAATAACTATTTTTGTTCCCTGATCCATAGAAATCTATCAATGATCCCAACAATCTGAGGAATGAGTATTCCCGTTTGTCTACTATGTATGATCCTTCAGGTTCACATCTGGTACGATCCTATTCTATCCAAATTGGGTAGAACTGAAAAAACTCTCGCTAATCTCTTGTCATCCAATTGGTCCGTCGATCAAATTTAAGTTACAAAATACAATCAGGAAATTACCAAATTGAATCTGAACATTGTTTTTTTTGCTGAAATGTGTGTGTGTATATATATATATAGGTATTAATCCCTGTATCATCTGATGGCCACTGGACTCTATATGCTTTCAACATGCATGATAAGAAGCTCTGCATTCTGGATTCTCGACGAGATACCAGTGAAGGCGGTGATCAGGATCCTGTGAAGCGTCATGAGAAAATCCGAAAAGAAGTCTGCCATGCTCTTAACGAAACCATGGATGTTGATTTCAATTTTCTCTCTTGGAAGCATGAGTTTCCCAAAGTGCCTAGGCAACAGAACAGGTGTGACTCTTAACACCCAGCTTTGCATAATCTTATGGGTATATGTTTTACTGGATGATGAGTGATCAACTCATTTTTTTCCCTATGATTTATTTCTAGTTATGACTGTGGATTCTTTGTATTCAATTTTATGCGATTATGGGATGGTCGTCGACTGATTCGGTGGTTTTCAACTGTAAGTAATAATGCTTGGAGAGTTTTTTTTATTTCGAGGGAATAATGCCTGGAGAGTGAGTTTTGATTGGAATACATATTCAATATACTATCGTCATTAATTTTGTATATGCATCATCTTGTTAGGAAACAAAGGAGCTGCGGAAGAACTTTCTAGCATACATACTCTCCAGTTCGGATGATCATTCAGTCCTGCCTACTAATGTCTCTGAGTTGATCAAAAAGCTCCCTGGTTAGACACATCAGAGTTTGCATTTTCTCTTGTGTTTTGTCATAGGACAAATGAACTTTTAAATATATAGTTTTCCGACTATATATGCCAATAAGACCTTGTTTTGGGATATGATGGGCCCAGCTCTAATGATATAGTTCTCATCCTGCCTAAAACAGAAACTTAATTATCTCATTGGTCTTGTTGGTGTTTCTTTGTTTAGGGGAAACAATGATGAATGTTGAGCTATTAGAAGCTGCACGGGCAGGCAACGCAAAAGCATTTTGTGAACTTGTTATAGATCCTTCAAGAAGTACTAATCATCAGCCCTCCAGATCTGCTTCCTGTTCTTGTCTTCTTTTTCGTCGCACATCAACTGGCAGCTATTGTCTCTGTTTTGAGTGCACATCCTCACGCAATTCCGATCAAGAAAAGAATCCAAACAAGCATAATGCATTAACACGATCAGATGTACCATCAACAGTTACAAGAGATACAAGGGACATGCTGCACCCTATTCAGGGTGCGACGGTTGAAGGTGACGGGGTGCTCCACGTCGCTGCAAGCTTTGGTGTTTTGGAACCTGTGAAAACCGTCTTGGAAGCGCAGAATGGAGCTTTCGCAACGGCGCTTCTGCAAGCAGAGAACAACAAAGGAGACAGGCCCCTGCATTGCGCAGCCACCACAGGTAGACCGTAACTATACGGTTTCCGCAAACTACTAATAATAATAATAATAATAATAATAATAATAATAATAATAAATCGGCTTTTACCCTTTTTTTTTTCTAAAATTTAGTTTTTCTAAATTTTATTAGCGTCGCGGTGAAGTTGACACTAAATAGTTAAATTCATACATATGAAAATTTTCTGACAGTTTATAATTGTTTCCGTAAAAATAATGATAACTTTTCCAACCATCTCCTATTGTTTTCATCCAGGGAGTATTGTTACTGTCAAATTCATCGTCGATAAGGCTAGGAGAATCATGCAGGAATCCGATACCTTTGCCTGGTTTCTGCGTGCGAAAAATCTCGATGGCCAGACGTGCTTGCACGAGGCTGTGCGCTTCGGTCACGAGGATGTTGTGAAATATTTGGTTTCGGAAGATGCAGGTTTGGGGGTTCCAAGCCAATCAAGGGATGTCCCGTTGCCGCTGGTGCAGATAGTGGACAACGAGGGCACTTCTCCGCTCTACTTAGCGACCACATTGCGCAGAGACAGCATTGTTAAGGTGCTCACAGAAACAGCATCAGGCATGCCTAGAGCCGCGTCCTATTCTGGTCCTGCAGGGAAAACAGCTTTACATGCTGCTGTTCTCTTCAGTGAAGGTACAAAACTCAGTCTCATGTTCGTTGCCAAGTTCTGCAAGGTTTATTACATGACATCTCTCACCGTTTAGTAGGCTAATATATCTTACATTTTCTGCAAATCATGCACAATTTGCTCCTACGGAGTTTCCTCCTTCATGAACAATTTATCCCTTAGTTTTTAAATATATGGCATTATTAACTTTACATTAGACCATTTATCTCATTCAAAAAATTAGTACAGATATAAAAAAATATAAGTCATATTTAAAGTATCTTCAATGATGAAACAAATCATAACAAAACAAATGATACTTACATAGTTTTTCTAATAATACAAATGGTCAAATGCAATTAATTGCACAAGTATCGAAGACAAGACATAATTAATTGTACTAGTATGAAAGAAAAAAACCTTTACTAAAATAGACTAAATAAACATGCGATTTGGTAATGTATAAATGCTACTGGCCATTCAAGAGCGCATCATTTCTTCGGAATCTATGATTCTTCTATAGAATGAAATGAGTGCCCAGCTTTCTATGCCTTCTTTTTTCTTTCTCAACTGCCCTTGTTTCATCTCTTTTTATTTCTTGTTATGGCTTTACAGTTTTTTCACTTCTACTACACTCATGCATTTGACATATCAAGAAACATATGCAACGGAAAGACAGTTAACTAATATTGCAAATCTCAATTGCAGAACTGAGTAAAACACTGGTGAATTGGAATCATAGTCTCATTAAGATCCGGGATGAATCTGGGAGCACCCCACTTCACTATTTGGCAGACGGGAAGTATACTACTGAACCCAGTTGCATTTCTGTTACTGAACTTCTCCTTAAGAAGGATCCATCGTCAGGCTACTGTGAAGATTCAGAGGGCTCATTGCCCATTCACATTGCTGCTGCAAATGGTACTCTTGGCATCATTGATCAGCTGATAAAATTGTGTCCTGGCTGTGAGTCATCATGCAATGCTTCTGGCCAGACAATCCTCCACATCGCTGTCCAAACGGAAAGCCATGATGTGGTGCGATTTGTTTGTTCGAATGAGATGTTCAAAATGGTTCTGAATATGAAGGATTACGATGGAAATACGGCACTCCATTTGGCTGTACAGAAGGGACATAACAAGACTTTTGGCATTTTGATGGGATGCAAGAATGTCTCTTTAAGTATCAGAAACAGAAATGGGTATACGCCTCTTGATCATGCCGTACTGAACAAAACAAGCGGACTGACGTATGCTACGTATTGGCCAGTATGTCCTATTAACACCCTCTCCCTCTCTTATTTTGCATTTTTACTCATATTATTTTTCTGAAATGAGATTTGTTTTTAAACATATTTCATTTCTGCAAAGTTCACTAAAAATTATGTACCTTGGGCAACTAGAACAACGAAAAATTGTTGTAGAATTTCCCTAATTTGGTTGGTGTTTCACATATTCTCTACAAAGTAATTCAAAGGTACTTCCTCTTGGCATAAATATTTGATGTATAGAATAAAATTCAGTCAATCTTTATAATCTCTAACCATGGTCAATTTCTCAAATGCTTAGTTTACATAAGTAGTATCCGTAAATTTACATTTCAAAGTACACTATGTTGTAAACTTATTAGATCTTGTAAACATATTCTACTAATATTATGATTGAATCTTATCATGAATGTCAAATATGTAAGACCAGAAGTAATCTTAGGTGTGAAGACATGAATATGTATGTTAACCACTAATTACAGCATATGGTACAAATTACTATTATTTTTCCTGTAATTACATCGAAAATGCACACGCATCACACCACTATGCACGTACATCATACAGTGTATGAATTATGAAATACATGTAGGAGCAGGGTAATGTGAAAAATATAGATTAATTCATTAATAGGGGGGAACATGGATTTTCATGTCTTATGAAGTTACTTTCCATGAAATTTCTGTAGGGTCACCAGCGATGGGTATGCAATAGTTTGCTCGCTGCTGCAGCTGATTTTGGTACATTTCGCGCGGACCATTTGTCCAGCAAGATCCCAGAACAAGCCAAGGCTGACAGGGAAGCATTCTCCGACACACTGAGCAAATCTGCCGCGGTCATGGCCACATGCGCGGCTCTCCTTTTCAATGCAGCACTTAACATCTTTCTGAATGTGCAAGCCATCTACCACAACAACAATACCAACAACAACAACAGCAGCAATGCAACTCAAGGAAGTGATCAGCTCAAGCAAATTCAGAAAGTTAAGAAGCTCAGTGGAGACTCACTGAGTATCTCTGCGTGTGCCATCCTTTTATTTGCGATCGCTGGATTTCCCATCTTGCCCGGTGTCATAGGACGCACCTTTGCTCTTATCTTGGGACTAGGGGTGCTCATTGGGTCGTCCATGGTTAGCCTGCAGGCATTAGCAGCACGGCTTGATCTAGCCAAGGTTTATGGCACAGGAATCGGTGCCTTCTGCGTTATATTTTCGCTGTTGTGCGTGACGCTGTGCACCAACCTACTGCGGAAGATAGTGCAGCACGCGCGCCCACTGTGGGCTAGGTGTGGTGCCCGTGGATTCTTCCGTAGTATTCTGAATGTGCGCAGAGCTCAGAACTACTCTGCCATTCCGCTGTTGCAGGTTTGTGCCTTGATGGAGGTCTTACTGCTGACGTGTCTTGTTATGAGCTCCAGTATTGAAATTGTAACAAAAAATTTTGTAATACCACTACAACTAGTTAGGAGGTGACATGGACAGTAAAACATACTAGCTTGGAAGTGTCGCATTGTGTTTTCCTACTAGAGGCGTGTGTTGGCGGTATGTGCATGTACATGTGATATGTCAAAACTATATATGTACTCGTATAATATGAAATAAATGTGACATGTTCTAATTCCATTTGTGTTCTTGTGTCCTTGTCAATTAACAAATAACAGCATATACTAGCATTCAATGAGAATTATATAGCCTTCAATCCGTTGCACTGCCTTTGCATGTTACTAGCCCCGCCATAGGCATGGCCTCTGATATCCCGCACGTTCACTCACTATCTACTAGGACAACACAATAGTCTTTCAAAGTCATTGCAGCAGTGCCTTTAACATAGATAGAATTTAAAAATACTCGAAGATTTTAATGGGCAATCTTGTTGAACTCATTTCACCTTTTAGTTCAGAGATTAAATCAACAAAAAAATTCTGAAAAGAAATTGATGATATATCAAGGAACTCGTCATCTATAATGGCTCATAACCCACATCCGTGGTGGGTTTAGCCTCATCACAGATCATTGGCCAGTAATGAGAATACCTCATTTGTGATGGGTTAAAACCCGCTAGTGATGACAGACATCTGTGACGAGTGGTTCTGTAAAATGCCCCTAAAACTTTCAGGGCCAAAAAAGGTAACTAATGATAGTTTCTAGCTATTTCTGTTAAGATCTCTAGTGTGGCCTATTATTTGGCAAAACAATAACATATATATATTGAATAATAATCCATGGTTTTGCACTTTTAACTTCAGTATTAAAAGTACGAGGTGTCATAGGTACCACCCATCATAAGTAAGTGTAGCACCCGTAAGAGATAGTCATATGTGACTGGGTGTCACTACCAACTGTACTTCTGTTGGAGTCTTAATTAGTATTTACAATTGGGAAAATCCAGAACAAACAAGTACCAAGAGAACGGTAAATCTGTGATGCACATTTTTATTATTGATATGCCGTAGAGGCAATCATAAAGATGATTGCATCACGTACTATGTTTATAACTTTATAAAGTGTTTCTTGAAATGGATAACTTATTATTAATCAATGAGTATGTGACTTATTTATGGAACTCTTTATGTAAAACAAATATGGCTATTAGATAACCACATGTATTGATTGATGACCATGTCTCATGAATCATGATATAGAGATACCTAATCAATAATCTGAATATGTGTTAGGTAATATGTTGTTAAATAGACCCAACTGAGACACTGCAAGTATTATAATGTGCCATTAGTTGGTCTGAAGTAGTGCTGGTATAGAATTCTTTTAGCTAAGATTATCATGATTCCCAACTGAAAGTTCAAGTGCCATTAATTTGGTTTTGGTGATTAATGACAAATCTAATTATGTGAGACTAATGCTTTTATAAGCATTTCTTTGCCTAGTCTCATATTGATATGAAAGTGGAGTGTGTGAGGTGATTCCCGGACTTCATATGAGTTGAGATAGAAACGTTCATTGATGATGGATCTAGAATCACTAGGATGAAATGCATGGAGATCAAGCTATATGTATCACTTTTTCTTCTCCGTGCTGATATTGATATATTCATATATAAATTTTCATGTGATTACATAAGCATGTGAGACTAATGTTTTGTTTGAGCGATATCTTGTTTAGTCTTTTTACATTGAGAACATGGAGATGATGAATGTATGCTTTTATTTTAATGTCTATAGTGATAAATGCCTTCTATTCTTGTATAGGATAAGCTCTCAATTTTTCATATTTTGTTATGCATATCTTGCTTCACACATATATTCCGTATGTATACATTTAGGGGAGCAAATCCTATACATTAGTTATGCATGTATTTGATCCAAGTTATCCACTTTCATTTAATTGGGATCTCTACATTTGAGTATATATTCGAGTATATGACACTTGTGGTGATGATTATACTCATCATTTATTCATATCCTTTTTTATACACGATCGTTTGGTCAACATGTAGAGGTTGACAACCGGATCATTGGGACTAATAATTTTATTGAGTTGAATGAGAAAAATAGGTCCCAAGGATTGCAAAGGTATTGATGTTCAAGTGATATCACTACACCTAAAGATACCAATGATGACAAAGTGAAGAAATTGAAGATGTGGGATACGAAGTGGCTACTATGAGAAGACAGTGAAGGGCAAGCGATGCTCGGTCACGATGGACCATACGGCGGTGAAGGGCAAGCAAAGGGCTTGGCGCCGAAGAATCAAATCCGGTGGTGAAGGGCGAGTGACGGCTTTGCCATGATGAACTGTGCGAGGCCATTTGAAGCTACAAGTAACAGCATCAATCATTTGAAGAATATATGGTGAAACGGTTTCGGCATTGGCGTCCCTTAAGACAATGAAAGAAAGATGGAAATAAGACATTCCTATTGGTATAATTCTCTTCCTATTTACATTTGAGTTTAGGAATGCCGTACTATTAAGAGGGATGCAACGCCGAGGTGTCCGTGTATGTCTCGGTGCTCAAAGTGACCTATCATAGTGCTACCTTGAGAGAAACCCAAGCTTTAACCAATCCTTTGATTGGTTTAGACCTTGTTTTTGGTTGAGTTGGGGTAGTCCTCTGAGTGAGCTTTCCATAGAGTCCAAGATTATAAAAAAGAGACTCCCGAGCGAAACGTTGTGATCGTTTTACTATGTGCTTTTTGGAAATTCCAAAAAAATATTGGAAACTCCGAAAAGATTTCGGAAACTCCAAAAATGGCTGCGAAACTGAGATTTGCTTCTGTAAATTTTCGGACTTGTCTGAAAATGCATTGTGGAAATTACGAAAATTACAGTCTTGGCCTCCAACGGCTAGTTTTTGAGAGGCTCGGGTATATAAACTCCTCCACCCCTCCTTTGAGTGGCTGCTGCTCTTGGGGAGTATTAGATACATCCAAAGCCAAATAGCCATCCCTATTTCCCTACCTTTGTGGTGCCTCTTTGTGAGTGGGATTTGAGAAGGGAAAAAAGTTGGGTTGAGAGAGTGAGGAGTTGAGAGCTAGTGAGCTTCACTATATTATGGTCACAGAGTTCATCCGCAAGCGCACGGATATACCATTGTAGCATTTCACCCGAGAGTATTCCAAGGGTATCGTATTTGTTTAATCTTGTGGGAAGATTATAATAGAGAGAACTGTACTAATAATTTATATATTACTTGTAATAATCATAGTATAAGCAGGGGTTCATATAATCCTAAGTGTAGGGTGACACTAAGTAGAAACATTCATACTCTCATTCATGATTTATATAAGCTAAGTGGAAAGAATATAGAAAGATCCTATTCCTATACTTGTAGTATACA
Source organism: Oryza longistaminata (assembly GCA_009805545.1). Lineage (NCBI taxonomy): Eukaryota > Viridiplantae > Streptophyta > Magnoliopsida > Poales > Poaceae > Oryza > Oryza longistaminata. The sequence continues at coordinate 16,877,333 of CM020180.1, read as the reverse complement.
TATTTTTTTTTTGACCTGGAAACAGTGGGGAAAACCCCCACGGTGCATTTTCATATTTGTGTAAAGGGGAAAAAAACTGTACAAAGGTTAAAAATTACAGGTTGTCAAGCCATGATTTCAGAAAGGGTCTAGAAACTAATCTAAGTCTAGGTAAATGTAGACTTAGCTCCTCTTTAAGACTAGATTTCCATCGGCTGAGGGATGGCTAGATATTTTGAAAAATCAAATCATTTCTCTGCTTCCAAAGCAGCCAACAAGCCACAAGAAAAATCTCCATAAAGCACATATGTTGCAGCCCACTATTCCTCCGAGTTTGAATCATCTGATGAAATTCCTGCGTAGTATCCCAGGAAAAACCAATGGAGTTCCAACACAAGCAGGCAAAAGAACATTGGAAGAACAGATGATCTCTTGTTTCTCTAATCCCTGTGGTGCACAGAGCACAATAGATTGGTACATTGGGAGGCTTTGCAGTGTTTCCTTTCTAGCAAATCTCTAGTGTTAACTCTGTCCAAGAATAGCAACCAGGCAAAAACCTTGATCTTCATATAAACTTTACAGGACCATATCCAAGGCATAGTTACTGGAGGCTGAATGCACCAAAAGGAGAGCTTATAAAACTTCTGTGAAGAGTATAGATCATTTCCCCAGAGAGAAGTCCATTTGTCTTTCATGGTGTTGAGAGAAATCTGAGAGACATCATCCTGGAAAACCTTATATTCCTCAAAAGCTTGAACGGAAAGTGGCAAAAAGAACTGGTCATCCACTGATCTTGCAAGATGCTGAGCCACCGTGTCCATTTTGTGCTTAACAAATGAGAAGAGTGTTGGGAAGGATTGTGCGAAAACCTTCCCATTGCATAAATCATGCCAGAAACTCAGAGAATTTCCATTGTAGATGATAGGTCTTGCAAAACCTCTAAAGAGAACCTCAATCTGGACAATATCCTTCCACCAGAAGGAACCACAAAGGGTTGCTCCTTGAGGAAATCTGCCTGAATAATATGTGGTCCAAATTAGTTTAACCCAGGGCACATTTTCCTGCTTATTGAAAAATTTTCCAAGTTGCTTAAGAAGTAAAGCTCTGTTTTGCACTCTTAGATCAATAACACCTAGTCCTCCTTTCTTCTTGGGCCTGCACACCTTTCCCCATGCAGTAAGAGATTTCTTGGTTGAAGTGAGATCCTTTCCCCTCCATAGAAAGTGTCTTCTAGCAACTGGAACCAAAAAAAGCATGAATAGATTTTTTGAAAAAGATTGGAAAAAAGTAAGTAGAATTAGATTTAAGATAAAAGAAAGTTAGTTTTAGTTCCAGAACCCTCCTTTTTTGCTAGTTTTCAGAAACGGAAAACCCTGAACCAGGAGCAGTATAAATTCTACTGCCCGCCTTTTACAAGAAAATTGGAATCCGGGTATTTGGAGTTATGAAGGCGTGGCAGGGGCGCATATTGTGTTTTCTGGCTTGTGTTTCTTGGCAGCTTCTATTTTTCTATTCGAGCCCTTTTTCCTATTCTTTTGTATATAGTCGATACTTTCAATGACTGCAGCAGGCAGTTGGAGAGAACACATGTAGTAAGTAGGCATAGCAGAAAGAACTGAGTTTACCAGGGTGAGCCTATCCCCATAAGAGAGGAAAGAAGATGTTGTCACAAGCCTTCTTTCAATTCGATCAGTTAATGGAGAGAAATCAACATTTTTTGGTTTAGTGCAGCTGAGGGGCAAACCCAAATAGGTAAAAGGTAGAGTGCCAAGAGAACAGCCAAAAGTTGCAGCAAGAGACTGAGCTTTTTCCTCATCCAGATTCAAGGGAATCATACAAGATTTTGAGAAATTAACTTTAAGCCCGGTAGATGATTCAACTGTTTTAAGAAGAGCCTTGAGAGCAACCATTTGAGGACCAGAAGCTTGCATGAAAAGCAAAGTGTCGTCTGCGTATTGGATTATAGGGAAGTTAGAGTCACCATTCACTGGTATTGGGGCAGCCACTATTTGTTGGTCATTATGGCTTTGCAGGAATGATATGGTGTTTGACAAAAGAAAAATCTCTTCTCCTTTACAGGTTATTTTTTTAACTATCCACTTCCTTCATACCTGGGCTATCCTTCAGAAGCCTGGTTCACGGGATTTGGTTGCAGCGGCGTGTCAGCGCTTGGAGCAGGTGGTCAGGGAATGTTTTACCCAGGGACATGGGTGGCGGTCTAGCCTGAAGATTGGTGCTCCCTGATTTTTACTGCTTTCCTTCTCTTGTTACAAACTCTTTTGTGGGTTTGTGTGTTTTGGCTGTGTGCATCCTAGTTATGCAGAGGCCGGGAGTTTTCTTAGTATGGTTCTATCAACTTGATGTAATCGTCTGAGATTAATAAAAGCTTCCTTTATAAAAAAAAAAAAGAAATCCACTTTGAGGGAAAACCCAGAGACTGCATGATCTAGATGATGGCTGAGTGCTCAATCATGTCAAAAGCTTTTTCGAAATCTAGCTTCTGAAGGACAATCTCTCTTTTAGAGTGCTTACATTGATGCAAATATTCAAAGGCCCATCCTAAACAATCTTGGATTGTTTTTCTTGATGAAACCGTACTGATTCTAATGGACCAGGTGACACATTTTTTCTTGCACTCTATCAGCCATGGCTTTTGATATAATTTTAACAGAATTGTTCATCAACGATATTGGCCTGAAATCACTTGCAAACTGAGGAAAGCTCCTTTTGGGGATCAGAGTTATGAAGGAGTAGTTTATAGCCTGTAAATTAGCTACTCCAGCATGGAAATCAGCAAAAAGCCTATAGAAATCCTGTTTGATAATTGGCCAGCATTTCTTGAAAAAGAGACCACTGAACCAATCAGGCCCTGGAGCTTTATCTGAAGGCATTTTAGATATGATACTGTCAATTTCTTGGGAAGAGAAAGGCCTTATGAGGTCCTCAAGATCATCTCTAGGGGTGAACAGCTCACTTAATTCAAAAGCCATGTCAGGGGCATTAGAGATCCCCAATCTCTGTTTGTAAGTTTCAAATAGCAGAGCTGCTTTTCCTTCATGATCTGTTACATCCACTCCACTAGAGTTAGTGAGCTGAGTGATGGAGTTCCTTCTAAATCTCTCAGTAGCCATAGCATGAAAAAATTTGGTATTTTCCCCACCAAGCAAAGTGATTACTTGCTTTTTGACAACTTGTCTGAAATGGAGTTCTGAAACTGACAGAAGCCGAAATTCTTCTAGGATGTCCAAAAAATTAATGACCTTCTCACAATTAGAAATTAACAAAGAGAGCTTGGAGAGATCTTTACTCCAGATCCTGAGATTTCTTCTAAGTTGCTTAAACTTTGCTGAGATAGCTATAGCATTATCATCAATGTTCTGAACTGATACCCAAGCATTTGCAACTTGCTGAAAAAAACCGTCATGATCAACTTAGAAATTCTCAAACCGAAAAACATTTGCTCGAGGAATAAAAGTTTGACTTAGTACTTTCACCGGCACATGATCAGAGATATGCTTTGGCAAAGCCAATGCCATAGTGTTAGGATAGTTGATAGTCCAGGAGGGAGAAATAAAAACCCAGTCAAGCTGCTCTAAAAGAGGGATGTCCCGCATATTGCTCCATGTGTAGGTTCTACCTTTGAGGAGATCTCTATGAGGCCAAGATTGCTTATGAGTTCATTAAACACAAAGATATCATTCATATCTCCTCCTGGTCTGTTTCTGTTTTCAACCGAGCGATAAAAACTTAAATCCCCCATGATGATCCAATTATCTGCTGGATCAACAACCAAATCATTCATCCAGAGCCTAGTATACATATTATACATACATCCTAGTCATATTATTATTTAGCTAATACCCTCTTTCCGATGCCCTCCTGGCGCTTCGAGAAGCTACCCATGATTGCCGAGTTCCTTACGATAATCTGTCATGACCATCCAACCGGGGCTAAATACAGAGGAGTACCCTCCCCAGGAAATTAACTTAGGACTATATACATGCGCAGAGGAATACCCGTACTGAGCTGTCACCATCAGCGGCCCACCTAACTTCCGCAGCATATAACCCTAAATAATGATATCGAATAATCTAAACACCGCGCTTAAATTACCAAATACTACTCTAATATCATCGTCATGACATAGGGTCATCGTAAATACGATCATTATACCCACACCATTGCATCTCCCGATAAACTAGCATCATAATAAATATGACTCGGACATATAATAAGTTGGTATTCATATACTTGGAAAATAATACAATACCAAAGTAGTATAAAGAAGAATATTCTAATAAAAGTACAAGTCTTACAAAAGAAAGAAAAACTATAGAGTCATACCCGAATTCTTCCGAAGACTCCGAGGACTGAAGATTCTATTCTATTTCTATTCCACTATACTCTAGAGACTATATTAAACTTGAGAGATGTATGAAGTTTCTTGCTTGAGGTGTGTGGTGGAATGGAGAGAGTGAGCTCCTTATATAGCCTCCAATGACGGTTGTGACGGTTGGAATGGTCGGAAATACCCTCCAACCGTCATTGGGGCTAATCCACACCGTCCAGCCGCAACCCTGCATCCAACGGCGCCAGGATGGGTTCCAGGGGCCGGCCCAATCCAGACCATTTTTGGCTGGTGGCCTCCTCTTCAGTTGCTCACTTCAGACTTGTGAATTTTGGTCCAATTGGTCGTGCCGTTTCTGCATTCTTAGCCCTTTCATTAATAAGTCTGGTTTCCGACATCCTCCGATTGATTGATCGCCTGTTTTGATCACGATTCTCCTCCATTTTGTGTTCATTCTCTACAAGAAGTTAGTAATCCTTGTGCTAGTATAATATTTATTATTTTAACATAAATATGCATTGTAAGCCTAACTAATTCTCCTTTATTTAGGTAGTATTGACGGACGAAACTGATCGCTAACGACCATTAACACCCACGCCGCAGTCCACCATCCACTCCCCCCCACGCTGCCCTCCGCCGCCGCCACCGTCCCCTTCATCGTCGGCTTGTGTGACGACTCCGCTACCATCCACTCTGTCGTCGCCAGGATCCACTCCCCCACCACAAACATCCACTCCACCTCAAGAGGCCGCATCGGCAAGCAGACCTGGCGGAGGGGAGCAGGAGGCCGAGAAGGACAGGAGACGGGGAGCAGAAAGTCATAGGCAGGCAGGCTCCCCTCCCCGGTAATCAGATCTGGGGAAGTTCCGGCGGTGCGAGACACGGCAGGAAGGAGGGGGCGACGAGCGGGGATGAGGTGGTGTCAAGTGGTTGCTTGCTGTAGCTCAAGATCGACGACAATCGCCTCCTTCCCTCCCCATCGCTCGCCGTCGTTTACATCTTGTCCGCTCGTCGCCGCCATCCTACCCGCCTCCCACCACCGCTCATCTCCCACCGGGCCCCACTGCCGTCGCCACCGCGATGTCGTTCTCGAGCCCTTGATAAGGATGGCGCCTGGAGGGCGCGACGGCTAGCGGTTCTGCTCCACTCCCTAGCCCGCGCCGTCATCCTCCTCCTCACCGATGTCGCCGTACCTCCTCCGAGCCGGCTGCTGCTTCTGCTGCTCGCGAGTGTGCGGCCAGCTGGAGAGCTTGGCGTCGTGGTGACAGGTGAGTTCGCATTTTTTTTTGCAAGATTTTCCCTGAAATCTAATCGGTAACATGGCTTTGCACAGTAGCAACTGGGCAACAAACAAGCACCGATTAATCAAGCCCCAACTAGGGTTGAAAGTGATTCGGATAATTTCCGTCCGACCGGATCTTTTTTCGGATTCGGATAGTTTCGATCAGATATATCCGGAAATTTTATGATATGGGTGATATCTGTCGGATATTATCCGAAATTTTCCATCGGATATCCGACTTACACATAGGGAGTGTTTGGCAAATGGGAAAGGGAAAATGATTTCCCACCCATCTATAAATATGTCGTAGGCTCTTCGGACCTTCCATTATATTTGAGAGATGAAGTGAATAATTCAAGTCATCAAACAAGCATAATGAAACATCCAACGCCTCGGGAGAGGAATATTGGAGACATTGCTGAGCCCTTAGCCTGCCAGTCAACTTCAGCCTGAGATGTGTCCGTCAAACCACTCGAAGACGGCAACCAGATGTGTTACACATTCAGGAGACTTGACAAAAATGGCTAAAGATCTACAACCTCTCAAATATTCCTAACTCATACTCATGTGAATTTAGTTCCCAGGATGTGCACTAGGTTCACACTTTTATCTTAAGCATGATTATACATAGCAAACACAGCTAAGATGAAAGAAACTTAAGACTTACAACAACTTAATAATTACATAGGCCGACCGGCCAATTAGACTTATTAGAGAACAGCGGAAGCTTGACTACCCAATCACAAGCACACCGACTAGGGGTTTACCCCATTAAGTTCTCATCCTAGAAGAAGCAATCGGAACCCGCATCACTCAAAGACTAAGTCTAAACCTGCAAACAAAAGGTTATATCAACAGCTAGAGTCAGTACATTAAACAAGTTAATGTACT
>CM020180.1:16856438-16866981 GCA_009805545.1 Oryza longistaminata | reverse complement strand
AGCTGGCGCCGGCGCCGCCTACCATCGCGTCGTGTGCTGGTGCCGCGTCTTGTCGCCGTCGCGGTGCGCCCGCCAGCGAGCGCGGCAGCACGACGGGCCACCTGCCAGCCGCCGCCACCGGGTACCGTCGCACGCTGATGCTCTTCCTGGAGGAGGAGGAGGACAACGACGCCGTGGAGGATGAGCAGCAGCAGCAGGCGCCGCCGCTGCCGCCCGCGGCGTCGACGGCGACGACGACGAGGAGGACGGCGGCGGAAGCCAATGTGCAGCGGCAGCGGCAGCAGCCACCGTGTTGTACATTTGTGGTGCACCCGTGCGCGGCGCACGCGAAGATGCGACACGGCGCGGCCTACGGGTGCGGCTGCCGTGTGACCGGCGCTGTCCGGCGAGGCGGTTACCATCTGCCGAGACGTGCAGTACATACTACGACTACTACAACTACTACTGCTACTGGACAGTAGTTTATATACGACTTGTTGCTCGATCCCTCCCGTCCTAACAAGAATGCGATTGTAGCATTCAAATTTTGTACTGTACAATAGAGAATGTAACAAGAGTGTTGTACTTCCCCTCTACCTATCATCGTTTTGAAACTTCTTTCTCATCTTACCTCAGTCACTATCCTAGCCTCAACCACATCTTACGATTTAACTCAAGGGAGATATAGTAATTTATCTTCCCTACTAATTTATCTTCTGAATCGTGCAGTCGCCTACAAATTTGTAATCTATCAGTCGATCCCCTACCGTCGATTCTACATTAAGATCTGTTGCACACTATCGGGCTGGTGGGAAAGACTTTCTGGATATGGAGTTATGGATCGTATTTTTCGTGGCCTTTAATTTTTTCCCCCAGCCCACGGGCTGCTCCACCGCACCCACATTTTTAAGGGGATAACTCCACCGAAATACTCTCTCTCTTTGTATCCGTTGCGTGTGTCCCGACCTCGGCTCCAAGTTCGTCACAGCCAGTTCCTAAAGCTCAACATGCAAGTGTGCCACATCATCATTCACTAACAATTATTATCTAGAGTATTTTATATCTCATGCTAACATGACATAACATTTGTATTTTTGTTGTATGTTTAGAACTCAGCATGCAAACAATGTCAAATCACCATCTACATCATTTTCACATTATCTAAACATATACGTCTATCACTTTTATAATGTATAACATGCATTTACCCACATATCCCACAGCAAAGCGCGGGGTATCAACTAGATTTGAAAAGACAGTCGCCGTTGTTTGGCAACTCGAGGGGAAGGGATGGAGAATTTACACAAGGAAATTGATAATGAAATTAAGATGGGAATTTGATGTTTAGTGTCTATCTCAATATCTTGTTTGCTTGAGGTGGCGGAAATTGATAAGGAGTTTAGTTGGAGATTAGGTGATTAATGAAAATGGATGGCTAAGATTTGTTTAGGCAAAGTAAAGGAGGAATTCCCTCCCAATTACCACCCCCTACTCATGTATTGAAAAGAAGAGAGTTCCTTCGTCAATTCCCCATTCCCATCCCACCAAAACTCACATCTCTCCTAACCGAGCAAAGCAGTTAATAGCATTATTTCTCTAAACTCTCAATCCCTCCTAAAAACTCCCTCCAACCAAACGGGCGTCTGAGTAGACGCAAAGCACTGAAGCTGATCTGGTGTTCAAATCCATCGCCCCCTTTTGTTCCTTGCGATGCGATTTGTCTACCGGCGGCGGCTGCGGGTGGCGGCGCCTAATTCACGCGCGAGGCTTTCATCAGGTACATTTTAGGGGTTAGGATTCATCAGCTACCATCAACATGCCTTTTTCTATGTTTACTGTGTGTTGTTTCCTTTCTGTTGTGTCTTGCACCAGGAAGGGGAGGGGGAAGCGGACGCCATGGACCGAAAGTGACGAGGCGGCGAAGCCGCTATGCATCTTGAATTCTTGACGCGAATCACACTAGGGCTTCTGCTTGTGTTTACTAGGGACACAGATCCTCTACCTTTAGCTAGTAAAGTAATTAAGTAAAGGATCAGAAGAAAAGCAAATATTCAGATTAATCACTCCAACAAAGATACTGTTTGATCTTTTTTTTTCTTCACCCGTCAGCATGCAGATACTAGAGTGTCATTTTATGTATGAATCTGGACCACTCTTTTAGGGATTAGAGGTAATACGCTTTTGTTCAGTGTGGCCCTTTAGCATCATTGGCCCTTAAGAATCAGTGGCAAAACGAAGATCACTGCAAAGGGCCAAGAAAACCAGAACGCCACCGCGACGGTTTGCAGGCCGACGATTAGCGCCGCCAAAATGTCCCCTCTAGACAGCAGCGCGAGCGTCATCCAGCCAAGCATCCAAACCTCGAAATTTATGTAGACCAGACCAACGGCAGCGGTGACGCAGACAGCGACGACGAGCTTAGGGGCGACCCGCGCCAGCATCACGTACGTCGCCGTCAGGAAGGCGGCGCCCACGGACCTGACGCTGCTGTGCAGGAGGCCCATGGAGAGCTTCACGCAGCGCTCGCGGAAGGCGAAGTCGAGCGGCGTGTAGCCGGCGTACATCAGGCTGAAGGTGGCCATCGCGGAGAGCATGAAGGCGAGCGTGTTGGCAACGACGAACGCGTCGAACGCGTAGGTGCCGGCCAAGGTCGGCGTTCCTCCGCGGCGTTCGCCGCCGCCGTCGTCAGAGGAGGAGGATACGTAGCCTCCGGGCATCGTGAACGTTGCGGCGAAGGTCACGGTGACGATGAGCACCGCGCCGATGGTCAGGTTCTGAGCTGCGTCTTTGTATATCGTGGAAAGCTCCCCCCTCTCCTCCTTCTCAACTCGCTTTCGATTTAAGCTGTCGGTTGGGTTGTCACCCGATGGATGATTGCCGGCCGTATGGGTCAGGGACGAAGACATCATACACTGTGGGTTCTGCAGCAACGTACAATTTGTTTTGTTAATTTGTGTAACAATCTACTCCCTCTTATCTCTGTTTTAGATTAGAAGTCGTTTTGACTTTGGTCAAAATTAAACTGCTTCAAGTTTGACTAAGTTTATAGAAAAAAAAAAGTGATATTTTCAACTCAACAGAATACATATTCAATTATAGATTTAATGAAACTAATTTGATATTCTAAATATTATTATATTTGTATACAAACTTGATTAAATTTAGAGTAGTTTGACTTTAACCAAAGTACAGTACAGTAGGTACGTACCACTGGATAATTCAGACCTTTCAGATGGTCCTTAAGGCGTGCAAGATCAACCGGTGTATACCCCATGTTATTTTTCACATCTAGCAGCACCCGCCTGTCAATCAGTAGGAAGAAGAAGATCATTATGTCACAAACATGGACGGCCTGATGCAGCGCAGTGTTGCCGTTTCTGTCCTTCATGTTCATGACGGCGGATGGTAGCCCAGGTGAGAAACGAGCCAAGGCGACCACTGACGGACACAGGTTGTCGACGGCCACATGGAGGAAGCTCCTGCCCGTGCCGTCTCGCAAACCCGCGGAATCGGGGCAGAATTCGATCATCAACCTCACGGCAAATAATCCGGCTACACCGCCCAATGCAGCACCCGCATGTATCGGGTAAGATCCCTCCTCGTCAGGCTGATACACACAGGATCTGTCGTGCTCCAGTAGGAGCTTAACCATGGCCCGCATCGATAAACGATTGGTGGATGCGGCGAAATGGAGTGGAGTCCTCCCCTTTTCGTCCCCTTGTTTGGCGAGGCCACCGTTCCATCCGAGTATCATTTCTGTCGGACCTGAAATTAATTTGGAATTTTCATTCAGCCCTAAATATAAACCTGAAACTTAATTGGAATTTCTTTTATAACTGTTGATAACCAAAATTTGACAAACTACAACATGTAGAGAGTTTAGGGCCGGCTCCGATCAGGGCGCCCGGCTCCAAGTTCATCACAGCCAGTTATATATCTATACTTTCTGCATAGTTAGTACCCACTAACTCCTAAACCTTATCATGCAAGTGTGCCACATCACCCACTAACAATTATTATCTAGAATATTTTAGATTTTATGTTAACATGACATACCATTTGTATTTTTGTTGTATGTTTAGAACTCAGCATGCAAGCAATGTCAAATCACCATCTTCACATCATTTTCACATTATTTAAACATATACGCCTATCACTTTTATAATGTATAACATGCATTTATCCACATATCCCGCAGCAAAGCGCGGGGTATCAACTAGTTTTGAAAAGACAGCCGCCGTTGTTTGGCAACTCGAGGGGAAGGGATGGAGAGTTTACACAAGGGAATTGATGATGAGATTAAGATGGAAATTTAATGTTTAATATCTCAATATCTTGTTTGCTTGAGGTGGCGGAAATTGATAGGGAGTTTAGTTGGAGATTAGGTGATTAATGAAAATGGATGGCTAAGATTTGTTTAGGCAAAGTAAAGGAGGAATTCCCTCCTAATTACCACCCCCTACTCATGTATTGAAAAGGAGGGAGTACCTTCCTCAATTCCCATTCCCATCCCACCAAAATTTCCATGTCTCCCAATAAGAAAAGCAGTTAATAGCCTCATCCCTCTAAATTCCCTATCCCTCCTAAAAACTCCCTCCAACTAAACAGGCGTCTGAGTAGAGACAGAGCACCAAAGGGGATCTGGTGTTCAAATCCATCGCCCCCTTTTGTTCCTTGCGATACGATTTGTCTACCAGCGGCGGTTGCGAGTGGCGGCGCCTAATTCACCCGCGGGGCTTTCATCGGGTACATTTTAGGGGTTAGGATTCATCAGCTACCATCAGCATGCTCTTTTCTGTGTTTTACTTTGTGATGTTTCCTTGTTGTTGTGTCTTTGCACTAGGAGGGGATGGGGAAGCGGACGCCATGGACCGAAAGTGACGAGGCGGCGAAGCCGCTATGCATCTAGACGCGAATCCCACTAAGGCTTCTGCTTGTGTTTATGTGGGACGCATATCCTCTACCTTTAGCTAGTAAAGTCATGGTGTAACTTTACTTCATCTCTACCATGTAAATTTACTTTACTTCATCAACAACTTCACTTTAACTATTTAACTGTATTTCTATTAACTAGAAAGGTAGCCCACGCGAATGCGTGGGCATGCAATGTAAGTTGTATTTGAGTCACTTATACACAAGCGGAATATTAACTGGATAATATTTGCATGCCATGCTTCAAAAGTGTGATTTGTTTCATAAATTTTCTTCTTGGCATTGCTTAGATAATTTTTCTAACCTATTAGAGTAGTTCCAATTATCTAAGGCAATTATTATGCAATGTTTATTGAAATAGTCGTTTCAATTTAAGTGTAAAGTAAGAAGTAAAATTTTTCCCAATTGGTTAAATCTACTCCCTGTTGATATTTTTATATTTTCTATTTTATTTCATACAAGTCTTACTTGAAGTATAAAATTTGTGATATGATAAATAGTAGCATAGCAGTACACTTTTTCATTATCAATTTTCATAAAAATTTCAATCCAAGTTGATAAAAAAAGGTGTACTGCTATGCTACTATTTATCATATCACAAATTTTATACTTCAAATAAGACTTGTATGAAATAAAATAGAAAATATATAAATATCAATAGGGAGTAAATTTAACCGATTGGGAAAAATTTTGCTTCTTATTTTACACTTAAATTGAAACGACTATTGCATTAACCATTGCATAATAATTGTCTTAGATAATTAGAACTACTCTAATAGGTTAGAAAAATTATCTAAGCAATGCCAAGAAGAAAATTATAAAACAAATCATACTTTTGAAGCATGGCGTGCAAATATTATCCCGTTAATATTCCACTTCTATAGGTGTCCCAAATACAACTTATTATGCATGCCCACGCATTCGTGTGGGCTACCTTTCTAGTTAAGTAAAGGATCAGAAGAAAAACAAATATTCAGATTAATCACTCCAACAAAGATACTGTCTGATTGTTTTTTTCTTCACCGTCAGCATGCAGATACTAGAGTGTCATTTTGTATTTTTATCAATGAATCTCTGGACCACTCTATTAGAGATAGAGGTAGTACGCTTTTGTTCAGTGTGGCCCTTCAGCATCATTGGCCCTTAAGAATCAGTGGCAAAACGAAGATTACTGCAAAGGGCCAAGAAAACCAGAACGCCACCGCGACGGTTTGCAGGCCGACGATTAGCGCCGCCAAAATGTCCCCTCTAGACAGCAGCGCGAGCGTCATCCAGCCAAGCATCCAAACCTCGAAATTTATGTAGACCAGACCAACGGCAGCGGCGATGCAGACGGCGACGACGAGCTTAGGGGCGACCCGCGCCAGCATCACGTACGTCGCCGTCAGGAAGGCGGCGCCCACGGACCTGACGCTGCTGTGCAGGAGGCCCATGGAGAGCTTCACGCAGCGCTCGCGGAAGGCGAAGTCGAGCGGCGTGTAGCCGGCGTACATCAGGCTGAAGGTGGCCATCGCGGAGAGCATGAAGGCGAGCGTGTTGGCAACGACGAACGCGTCGAACGCGTAGGTGCCGGCCAAGGTCGGCGTTCCTCCGCGGCGTTCGCCGCCGCCGTCGTCAGAGGAGGAGGATACGTAGCCTCCGGGCATCGTGAACGTTGCGGCGAAGGTCACGGTGACGATGAGCACCGCGCCGATGGTCAGGTTCTGAGCTGCGTCTTTGTATATCGTGGAAAGCTCCCCCCTCTCCTCCTTCTCAACTCGCTTTCGATTTAAGCTGTCGGTTGGGTTGTCACCCGATGGATGATTGCCGGCCGTATGGGTCAGGGACGAAGACATCATACACTGTGGGTTCTGCAGCAACGTACAATTTGTTTTGTTAATTTGTGTAACAATCTACTCCCTCTTATCTCTGTTTTAGATTAGAAGTCGTTTTGACTTTGGTCAAAATTAAACTGCTTCAAGTTTGACTAAGTTTATAGAAAAAATTTCAACACAAATATATTATGAATAAATATTCAATTATAAATTTAATGAAACTAATTTGATATTGTAAATATTACCATATTTGTATACAAACTTGATTAAATTTAGACTTATAAACAGGAATAGACACATACATTACAGTACAGTAGGTACGTACCACGGGATAATTCAGACCTTTCAGATGGTCCTTAAGGCGTGCAAGATCAACCGGTGTATACCCCATGTTATTTTTCACATCTAGCAGCACCCGCCTGTCAATCAGTAGGAAGAAGAAGATCATTATGTCACAAACATGGACGGCCTGATGCAGCGCAGTGTTGCCGTTTCTGTCCTTCATGTTCATGACGGCGGATGGTAGCCCAGGTGAGAAACGAGCCAAGGCGACCACTGACGGACACAGGTTGTCGACGGCCACATGGAGGAAACTCCTGCCCGTGCCGTCTCGCAAACCCGCGGAATCGGGGCAGAATTCGATCATCAACCTCACGGCAAATAATCCGGCTACACCGCCCAATGCAGCACCCGCATGTATCGGGTAAGATCCCTCCTCGTCAGGCTGATACACACAGGATCTGTCGTGCTCCAGTAGGAGCTTAACCATGGCCCGCATCGATAAACGATTGGTGGATGCGGCGAAATGGAGTGGAGTCCTCCCCTTTTCGTCCCCTTGTTTGGCGAGGCCACCGTTCCATCCGAGTATCATTTCTGTCGGACCTGAAATTCGTTTGGAATTTTCATTCAGCCCTAAATATAAACCTGAAACTTAATTGGAATTTCTTTTATAACTGTTGATAACCAAAATTTGACAAACTACAACATGTAGAGAGTTTAGGGCCGGCTCCGATCAGGGCGCCCGATTGGATGGAAAAAAAAAAAGAACGACATAATGTTGTAGTTAATCATGGATCAAAATATTCGCTCTCACGTATAAAACATCATAAATCGGCAGAGCCATTAATTATACTAGGTGATACCCCGCGCTTTGCTGCGGGATTCACGAATGAGTACATGTTAAATATTGTCGAAATGATGAAAGTTAAAATGTTGAGAAAATAATGTGAGGAAGATGATTTGACACATACTTGTTGATTCTATAATATAATATTGTAGATGATATGTCATGCTTGCATAGGATTTAAAATAGGCTAGAATAGTAATTGCTAGTGAGTGAAGATGTGGCATGCTTGCATGGGATTTTAAATGGGCTATAATAGTAATTGCTAGTGGGTGATGATGTGGCATGCTTGTATGTTGAGCTTTAGCTTTAGTGGGTACCAATTATATAGAAAGTATAGATATGACTGTATATGTAATGTCATTTATAACTTAAGTTTTCTCTCTTTCCCTATGGAACTTAAAGAGTCATATGTCTTAGGGCAAGCTTTATATTGGAGGTGAATGCCACATCTAATTTAAGCCATGTCATCTTCTCATTAATTAAGAGGCAACACATACAACATATCACATCTAATACACAAACTCCAATATTAGTTTACTCCCACATCATCTTGTATTTTTCTTGGGGATTGTGTGGAGGTTGCCCTTTGCATGAGAGGTGGCTCATTCTCTCTCTCGTAAATTTTCTCCTCCACCTCATCACCTAATCCTATGTGCAAATTTAGGGGCAGCATATAGGGGCTTGTAGTACTTGCCCTTAGGTATCATAAGTTACCAACCCCAATCTCTAGTAGATAAGTTTATATATAACAATTGAATCGTCATGCAATACTAACGAAGAAGAATCATGAAAAAAATCACAATTTTGAAACGTTGCAGATATTATTTCGCTGGTATACCGTCCTTATAAGTTTCTCAAATTTATCCTACGTACGGTACATGCTCGTATGAATGCGCGGGCTACCTTCCTAGTTAGAACAACAGCGAGCTTATGTGCAACACCAACCTTGAGATATTGGTTATTAGCGATAGTCATAGAGAGATTGGTTATTAGCTAGGTTAGTGACGGGTAACTAATAAGAGGATTTTTACGGTACATTCTACTACTAGTATATACTAGCAGTATATAATAGGGTATATTTGGTATTTGTTAAAATTCAGAAAAGGGTTGTTTAGTCATTTAAGATAGATATTGTTTTTTAATCACAAATAGGGATTAAGTTTCCCGTGGATTTTTTTTCTTGGATATCGTCAATTCGTCATCCGCGTCTGGCGACACCGGCGATGGAGGCTGGGCGCATCTCGCTCCCGCCCCGGTGCACCTCACTCTGGCCCTGGTGCCTCCATCCCGTTTCCTCTAGCGCAGGGACAAGCCTAACCTCCACACGCCCAGCATCTCCCGCGTCCCCATCGCCTTGCCTCCAGCCCTAGCCTGTCCTCCCACAGCTGCTGCATTTCCCAAATCACGGGGGCATCGCTGCAAACACGAGAGGAGCAAAGGAGGAGGGAAATCGAATCGATTTCCGATGGCGGCGGCGCCGATTGTGGCTGACGGCGGCGGGGGCGACGCCGAAAGAAACCAGCGGCGGCTGTTTTGAGCCGAGCGGCTTCAGTTTCGACTGGGTGCCGGGCAAACGGATATGACTAAGTGAGATAGCATGAATTTACAGAACTACCCTCCACGCAAAAAGATGAAATGACAAATTTACCCTATTCAATTTATACTGCAGGATAATTAGAAAAAAATCAGATGAATTTACACCGTTGGATCAAATATACTGCTAGTATATACTAGCAGTAGAATGTACCGTAAAAATCCTCTTATTAGTTACCCGTCACTAACCTAGCTAATAACCAATCTCTCTATGACTATCGCTAATAACCAATATCTCAAGGTTGGTGTTGCACATAAGCTCGCTGTTGTTCTAACTAGGAAGGTAGCCCGCGCATTCATACGAGCATGTACTGTACGTAGGATAAATTTGAGAAACTTATAAGGACGGTATACCAGCGAAATAATATCTGCAACGTTTCAAAATTGTGATTTTTTTCATGATTTTTCTTCGTTAGTATTGCATGATGATTCAATTGTTATATATAAACTTATCTACTAGAGATTGGGGTTGGTAACTTATGATACCTAAGGGCAAGTACTACAAGCCCCTATATGTTGCCCCTAAATTTGCACATAGGATTAAGTGATGAGGTGGAGGAGAGAATTTACGAAGAAAGAATGAGCCACCTCTCATGCAAGGGGCAACCTCCACACAATCCCCAAGAAAAATACAAGATGATGTGGGAGTAAACTAATATTGGAGTTTGTGTATTAGATGTGATATGTTGTATGTGTTGCCTCTTAATTAATGAGAAGATGACATGGCTTAAATTAGATGTGGCATTCACCTCCAATATAAAGCTTGCCCTAAGACATATGACTCTTTAAGTTCCATAGGGAAAGAGAGAAAACTTAAGTTATAAATGACATTACATATACAGTCATATCTATACTTTCTATATAATTGGTACCCACTAAAGCTAAAGCTCAACATACAAGCATGCTACATCATCACCCACTAGCAATTACTATTATAGCCCATTTAAAATCCCATGCAAGCATGCCACATCTTCACTCACTAGCAATTACTATTCTAGCCTATTTTAAATCCTATGCAAGCATGACATATCATCTACAATATTATATTATAGAATCAACAAGTATGTGTCAAATCATCTTCCTCACATTATTTTCTCAA
>CM020180.1:16715802-16850681 GCA_009805545.1 Oryza longistaminata | reverse complement strand
TCGATTTTTCCATGCGGGCGCTTAAGTGAGCCGCATGCAAAAATGACCTTGTTTTTTCATGTGGATCTCTTAAGAGGCCCATTTTTCCATACGGGCGTCTTAAGCAGCCGTATGCGAAAATGCCGTTCGATTTTTGCATACACCACTAGTTATGGTCCCCATGGAAAAATGATGGGGCCTCGTACAGAAAAATCACTTTTGTAGTAGTGTTCTGTGCGAACACAGCTAAGTTTCAACGAGGAAGACATCCAATCATCGCATGGGACATTAAGCAGAAAACACCCACTGTTTGAGTATCACGGATCTCACTAAAATTTTGTTGAAAGTCCATCATCATGTGCATAATATTTATGGGTGCCAAGATTTAAACCCTAATGATGAAGTCATGTATCTACTACTACACCATCTCATCACTAATCTCCTGCTTGGTATTATCTTCCCATCTTTAACCTAAGTAGCAATGCGACCTCCTCTGTCTCTTTTTCCCGTCTTCCACCTAAGTAGCATTTTTGGAGTAACTTAGAAGTTTCAACAAATGACCGAAGTAACACACTTGTTCTTTACAACTAGGAAGATAGCCCGCTCGATGCGGATTAGTTTGTTCTGAAAATAGTTCTAACCAAATTAATTGAAATTAAAGTAAGGTGTTTTCTATTCTTAATTGTGTGTTCAATGTATCTCTTTTTTCTGAAAAAATCTCGACAAAATTTTATTGGTAATAAATGTATTTCTTTACCACCATGTTAGCCCTCTTTTTGATTGCTTCATATATATGCAATTCATTTTGCATGTGAATCAATAAAGAGAAAAGTTCTTAAAAAATATTTATTGTATTTTGAATTTAATGATTGAGTGATTCTAATTTTGAATTTTTATTCGAATGAAATCATTATTTTATTCTAAATTGTCTTTTTTAGGATTTTTAAACTGTACTTTAATATCGTATCGTGTTGTATTTGGACTCTTCTTTTAATACTTACTTTATTATTCCAAATTTCAAATATTTATAACTTATACTTTTATATGGATTCTTGATATTTTATATTCTACGTGAAATCTTGTTATATTTTTATAGTTTTATTATTCTTTTTATTTTTGAATGTGTATTTTAATAAAATTGCTTGTTTTATTTTTTTCTGAAATTTAATTACGAACTCCTTGTAGGCCTTGCGGATCATCTCGTCGACGACCTCATCGGTGAGCCTCTCCTGATGCATTGGACATGATGTGGTGGGGCTCGGCGGCAGAGATGAAGCCGTTTTCTAGTCCTTGCCGAAGACGCGGAACGTCTCCCTTGGCCCTCCTCTCAGTCCTTGTCCTTCACCTAATCATCTAGCACGCTATTAGGCCAGGAACTCATGGAAGTCGATGTTGTCATTGCCGTCGGAGTCCACCTTGCTAATAATGTCTTGTAGCGTCGCCTCCATTGACCAAAGTATATATATACATCATGGCCCATTATAAGCTCCTTGGTGGTTATTGAACCTAGACTTTACACTCAAATATTTGAATTCATTCATTGTTTTTGAAGTGCTATTTTGCTCAAATATTTGTAGTCAGAACGACCTCATTATGTAACTTTTATATAGTAAATATGGGTGTTGAGGGGGTGGTCCCTCGGACAGCGAGGGGTGAAGACCCCTCCCCAAGAGTGAAGATCTGACCAGGGGGTTTGCAGTGAGAGGTACGGACAATCTGCAATCAGAAAGGATTCATGGGGGCCGACCACCCTGTGCAGAGAGGGAGACAGGAGATTATAGAGGTTCAGGCCACCCGGAGGTGTAAAACCCTACTCCTGTGTTGGTGTTTGTCGTCTTCCCTAGATCATCTAAGAACAAAGGAGGCCCTTTCAGGCTACAAAGTGAGAGTACTGATCTAAAGAGTCCAACCCTTCATCCGTATCTGGTCCCCTTACTTTTATAGTCCAAGGAGAGGCTCACATTATTACAAATCTACTCTTTGTCTTGTCTTATCAGCAATCTTGTCATTGCTGGCTGGTTCCTATCACAATATTTAAGAAACCCTTCGAGTCGTGCGATTCGTATTACCCCGGGCTCTGTCTGAGACAATTGGGCTCTCGTCAGTGTGCTCGTACGTGATGCATGGTGGGCTTGACGAGACCCGACCTGCCCGAAATAGCGCCACGGTTGCTTCTTTGCCTGTTTGGCTAAAGCAGGTGGCGCAGGGCATGTGCGACGCGTGTCCAAGGCACCACCGGTCCTAAGTGACTCAGCGCAGACGTTTTGTCCACGCCCTTTCAACTCTAGACTGGCTGGGGATCCCCCATAAACTTGTTTCATTTATGGCGGGGCATGCTACTTCACAGCTGGCTGTGGAGCACGCCCAACTTCCCGGCAAGTTCTGATGTCGCGCCCTCCCGCGTTTAAAGAAGAGGTTTGGTTATTCTCGGATGAGCTTCTTGAAGATGTCGTTGATGAAGGAATATTCTAAGATTATGTATCTTGTATGTCTCGACACTCCTCTAGGCAGAGGGGTGTGAGCCCTACAAGGACCAAGGTGAGCCTGGGGCCCGGAACAAGGCCGGGCCAGAGGCAAACCTCAGTTTAAACTTTTATGTTTGGTATGTCTCGACAGTCCTCTTTCTCGAGTAGTGCATGACTTGTGCATGATGAGTTTATACTCGAGGAGGAAGACTACCCTGTCGTTGACTACGTGTTGATTATCCATGCCGCCAAGTCGACGATAGCCAGATAGGTTAACCCAAATATTATACTTGTGTGATCCAGATGAATAAAGAGCAACATCGGCTTTGGCCGAGTAAATTTCACAGAACTACAGATACTATGACCAAACTACCACAAAACTACAGATTTAAGGAGTTGTATCACAAAACTACATATTTAGCACTAAATTTATCACAAAACTACATATTTAAGATGAAGTGTCACAAAACTACACGTTTAGTAACTAAATTATCATAAAACTACAGGTTTTAGAACCAATTTAATCACAAAGTAATAATGTTTATAGCTCCACCATAACAATGGTGCTAGGGATTTAAACTCCAAAAGTTGTAGTTTTGTGATAAGTTCAATATTAAATATGTATATTTGTGATACTTAACCTAAAATCTGCAGTTTTGTGATAAATTTGGTGCTAAATGTGTAGTTTTGTGATACAACTCCTTAAATCTGTAGTTTTGTAATAATTTGGTCAAAATACCTGTAGTTTTGTGAAATTTACTCGTATAAAAATCCTTGTCTCCATCTCTTTTACCTCAATCTCGCATATACCCTTGTACCAATGACCTCCATACCATGCAAATGCCGTAGTCGTGACCTCAAACGTCGACAATATCATTTTTTTTTTTGTTTCATGATATGTACTGATAAACCCTCATGTTTCATTATTTGTTTTCTTTTTACTCCTAGCTCGATTGTCCCAAAAATATATATAGAAAATTACTTAATAATTCCCGCAGCAAAGCATGGGAAATCACCTAGTTTTCTTAATAATCATGTCTAACCCAAAACTTCTTATATTCTGAGACGGAGGTAGTATTTATTTGCTAATAAGCTGGTAGCTTATACTCGGCATAGGACCAACCGATGAGGGCTAAACTATGGCATCATCTCTGTGACTTGAGAGGTTTAGGGTTGATGATGACAGACCCTGGTTCCGCGCGAATTGGTGCAGTTTTTGCATCTTGGTGTACATGGAGTGAGTCGAATGCATCGATTGGTTAACAAAGATGGTGAAAACCACGTGAGATCAAAAGGGGATATATAATAAACTCAGTTTCCGTTGTTATTTTTCTGGTGGATGGAACTTCAGAACTCGCGAAACACATCGCTCCATCTGCCGGTCATGTGAAATCTAATCTAATATAGAGGTTAAGTGACAAGTGAGGTGTTTAATGGAAAAAAAAAGATAACCCAACCCTTTTCTTCTCCATTTTTGAATGCAAAATTATTGCCAAAATATTTAAAAAAAAGAAAGAAAGAAAAGGAAGTCAAGCAAAAAGCAACCTAACGGCCGGGCTATTTGGTAAGGTTCCATAGATTTATCATTCTTTCTTAGTCAAGCTTATCAAAAGTGAGGCCATCAAAATCCAAACAATAATTTAGCCACCAAATTAAAGCTATGTCACAATTTACGTAAATTCTTATCATACTTATGGATGTCAACTAAAATATGCATCTAACATGATTATACTTATATAACAATGCATAAGTATGATAAAATGTAGCAATCTGTGGCTATCAACTAAAACAGCCTCTAAAATCTTCTAGTATAGATGTCTTCCCATTTCATTTCTTAAATATGATTCGGTTTGAAAGGGAATTAAAGAGAATTGAAGATTAACAGAAAGGGCATTTGGTTGCCATCCCATGTGCACAGCTACTTAGGAGTACACATTTTGGAACGGAAATATGCTCATTTGGCCGCAAAGAACAAAAAGAAAAAGAAAAGAAAAGGAAAAAACACGCCGACTGACAGCCGTACCCCACATACACCCTCTGCTCAAGCCCTGCCCCACATGTCAGCCTCACGCCTCCCGTGGGCCCCACCACACCGAGCAAGTCCAGCTTCCTTTCCAAATCCAAGAAACCGAAGCGCGCAGCCGCAAGCCAAAATTTGAGGGATTTTTATCTCTCTCTGTTTTTTTTATTTTAAATCATCATTCCATTCCCCCTATCTCCGCGTCACACGGTTTCGTATTCGCGAAAAAAATCTTACCCGCCAGCGAGCGCGCGGCCGCGGCGGCGATCGCATTGGCGGCGGGGCGGGCACGGCGAGCTCCAATCCCCTCCTATGGCGGAGGGGGAGGGCTCCTCTTCCAGGTGAGCTCGCACGCTGCCCTCCCCTCCACCCCCCGCGGACACGCGTCGGGACAACTCTGATGCGTTTCTTTGTTCGTTTGTGGGGGTTGCGATGCTTGATGCTGGGGGGTTTTTGGTCGCAGGAGGTGGGCGTTGGGCGATCCGGATGTCGTCGAGGTGTCGCCGGAGGCCGCGGCGGCGGCGCGTTGGAGCTCCGCGCGCCTGAAGCGGAAGCGGAAGCAGGAAAGGCCTCTCTGCTCTCTTTCTTCTTCTACTCCTTTTCTTTCTTTTCTTTTTATTTTATTTTCTTGTCTTGTTCTTTTTTGCGTCTCTTAATTCTTTTATTTTCTTTTTTTTGTGCGTCTCCGAATCTTGCAAGGGTTTGGGCTGTCTCTCGGTGGAGAGATTCAAATACGCGCGTGTATCAGCATTGCGATTACGACTTCTATGAGAAGAGGATTGGAAATGGCCTGCTACTTCTTTTTTGGTGCCATATTGTGTTGCATGCTTGTTATAAAACATGGAACTTGCAGTTTGTTCATTCTTGATCGATCAATGGAAATCCAATTGTTATATAGATCACCGCATTGGCTTCTGTAGTGATTCCGCCAAGTCTATTGTGGTGGCTGGTTGTGTTGGTGTAATTTATCTGTCAAATGATAAGATTTACCCCCATGCTCATCACAAGCTAGGCGAATGTGGAGTCGTTGGGTGTAATCCAACTTTTACAAGGGGGAGAAGCATTTAGTCATTAGGCATATCCTCTCATGGAAGTAGCAATTGTTTACTGGAAAGCCAACACAAGTCATACATTATTCACATTGCATTCTGAAGTATGTTTTTGTATTCCATTTCCCTTTCTATGTGTCTTTTGATTGTTCCTAGGAATTAGTTTGTGCCACACAAACGATGTTAGGACTTTTAAGGTCCATTTCGCATAACCCCTCCGAGAAATAACAGAGTTTCGTTATTGCGACTTTGAGTAAGATGCGAAAAATATAATATGCTATATGTTTAATCAACAGACTGTTGCTCATGAAATAATTGATCTCGACGCTGATGATGATCCTGATGGAGTTATGATAATATGTGAGAAGGCGTTGAGTCACAAGAATAATCATTCTGTTAGTCATCCTTCGGATTGGCCAAAGCTTCCAAAGGTGAATTCATTGGAGTGTTTTTGTTTACCATTCTTTAGTGTGCTATGCTAACAGTTGATATATCTTTCTCCATTGAGTAATTCTAGAGTGGCTTGGCTGAGGATGTTCCTGGTCCAAGCCATCAACCTGGCACAAGCACAGTTCTACCATGGGGATGCACAACTCCTGGGAGGCCACGGAAGCATAAGGAAATTAAAACCGTGGATAATAAAATTGATGAGAAGTATAAGGCATTTAAGCAGTTTGATACTGTTGCCGACCACAGTGATCACTATTATTCAATGTCAGGCAAAGGGAATGTTCCTGAAGTCAAGAAGGTATGAGTTGGACTTTGCACATGCTCTATCTTCACTTGATCTCTTCAATAAATGTAATCATTGTTTTTTGGCAGCCATCCAAGGACTGGGTGAGGCGGATTCAACATGAATGGAAAGTTCTGGAGAAAGATTTGCCAGGTAGAGCTCTCTGTTCTTTTATGGTTTATTTACTCCAGATGTTGCACATTTGATTAAGGGAGTGCTCCTTTTTTTTCCCATACTATTGTTCTTCCATTCCTCTTTCTGTACACGCACATTAGGTGAGCAAAAGCTCTAATACATGTTTACAATAAAATATGAATCCGTTTTTCATAATGCCTATAATGACCTTGAGTATATTCTCTGTAACTTTTATTGGATGTAGCTGGATGTTAAAACTGAAATGCAGTAGTTCATGTCCTGACTGCATCTTTCCTCCATATTGAGCAGGTACAATTTTTGTACGAGTTTATGAGGATAGGATGGAACTACTTAGGGCTGTCATTGTTGGACCGGCAGGCACTCCTTACCATGATGGACTTTTCTTTTTCGATGTCTATTTCCCTTCCCAGTATCCCAAGAAACCTCCAGTAAGGATTTGTTAATAATGTCATATGCATCCATAAAGCTTTGTTATTCCTTCTCTCTATTCTGAGCTTGCATGTGTGACATATAATTGGCTATTCTTTCAGTTAGTGAACTACCGCTCGGGAGGGTTGCGGCTTAATCCAAATCTCTATGATAGCGGGAAAGTCTGTCTTAGCCTATTGAACACTTGGTCTGGGCATGGGTGTGAGAAGTGGAACCCATCCAATTCAACCATGCTGCAGGTCCTAGTCTCCATTCAGGCCTTGGTGTTGAATGCGAAACCTTATTTTAATGAACCTGGTTATGCAGCTTCTGCTAACACACCCCAGGGGGAGAAAATGTCCATGGCTTATAATGAATCGACATTTCTCCTATCCTGCAGAACAATGCTATATTCTCTTCGGAATCCACTGAAGGTATGACTACACTACGCTTACATGTTTTCCTTCCTATTTGTTGTGGATATATATGTTCTATTCTTTTTCGCATCCAATAATCTTTGTTGTCATTTCTGTTGATGAAGAATGCCTAATCGTTAACTGTTTCCATTGTAATGGTGTAAATAATGTGTCTGCCCGTTTGGTGAAGAAGATTAATATGCTGAATTGTTGATAAAGATGGGTGTGATGAACCTGTATTATTTTGAATGATCTGTTTTGCTTTGCCATGCGTTGATGCCTGAGTTCCTTACAGAAAGCTGCTGAATAATCCGGGTGCAACTTTTGCAGCATTTTGAAGACTTCGCAAGGGTTCATTTTTGCAAGTACGGGCGCAATATCCTGGTAGGATGCAAGGCCTACATGAATGGCGCCCAAGTTGGATGCCTTGCAGGAAACGGAGTGCAGGATGTTGATGAAGGCGACAAAAGCTGCTCGGCGAACTTCAAAGGCTCCTTGAAGACGTTATTTGAGGAACTCATCAAGGAATTTACCCGGATAGGAGTTCATTGCCATGAATTCCAGCCTCAGAGGGTGAATCCTGGGTCTACCAGAGCCAAGGCGGACACCACATTGAGGCTATGATAATAGTAACGATAGGTGATCAACATGAGGTTGACAATTTTTTTTTTTGTTTATTGGGGATCAGAGATATAGTTGTTGGTGCTATCCTCAGAAATCAGGAGGATAGGAGGGCAAAAGGCCTGCATCAGATCATTTTCCAATTATCTAAACCATCATGCCGTTAGTTGGTTTTTGTATATATCCCTGTTAAACATGTGGGTTCTATTCATCTAAGAAAAGTAGTTTACCACATTCATCAAAGAGCCATGCTGGTGTTACCTGTTTACCTTTTGTTTTTGTTTTTTTTTTTTTTGGTCAAGCAAAAAAGGCTGTTTACGTTTTGTTCGCCGGTTTTGGCGTCCGCATTGAGCGTGAAGATTGTTTATCCCAGCCGAAGAAGGCGATTTGCTGGAGCTAGAGATAATGCCGGAAGGAGAGATTAATTTACAAATTAATCTTAGTCCATAGAGTAGACGATAGTCAATCGTTAGGATTGGCTTAAATCCAGACGATAGAGATGAGGCCAAACTCCAGAGAATCGATTGGAACATGGATTAGGCTGTGTTTAAACATAATAAGGGTTTGTAACTCGTTTCCGAAAAAAAAGATAATTCTTTAGAGCATGATTAATTGATTAATTAAGTATTAGCTTAAACCAAATTAAAAAATTAGATTAAAATATTTTATAAAGCAACTTTTTGTACAAAATACATCACTTAGTTCTTTAAGTATTTAAGTATTAGCTTAAAACAATTTGAAAATTTGGATTAAATTATTTTTTAAAAGCAACTTTTCTACTGAAAATTTTTATACAAAATACATCGCTTAGTAGTTCATAATATGTGCCTGTGATTCCAAAATCCAAACACAGCCTGTAGAGTGTGGAGATAAGGGTAAGGCAGTGTGCTAGGTCGGACACTCGCACTTCAGTTTAGGCCTGCCTAAGTACCTAGGCTGTGTTTAGTTACATCCAAAGTTTGGATTTTGATTGAAATTGAAGATGATGTGACTGAAAAGTTGTGTGTGTATGACAGGTTGATATGATGGGAAAATGCAAAGTTTGGAGGCAAACTTTGGATCTAAACACAGCCCTAGTTGGGCTCTCTGGGCAGCATTATCTGTAAATTGGAGAACAGGCTCCTTGTGAAAAGCGTTGTTAGAGGGGAAAAAGAAAATCCAATTTAGGTTGTGTTCAGTTCAGTGCAAAGTTTGGATTTTGGTTGAAATTGGAGATGATGTGACTGAAAAGTTGTGTGTATATGACAGGTTGATGTGATGGAAAAGGACTAAAGTTTAGATCCAAACTTTATGTCTAAACACAGCCTTAACTGCTTTAAGAACGGTTCCTCCAAGTCCAACTATTAAAACCGTGTAATACAACTCCACGATGGGCACACACGAATTAGCCTTTCAGCATGTGAATCCAAGCTAAACTGGGTGGGGAATCAAAGATTATTCGTCCAAATTGGTTATGACCGTGGGATATTTCAAAGCGATGAACTGAGCATTTTCGACTATATTTCCATGTCACTCGAGAAAGTAGCTCGCATTTCGTATGGTTCTACCGCCGTTTCGAGAAAGTGACTAGCCATAATAATTTTATTATGGCTCTCATTTCTTCTCTCTGCCTGTTTATTTTTATTAGGCTGCGTTCGGTAGGACATATTCCTAACTTCTTACTTCTCGTTTTCCGTGCACACGTTTTTTAAATTGCTAAATGGTGTTTTTTTGCAAAAAGTTTCTATACGAAAGTTGTTTAAAAAAATCATATTAATCCATTTAAAAAAATTAGTAAATACTTAATTAATTATGTGCTAATCGCTGCTCTGTTTTCCGTGCCGGGGAACCTCACTCCCGAACACAGCCTTAGTGCTGGAAATCAAGCAATATCCATATCAGGAAACATATATTTTCCCTACCATCACTTTCCACCCACAGGGCAGGACAAAATTCTGAGGTGACTCGCTATCCGTTTTTGGCCAAACTTCACATAGAGCAAAAATAAACCCGTGGCTGAAACTGGGCTTACTACTCACATCACAAATTGAACCATGCACATAAGTTTCAAATGGACAAAAATAATAGACCTATAAAATCCACACACTGCAAGAATCCTTTTATCTGCATGCAACTCCAATCATGCTCATACAATATGCTCATACAATACACACAAATTGGTCTCCATCAAGTGATCCAATCACTCACCCTAACAGAAAAGCAAGAGATATAGTATGAATCTATGCAATATTTGTGCTAGTGGTGTCTATGCAATCTTTGTGCTAGTGGTGTCAGACCCCTCACAAAATCCATGCAGAGCCCACAAATGCTACTCTACATCACATTGGGTTGTTTGTGAAGCTTTAGAATCTGACAAACACATGATGGTGGATATTTGGAGAAGCTGGAGAAACTAACCTCTGACCTCTAATTTTATTTTCTGGATTCTGCAACTATGATTTTCTGGAGAAGCCGGAGAAACTAATTTCTGACCTCTAAAAACAATGAAGATTGAGAAGAGAAATATATATATGTTTGCTTGAAATGGAAAAATAAATGAGAGAAACTAAATGAGGGGTAAATGCGATTGGTTGAGATGAGGAAGCACATCTCTATATTTTCATTTTGATGAATTTTAAACTCCTTATCACGGAGGAAGCATCCTGAGTCCAAGAGCGCGGCAACCACAAAAATCAGAAGGGTCTCACTCTAGCACCTCATGACCGTGCCGTCCCATTGTACGGCGCCTCCTCCGTTCGCTGAAGAGACACCAAGTGAGTAGTCCATGAGTGACCGATCGATCAACAACAATTGATTAACTACACTAATTTTGACAAATTGACCCTTTTAAAAAACTTATTTCAAGAATAAGCCGTGTCAAAAACTTATTGCAAAAATAGACCGTCAGCTCAGTGCCATAGATATCGGTGTTGAGTTATAACGGTTTAGCGCCATTTATATTAGTGCTGACATTTCATCCGAGGCGGCAAAAAAAAATTGCCAGCTCAATAGGGGTTAGCGCCGGCGCTGAGGTATTAGCAATATTAAAAAATGTCTTTGGATCATTCTATTATGCATGGGCGATGCTAGTGGGATGGTCATGTGCTCTAGCTCTGAGTGCACAGACCACGGTTCGAACCTTTAGAATTATTTTTTTTATCAATTTCTATTTTCTTTGCAAACTATACATTTTGCTTGCATTCAATGCTATATACTAGTACAATTTTTTTTTTATCAATTTTAAGTATAAAATGCTATATGCTACATATTCTCATATTTTTATTATGGTTTTTTTACTCATGACTATAAAAATAAATACTATGTAATTTATGTTAACACTTACCTCCTAATTTTTATTTTAAAGTTACATTTCTTACATTTATGTGTAATGATCTAGTTCTAAAATAAAACATATGAAATGTTAAATGCTGCGTACTTTCAAAATTTTATCAAGATCTTTTCCTTTTATGAATATAAGTATTAATGCTATAAAATTTATGTTCTTAAATTTAGTTGTTCCTAATTTATAAGACAATAATAAAAAAATATGCTATAAAAATAAAAAAACATCCAAAGGATGTAAAACATAGGATTTGAACCATGGTCAATAAGGTAAGAGGCACTGACTCCTGCCACCACACTACACGAGCACATGCAATTAAAGAAGTCCCAAAGCTCCTTTTGTTTACGTCAATAGCTCAGCGCCATTTGCTATGGCGCTAACCCCCAGTGACTTGCAATTTTTTTTCACCTCAGATAAAATGTCAGCGCTAATATACATGGCGCTAAAGCATTATACCTCAGCACCAATATATTTGGCGCTTAGCCGACGGCCTATTTCTGCAATAAGTTTTTGGCACGGTTTATTCTTAAAATAAGTTTTCTCAAAGGGTCAATTTGTCAAAATTACGGGATTAACTAGATAGTCCCTCCGTATTTTAATGTATGACGCCGTTAACTTTTTAACCAACGTTTGACTACTCGTCTTATTCAAAATTTTTATACAAATATAAAAATACTTATGTCATGCTTAAAGAACATTTGATGATAAATCAAGTCACAATAAAATAAATTATGATGTGACCATGTCTACTATGGATACAACCATTGCTCACATCATGGATGAACATCACTATATCAAGTTCAAGTCCTCCAAGTGCTGGAATCCGATTCGGCCACCTGCTACACTGCTAACTTCAAATGGCCGCCGAATCTGCATACGACATCCGTTTTCGGCCCATGAGTACTTGATGGAAAGCGCTCGGAGTCTTCTTTCCAACGGATCTAGCATCATTGCCAAATTCCATCCAAGTCATCCACAGATGAAGAAACAAGGTGCTGCGTCACCCGTCATGAGCCTGTGGGCTTGTAACTTCATTTGGGACCCGGTAAACCCTGGGGAGGATCCTGTATCCAAGAGCGCCGCAACCACAAAAATCAGAAGGGTCTCACTCTAAAACCTCATGCCGTGCCGTCCCATTGTACGGCGCCTCCTCCGTTCGCTGAAGACACCCAGTGAGCAGTCCATGAGTGACCGATCGATCAACAACAATTGATTAACTAGATAATTATTAGTGATTAACGGCAGTAACAGCAGCAACATGAAAGCTGTCAGCCCATGCTTTACATGCATGCTGATTAACAATGAGCTTGAGGCACAATGAAGTTGCTAATTGCATTGAGTAATTGTAAAAGTTGTTTGATTAGCATTTGTCTCTTCTCTGGGCAGATAACGCTGCTGGATGGCTTTAGCACATGGACCCTGATCCTGTCTACTGCAGTAGGTAACTATAGGTGCATGTTCTTCTGCTTTGGTGAAAAGAAATGGAAGGAGGTTAATTAATGGAGTCATGGTGAGCACCATGATTCGATAGGTAAATGATACTCTACTACAGTCTACACACTCCATGTTCTGCTTGATTTTGAAATGAAATTTCCCTGGATCATACCATACTTGAGTCCCCTGTTGGATGATCCTCATGCAGAAAATGTGAGGGGGAAGAAGGAAGAAGTGGAAGATACGATGAAGAACAGCAAGAGGGACTGAAAGGAACAAGAGGATGAGTCCCTCCTCCAAAAAGATCCTGAATCCACCCCTAACCATAAGTGGTCAGCATAAACTTGCATGTTTGAGGTGGATTCCAAAACTTGACCAAACTCCGATTAATCAACTTTCACGTTCCATAACTTGGTTTAAATTTCGGTCTTTCTAGACATTTTTGCATTTTTGTCTCCTTCTATGCATTGATAATTTAAAGCCTATGGCCGGTGTCATCGCTAAAAGCGGTAAAACTCCAAATATGTATCCTACACGCGTGGAGTACCACCTTTGATTCCCTACGAATAATGAATTTTCGAAGAGGAAAATGTGTCATTAATTGTGAGATATTTTCTTGGCATATGATTTAGTTGAGTATTAATTTCTATAGATTTTAAAAAATGTGCTTACGGAAAATGAGAAAATTGCGGTACCTTGTCCAATTTTTTTTTTGTTTCTTGGGGATCAGAGATATAGTTGTTGGTGCTATCCTCAGAAATCAGGAGGATAGGAGGGCAAAAGGCCTGCATCAGATCATGTCCAATTATCTAAACCATCATGCGGTTAGTTGGTTTTTGTATATATCCCTGTTAAACATTGTGGGTTCTATTCATCTAAGAACAGTAGTTTACCACATTCATCAAAGGGCCATGCTGGTGTTACCTGTTTACCTTTTGTTTTTGTTTTTTGTTTTTTTTTTTTGGTCAAGCAAAAAAGGCTGTTTACGTTTTGTTCGCCGGTTTTGGTGTCCGCATTGAGCGTGAAGATTGTTTATCCCCGCCGAAGAAGGCGATTTGCTGGAGCTAGAGATAATGCCGGAAGGAGAGATTAATTTACAAATTAATCTTAGTCCATAGGGTAGACGATAGTCAATCGTTAGGATTGGCTTAAATCCAGACGATAGAGATGAGGCCAAACTCCAGAGAATCGATTGGCACATGGATTAGGCTGTGATAACTGATAAGGGTTTGTAACTTGTTCCCCGCACTAAAAACAAGACAGCTCATTAGAGTATTAATTAAGTATTAACTTAAAACAAATTAAAAGAATATTAAGTTAATTTTTAAAAGAAACTTTTTATACAAAATACATCGCTTAGTGCTTACTAGCTCCGTCCCAAAATATAACAACTTTTGACTATGAATCTAAGACACATATTATTATCCAGATTTATAGTTAAAAATATTTATATTTTGGCATGGAGGGAGTACCTGTGATTCCAAACACAACCCGTAGAGAGTAGAGATAGTAGAGGTAAGCAGTATTCTCGTGCTTGAATAAGTTCACATTAGGTCACTCGAGTAGAGATAGTAGAGGTAAGCAGTGTTCTCGTGCTTGAATAAGTTCACATTAGGTCACTCTCTTGATCACCCAGTCTGATTTTCATCCTCAGTCCAGAAAACCGGATACAATGCATCCCTCAACTTTACAAAACCGTGCAGATGAGGTCCCTCGGCAGTATTATATCTGGTTTTGGATGACGTGGCGCCTACGTGGCTGGTTTGACTAGGTCCTCGTCCCACGTGGCATTGACGTGGCGTTTCAGTGGCAATTGGATCCCTGAAAAATAATAAAAAAACATGGGACCCATATATCAGCTACAAAAAAATTTAAATGGTGGGGCCCACATGGGCCCCACATGTCAGCTACTCCTCCCTTCTTCCCCCTCCATTCTCTCTCTTCTTCATCGTCCTCTCTTCTTCATGTGCGCAGGGGAAAGGAGGCGAGGCGACGGGACCATCCCCCACACCGACACCACCCCCAGCGCGCCGCCACCGCCGGCATCTTCGTCTTCCTCCTCGCCGCCGCCGCTGCCGCCAGCATCTTCGTCTTCCTCCTCCGCCGTCACCGCCTGCATCTTCGTCTTCCTCCTCGCCGCCGCCGCCGCCGCAGCAACCGCGGCAAGCAGGCCGGTGACGACGACGTGGAGATGGCCGAGGGGAGGAACAACAAGGTCGCCGACGGTGGCGGGTTCGGCATGGTGCTGCTGGAGATGCTGACGGGAATGCGGGCGCTAGACACGGGGAGGCCGGCGCTGCAGCACAGCCTCGTGGAGTGGGCCAAGCCGTACCTGGCGGACCGGCGGAAGCTGGCGTGGCTGGTGGACCCGCGGCTGGAGGGGCAGTACCCGTCCAGGGCGGCGCAGCAGGCGGCCCAGCTCACGCTGCGCTGCCTCTCCGGGGACCCCAGGAGCCGGCCCTCCATGGCCGAGGTCGTCCAGGCCCTCGTGGAGATCGAGCGGATCTCGCCGCTCCGCCGCCCAGGAGCGGGAGAGAGATAAGAGGGGGAGAGAGGATAGAGAGAGGGGATAGAGAGAAGAGATAGTGAGGACGACATGTGGGTCCACATGGGCCCACCATTTTTTATTATTCGTGTGTGCAACTGACATGTGGGCCCCACAAGTTTTATTATTATTTTTGATCTAATTGCCACATCAGCGCCACGTCACTAACACGTTAGACAAGGACCTAGTCAAAAGAAGCCACGTCAGCGCCACCTCAGGCAAAACCGGAGTCAAATACTGCCGAGAGACCTTATTTAAATGGTTTCGTAAGTTGGGGGATCCGTTGGGGATCCGTTGTACCCGGTTTTGCGATTAAGGGACAAACATCGGACTGGGCAACAAATAGAGAGACCCAAAGTGAACTTATTCCTCTCGTGCTGGGCCGGACTTCAGTTTAGGCCTGCCGAAGTACCTAATTGGGCTCTCTGGGCCAGATTATCTGTAAATTGGAGAACAGGCTTCTTGTGGAAAGCGTTAGCTTGAGGGGGGAAATTTCCAATTTAACTCGTTGAATCTGATTGGCATCCCTAAATCAAAACAGATAGAACAGTTCCTCCAAGTCCAAATATTAAAACCGTGTAGAATGACTCCACGATGGGCACACTCGAATTAGTCTTTTAGCATGTGAATCCATGCTAAACTGGGTAGGGAATCAAAGATTATTAGTCCAAATTGGTTATGACCGTGGGATATTTCAAAGCGATGAACTGAGCATTTTCGACTATATATTTCCATGTCACTCGAGAAACTAGCTCACATTCGTATGATTCGACCGCCGTATCGAGAAAGCGGCTAGCCATAATATTTTTATTATGGCTCTCATTTCTTCTCTCTGCCTGTTTATCCCCCCCCAGTGCTGGAAATCAAGCAATATCCATATCAGGAAACATATATTTTACCTAGCATCTCACTTTCCCTCCACAGGGCAGGACAAAATTCTGAGGTGACTCATTATCAGTTTTTGGCCAAACTTTTCACATAGAGCAAAAATAAACCTGTGGCTGAAACTGGGCTTACTACTCACATCACAAATTGAACCATGCACATAAGTCTCAGGGGCGGTTCAGATTTATGCCATTTTCAACATACCATTTTTTTTTCAAAGTTACCAAAAAAAAAATGTCTGCATTTAGTTTGTTGTCAAATTTAATAAATACATAAGAAATCCTGCCAAAATTTTAGCAAGATAGGCAATATTGCCATCTTGCCAAAATTTTGTCAAGGTTTATTTTGTCTACAATCTGAACAGGCCCTCAAATGAAAAGAAAAATAGACATATAAAATCCACACACTGCAAGAATCCTTTTATCTGCATGCAACTCCAATTATGCGTATACAATACACACAAATTGGTCTCCATCAAGTGTTCCAATCACTCACCCTATCAGAAAAGCAAGAGATATAGTA
This sequence comes from Oryza longistaminata, assembly GCA_009805545.1. NCBI lineage: Eukaryota > Viridiplantae > Streptophyta > Magnoliopsida > Poales > Poaceae > Oryza > Oryza longistaminata. The sequence continues at coordinate 16,834,126 of CM020180.1, read as the reverse complement.
TGAATCTATGCAATATTTGTGCTAGTGGTGTCTATGCAATCTTTGTGCTAGTGGTGTCAGACCCCTCACGAAATCCATGCAGAGCCCACAAATGCTACATCCTATTGGGTTGTTTGTAGAGCTTCGGATTCTGACAAACACATGATGGTGGAAATTTGGAGAAGCTGGAGAAACTAGCTTCTGACCTCTAAAAACAATTAAGATTGAGAAGTGAAATAGATATGATTGATTGAAATGGAAAAATATGTGAGAAAAAACTAAATTTGAGGTAAATGTGATTGGTCGAGTCGAGGAAGTACAACTCTATATTTTCATTTTGATGAATTTTAAACTCCTTATCACGGAGGGAGGATCAGGGTTTCACTTATCGCACGATAATCGCGCGATTATCGCGGTTATTGCGCTTATCGCGGGGGTACGGTAGGGGAAACCGGCGATATGGTTTGGATGAATTTTGACCAAATTCAAAATTCCGGAAAAAAATCCAAAAAAAATGAAAAAATTCATGGATGTAGTTCTTGATTTGTAATTGCCAATGGTGAAGATTTTTTTTGAAATAGAGTAAGCTAAATTCAAATTTGAGGGCAAAACCAATAATGGTTTACAAATTGAAAAAGGAAGAGGATATTGGGTCTTAAGTATCCTACATATTCTTCCAATTATTCTCAATTTCTAGTTTTCTACACATATTCAACCGTATTTTTAATTTTTTTACCCTATTTATTTTACATTTACATGATTTCAGCTACACAGCCCGCGATAACCGTGCGAATATCGCGGTTAACGCGGCAAACCGTGCGATTAGCGCGGTGAAACCGCGAAACCGTCGAGTTTTGAATTCAAATTTTTGGATGTGATTTTTGTGCGATTTTAGACGATTATCGCGCTTGTAACTTCATTTGGGACCCCGGCCCAGGTGGGGCCCATGTGGGGTGCGCCCCAAGCTGGTGGAGCACGACCCTAGGCACCCCTAGGTCGTCCTCCCACCCCTATATATAGCTAGTTACCCCTTCAGGGTTTCTCGGGTTTTGATAGATTAAAGTTTAGCCATTGCTACTTGCTTGCAGCGCGCGTGTCGGCTAGACCATCCGTCTGCTTATTTTTCGAAACCCCAACTTATCATTTGTATTAAATTCCTATTTGTAATATCAGATTGCTTTTATCTTGTTCTTACTTGTTTCTTCGATTTGCTTGCAGGAATAGGGTTGATCTGCACCGGTAAGATCAACAACCCATGGAGAGGTGTATCGATCGCTAAGGCGCAACACAACGTCTTGTACGGTTGTAGTCGGATCGTCAATATTTCTCCCAAATCGTAGTTATCACAACTCACCGAAAGATCGGGCTAACAACAGCCTTGTGTGTCGAGAGGAACTCAGGGTACATCAGGTGGTATCAGAGCTTTCGTTGCTCGGTGAGTTTTTATCTTCCTATAACCAGAAAATAGCCATACAAAAAAAAATTTGCATGATTTACCTAGCCATATTTGTGCCATTGCATTGTTCATTTCAGTTTTTGCTTTGTTGAGTTTGAGTTGCATCGTCTAGTCGTATTGCTGGTCTTAGCGTTTAGTCCGTTTAGAGTTTCGAGTTCTGGTCACGTTTAGTACCACCGTCGCCGCTACTGTCGTGTCTTTGTTATTGTCGAGACCTAAAAAACGGAATCATCTTTCCGCCCGGGTTCCATTTTTCTAGTTTTCGGATGTTTTTGTTGGTCAAGTTTGGAGTTGCACCTAGGTTTCTGTCATGTGCCGTGTGGTTCTGCCATGTGCCGTGGTCATGTCCGTGCTGTTGTGCATAAGGAAGATGCGTGAGAAAGATGGAAGGAGATTAGATTAGATTGTTATTTGTTGGGTTTGGAAAGAAAATAGTAGATTGGATCAGTACTCTATCCTTCCACCGCCACCCACCACTACCGCTACAGGGTCGAGTCCGACTCCCTCCCTCTCTAATCTCGGTTTCAACACATACCGTGAGTTGCTAGTTGCTAGACCTCTTGTGAAAATTTTCGGAGTGTCGGATTGGATATCTGTTTGGAAAAACGGAACCGGCATAAATTCAGCATTCCATTTTTGTATAATTTTTAATTTTGGTGTGGACTTTTACATTTGAGTCCCCATAAATTTTATATTTATATTTGAGTCCCTATGACCTTACATTGAGGTCCTTGAGTCGGTTTTTGTTAAAAAAAAGACAGAAAGGTGCTTAAAAAAAGAAGAAAAAAAGCCACACCAATAGAGCTATGCCAAACAAGATGTAGGTGTGGCAACTTTCTTGTTCTCCGCTAGCATGCTTCACAAACCGTTAAACGGTGAGTTCTTTTGCAAAAAGGAAATACTTTGTATATAAACGTTTTCTTAAAAAATCAAATAAACCTAATTTTTTAAGTCTGTAATAATTAATATTTAATTATCATACATTGGCTTTTCTCATTTTGTGTCGTGAATTATCGTAGAACACCCAAAACAAACTACTCCCTTCATCCCATAAAACAAACTAATAGGAGACGTGATACATCGTATCCAGATTTGAAGTAATATAATGTGTGACATCTCGTACTGGATTTGTTTTTTATGTGAGGAAGGGAGAGACTTAGATAAATTGTCCCTTAGGCTGTGTTTGTGTGTTATGGTTGTGAATTTCTTTTTCATGGGCATGTAAAACGAAACAACTCATTACTGTATGATTAATTAAATATTAGAAAAAATGTAAAAATTGATCAATATGATTTTAAAAAATAACTTTCTTATAGAATTTTTTTTTTAAAAATGCGTCGTTTATCAGTTTGATAAGCGCGTAAGGAAAACGATGGAGATGAAGTTGAGAAGACAGAACTTATGAACACAAGTGCTACAGCACGCAAGGAACAACTCGAAATAAATCTTACTCTACTCCTTTTATCAATATAGCTACATGGTCTGTCTAGATTTATTAATTGTAGTAGGATATGTTTTATGTAATATAAGGTTGGATGAGGATAGTTAAACGGTAAAAGTAAAGGAAACAGTGAGTGCCCTTTGAATCACATGAATACAAAAATTGAGGAAAGGAAAAACACATAATTCTAACAAGAGCAAAACAAAGGATTGCAAAATAAAAAAAACATAGGGATAATCATTTGATTGGACCACAATAAAAACACAGGAATCAGATGAGAGAGATAAACTCAAAAGGAAATTTTCAAGAGGTTTAAGCTCTTACTAAATTTTCTGTAAAATCTGTATATGATTGTTTATTCTATAGGGATTTCAAACGATGACATAGGATTCAATCTTCTGTTTCAAATACCTTCATAGAAAATTTTTCTATAAAATTTAAATCCTTTAAAATTTTTATATTTTTTCTTCAAATCAAAGACACACATGAATAGCCGAGCCAACTCCAAACAGAGGAGGGGGCCACCACCACATTGAAGTCACTAGCCCCCACCCCACCCCCCAGAGCCAGACTATACCGGGGTGCGCAACGCATGCGCGGGGGGACACACGACACGAGAGACAGCGACGTGTGCACGCACCGTTCGCGTTATCGCGCAGTGATTTTGGTGATTTGATTCGATTCGCCGCGCGGCCACCGGTAGCCGTCCGCCTCCTCTGGGGCTCTCTAAAAAAAAGACAGAAAGGTGCTTAAAAAAAGAAGAAAAAAAGCCACACCAAAAAAAAGAAAAGAAAAGCAGGAAAGACTAAAAAAAAAAGAGAAAGAAAGAAAGAAGAAAAGGAGAAAATCATTTTGTTATCATTGAGCTGAACTTCATATATCAGAGTTGTGCATGAGTTGTTTCTAGTGCTATCTTATGGTATTGTTTGTGTCTAGGCTCGCGTCTCTAGTACGTTCTAGCCTAGGACCAGCACGGTACTTGACTTTGAACGATCATTCAACTTTGCATTCTCTGATTTGAGCATTTGCTATCCCTTTGCTATATATTTAAGCCTATCCAGAGCTCCACAGATCTGATTGCAGCCGTACAGCAAGTGTTTACCAAGGCATCGATACATCCAACCTCCATTGGGGTGCTTGGTTAAGTCAGTGTACGTCACCATTCCACTTGCTTTGGTAAGAACTTGTAAGAGCTTGGTAAAAACTTGAGTGTGTGTGATATTTCAGCTGCCACTACCTAGTAGTTGATAGGAGCATGCATATTCTTGTGTATGTTTCTTGTTTGCTACTAACCATGGCAGGATTGCGCAAGGGGATACGAGATGGTCATGCTCAACCTCGACTTCTTCACCATCAACAAGATATAGCGACTTCTTCACGCAAGGGTAGAATCTAAATTGCCAGTTTTTGATGGTAAGTATGATTCCGCCGCTTATGTTAATTGGGAGCTAGCAATAGACAAACAATTTAATGAGTATGATTTCTCTAATGCTCAAATGATTACGGCTGCTAGTAATAAATGTACCGGTTCTATAACTTTTTGGTGGTACACTGTTGGCGATAAGCTTGAAACTTGGGATGAATGCAAAACAATGATGAGGAAAAATTTTGTGTTTTCATATTATAAACGTACTCTCCTTGAGAAATTAGAACATCTAAAACAAGGTGACAAAACTGTGCGGGAGTACTTTCATAACTTAAAAATTTGTATTACTTATAATGGTTTAAAAGAAAGCAATGAGAACACAATGACTAGATTTTTTTAGAGGGCTTAATTCTGATATTCAGGCTGGGATTATAAATGTGACATATAATCATATAGGCCACTTGTTCATGCTTGCTTGTAGTGTTGAGAGCAATATTTTAAAGAACCCAAGGGAGAAACAAGCTATGCTTGTGCCTCCTATTACTGACATTTTGTAGGGAGCTCAGAACATTCACCATGAGGAGAAGAGCAATATGCTCGAGATGTCATCTCCATCACTCACGAAGGAAGAAGAGAAGACCGATGCACCTACATTATCTGAAGAGGGCATAAAAGGTAAATTAAATGGTGCTGATATTACTCAAGGTGAGTCTGCTTCTGATGAGTCACATTTGTCCACTATCCATGCTAGGAAACTACTTCTGATTTGCCTTTGTCACAAGTTGATTTACTTGATGTTCCTTGTGATAAAGAAGAGTTGTGTGATAATGCTTCACTTATATCCCTACCACAACTAGTGAATGAACATGCTATTTCTAGTGTTTCTTTGTGTGCCGATTTTAAGCATGTTATTCATATTGCTAATGAAGTATAGGAACGTGAATTACTATCTTCTTTAAATATATTGGGCTATGTTCAGTTTGATGATTTTTGCGAGCTCGATAATTTGAAGAAGAAATTATTTGCTAAGTCTGATTTGCCTTGTCCAACTAGTGCTATTTTTCATATATTTGGCGAATCTGATGATAGAGGAATATATTTGGTGCATAGAGTTTACATATGTTCAGATTTAGAACCTCCTATACATGTGGATAAAATATGCAAGCTAGAGAGAAATGTTATTGCTAACAAAATTATCTCGAGTTTGTCTTGTTTTGATTTGATGAAATAGGTTGTTTTAAATCGACCACGCGTTGAGCACCATATGGAAAAACCGAGGACGGTTTTCCGTGAAGAAGGGGAGGATGATGTGACCATGGCTACTATGGATACAACCATTGCTCACATCATGGATGATCAGCACGATATCAAGTTCAAGTCCTCCAAGTGCTGGAATCCGATTCAGCCACCTGCTAAACTGCTGACTTCAAATGGCCGCCGAATCTGCATACGACCTCCGTTTTCAGCCCATGAGTATTTGATGTAAAGCTCTCGGAGTCCTCTTTCCAACGGATCTAGCATCATTGCCAAATTCCATCCAAGTCATCCACAGATGAAGAAACAAGGTGCTGCGTCACCTGTCATGAGCCTGTGGGCTTGTAACTTCATTTGGGACCCCGGCCCAGGTGGGGCCCATGTGGGGTGCGCCCCAAGCTGGTAGAGCACGACCCTAGACACCCCTAGGACATCCTCCCACCCCTATATATAGCTAGTTACCCCTTCAGGGTTTCTCGAGTTTTGATAGATTAAAGTTTAGCCATTGCTACTTGCTTGCAGCGCGCGTGTCGGCTAGACCGTCCGTCTGCTTGTTTTTCGGAACCCCAACTTATTATTTGTATTAAATTCCTATTTGCAATGTCAGATTGCTTTTATCTTGTTCTTGCTTGTTTCTTCGATTTGCTTGCAGGAATAGGGTTGATCTGCACCGGCAAGATCAACAACCCACGGAGAGGTGTATCGATCGCTAAGGCGCAACACAACGTCTCGTACGGTTGTAGTCAGATCGTCAACGTTTCTCCCAAATCGTAGTTATCACAACTCACCGAAAGATCGGGCCAACAACAGCCTTGAGTGTCGAGAGGAACTCAGGGTACATCAAACTATAATTACATAAATTTTTTGAATAAGACGAAACGTCAAACGCTTGTCAAAAAGTCAACAGCGTCATACATTAAAATACGGAGGGAGTACTTATTAGTGATTAACGGCAGTAACAGCAGCAACATGAAAGCCGTCAGCCCATGCTTTACATGCATGCTAATTAAAAATGAGCTTGAGGCACAATGAAGTCGCTAATTGCATGGAGTGATTGTAAAAGTTGTTTAATTATCATTTGTCTCTTCTCTGGGAAGATGATGCTGCTGGATGGCTACTAGCACATGGATCCTGATCCTGTCTACTGCAGTAGGTAACCATAGGTGCATGTTCTGCTTTGGTGAAAAGAAATGGACGGAGGTTAATTAATGGAGAGCAGGCCATGATTCAATAGGTAATGATACTGTCCTACCACTCCATATTCTGCTTGATTTTGAAAAGAAATTTCCCTGGACCATAACATACGTGGTCAGTACGAACTTGCATGTTTGAGGTGGATTCCAAAACTTGGCCAAACTCCGATTAGGGTGTGTTTAGTTCCTGAAAAAAGTTGAAAGTTTGAAGAAAGTTGGGAGTTTAGAAAAAAAATTAAAAGTTTATGTGTGTAGGAAAGTTTTTGATGTGATATGATGTGATGGAAAGTTAGGAATAGAGGGAAAACTAAACACGGCATTAATCAACTTTCACATTCCATAACTTGGCCAAATCTAAGCATTTAACTTCCAGTCCTTTAGACATTTTGCATTTTTGTCCCCTTTATTTGGCTGAAGCTTCGCCATTGCCAGTAAAGCCTATAGCCGGTGTCACCGCTAGGGGCGGACCCAGATTTTGGGCAGACCTTGGATCAAGCCATTATAATTTTGACCCTTCAATGAAATATATGGTGAATTTACATGAGGTAACATAGGACCTAGGATTTGAGTCCGCCACTAATCACCGGCTAGGCCCTTTTGATCTGTAGGAAAAATGAAGAAAATTTAAAGGATTTAAGTCCTATGGAAAAAAAATTCCTATGAAAGCTTTTGAAATAAAGGATTTAAACCTATCTTATCATTTAAAATTCTTATGAAATGAGTAATCATATAAAGATTCTAGAGGAAAGTTATTAGCAAGAGATCAAACCTCTTAGAAAAATTCCTTTGAGTCTATCTCTCTTATTCGATTCGTGCGTTTTTCCTATATTTTTGTAATACTATGTTTTTCACTTACATTCTTATCAGAATTATGTGTTTTTCTATTTCTCTATTTTTTTTTTCATTCTTGCCATTGAAAGTGGCCCGAAAAGATGTAAACTCCAAATATGCATTCTACATATTTGGTGTGCCACCTTTTATCCCCTACGAACACTGAATTTCAAAAGAAGAGGAAAGCGCGTAATTAATTGTGAGACATTTTCTTGGCGACAAATACTTTGGATCGTCCATTTCCACCGGATAATTTGTGAGATGATATGGTTTCATGGTTGAGAGGGAGAGAGAAGATAGAGGTTTGTAGGGACGCTACCTTTTGTTTTTTTTCTCCTTATTCTTATGGTTGAGAGGGAGAGAGAAGATAGAGGTTTGTAGGGACGCTACCTTTTGTTTTTTTTTTCTCCTTATTCTTACTATGCTGGTATATATTGGATCTTCTGTTCTCATGAGTATACTCCGTATAATTTACAGAGTGCAACAAAAGTGTTCGATACAACTTTAACTTTAATTTTCTTTAAACCGACTCAAGGCTACAGGAGGCTTGGCGCCAACCCCACTAGGCCACTAATTCAGTGTTTCACTCGGTGAGAAACGAATGTTTCAATTAAAATTGAACTATGTTGCACTTTAAAGTTTTTTTCAATAGATCTTTGAAATGTTGCATATGGTATATGTTATTGCAATAAGCATTTCATGGCGTTTCAGTAGTTTTTTTTATCAAAATATAACTATGTGAGATCTTATTATAAAGATTTTATTGTAACAAATCCAATAATATAATCAAATTACAGATCAAATATATATTTTAAGAGAAAAAGATGCTCAAAGAGTAAAAACAAAAGTACGTATTCAATATACTACTGGCAGCCGTACAGGCTGCATGCACTTGCGTTGCTGCCGAGGGCTGTGGTAGGCGTCCGATATTATGCTTTTTATTAGACGTTCGAAGGGTAGTCTCCTCCCACTAATCCAACTCGGGAGTCATCTTTATGAAGCATGTAACATCAGGTGAGGAGCGCTGATTACGGATCGATCCGTAATTTGCGGATAGGTGATCAGCGATCGCGAGCGCGTCTTCTTGCCGAATGAAGCCATCTCGCCGCCGCTAGAGCGCGCTTCCGTGTAGGGTGCAGTGAAGGCGGCGGCGGGGCATCACATAGGTGCACACTGAGCAGCGAATACTGTTGGATGAATTCGTCGGCAGTGGTGGCGGGACGGGGCAACATGCATGTCATGCTTGGGGTCAAGTGAGGAGGTGGACACCACCTTTCATAACACACCGTCATCGTCGCCAAGCTCTCCACTGTGGCTACTAGGGGAACAAGATGGGGAAGTTGCACACTACCGGCAAGTGCAGCTTCCACCGTTCGCTTGGAGTCGGCGAGGGCTCAGGCATCGTGGTGGCGTGCGTGCCTAAGAAGATGCTCTAGTTCGCAAGCATCGAGGACATCTTCATCTCGCCATGATTGAAGGGGGCGAACGACGCTGACTCTCTTCTCATCCAATGGTTAGCGGCTACTTCTCGCAATGATGTTTTCTTCATCATAAGGCAGTGACGTTCAGATCTACCATATATAGACCATCGTCAGTTTGGATTCGATTCAAGGTATCGCTTACATCTAAGTCTCATCCTTTAGATTCATCCAATGGATTTTGGGCGTGCGCCTTTTCGGCTTCCCGCGATATTATCTTTGTAGGGTATCTATAGAAAGATACAGGTATGGAGCTTTTTGTGATTGTGTTAAGTTTGGAAGGTATGGAGCTTCTGTCTCATAATGATAGGGCAACAATACTAGTGGACTTCGTTAAGGAGGTACTTGTTACTAATTCTTTGACTCCGGGGTTAAATCCCTAAGTCTGGCCTTAATTGGTTGTACTTGGTAATGGAGGTTCTTCCCTTCTTGAAGGCTTTGTCTGGAGTTTCACGGAATTTCCCTGGGTGAAAACCTATGTTCTGATCTTAGTTGATTGGAACATAACAATGGCAGCGCGTGCGCGCGTCGTTCCCTCATTGGAGACGTTGTTTTAAGGGGAGTCCTTATGATAGTCTAAGTGTTGTTTTGGTGGAGTTAAGAGATGAAGTTTACATGTGGTTGTAGTTTGCCGCGGCACGATTGTAGTAGTTGTGTCTCTCTTTTTTCTTTTCTTTTATAATAATGATAGGATGTGTGCATCTAGCTATGCAGAGACCGATGGTGGTCTTAGAATGATGGTATCCTCTTGATGTAATTGTCTAAGATCAGTAAAACTCTCTTTGTCGAAAAAAATGTATGAGAAATGTCTACTTTTGTCCTCTCGACTAGTTATAGCATTATAGGCCCACGCATTGCAACTGTTTTCTTATTTAGTTTAGTGAGAGGATTTGGACCCAGTGGACTTTCAGTTTTTTTTTATGGTTGGTTTTTTAGAAGTAAGTTTTCTAGGTGAATGGTTTTCAGGAAAGAAAAGAGGTTTTTATATGGAGGTGAAGGAGGGCGACTCCTCTTTTAATAGTAAAGACAAGTGTCCGGTTTTACAAATTGTATAAATCGATGAAATTGAGTTCTAACAAATACCATTAGACAACGCATTTACCTAGTTTTTTTTGCCATCCCCATTAGGGGTGGACAGAAAGCTCGTGGCTCGTTAGCTCGCTTGGCTCGTGACAGGCTCAGCTCGGCTCGTTTGAATTTCCTAACGAGCCGAGCTGGCATCTTAGCTCATTAGAGATAATGAGCCAGCTCGAGCTGGCTCGCGAGCCTTAACAAGCTAAGGGTTACTAGGCCAAGTCAGGTCCACAGCCAACAGCACACATACATTATGGCCCAATAGACCCATAAAAAAAACCCTAGTTCACCTCAGCCTGAGACCCTGACTCCCTGTCCGCCGCCGTCTCGCACACATCGCATTCACATCGCATCGGCGGCTCGGGCCACTCGGGGCATCTCGGCATCCGCATCTTGGCCATCGCTATCTGCACCGCGCCTCCGCCGCCGCCGCCAACCCCCATCGAGCGCCCTCCGCCGGCGGTCTCCGCCTCTCCCCCAGTGCCCGCAGCCGCCGGGAGATCGAGCGCCCGCTGCCGCCGCTCCCCGCTTCTCCCCCAGCGCCCACCGCCCGCCCCCAGCACCTGACACCGCCGGCGAGCTCGAGCTCGTCTCCTCCTCAAGGTCCAACCGTGAATCGTCAAAGTTGCTTGGCGGAGCTGCGGAGGTCGAGTTCATCCCCTCCACCGTCGAGCTCCTCTCCCCGTGGTCGCCGGTGAGCTCGAGCTCATTTCCTCCGCCGTCAAGCTCCTCCCCTCCTCCCCTAGTTGCAGACTTGAAGTGTCGGCAAGGTTGAGCTGCTTCCCGTGCTCGCCGGCTACGTCTCTTGCCCCTAGCTCACGAGCTTAATGAGCTAGCTAGAGCTTGTTGACGAGCCGAGCCGAGCTAGGTTTCTAGCTCGTTAGGATAACGAGCCAAGAGCTTGGCTCGTTATCCTAACGAGCCAGACCGAGCCGAGCTGAGCCAGCTCGACATCCACCCCTAATCCCCATCATATCTCCATCACTTGACATCCGTTAGCCTTTCTAAAAAGACCATTTGGACTCTGGCTGGAGTCTCACTTGGTCACTTTGCCTAGGTAGGAGTGAAGAATCACATAGCGAGGGATCAATTTATTATCTATATATACTCCTTATGAAACGGAGTAGTGGTTATGGTGGTTCTATCATCACCCCACTATTAACTCCTAACTTTTTTAAGAAAAAAAAAAGAACATGTGAGTTTAGAGAGCTCACATATCAACTACTCACATCAACTCTTACTTTCGTGAGAAGGAAAAAAATAGTATGAAACTAACAAAGTTCACATGTAAGGAACAAATATATAGAACAATTAAGAGATGGCAATAAAATTTTAATTAAAATCTCATTGCAATGCACAAACAATATGTTAATTTTCTGAAAATAGATGCAACCACATGATTCGACACCAAGCTTGCTACTTTTTCTGTAAAATGAAATACATTGGAATATTTAAACCTTGTCCTATAGTACAAGAGATCGGAGTATTCAAACCATGCCCAAGGTCTATTACTACTTGTAGAACCGGCACCTACAGGGGTGTGCCCTTTTTTTTTGCAGATGTCAAAAGAACCCGATAAATATTTCACAGTTTTTAAAGGCACCTACCGATTTTTGCAGATGTGAATAAAAACCCGAAAAATATTTCACAGTTTTTAAAGGCACCTACCGATTTTTGCAGACGTGAAAAAAAACCCAAAAAATATTTCACAATTTTTAAGGCACCTACCGCAGTCACACACCACTTCTCACATGAATTTTTTTCAACCCATATTCATAAAATGAGCCAAGCTTGTTCGAACCCAAGATCTCATATCTCTATTCAAAGCCTCCTTACCATCTCACCTAGGAACAATTGTTCTTTTTGGTAGCAAATGCTATGGTGCTGATTTATTATAAAAACCGACACATATCTAATGTTCATAAGTGCCGGTTTATTATAAGGAGCCGACAGTCTCGACACTTACGATTTGTGGACTATTGGTGCCCGTTTTTTATAAATCGATACTAATGTAGGTGTTGTTTTTAATTTTATCCCGGCAAAAGACGGAAAACATGTTGTATCGGTTTAGATAAAGCGGTACCTATAAGATCGGTATATATGTGGTATTTTCTAGTAGTGTTATTTTTAAAAAATAACTTTGTACGTATATCTTATAATAAATCAAATAAACCTAATTCTTTTATGTTTGTAATAACTAATATTCAATTAATCATACTCTGGTTTGTCTGGTTTTACTGTGTTGGGTGGAGTCACCGTAGAACACCCGAAACATACAAAGCTAATCCGTCCCTTATATAAACTGTACTCCCTATCCCATAAGAAACCAATATACTAATATGAATATAAACATATCTGTATCTAGATTGAATGTATTATAATACGCCACATCCAGTTTTAGTTTTTTTTTTCTTTTTTACAAAAAGAGTACGTAAGAGTAAAGGAAATACTAGTAGATAATCCTTTCACACACATGAATAGCCGGGCCGACTCCAAACAGAGGAGGGGGCCACCACCACATTGAAGTCACTAGCCCCCACCCCCCACAGCCAGATTATACCGGTGCGCAACGCATGCGCGGGGGACAGACGACACGAGAGACAGCGACGTGTGCACGCACCGTTCGCGTTATCGCACAGTGATTTTGGTGATTTGATTCGATTCGCCGCGCGGCCACCGGTAGCCGTCCGCCTCCTCTGGGGCTCTCCTGTCGCTGTCGATCGATCGGCTCCTTTCCGCCAACCGCCGCCGCGACTTTCACTTTCACTAGCTTTGCACTAACACAATCGATACGATCATGCATATGCACACACCCCCGCCTGAGAAAACAAAAGGCGCGAATTATTTTTGTGTTCCTCTGTTGCCTGTTGTGGTTTGTTTATCTTGGGTATTCTGGCCAATATGAGATCTGATGGGATCGAGGAGAAAGCGACACTGCCATTTCACATCTTGGAGATGGGGAAATTGCTCCTGAGTTCTCACTCAATTATTATGGGAATTGCTAAAATAATTACCACAAATATTGTTAACTATGATATAATTACACTATAACTGCACTGAAATTTTTATATAGCTTAAGTACAATCTTTATGGAGGTTACATGTATTTTTAGTACTTAATATAGTTATATAATTACAGTGTAATTACTCCCTCCGTCTCTAAATATTTGACGCCGTTGACTTTTTTAAACATGTTTAACCATTCGTCTTATTACAAAAAATTTTAAGTAATTATTATTTCTTTTTCTATCATTTGATTCATTGTTAAATATACTTTTATATATACATATAGTTTTACATATTTCATAAAAAGTTTTTGAATAAGACGAACGGTCAAACATGTTTAAAAAATTCAATGGCGTCAAACATTTAGAAAAGGAGGGAGTATATTTTAGGACGAAGGGAGTATATTTTCAATTTTTCTTCTTCTTCCGACAAGCCTTAACTCGACAAGCACTCAAGCAGGGGTACAAACAGTGCAGAATACTGAAAACTGGAAGTTCTACAGTGTTGAACTAACCAAGGACATAAGGACCTGAAGAAAACATCAACATTGCCCACAGGACAGGATTATGTATAATCTCTGAGTTCCTTAATCCTTTCACCACCGGCCGGCCCAGGCACGGCCCACCAGTAGGCCCACCAGCAGTCAGGCCGTGCCGTGCCGGCCCGAAGGTATAGGTGGCCCATCGTGCCTTTTTAAAAATAAATCTATTTTTCCTCCCTCCTCTTTGGGCTAGACATATATACAGCTAAAATAAGTCTATTTTCCGTCCCTCCTCTTTGGGCTGACATATATATAGCTAAAATAAGTCTATTTTACGTCTCTATTCTTTGAATCGTGGCATACAATATGTCTAATGAGTCTTTGTTCACGTTGAGAATCATGTTTTTTTTAAAGAAAAGCTAGTGTATAAGCATGCGAGTGGGATAATATAAAAATCAATGGCTAGTTCACATTGAACTATGTAAGAGGTCAAAGAAATTGATGGGAAACTCAGAGATACATAAAGAATTTTCTTCTTTTTAAGAAGCTTAAAACCTCATTTAGATTGAGTGCGTGTGGAATCTTTTTCCTGAGTTTCTACAGGAAATAATATTGTACTACTACCTATCGAAGTCATGCGAAACTCATGCATGGCCTTTTCACGTTTTTCTGGCTAAGAAACCCCAAACAACAAGCTTCTAAAACGGGCATCGCATGGGCTGTGTATAATTTGGTCGCATGATTGTTATGTTTGGCATTAATATTTTCAGCCTTTCAATAAATTAACTTGACAAGCTAATCAGTTTCAAAACTAACGATATAATAAATGAGAGAACGTACCACAAATGAGGATAGGCATGATTAAAGAGCATATGAGAATTAGGGCCTGTTTGATTGGGGACTAATGTTGGCACACATTTTTTTAATAAGATGGCTAAGCTTAGTCGTGCCACACAACAAAATGATAAATTAAGCTTAGACAAAGTTAAGAGAAAATATAGTGTATGACATGTGGGTCAGGTGGTTAAAAGTTAGGCAAAGTAAAATTGTAATAGAAACCAAACACTATCTACTAAAAGTGTGGCTTGCCTAAAGTTAGATGTAGCAAATTTAGTTGCCAACCAAACATCCATCCCCTTAGACTTTGCTTATTTCAGCCTAACCAAAACTTTTTTTTATTATTATATATAACCCATATATTTGTCTCGCTAATGGCAATACGATTCCAAGCTTAATTTGTGCCCTTGTCACATAAATTTTTTTTACACATATTGTAAACAAACCTAAAACCTTTGTGCATTTTTCACATCCTAATTCACGCTGACAACAACTTAACAACCAAATTTAATTTAGGCCCTGTTCGAGAACCTAACTGAGGGGAGATAAAGTTTTGGATTTTCATGGTACGCTTTTCAAACTGCTAAACGGTGCGTTTCATGTGAAAATTTTTTATATAAAAGTTGTTCTAAAATATCAGATTAATATATTTTTAAGTTTGTAATAATTAAAACTGAATTAATCACAAGTTATGACCACCTCGTTTTTACATAAAACACTTAATCTTTATCTATGGTAGATTCAAAACATAGCCTTATAGTGTCATTGTCCAGGTTCATCAGTAGAAAACAAATCTCGCCAAACCATGCAAATAAAAAACAAAAAAAAAAGAAAAGAAACGAAGTACTCATCCGGATATAATTATAATAATTAACTCGGGCAATTTGGTTCGACGACGTGATGAAAAGCCGCGGCGGGCGCGGGCGTGCGCCGCTGCGCGGCGTGGGTGGTGGGGGTTAAACAAGGGAAGGGGTTTTTGGCTGTTTATCTTGGGTATTCCGGCCAATATGAGATCTGATGGGATCGAGGAGAAAGCGACACTGCCATTTCACATCTTGGAGATGGGGAAATTGCTCCTGAGTTCTCACTCAATTATTATGGGAATTGCTAAAATAATTACCACAAATATTGTTAACTATGATATAATTACACTATAACTGCACTGAAATTTTTATATAGCTTAAGTACAATCTTTATGGAGGTTACATGTATTTTTAGTACTTAATATAGTTATATAATTACAGTGTAATTACTCCCTCCGTCTCTAAATATTTGACGCCGTTGACTTTTTAAAACATGTTTAACCATTCGTCTTATTACAAAAAATTTTAAGTAATTATTATTTCTTTTTCTATCATTTGATTCATTGTTAAATATACTTGGTTTTGCATATGAATCGGAGATTTGAGATGTTCGAGTGATGGGAGGTGGTGTAGGGAAATCCTGGCTCTGGGTGGTGTTAGAGTCGGGTGGATGAGGCCGATTGGTTGCTCCCTTCTCTGCTTTGATGGAATTTATTAATAGCCTCTCTTGAAAGAGCCACAACTTTGATGGAGTTCTGCGTTTCATCTCTCTCGACGCAACTGTGGAATTTCTCCTACAAACTGTTTCAGAATTCAGATTATGCGATAGTTTTAGCCTTTGCCTGTGCAGAGTGCAGTCACGGAAGAAGAAAACAGATGGTTGATTTCTTAGTACTAGTGCCAACCATGCAAATTAAGGATAAGCCACGAGATCTTCAGATTTCATACTGTTGGCCTCCCAAGCCATAATTGGTACAAGACTGATGGAATTCAATTTTTTCCTAAATACCAGTCTCCATAAGTTGTGGAACAAATGGTGGGTCAATGACATATTTGAATCAATTGTACACTGGTGGGCTTCAACGGAGATTAGTTTAGTCCATGTCAATTTCAATCCACTCATTACATCATTTTTAGATAAGATATTGCATTGTTAACTTGCTGTTACTACTTGTTCACTCCATGCAACGTCTTCTGTACAAGTTTTAGCTTATCTTCTTTTCATAACATTGATGCTATGCTGCTTGGCAAATCTTCAGGGAAGTGATTTCACAATGTTGGAAGTGTGAGATAAATCAGGACCAACCTTTGGGGAACTCCCTAAGGTAGATAATTCCCCCTTTTGCAGTGAATGCTGCTGTACATTAATAAAGTACCTTTCGACTAGAACTATGCTGTCATTTGACAATTTCACTTGCTGTTTAGTTGTAAAAGTCATTCTCAGATACAGTTGCATTTTCACTGCTTGCTGTCCGATCTTCTAAAAGTTATTCAATACAATTTTCAGATACAGTTGCATTTGCACTGCTTGCTGTCCGATCTTCTAAAAGTTATTTAATACATTGTTCCTGGAACATGTTTTTCAGTCTATTCTGGGACCAAATAGTATTCCCTCCGTCCCACAATATAGCAACCTAGGACTCGATGGGACATCACCTAGTACTAGGTGATGTCCCATCTAGTCCTAGGTTGCTATATTGTGGGACGGAGGGAGCAGTAATTAACTTCTGAAGTCTTGTGTTATCATCTGCATTATGTTCTAGGAGTATATGATAATGATATGTCTTCATCAGTTAATATTCCTTTAATCTTGTTACTGTCTTATTCAGGATAGGTCACTCACAAGGTAGTTTGCAAAGACATGGTTCCAAGAATTTGCTCGCAGCTGCTGGTATACCTGCTTTCCACCATGCAAGACTACTATTTGATTTTCTTATCTTTCAAGAAATTAAATTAGCACTGCCTTATCTTTTCTGGAAATATTTATAATTTATTTCTTAAAACGTGGCTGTTAATTCAGCTATTAGTTGAAAAATATGGATTGGTCTTCATTTTGACTAACCAGGGTGCTTTAGTGATACTTTTTATTGTTCAGACTTGCTCAAAGGCCTGGGTATGGCAAGGCACAAGACTTGCCCTGGGCCAATCTACCTTAAGCTTGATGCCTGGAAAAAAATAGTTTATCTGCTTTTATGCAACAGTGCTAGTTTATATTATGCCATATTGCAATACATACATAGTTTCCTTCCCATATTTGGCTTGCGGGTGCCTCAGTTTCCAAGGTCAACCTGGGTCAGTTTTTGAACAGCTCATTTCAGTTAATCTGCTTCAATTCAACACAATACTGCAATATTAGCCTTTCTCTTTCTTGTTTCCATCTCAGTTTTCAAGTTCATATAGTGCTATTGGTGTCGGTAGTCTATAACATTCTAACCTTATTTTACCAGACATTTAACCATGTTAATTTATTACGTCTCTCTGCATGCATACTGTTTACTTGCAGCGGTTATTTCAGTTGAACAAGCTGAAGTCAGTACTTATCTTCCAAAAGGTGACATGTGGTCTGTGCACAAGTTTGGTGGCACCTGTATGGGAACACCCCAGAGAATTCAGAATGTTGCTGATGTTGTTCTTGGTGACTCTTCTGAGAGGAAGCTGATCATTGTTTCTGCAATGTCCAAAGTCACTGACATGATGTTCAACCTTGTGCATAAAGCTCAGTCAAGGGATAATTCTTATGTGACTGCACTGGATGAAGTTTTTAATAAGCATATGGCTGCAGCAAAGGACCTTCTTGATGGAGAAGACCTCGCAAGATTCTTGGCTCAGTTGCATTCTGACATCAGTAACCTGAGAGCGATGCTTCGTGCTATTTTTATAGGTTTGAGCTTTATCCATATCCATGTTAATTTATTTTAAGTTAGAAATCTTGTTTTCAGTGGAATATGTGTTGTTGCATGGCTCATAGGAAGTTTGTTTGCTTGATCCTGAGCTAACCATGCTTTGACATTTACATCTGAAGCACCATCGCTTGATAGTATTTCTCTTATCAGTGTTTATTTTTTGAGGCCTATGCATCTGTTCGAACAGTGACGTTTTATCCACTGCTGCCAGAAACTTGCAGTGACCCTGCTACATCTAGCCTAAATTAGGGGGAAACTATCATACTGTTTCCAACTTCACTGCAGTTTTTCTGAGTATATATGCAGTAACATGAGTGTCATGATTTTTTTAGATGTTTAATACCTTTGTTTGTTTGTTTGTTTATGTATGTTTCAGCTGGACATGCAACAGAATCGTTCTCTGATTTCGTTGTTGGGCATGGAGAGTTGTGGTCAGCTCAAATGTTGTCGTATGCTATAAAAAAGGTGACGTGAAAAATATGCCTGAAACATTTTTACAAATATCTCTAAGGTTCAACAAAATGGATTTTGCAGATGGTTTATTCATTCTGAATCAATATTTCCTACACTGCATGGATTATGTTAATGGACAACTAAACTACAATGATACAATAACATTTGCACATACTAATACCCTCTCTCTCAACAAACCAGAGTAAAATGTGAAGTTAGTATCAGGGGTAAAATTAAGCTTTGAAGTCTGAAGAGGCTGTTCTGACTTTCCAAAAGTTCAGTTACAAATCCTGCAGCATATGCAGCAACAACATATGCTTTTGTAGTTCAGACCTTGTCTTAATATATTACGTGCAACTGCCAGTCTGCCACCATATGATGCTGTAGTTCAGTAGGACAACTTGGTTAATATTAGTGAGTAAATGTTACTTCCTCCATTCTTAAATAAATGTCATTTTAGAATGTGTGCATTCAAACCTTGAAATCATAACTTGCTAATATGTGCAAACATGTTACGGTTTAGTAAGTGAAAAAGACATTAGTAGATTTGTCATGAAAATATTTTAATGTATTTATATTTGGAATTATTTTATGAATATATGATTGTAAAAAGCAACCATGGACATGACTTGTAAAATGAGAAGTAAAAATGAATGACAGGAATACTTACTACTTCCTGATCAATGATATATGATATATCTTGAATAAATTTATGAAAAGAGAAACAACATACTCTCCTTTTCCTTTATGACAGAATCTAGAAATTTGATCTATTGCTTGCCTTCTGAACAAACTGACCTGACATGTACCACCCTATCTAAATCATGCAGTCTGGGGTGCCTTGCAGTTGGATGGATACAAGAGAAGTTCTAGTAGTGCAACCTAGTGGTTCTAATCAGGTCGATCCTGACTATTTGGAATCTGAGAAGCGACTCCAGAAATGGTTTTCACGACAACCAGCAGAGATAATAATCGCTACTGGGTTTATTGCCAGTACAGCCGAAAACATTCCTACTACGCTTAAAAGGGATGGAAGCGACTTCTCAGCATCAATAATTGGATCCCTTGTTAGGGCACGTCAGGTCACTATCTGGACTGATGTTGATGGGGTATTTAGTGCAGATCCTAGAAAAGGTTTGTCCTACAAGAGTCTTAGACTAAATGCTTGCCGTTTGATTATCAAACATTTGCATACGCAATACTATACTTAGGGGAAATTGCAAGGAAATTCCTTATTTACACAGGGCTGTCTCTTTTACCAATGAATTAATTATATATCTGATTAATAATCTTCTGATGATGCAGTTAGTGAGGCTGTGATCTTAAGCACATTATCTTATCAGGAGGCCTGGGAAATGGTAATGTCTCTTAGGGCATTTGTTCGTATTACTGCCATTGATTTGTTTTATTACTTGTGCACACTGAGGCATAACAAGAATGGGAAGCAGCATGATATGCAAGAGGGCCTAGTCCATTAGAAGAGTTCTTTTCATCACTCTGATGTCTTTCATGGAGGCGGAGTGGTTTACTGGACACTGTGACCCAGCAATAGTGCCTCTTTTCTTGCATTCAAAATCGCACCAAACTTTATTGCTTTCTTGGATCTGTTCTCTCCTTTCTGTTGATCTAACTTGAATATGTTCTGTGCAGTCATATTTTGGTGCAAATGTTTTGCATCCCCGCACCATTATACCTGTGATGAAAGACAATATTCCTATTGTCATTAGGAATATGTTTAATCTATCTGCCCCTGGAACAACAATTTGCAAGCAGCCTGCTAATGAAAATGCTGATTTAGATGCTTGTGTCAAATCATTTGCTACTATAGACAAATTGGCCCTTGTTAATGTGGAAGGGTAAGTTAGCATAATTTATTATTCAAACTTCCCTGTTCAATTGTACATAATCAAGTTATGCTTTTAGTCACATACAATACTTTGGGATCTTTGATAGCTTCAAGCCATCAGAAGAATGTTTGTGCCTTGTGTTTCGGATGAAATATGCTAGAGGTCCTGTTTTAACATGACATTTACAACTCTAGGTGCTGATTTTGTGCTGATCTAGCAAGTTTAAAGAACAAGAGAATTAAATCATCAATTCCAAATGCAAGATGTCCTTAATAGTAAAACTGGTTTCTTCTGTTGTCTTAATGGTTCAGTATGTTTGATGCAGAACTGGAATGGCTGGTGTTCCAGGTACAGCAAGTGCCATATTTAGTGCTGCCAAGGATGTTGGAGCTAATGTTATCATGATATCTCAGGTACTTTTTCTTTTGATATTTTGTATCTCCTTATGATTCATTAAGGTTCTTCCTCACTGCAACATCTGTTCAGGCTAGCAGTGAACACTCGGTATGCTTTGCTGTTCCAGAAAAGGAAGTTGCAGCAGTCTCGACAGCCTTGCATGTTAGGTTTCGTGAGGCATTAGCAGCTGGAAGGCTATCTAAGGTAACTATAATTTTACAAATGACCATGTGAACACTTTCTTTCGTTCTTTGACAAATATAGTTTTGATGTAAACCCTGCAAATGTTACCTTAAAAACTGGAGTTAGTTTCTCTCTTCTAAATGTATCGAACATGCTCGTATGACCAAGGATGAGTAGGACAGACAATACACATATCCGAAGTCCTGAGCAAAGTTAACTCAATAGAAATAGCACAACCCATATGATGTACAGTAATGCAGACTAAGACAAGTACAGTAATGCAGACATGATAGTTTTGGAATATTCATTCTATGTTCACCAATATTGTGCCAAATACCATTGTCATACAAAATGTTTGGGTATTTGCATTGATTTGTTTGTGATCCTCCTTCCTTGCAATCAATTATTTCCAGGTCGAAGTCATTCGTGGGTGCAGCATTCTTGCTGCTGTTGGCTTGAGGATGGCCAGTACTCCTGGAGTCAGTGCAATCCTTTTTGATGCATTAGCAAAGGTAATTAGAGTGTTGGGTTGATTGAATTGAGACTTTATTGTTTCTGGGACTGATCTATCCTGTAACAATGGATTCAGGCAAATATTAATGTACGAGCAATAGCCCAAGGTTGCAGTGAATACAATATTACTGTTGTGTTGAAGCAAGAAGATTGTGTGAGGGCTTTGAGAGCTGCTCATTCAAGGTTCTTCCTCTCCAAAACCACTCTCGCCGTTGGGATCATTGGACCAGGTTTAATTGGTGGAACACTTCTTGACCAGCTGAAAGATCAGGTATCTTTTGTTCCTTAGTCTTATCTATCTCTTCCTCCCCTTGTGCTGTGGCTGCCTCCATTGTGCCACTTGGGTCTAGGAACAACTCAATTAGGTCTCTGCAGGCCATCACCCTAACCATGCCCATTACATTGGGTATGACAAGATTTCAAGAACATAATATACTTGACCCATTTTGATCCAAGTATGATCAAGACTCAGTATAAACCATTCATGTTACAAACCCTATACAAAAAGTGATTTGTTTTGGCTTTATCTCACAGTGGAGCAATTTAAAGTTTGACTTCACAGCAGTTCTACACTTTTACTGATTTAGATACTTATGCAGGCTGCTGTTCTCAAGGAAAATATGAATATTGATCTACGTGTTATTGGAATATCTGGCTCAAGAACGATGCATTTGAGTGACATGTACATAAGTGAACCCTCTCTCTCTGTCTAAACTCAATCTTCCTCTATTCCTCAATACAGTTTCATTGGTAAATTCTCTTATATGATAGATTAAAAGAGGGTGTTGTACCATTATTTGGTCTATTGGTCTTTCTTTTCACCATTCTCATGAATGTCAATGTCATCATGTAATTGGCATGCTTTGTTGTCCATCAGATTCTGATGCTCCCTCATTGTGCCACCCTAATAATGATTAACAGGAAACTATTTTTTGATGTACTGTTATTGAGATATCACGTTACATTTGATGGACAGTACTTGCTTTTGTATGATAACATGCCTTTCAAATTTCCAGGAGTCATATCTAGTTAGTAAGGCATGAGTTTTTCAAGAGTTTGAATTACATATTGACCATCATTCTTATGTTTTTTTTTCCTTGCCTTGCTGAATAAACTGCTTTATTAACTTAATAGCTTGGTCATCACTATTTTTTAGTTTTGCTGGTATATTAAAATTTGCTCAAATCTGCTTGTTTCATTGGTTTTGTTTGGCTTCTTTGTGTAGAGGGGTAGACTTAAACCAGTGGAAAGAGCTTCTACGAAAAGAAGCAGAACCAGCAGATCTTGATAGTCTTGTTCGCCATTTGTCTGAAAATCATGTATTTCCAAACAAAGTTTTGGTGGACTGCACAGCAGATACATACGTAGCATCCCACTATTATGATTGGTTGAAGAAGGGTATCCATGTCATCACGCCGAATAAGAAAGCAAATTCTGGTCCGCTTGATCGGGTAATTTTCTTACTGGCAAGACTTGTATAGGCATATATTGCTGCCTTTTTATTTTGAAACAATCTGTTTTTTAGTTGTTCAATAATCGTCGACTGAGTCTGGGTAGCTAGTTGGTTTTTACTTCAATAAGAACTGCCCGTGTTCAAGAAACCTGCAGTGAAGACAAACTAAGAGTCGGAATTATTTGTTCATGACTGATCAACAGATAACTTATTTCTAAGAAAATCCATGAAGTAAATCTGATTACTAGCCTGTTAATTTCATACATAGCCACTGGAAACTTAAGAAATCAATGTGCATCTGTCGTGTAGCATTGTATGCTGCTGGGTTGTTTATCCACTATGAAATCATTTTCCCCCTTTGTTTGCAGTATCTGAAATTAAGGACTCTGCAGCGTGCATCGTATACTCATTACTTTTATGAAGCAACTGTTGGTGCTGGCCTTCCAATCATTAGCACCCTACGAGGTCTTCTAGAGACAGGTGACAAGATATTGCGGATTGAGGGCATTTTCAGGTGTGTTTATGCTTCAGTAATGTACCAGAATTAAACTTGACAATATTGTAATTTTACTAAACCACAAAAATTCCTCAGAAGTTTACTTGGATAGAAATTCATCCTTTTGTGTTCCATAATTTAGACAATGTTGGCTGATACAGTGTTGATTGTTCCATTGCAGTGGGACTTTGAGTTATATTTTCAACAATTTTGAAGGTACACGAACTTTTAGTAATGTTGTTGCTGAAGCAAAAGAAGCTGGATATACAGAGCCAGATCCAAGAGATGATCTATCAGGAACTGATGTTGCCAGAAAGGTAGATACTGGTTTACTTGAAAAAAAGACTCTCAAAATTAAAAAAATAATAGCTACTCCGTATTATTTAGTATTGGACACTATACCAGGACCAATCACTATCAGCAAAACTTTTTTGCAACATCTGTACTACTTGATAAATATATTGTTCGAACAAAAATAACTTAAGAAATATATGGGCAACTATGATACTCTGTTCTCAAATAGATATCATTTTTGCATCCATGCATCGAAATATTAACTCATTAAAATGTTACTGAAATATTAATATTTGATATGTGAAAATAGCATCCATAAATTTGTCAATTTTCATGAAAAACCTTTCATGTACCACATAATTATATTTTACTAGCTCTTCTGAATATATTTTTAGAAAAAAGGAATAATAAAACTTGTGTATTAGATAATGTGTTGATGTCTTAAATGGTAAATAAAAAGGAACGGCGGGAGTATACTTTATTTTGATTTGGACTAACTCTTCCCTATTAATTAACTTGAATACCTAGAGTAGAATTTATGTTGAGGGTAAAGATGTGCCCTTTGAGCCTTTCTCAAAGGTCGGTTCTATTCTTTGGTAGTCTTCCTTGTAAGCTATATATTTTTCCTCATGCATGTAAAGACGTATTAGCCTTTAGTTAGCGTTGTGCTCTCACCCAAGCTTGGGCTTTGCATTTCTTCTTGAGCATAATTTTTGTCTTCACTTCTTCCAAATGATCGCAAACTTTTCAGGTAGCAGATAAATGTTTATATTCTTTTGATGATTTTGATAAACTAACAGCTTGGTATCATCAAGATGACATATAAATCTGAATACCATTTTACCATTTTCCTTTCTCTTTTCCTTCATCATTCGCATTAGCTGGTCATTTTTGTTTGGAGCAGGTTATTATCCTTGCAAGGGAGTCTGGTCTGAGGCTCGAGCTTTCCGATATTCCCGTAAAGAGCCTTGTGCCAGAGGCACTGAGGGTATAGTTATTTTTCTTTTTGGCATCCGAAATCATATTATACAGTTTGTTATGCTTCCTAACTTGTTTTATTGCGCAGTCATGTTCGTCAGCAGATGAATTCATGCAGAAGCTACCGTCCTTCGATCAGGACTGGGACAGGCAACGCGATGAAGCTGAAGCTGCAGGAGAAGTGAGTAGACACTTCACTTCCATTATCACTGTAGTGCATCAGCATGTTACTAAAACCAGTGATTTTTCAAATACCGCAAAAACTGTGGCATCATATCCAGCATTAACTCTGCACCATTATATACGCTCAAATCTCCTTCACATACAACAAAAAAGGGAGACTTACGTTTTTAGTAGAGGTGATTCAAATCAGTGATACTGTTTTGCCCTGCTGAAGGTGCTGCGGTATGTGGGCGTGGTGGATGTTGCGAACAGGAAGGGCCGGGTAGAGCTGCAGAGGTACAAGAGAGACCACCCCTTCGCGCAGCTGTCCGGCTCCGACAACGTCATCGCCTTCACCACGTCGAGGTACAAGGAGCAGCCGCTGATCGTGCGAGGCCCCGGCGCCGGCGCGGAGGTCACCGCCGGTGGCGTCTTCTGCGACATCCTGCGGCTGGCGTCCTACCTGGGAGCACCCTCCTAGGCTTTAACCTTGAGCGTCCTGCCTTCCTCGACAAATATTGTCTGGAGGAAAGATGAGGCATATTGATTGTGCCCGGGACTGGTCATATCATATATTGGACTAGTAGTATGCAGTATGTATGTTGTTTCTGAATAAGTGCGAGGTAATAAGCAAAGGTTTAGAGGTGCTGGGCTGTATGTTGTTTCTGAATAAGTGCGAGGAAATAAGGTCTTAGAGGTGCTAGATGGTCCTTGGATCAGGTGTTGTTTTTGCCACACAATCCAGAGCCGCTTGCTATCGAACTGCCACATTGTATTGGTGATTTGGAGTGATCTAATAATAATGGCTTAAATTTCTTTTTCCTGAGACTTATTTTTTCTTGAACACTCAGAGTTGCATATCATTTCATTAATTCATTAAGAAACATGGGGAGGGGGCAAAAGCATGGGAATAGAATGCTTCTATTAATGGATCTGTGTTATCATCAATTCCTTGCGACAATGCTTGCCTCAATGTAGGTTCTCGACTTCTCGTCAAACAAGATTCAAGAAAAATGTTGCAAAAATAGCTATGATAAGCAAGAACTTGGTGCACATTTTGGGCTTGTCAATTTTAGACAAACTCGCCATTTGATATAAAGACCCAAGGTCTGTTTACTCTGTTATACCGTCTGAAGAATAAAGATTGACCATATATGATAACTAGAATTGGCAAAACCCTAATGAGAACAACAGAATCGGAGCATTTCCCGAAACCAAACCAGTCAGTCTACAGACCCTAAACAAAGTCTTGAGAAACAGCTCAAGTGGTCGTGTCAAACAAATTTACGTATGTGATTCGCTGTATGATTCATCATCAGAATGAACAGAATTAAATACAAACTAAGAAAATTTAGCATGCTATATTTTTTCGGCAAATTACCAGGCTAGAATGTTAAACCTGATCATTTCAAATATCATATGCAGCTAGCAAAGTGTCATAGAAGTCCCCAGACCTGTAGAGACTGAAGGACTTGGTCGTACAAAATGTTTCATCGCCTTCAACAGATATGAACATTTTTAGCTAGAAAGTCAAACAAAATCTTCTGCTGAAGGCGATCTCAGATGACAGCTGGAGTTGTAGTCTGACCACAGATTACAATCTGTAGGGTAGTACAAAATAATTCCTTCTAGAACAAAAGCAGAAGACAGGGCATGCCATCACCTGGGAGAAACAAAATTCCAGCATGGCATGTAGCTACATAGAGATGCATGAGCCCGTGTCGCAGCCTTCGGCATAGGACATGAGCATGCAGAAGCTCATGATGTGCTTTTGGATCTGACCTTCACTAACTCGATTTCGTAGATGATTGATGAATTTTTGGGTACTTCTCCTATTGCTTTACTGCCATAACTGCAGAATAAATGGTGATCCATTCAGTCAAAAAATAAATAAGTGGTGATCCTTACGCATTATGGCAAACAGACGTGTAAACAGAACTTTCATATAACATTTTGCACATAGAACTGAAAGCCGCAAACCGAACAATTTGATTCATACCACATAGCTGGTGGGACGGTGAGCTTTCTTTTGTCCCCAACACGCATGCCTACAGTCAATATCATACTAATTAATTATAAAAGATACTCCAAATTGATAATGAAACATAAATAGCGCCACAATTATTACCACAAATACCGACATCCCATCCTCGAATTACTTTCCCAGCACCTTGAGTTAGGATGGTACACATTTGTTAGTATCAATATTAAGAATTCAAAATAATGCAGAAGTGAATGTGATTTACCAAGCTTGAATTTGTAGGGCTTTTCACCAACATTAGACTCAACAATCTTCCCATCCTGTAGTGTGCCAACATATTTGATAGAAACCTGCACAAGTAAACCTGAGCTGCTTACACCTTATCTTTTGGACAAACAACTTGGTACATGAAATCTTAATGCACTGACTGCAGAGCATGTATAATCAAAAGACTGCATTGAATACTATCAGTAATTCTGAGTACTGATTGCAAGATGATCATAAGGAAAGGGAACATTGCCAGGTGCATAGATGCAAAATCTACAGATACAAAAATATCAAATGCAGTTCAGGGATGAAACTCAGGGGTTACCTTGCTGCCATTAGAAGCCATTTCTGCATCTAGGTTTCCTGTTGACAGATCTTCTACTATCAACCCATCTTCTAATGTTCTTATCTTGTTGGAATGTTTTCCATCTCCTACCTCTAACTGTTTTCCTCCCTTTTTCTTCGATTTCTTTTTTGTTCTGCCTTCTTTTGAAACCAATGGTTCATCTGCATTTGTTAGATCCCTGCTCACGACATTGTAAGAAATTATGTATTAGGAACCACAACAGAAACATATAAGAGGATTGAACTACACATGGAGCAACATTAGACTCAACACTTACATCAAAGGTGCATGATCCTGACTGATGGCATCACCTTTTCTTTTCTTGGCACCATTACTCTTTTTCGTGGTGTCATCATTTAACTCACCATTTGGGTATTTTGTTTCGTCAACATCTTTAGTGTTTTCTTTCTTAGCCAAAGAAACAGGAACAGACATGTTATCTTCATCTTCACTGCAACTATCAAACATTGAATAAGCCTTACGCCTGACAACAGGCCTGTGGGAAGAATCATCATTGTTATCATCACTGCTATCAGCTGGGTGTTTCTTCTTCAAGCGACGCCTCTTTTGAACTTTATCTGTTGGCATCAAAATAGAAATTCAGCAAAATTTAGTGGGACATCATTATCAGCGTAATCTGTAGACTAGACATATTGCCAGTAAACAATAGATGTAGGTGAATACAAATTACAAGGAACATAAGCATAAAACAAAAATAGAAACAAAAAGGACAGCAATAACCTAGGTAGGATGGCAAAGGCATGCTATCGTTTCAACTTTACAAAAAAAAAGAGGAGAAAAAAACACGTTCACTTAGTGTTCCTAGATTATAGCCATGCAGGATCAGAGAAGATGAAAATATTAAAACATGTTGCCATGCTAAATCTTGAGAAAAGGTACAGCATCTCTATGGGCCTAAAAGAAATGCAGTCCCAATTCTTCTCTTGAGAGACAAAATACAATAGCAAGATAATTTACTCATAAGCCAAGTCATTTTCATTCTTAGCTTTTTAACTAAAAAGATACTATGAAAAAGATAAGTGCGCGATTTCATGAACACTGTTATGTTTAATCAGAAATTTCCTAGCTCTAATGTTGAAAGAATGTTAAAGCAGGTATCAATACGTGATAATATGCTAAGGAATTCAGTTTCACACAAATCAATCACATACCCCTTTTTTTGTGATGATAAGGGGTGGAGCATGCATCACCATCATCAACAGAGTCAGATCTGCACTTATCCTCAGATACTTCAACATCACCATCATCAATAAAGTCAGATTCATAGCTGTCGTCACTCGCGTTAAACTCCTCATCAGTATCAGACTCTCCAACATCCTCCCCATAAGATTCTCTAACCAATGTTAAGAATGAACACTAAGTTTGAAACGTGACAAAGAAAAAAAAGGTGAAAGAATGAGATGAGGCTATCAAGTATCAACAAGGATACGATTCGTCATCTCCTGCATTAGATCGGCAGCTTGAAAGAATGTAATATCCTGAGAGATGAATGGAGCTCTGACCAAGTACTGAAAACACAACCTCATCGTCCTCCTCCAACTCAACCTCTAGATGGCACATCTCAGCCAATTTAGGATTCAGACTACAGAGTATGATGGGCGTCTTGCTACCAACATTACATTGTACTATCGTCCTGGTAGCGGAATCGCAACTTCCAAGTGTAGCCTGAAAAACATACAAGGATTAATGTGGCATATTCCTAAACAGATGTAAAAAAAAGGTTATGATGCCTCGAGCCAAACATTCAACCAGTTCAGTAACTATAATCAGTTAGAGCAACAACAGCTATACAGATAATCAAATGAGCAATGAAAAATGAGCCACTAATAGGGCTGTCAATACATCAAGTATTGTTCTTCTTCACTATCCAAGATTCCAAGTAATTGCTCCAATGGCATTTGGAAGTTCAAGTTTTCATTAATACAGATTTACTGGCTCATACTAAAACCCTTAAAACAGAAATTAATTATGACAAACATTATATCTCACGAATATTGATTTCAAGAACCATTCCAGAAGCAAGCGATGGCAATGTATGTATACAGCGATCATACGAAGAGGAGGCAGGCCCCAATGAACCTGGCAAATGCGGAGGCGGCCATGGGAGGGGTCATGGCGGTGGGTGTAGGGGCTTCCGAGCATTTCACCGTCCAACCTGCACAAACAAACCCTCGCGCTGTTAGGAAGAACGCCGACGACGACGAGCATTAAGGGAAGAATCCGGGGGAGGCTTACCCCAGAACGCCATCGGCGATTCGGAAGGGAGGGGAAGGGAAGGCGAGCGGACGCGGAGGGCAACGGACGCTGCGGCGCGTCGCCGGGGTGGCTCGCTCGCTCCTCCGCAGGCGGCGGCGGCGGGTGGTGGTGTCGCGGCGGCAGCGGGTTGGCGGAGGAGGAGCAGGCTTGAAATAGGGGTAGGTCTGCCTTTTGCTTTCGTGGGCTCTTACTGGGCGACCTTTCGACTTCCTACTTCACTTCGTGGGCTGGGCTTTGTATTTTGTTGTGTTTCCATGTTATCTCAAAGGAATAAGTCTATTCATCCTCCTCATCTCTTGCGCTTGATTAAATCACATCACTCAACTATAAACGGTATAACATCTCCCAGCTTCAAAAACCGGTTCAACTTGACTCTTTCACTGGTTTTGGAAGCGGTTTTTTGCCGACATGGCAGGTTGACTTGGTCTAAATGTGTTGACGTGGCAGCCTAGTCATCGAAGGAGTTAAAAATAAAGTGGGTCCCACATGTAAGTGAAAATGATAAAAATAAAAAATGGTGGGGTCCACTGTCAGCCCCTTTTCCTTCTCTTCTCCACCGGGGTCAAAATTGCCATATTAGACGAAACCACCTCCCAAACCGTCGAAGGAGACGATTTACACGGTTTTTACAAATGGGGAGTCTTTATACCCGGTTTTGGAATCATATCCTCTGACATTACAGGGGAATGTCACGCTGTGACATTCCTTCCATCCGCTCCCTCCGTTCTAAGGGTGTGTTTGAGGAGGAGGGATTGAGGAGATTGGGAAGATACGCAAACGAGGTGAGCATTAGTGTATGATTAGTTGAGTATTAACTATTTTAAATTTTAAAAACGGATTAATATGATTTTTTAAAGCAACTTTCCTATAGAATTTTTTGCAAAAAACGTACTGTTTAGCAGTTTAGGAAGCGTGCGCACGGAAAACGAGATGTTTTCTCTCTCAATCTCCAGATCACCTGGGAACGAACGAAGCCTAAAGCAACCTGGCGACATTTAGCACATGGTGACATTTAGGTTTTACTAATTACCTGTTAGATGCTGCAATTGGCACATTATCCGGCCGTTGAGGAAGAGAAGAATGATGTGCATCATTCTCATTTGTGCTACCATCCTCCAGAACAATGCAATCCTCAGTATATAATCAATATGTTTTCTTGTAAGTACGGCACTCTTGCCAGTGGGTTAATGGTAACGAAGATGGAGGGATTATTTTGGCGCCAACAGAGGAGTAAACAGAAATTATTCTCCCTCCCGCCTCACCACCAGTAATTAGGGGGTATTTATTAACAAATAATATGTTGATTAATTCTATTTGTTATAGACTAATTATTCACAGCCGTTGCTTTAGAACGGAGGGAGCGGATGGAAGGAATGTCACCACGTGACATTACCTGTAATGTCAGAGGATATGATTCCCCGGTTTAACGGTTGAGGGATGTGATTCAACTAGGAGCAAGAGTTGGGGGAGGTAAAATAGACTTTTCTATCTCAAACTATTAAGGGCCATTTGAAATGTAGAATTGTCAAAACTCAAGAAAGAAAGAACGTAATAATAGAATATCATGTTCACTGGATTTCTATAGGTTTTGAAAACACAGGAAAGCTTCATAAATGTTGTTTGATAGTCAGACATGAAAAACATAGGAATTCGAGCATGGGAAAAGAAAAACATGAGGTAAGACCTTATGTTTATTTTCCTCAAACTTCCTCTACAATAGTCTATTCCATAAGAATTTCAATGTTACCACTGCTAGTTTCTGTTTTTTTTAGCATGTGTTAAGGAGGTGTGTTTGTATATCTGTGCAGTCAATAGTTTTGTGAAGAAATTGTGACATCATTTACCGTAAATCTCCCTAGTTAAATACATGTGATGGTGACAAATATCCTAAATTCTAAATCAAACTGGTGAGCTGGTTTGAATGAAAGCGCGCGATAAATCAAGTCAATTGCATCTAATATATGGATCAGACAACAGAGAGAATTTACAGAAGCCACTAGCAAGAGCTTAATTCCCAATTACACTACGTTGTGTTTAGTTGCTGAAATTGGGGAGAAGTTTGGGAAAGTTGGTAGTTTGGAAAAAAAGTTAGGAGTTTACGTGAGTAAAAAAGTTTTGGATATGTGATGTGATGTGATGAAAAGTTGGGAGTTTAGGGAAAGTTTGGTGTGAACTAAACAGGGCATACATGTAAGACTAGTGACCAATCATTCACCTTCTTGTGTCTGTCATAATTAACCTTTTCACTTTCCAGAAAACTAGTCTCTTTCTCGCAGTAATAAATCTAAGCAATTTCTATGCTCACTGCATCTACTCATAGTACTATGATTTTTAGCAATTTATTTTGAAGACCTACACTCTGTTTTAAATTATAAAGATTTATAACTTGTTTAGTATAAATCTAATACTCCTTAGAAGAATTCACTACTAAAAAAACCATTTTTCCAGACGATAACATTTTTTTCCAGACAGGTAGGTTTTTTTGAGCTAAATGGCCTCCTGCAAAAATGACAACATGAGCGAGATCGTTGTTCGCCTGCGAAAATAGATTTCGCAGCGGACCTTAAGAGTCCATGCAAAATAGTCGCCTGCGTAAATATATTTCACAGGAGGTACCTTAAAAGTCCGCATGCAAAAAAGGTCAAACACATTAAAAGCGGCATCTATCACCAAAATGGCTAAGTCATTCACTTTCACACCTAAGGCTCCTCCTCTCCCCTCATGCTCTCTCTCCCTCTGGTGCCTCTCATTCCCTCCCCCTTTCTCCGCGCGGCTACGCGGAGGGTGGTGCGGCGGCGGCGGCGTGGAGAGTGGAGAGGTGGCAGCGGCGGTTCCCCTCCCTCCCAAATCTGACCGGCAGGGGGGAGGGGGAGGGGGAAGGGCGACGGCGGCGGAGGGCGGCGCCGGTGTGGAGAGTGGAGGCGGTGGTGGCTCCCTCCCTCCAGATCTGGCCGAGGGGAGAGGGGGGAGGGCGGCGCCGGTGTGGAGGGTGGCGGCTCGCCTCCCTCCAGATCTGGCCGAAGGGGGGAGGGGGAGGGTGCGGTGGCGCGGAGGGTGTGGAGGAGGGCGGCGGAAGGCGGTGCAGGTGCGGAGAGTCAAGGCAGTGACGCCGGCGGCAGTGGCAAAGCCAGGATTTAATGGGGTTGCTGGCCCGACGAGATGTAAGAACTCGCCAGCGCCTCGATAGACAATGGTGTGGATCTTGATGGCTCAGTTCATGCTGAGTGGCATATTGGCCTCACCTCACCTTTGTTCGCTCTAGCATGCGTAGTGGCCCCTCGTATAATTATATTTTGAATTTTGTGGTTATTTTGCACTAATATGTAAATAAATTGATTGTTGTATGACTTGGATATATTTCACACATACTTCTGTATAGGCTCAACTTGCAACTAACTAATGATCTCATTAATTGTATAGTTAGATGGCTAATCACCGGGGGGTTAATTTGCAGCGTATGGGGATGGGGGTGCCAGGCCACCCTGGCACCCGGTGGCTCCCCTCCCTCCAGATCTGGCGGGAAGGGAGGACGGCGGCGTCTACAGCAGTGATCGAAACTAACATATCCCTTTTCAACCCCCCCCCCCATCTATCAACTACGAGGCAGTAATAATTTTACCATATGCGACAGCTATGTCCTCTTTCTAAATTGATCGAAGGTTTGATCGGCATGTACGTAGTTCTATTGCACGTTCTGAAAAATAAAACTAAGCCTTGTGCTTCAGAGGTATTTTGGATGTGATTCATAAGCGAAAGATAGGCGTTTTATACTTCTCTCTTAAAGGTTCAAAAACAAAATTGAGTGATAAAAGTGACCCAAAACCTTCAAAATTAATTCTAAAATTGAAAAAAGTGCCTGAATGGGAAATTGTCATAATACTATAGCTTATTTTACGTCCATGAAGTATTTTACGTACATATATATATGCTCAACAGTACATATGCTCTTTAATTTTGTGATAATGGAAATGATTTATATCTTTGGCCTATGCCAACAAGCATATGATAAATGAGCCAAGAAAAGATAAATAAAATACTCGAGGTTATGGGACAAATCCCCATCTCCCTGATTAATTATATCTAGCTGAAATACTGAAAAGAAAACACATAGAACCTATAACGACATTTATAGGAACTACGCCATCTAAAGTGGAACAACATACCCCTAGCACATAGTATCTTGTTGCTCCTGTGAATTTTATTTTACTGGTTCACCCTTTATAAACAATTTTATTAACCTCAGAAAGTACTACCTGGGATACGTACTCATAAATAAATTAGATAAACTATGAAAATCGACATATGTGACTATATGAGGAAGCCGTACTGCACAACGCATAAACATAACTGTTAGGACGAACACATAAACTTTCCAACATATAGTAATCCACACAAATTAAAACATATAAGTTAGAGTATTTTTCTACATACTATATATGTCTGGTGAACAGCGAATACAGGGAGGTTTGTACAAGTAAATTATATTTGCATTTTATACTAAACAAAAAACCAGTTAATTATTATATTTTTCCTATAGATTATAGAAAACCTTGCCCATTGTTGAAGCATATTTTGTTTTTTTAGCGGGGCCTAGAAACTACACGTATGAGCGAGTTACATGTATACATTGCCATTCGTCACTTTCTCTGGGCTGCTATGGTGATGACTGCATTGAAACTAAAGAAATATAAATAGCAAGAGAACAAGTAAGAACGTCAAGTTTCTTTGAGCCATTGCATATACTAGTATAAAACAATCCTGACATCTCAATCAGCAAAGTCAACAGAAGCAACCGAAATCAAGGCGCTTGAATTCTGTGATGCATTGTTTGCATGTGCAAATATATATATTTTTATGACATTATATATATACATGCTCTTAAATAATTCTCCCATGCATATGATCTAACACCAGATGATATGATGTGATATAAACCAGTATATGTATATATTTAGTTTCTAGGCTTATGTTAATTTCTCCAATCTACTATTATTCAACAATAAGCATTTGACCTCCATGGCAATGTATATTTACTTCAAGTTTCTAAATGTCCTTTTCAAGAAAAAGGAGAAAATTGGCATATTTTTAGTTCTTAGGCTCCGGTGCCGGCCATCTGCATTGGTGACACTAGTGGACGGCTGATGTACATATTTGTTTTTCTTTCTCAAATTTCACTATCACACGTACAACCTCCCATGATTGGACACTAATTATTAATTAGTGTTCCACCATTTCACCGTACGTGCAAGCAAAAAAAAAAAAAAAAACCATTATTGTTGCATAGTTATTTGGCCTACCATCCATAATGTGCGGCAGTTTATTTTCTCCACTACAGGCTCTTAATTAATAATTATCAGTTGATTTATGATATCCATCTGAAACTACATGTAAATCATCATATCCTATATATTTATAAATATACAATTCATTCTCACTAAATATAGTTAATTTTAGTTTTCTCTTA
The DNA here is from genome assembly GCA_009805545.1 of Oryza longistaminata. NCBI lineage: Eukaryota > Viridiplantae > Streptophyta > Magnoliopsida > Poales > Poaceae > Oryza > Oryza longistaminata. The sequence continues at coordinate 16,798,915 of CM020180.1, read as the reverse complement.
TCTCATTAAGCCACATCATCTCAATTGTTTCTACCCTTAGATGATTGATCTATGGTTCAAATTATGTCCCTTCTTTGCTTTTACGAAGTCATATCACTTTAGCATTGTCTTTGAATGATTAATCTATATTATCTTCCTTATTTTCTTTCTGTCATTGAGATATATCACCTTAATTTTGCTTTTGAATGATCAACCTATATATGATTTAAATTATTATAAACCATGCTATCTTAATTCTTTATAAATTTTTTCCATGATTGATTAGATATAAAAATTATATAAAGTATATAAAGTTACGTCGTCTAGCTATCTTACATGTTATTCATATTATTGTCATATAATTCTTCCACAACAACGCGAGAGACTTCAGCCTTCCTATATAATTGGTACCCACTAAGGGACATTTATACTCCTACAAAGAAAGACATGTAAGAAGCCACATCCTTAACAATTTTAAGCCACTAGATCGCATTAGTCCATCTAATTTAATCATTCATTACTCATCCATTCGCCTCCCTTTAGCTCACAGTCACACGTGACATAGTTATCCATTCTGCACATAACACTGTGTTTTTCCTCTCAAGTCCTCAAAGATAATGCTAACTTATCTCTTCTTTTCCCGAATACAACTCAAATTATTTCATAAGATATGAGCTTCGTTTTGTTATACACAATTGGATAACATACAATAATTAGGCATCATTTACCCAAACCCTAAATGATACTTACAATAATTAGTATAACAAGCTTGAGATGAAGCAGAGAAATGCAAACTACCTAATTGTGGTGATATGCAAATTGTGCATGAAAATAACTTTCATCTATCATAACAATACACAATGGCGTTTTGAAAAATAAAATATAAATTGTAACAAAGGCTAGTATGTATGAAGGCACATTATCATCTATTTTGCATATACATAGAGTTACATCTAATTGTTTAAAACTTTGATTTTATTTAACGATAAAACTAGCAAATCCCACGGCAAGGCGTGGGGTGCCAACTAGTTTTTCTTTAGGTTTAACGCACATAATTAAGTTATGTTTGCTACAATAGATTTATGAAACTAAAACTTATTATATAACACATGGAGTGCTTAAAATTAAAAGAAAAAAATATTATGGGACATCCTTGCGCGTACATATTCAGTTTTGTTATTAAACACAGAACACAAGACTATGGATTTGTTTACTTTGGTGCCAAAATTAACCTTTTCAGATTTTGGCAATACCAAAATTTGGCAAAGTTTGGTAGGGTAGAAATGTGTGGGTGTTGTTTGGTTTGTGACCATGCTAAATATTCTTGGGGTTAATTCGATCCATGCGATTGCAACTTTGCCGATTTAGAAAAATGTCATCACTATTCGCGATTTTGGCTGGGTGCTACTAAAGTTTTACAAAATTGAAACCGTGTCATCACTGTCACATTTTACATCCCTTCCGTCTTCTTCCTTCTTCTCCCCATCGAGGGGTTGGCTACAAGGAGGCCAACCAGTGATCTCCGGCGAAGCGGGCGAGGCTAGCAGCGCCAAAGCCCTGGGAGCGAGAGAAGTTGGAGGCCAATAACACTGAGATGTCTTAAAAATGAGCGGCAAATACAAGTACACGTAAAATTACAATGGAATATAAGAGAGATTTAACTAAAAATAGTGTAATTTCGCAACTATGTAATATTATTATGAGTAAACTGTAATTTGGGCACCTTTTATTATACCAAGTTTCATTTTAGACTACCGTCTAATAGTTTCAATTTAAACTAGTTAAATTTATCATTGTTTCGGTTTGGATCATCCTAACTCTCTTTTTGAGACGCATCTAGCCTCTTCTTTAGCAAAGGGTGGCCTGTACATAAGTAGGGAAGATCGCGACATGCAGATACATGGATGCGCTTAAAGTCACCGATGTGCTTGAGATGAGAGTTTAGGGTGGTTCAAACTGCAACAAATGCAAAATTACCTAGTTTAAAGTGAAAAGATAGGCCAAAGCATGGTTAGATGTATTATTATTAATTAATTAATCAAATTCATTTTAATTGTATCCTGTTGGATGTATTTTCCTTCACCTTGCAGAAGACATAATTTATTTTTCCCTTGATCTCTCTACACATGTTATGTGGAGTATTATTTTTTTTAATTGGTAACGAAGTGGATTCTCCGTCACATTCTTTGTCATCTCTTTTGTGTAGGTACAACAACATGGCCCCACATGAACACTGTGCCTGATCAAGTTGGAGGCTTACCATACTCTATAGCTCCTTGTCATTTGTTCATGAATGCAGTGGCCAAATCATAGATCTCCATTCATGACAAGATCTTTAACTACACGAATTGACTTTGGATGGGTGTTCAGTAGGGCGAGGTACATTTGTTTTCTTGTTTGCTTGGATTGGTCTTGTTGTCCTACTGGATTATATTGTAGCCACATGGAAATCTTCAAGTCTTGATAATATATATACAAACATGCCTTTGAACTCATATGCTCTATATGGTTAATCAGGCACAGTCTAGCTAGGGTTAACAAAAAGTGACCCAATAGTTGAATTTGTAGAATTAATTTGAACAATGGGATTTTTTTTATTACATGGTTAAAATCAGAACGAGATATTGGTTTAGTGTAAATACGATGATTATATTAATTCTTATGCAGAAGAATAATCTTTATGTCCTATTTGTCCCAATTAATACGACATCTTAGGAAAGTGGTTTGGATTTGCACGCAATGCTTGGTGATCTAGTAATTAATAGCACCAAACAATTTGGTAAATTAAATTACTAAAGAGACTAGTCTTATCCTGTCTATAAGTGGGATATATATTTATATCCATTCTGTACAAAGAAATTCCAAGAAATAAATTGCATAAGTCCAAATTGAATCTAGTACGGATTTCAATGCAAAAGTTAGATTTGCGTGACAAATTAGTTATTAATGTCTTTCATAATGACAATCTAGTAAGTAATCTCAAAACGGATACAATCTCAATGGTCAAGTTTATAATTTACAGAATGTTGGATTGGAAGATGTACTATATGTATATGCCACATTAATTGTGATGGAGTAGCTAAGAGGAAAAGGTCCAAAGCTACTCAGTTTTTCCTACCACCCCCCTATTAGTAGCCTAAGAGTGCTTATATATGGCTAACAGTGCAAGTAATATAAATAACTTTGAGTAGAAATTAAAAGGATAGTCTTAGATCCTTGTTTCAAGACACACACATATTACAAGGCCAGTTTGGATTTATGCCCCTATTCTATTGGAAGAAAGAGGTGAAAAGGTGAAGCCTTTGCTTTGTTTCATGCCCAAGGAGCCATCTATATTTATATTTGCACAGAGCTCAAACATATTGGTGCCCTAAATTCTTACTTTGATGGATATGTCACCAGGAGCACCAACATTGCTGCCAATCAGACCCAAACACATGCATACGTTCCTGTACAAGTACATGCCAAACCCAATATGTCCAAAATGAACTTTTCTTTTTGAGAAGTTCCCACCGTGGAAATTCAAAATTTATTGTACAAATATTTCAAGAATAATGTTTAGTTCTATGAAGTATTATAAAAAAAATACATGCAAAATGATAGAGTTATTAATAGTTTGAACCAAAAAAATATATATAGAGGTGTCGAAACAAACTAAAAGAAAAAAAACTATTACTCTATGTTTTCAGGTTGTTTCATTGCTACTCCTTTTAATTAATGCTTCCTCATGTAATTAATTTAACTACTTTGATAGCATCCTGATCAAATTAAATACGTACATGAGTTTTTTTTATTTACGTTAGACCAGCTGATTTGAATAAATTAACACGCCTCACTGTAAATGTCATAATAGCTACTTTGCATGGATATAATATGGATATTTTCTTGGTTATATAAAATTTCTGTGTGGTCCCATCCCTACTAAGAAAAATACTAGAAAGAAGTGAAAATTTTGTCTGAGGCTTCCTCAAAAAGGGGGAAAACTAATGATGAATTGCATTTGGAGAAGCAACAAGCCCTGTGCAAGATTGCATATCATATGCAGCAAACAAAGTGCACAATAAGAAAAGGACTCCACATATCCAAAAGAAACATATATATAATGCTTAGTTATGAAGTGCCACAACCCCCCTCCCCAGGGTGTTGTCTACTGTGTAGCAACAGCACCATACATTAAGGTGACCTTGTGTGTAATGTGTATAAATAATAATGCTATTTGACTATTGAATGTGTTTAGGAAAATGGGTTTATGGAAAAAAAACTGGCTTTGCACTCTTTCCCCTTTCTCACCACTTGCCATTTGGAAAAAAACCCTCCGGTGGAGGCACGTCCTCTGCTGGCACATGCGAGATCCTGAGCTATCCATAGGTGCACCTTCCTTGTGCGAAACTATTTTATAGGTTTTTTTTTATCAAATTACATCATGTCAAAATTTCCTCAAAATAAGAAACCAATATTTTCTTGATCAGAAAACTAATACTACATCTGTCCCATAAATTAACCACCTTCCTTCGTGAATTAAATTAATCACCTTCCTTCGTGAATACATGGAAGTTCAGCTAGTGGCTAGTAAATCATTCACCTCAGTAAACTTTGTATTAATTACAAGAGCACTCACATATTAAACGTCATTATGGCCAGGATTTAAATAAATCTTGTTCGGTGAAGCAAGAAAGAAGGAAAACTACAAAGTAAATTTTAGGAAAAACATGTAATGATTTGGGAGAAAGCTAATTATTCCAAAAATATGTCGCATGTTTTGAAGTGTGGATTAATTAAATAAAGTACTAATAGTAGTAGATGATTAATTAGCGGCACTAAGTACTGGAAGTAAGGGCTCCAACTAATTTACAGATAAGCTTTGTTTTCCTTATCAATCTAACAGGAGACCAAAAATATGTGTGAAGGCAAGCAATCCGTGACTCGGACGCAACGCAAACGCAGTAATGTATATATAGTGGATTGGCATGTAGCTTCACGTTGAAGAAATGCAGTATGATAATATTACTTAAGCTTTGGCCACCAAACATTTATACCCAATCGGATTAGCCGCCCTTCCATAAACAAAATTAAATTAAGATCGATCTCTCACCGTACGTGCAACGCATTCCTTCGACACATGCGATCACTACCAGACAATGCGAAGCTACCGTGTGCCAAAAACACTCGGTAGCACCTTGAAAACTCCCGGTAACACAAGTTACCGAGAGCAAACTCCCGGGAATGCGCTCTCGGCGGCTTCACACCTTTACCGTGAGGTTCTTCCCGTGAGACAACGATTGTACAGTCGGGATGATGCCCATAATTACCGAGTGAGCATAGACACTCGGTAACAATCTGTTTAACGGCATAAGCCGTGCACAAGACGGGACGGAAGCAACGGAACGGAGTCTTACCGAGAGTTACGAAAACACGGGAAAAATACAAACGTTACCGTGTGTAGTACACAATACACGGTAACATGAGACAACTTACCGAGAGGATTAGAGTACTAGAGACACGGGAATGTTGGCATTGTTACCGTGTGTTTGTGTAGTTCACGGTAACATACCGAAAATGAACCCTGGTTAACATTATACATCTGTTTTTTTCTGATTTCTTATATTCATGATAGTACAGCAGGGATATGAGACAATCAACAGTCAGGCATTTATGCAAACATGACCGGCAGAATATAGGCAAGCATCACATAAACAAATTAGAACTATAGAATATTGTCATGTGAAAAATAAGCTGCATATTCTCTGGTATTAATAAGAACATCATGAGACAAGAACATAACATGAATGGATCTACAAACTAGCTAGCTACACTAGACACATCTTAGTGGCTGACTAACCAAATGTGTGCATTGACAACACAAATCAATCCCAGTCCTTTGCCATGATCATTATATGCCTGAAATTATAAAAAAAATTATCTGAGTGCCAAATAATATTACAATTTGTTTACCATACCACATTATATACGAAGCAATAAGACAATGAAAGTAATGTGAGACAAGTACGGAATTCCATATGACAAAAAGGTGGCATGAAACAACTAGCGTGAGCATCTCTTCATGTGTGTGTACACTACTGCACAAGTAAAAGAATGAAGGGAAACTCTCTACAATTGCTTCTTCTGAAGGCCTGGCAACAACATAGAGAAATATAGCCTGCTAGTATGATATACATAGTTCAACACTTTGTGATTCTTACTTTAGTCAACACTATAATGGATCTTAATCATCATTTGTTTTTCTTTTGTACCAAACAAACTTACAACACATTGACATAAAAATAGCCATGACAGAAAATTACCTTCAATCAAGAGGGAGATCCAACCAATTGTTGGGATAGAGCAATCATTTGCATCCATGCTCTGTCACCGGCCCTACATCTCACCTAGATCCTGACCATGGCAGAGTGCTTGGTGCAATCAGCTCCATGCACTGCTTCCATGATGTTCTGCAGCCTCTTCAATAAGCAGCTGGGGACAATTGCAGAGGATGAAAAAATTAAGGTGGTCGTGTACTGGAGTTCATGCATGATATCACAAATATTATGCACTTGAAGAAATGATTGTCATTTTGTGTTGCATTGCTAGGAGATTAATATATTTTGGGAAAAACTGAATCTCATTCTCTACCATAAGGAAAATCTGAAATCTCATTCACTCTAGCAAAACTGAATTAGAGTTTCAATTCACACAATCTGTGCAAAACACAACCGATAGAAGAAGATGCAGAGCAGCAATTAACAGAACATCTCAATTTTGATTAGGGTGTTAGCAATCTTCAGTCTTAACTCGATATTTAATTTATGGTATGCCCCTCATTACAGTTTAGAAGAGGCAAGATTGGTTATCAAAAGCAGATACACAATAATAGGATGTGTTACGATACTCTGTCATGGAACCAACTGCTTGCAAATCTTAGTGCTGAAATGTATTCTTTAGAAAGCAATTTGACAGTACAAATAGAAGCAGGAGCAGAAAAACAAGAACGGAAGGGACAAAAATAAGAATCCAACGATCCTGCATGCAACAATTTTGCACCATCTGCATGCGCCACTCCGGTACAAGATGATTTCAAGCCATGCAGCAATTACTGGTTTCTATCACAACGGCCTAGTCAAATAGCACCGATAATTAACCAAGTAGAAATGTGTGCATAACTGTTCAATGAAAGAAAGTAACTGAATTTCAATTCTATAATTTAATGCAAGGTACAAAGTATTTCTAACCTGGATGGAAAGAATTTAGCTGCTCCACCCTCCATTCTGCTCCCTTACCACTAGCATATCCTATATATTAATTTCAGAGACACAGGTCAAATCTGGAAAGGGCAACATACAGCACTCTTTTCGAAAGATACACGGTTGTAATATCTCCAGGCATGCATTCAACCTCTTGCAAAATAACAAATAAATAACAGTCAACGATCCTCTCATATTTGTGTGGACACATGTAATCAATTCCTTTGCCTTGTTACTCAGCTGTCACACATTTCAGATTCAGACTATCATAATTCCAACTTGTAACTTACTTGATAGAAAAATCTTCAGACCGGCCTACAAAATCAACCCTCCTGATGGTATCTAATGGTTCTAAGTTCCACAGTACGCCTACAGTTTTGCACATCATATATCTGAAGTTCAAAGACATTAGCTACAAGCATAATTTAAATCAAACAGAATGCAGTTAGCAAGTATGTTTCGTCAAAAACAGACTGAACAAATTCACAATGGTACAATTAAGAGGTGCTCTATTCAATCAGAGATTTCTGCAGCATATATTTTAACTTTGTAAAGTCTAAGCATCAAGCAGACAATCACATAGCCCTATTGACTTGCTTAGGCAAAACCACAAACACCATCGATGCAGCAAAAGTGAAGCAAATTTCATCCAGAAATGGACAAACCAACAATGTTAAGTTTATGTGCTCACCGATTGTGCTATGCTGCATTGAGCTTGGCGAGGAGAAGCGGCTACAGATCTGGCTAACGGCATGCTTCCGACGGCGTTGCTTGGTGGAGAAGATCGAGAGGCAGCTCGAGACGATGAGTCGCTGCAATGCTCAATGGAAAGGAGATTCCTCGGTTGCATCTCGGCGAGGAGAGAGGACTCCGGCGAGCAGAACGATAAAACTAGCAAATCCCACGGCAAGGCGTGGGGTGCCAACTAGTTTTTCTTTAGGTTTAACGCACATAATTAAGTTATGTTTGCTACAATAGATTTATGAAACTAAAACTTATTATATAACACATGGAGTGCTTAAAATTAAAAGAAAAAAATATTATGGGACATCCTTGCGCGTACATATTCAGTTTTGTTATTAAACACAGAACACAAGACTATGGATTTGTTTACTTTGGTGCCAAAATTAACCTTTTCAGATTTTGGCAATACCAAAATTTGGCAAAGTTTGGTAGGGTAGAAATGTGTGGGTGTTGTTTGGTTTGTGACCATGCTAAATATTCTTGGGGTTAATTCGATCCATGCGATTGCAACTTTGCCGATTTAGAAAAATGTCATCACTATTCGCGATTTTGGCTGGGTGCTACTAAAGTTTTACAAAATTGAAACCGTGTCATCACTGTCACATTTTCCATCCCTTCCGTCTTCTTCCTTCTTCTCCCCATCGAGGGGTTGGCTACAAGGAGGCCAACCAGTGAGCTCCGGCGAAGCGGGCAAGGCTAGCGGCGCCAAAGCCCTGGGAGCAAGAGAAGTTGGAGGCCAATAACACTAAGATGTCTTAAAAATGAGCAGCAAATACAAGTACACGTAAAATTACAATGGAATATAAGAGAGATTTAACTAAAAATAGTGTAATTTCGCAACTACGTAATATTATTATGAGTAAATTGTAATTTGGGCACCTTTTATTATACCAAGTTTCATTTTAGACTACCGTCTAATAGTTTCATTTTAAACTAGTTAAATTTATCATTGTTTCAGTTTGGATCATCCTAACTCTCTTTTTGAGACGCATCTAACCTCTTCTTTAGCAAAGGGTGGCCTGTACATAAGTAGGGAAGATCGCGACATGCAGATACATGGATGCGCTTAAAGTCACCGATGTGCTTGAGATGAGAGTTTAGGGTGGTTCAAACTGCAACAATGCAAAATTACCTAGTTTAAAGTGAAAATTAGATAGGCCAAAGCGTGGTTAGATGTATTATTATTATTAATTAATTAATTAATCAAATTCATTTTAATTGTATCCTGTTTGATGTATTTTCCTTTACCTTGCAGAAGACATAATTAAACCCTTTATTTTTCCCATGATCTCTCTACACATGTTATGTGGAGTATTATTTTTTTAAATTGGTAACGAAGTGGATTCTCCGTCACATTCTTTGTCATCTCTTTTGTGTAGGTACAACAACATGGCCCCACATGAACACTGTGCCTGATCAAGTTGGAGGCTTACCATACTCTATAGCTCCTTGTCATTTGTTCATGAATGCAGTGGCCAAATCATAGATCTCCATTCATGACAAGATCTTTAACTACACGAATTGACTTTGGATGGGTGTTCAGTAGGGCGAGGTACATTTGTTTTCTTGTTTGCTTGGATTGGTCTTGTTGTCCTACTGGATTATATTGTAGCCACATGGAAATCTTCAAGTCTTGATAATATATATACAAACATGCCTTTGAACTCATATGCTCTATATGGTTAATCAGGCACAGTCTAGCTAGGGTTAACAAAAAGTGACCCAATAGTTGAATTTGTAGAATTAATTTGAACAATGGGATTTTTTTTATTACATGGTTAAAATCAGAACGAGATATTGGTTTAGTGTAAATACAATGATTTATATTAATTCTTATGCAGAAGAATAATCTTTATGTCCTATTTGTCCCAATTAATACGACATCTTAGGAAAGTGGTTTGGATTTGCACGCAATGCTTGGTGATCTAGTAATTAATAGCACCAAACAATTTGGTAAATTAAATTACTAAAGAGACTAGTCTTATCCTGTCTATAAGTGGGATATATATTTATATCCATTCTGTACAAAGAAATTCCAAGAAATAAATTGCATAAGTCCAAATTGAATCTAGTACGAATTTCAATGCAAAAGTTAGATTTGCGTGACAAATTAGTTATTAATGTCTTTCATAATGACAATCTAGTAAGTAATCTCAAAACGGATACAATCTCAATGGTCAAGTTTATAATTTACAGAATGTTGGATTGGAAGATGTACTATATGTATATGCCACATTAATTGTGATGGAGTAGCTAAGAGGAAAAGGTCCAAAGCTACTCAGTTTTTCCTACCACCCCCCTATTAGTAGCCTAAGAGTGCTTATATATGGCTAACAGTGCAAGTAATATAAATAACTTTGAGTAGAAATTAAAAGGATAGTCTTAGATCCTTGTTTCAAGACACACACATATTACAAGGCCAGTTTGGATTTATGCCCCTATTCTATTGGAAGAAAGAGGTGAAAAGGTGAAGCCTTTGCTTTGTTTCATGCCCAAGGAGCCATCTATATTTATATTTGCACAGAGCTCAAACATATTGGTGCCCTAAATTCTTACTTTGATGGATATGTCACCAGGAGCACCAACATTGCTGCCAATCAGACCCAAACACATGCATACGTTCCTGTACAAGTACATGCCAAACCCAATATGTCCAAAATGAACTTTTCTTTTTGAGAAGTTCCCACCGTGGAAATTCAAAATTTATTGTACAAATATTTCAAGAATAATGTTTAGTTCTATGAAGTATTATAAAAAAAATACATGCAAAATGATAGAGTTATTAATAGTTTGAACCAAAAAAATATATATAGAGGTGTCGAAACAAACTAAAAGAAAAAAAACTATTACTCTATGTTTTCAGGTTGTTTCATTGCTACTCCTTTTAATTAATGCTTCCTCATGTAATTAATTTAACTACTTTGATAGCATCCTGATCAAATTAAATACGTACATGAGTTTTTTTTATTTACGTTAGACCAGCTGATTTGAATAAATTAACACGCCTCACTGTAAATGTCATAATAGCTACTTTGCATGGATATAATATGGATATTTTCTTGGTTATATAAAATTTCTGTGTGGTCCCATCCCTACTAAGAAAAATACTAGAAAGAAGTGAAAATTTTGTCTGAGGCTTCCTCAAAAAGGGGGAAAACTAATGATGAATTGCATTTGGAGAAGCAACAAGCCCTGTGCAAGATTGCATATCATATGCAGCAAACAAAGTGCACAATAAGAAAAGGACTCCACATATCCAAAAGAAACATATATATAATGCTTAGTTATGAAGTGCCACAACCCCCCTCCCCAGGGTGTTGTCTACTGTGTAGCAACAGCACCATACATTAAGGTGACCTTGTGTGTAATGTGTATAAATAATAATGCTATTTGACTATTGAATGTGTTTAGGAAAATGGGTTTATGGAAAAAAAACTGGCTTTGCACTCTTTCCCCTTTCTCACCACTTGCCATTTGGAAAAAAACCCTCCGGTGGAGGCACGTCCTCTGCTGGCACATGCGAGATCCTGAGCTATCCATAGGTGCACCTTCCTTGTGCGAAACTATTTTATAGGTTTTTTTTTATCAAATTACATCATGTCAAAATTTCCTCAAAATAAGAAACCAATATTTTCTTGATCAGAAAACTAATACTACATCTGTCCCATAAATTAACCACCTTCCTTCGTGAATTAAATTAATCACCTTCCTTCGTGAATACATGGAAGTTCAGCTAGTGGCTAGTAAATCATTCACCTCAGTAAACTTTGTATTAATTACAAGAGCACTCACATATTAAACGTCATTATGGCCAGGATTTAAATAAATCTTGTTCGGTGAAGCAAGAAAGAAGGAAAACTACAAAGTAAATTTTAGGAAAAACATGTAATGATTTGGGAGAAAGCTAATTATTCCAAAAATATGTCGCATGTTTTGAAGTGTGGATTAATTAAATAAAGTACTAATAGTAGTAGATGATTAATTAGCGGCACTAAGTACTGGAAGTAAGGGCTCCAACTAATTTACAGATAAGCTTTGTTTTCCTTATCAATCTAACCGGCCAGAGACCAAAAATATGTGTGCAGGCAAGCAATCCGTGACTCGGACGGAACGCAAACGCATGCAGATGCAGTAATGTATATATAGTGGATTGGCATGTAGCTTCACGTTGAAGAAATGCAGTATGATAATATTACTTAAGCTTTGGCCACCAAACATTTATACCCAATCGGATTAGCCGCCCTTCCATAAACAAATTAAATTAAGATCGATCTCTCACCGTACGTGCAACGCATTCCTTCGACACAAACGCGCTGATATTTTTTTTTTAACACTGACATAATTAATTAAACTCATGTTCGGTCCACATAAAAGGTTTGAACACTAGAACTTCGTATGAGTCATCCCAGTGCTACAACTCAATTAAAGTGGCAGGCCTAGAGAGGCAAGATCTAGGTCTTGTGCATGGGAGCCAAGCTAGAATGTGTCTAGATAAGTAAGCAAAACTGTAAAAATGCTTATATTGTGTATAAAATTTAAATCATAGATATGTTTGTATTTGAAACACTACTACAGAAAACGTTAGTCCAAATGATACATAAGCTATTTACACGCGTTTTCCGCTCCACCTGCTACCCATGGCCTGTAGAAATCGGGATTTGTGCAGGCTCACCAAAAACCACCCGGGAAAATATATTCTTGTAGGCGGATATATTCAGTCTCCGCCTACAAAATCTATTTTGCATGGGTTGTTGCATAAGACATATATGCCCGTCTAAATTCTTTTACATATGAGAATATAAACTATGAACTGTATGAGTTGTTTCAGTACAACAAAAGCTATGTAGCAATGCATGCCCATACAAAACTGGCATATTTTCTCATCAGCATAAAGGAACAATCACTGTCACATTCACATTCACATTAACATTGATAAACATGTGGTACTACAAGTTGATCATACAAAAGTTTTTTTAAAAAAGAGTTGATAATACACATTAATTGTCCACAGATCAATACTTGGAAGCGAAATACATATTAGAAGCAAAATACATAGATTTAATTTTAATTTAGTCTCCACCCTGGATCATATGAGATATAAAATGTAATTATTATTATATAAGATGTCAACTCCAAAGATATCCTCCACACAGTAGTTAATGCATGCATATAAGAATTTTCTTTTGCATCAACATATAAATCCATTAAATCTCCGAAGACTATGAATTTGTGTTGCTCCGAACAAACATAGATGTATGGAGTGGTGCTTGAAGTCATCGATCCAAATAGGGATCAGATAGAGTGAATGTGTAGCCAAGCTCATTCATCACCTGAACTGAAAAGTATTGGAAGCTAGCTTCCGTTAGCACCTTAGGAGCTTCACCCTACACACATAACAAATATAGTTATTATTACTATCAATACATGCAGTTCCGTAACCAAAAATTACGAGATTAATGTACCACTTCAACCGGATAGGCGTTGGAAAGTATGAGAAGCATATGTTCAACATCATCGTAATCATCAAGACCTTTTAGTTTGAAAGAATCAAAGTTAGCGAAGAGTAATTCACTTTGTGCCTCAAGCTAACTAGTTGCTTTCCTAACATCATCTACCGAGGACACATATCTCGATGCCCATTATCTGCTCATGGCTCGCACAACAATTAGAGTATTACCATCTCTATATTGATCAATGGTAATGTACACATCATACATATTGTAGCATATTTGGTTGCCACCTTCGAGTGGTTTAACGAGCATATCTTATGTTGATGTTGACTAGCAAGATATTCCATCGAATATCTCTTTTACTCACTATTCGGCATCATGGTTAATATATTGAAAGGTGTCAACCGTGACCATTGACACATTGAGGATGAATGACTATTTATGCGTGTATGGATCTCACTCATCAAAATACGTGTGTTTGTCACATTGGACACTAGACGGTATATTACTTGGGTGCCCACACATACCATCATTGTTTTTTTTTTTCTGTCTGGCACTCAGGATAACTGATATAATGTAAAACATAATGAAAAACCATACACTATGAAAGTAAACAATAATCACAATTTCTACAAGAGATTCTTATATTTTGACACTTACTACTAGGTGTCTTGGGTCATGGGTGCAGAAGAGGCCGGTCATGGTCATCATCAAGTAAGAGACCGAGCGCGTGGTTTGGTACAAGAGCGGCTATTTTGTGAAGCAGGCAAAGCAAACCATATAGGTAACAAGTATTTTCTTTAGTGCATTATACTACACAATATGTGATAACTAATTTGACAAATTAATCAACTAATATTGTCAAACGAATGACACAATTCTAGGTCAACGACAATGACATCTCCTGGTGTCTTAGTCGATTAGTGTACTCACTATGCCATCCAAACAACACGAAGATGTTGCTGACATGCCATTATGTGTTAATTTGACAAAGTTATACTCTCGTATTGTACACAAGCTCCTCCGTACATTGTCAACGAAATTGATGCAATTCTAGGTCAACAATATATCGCCTTGTCTTAGTCGGTTAGTATAGGAACTAAACTGTACACAAGCCATGTTGATATGTCATTGACCCGACATTATGCGATAGTTTAAAAAAAAACAATCAACTAATTAACATTTGTACACAAAAGTTGTTGCATGTCAATACACTAAACCCTAGGCAAGAAACCGAGTAGATCTATTGCCACACAAACGTGCTACCAGCCGAAACTCTAAACCCTTGGCTAGAAACCGAGAGATCTATTGAAACCCCAATGAGAAAAAAAAACAAGCAAAATGGATGGTGTAAGCAGGACAATGTACCTAGATGACTAGGCGCATGTCCACTCTACCATAGTACAGGTCGAGGAGGCACAGATCCACTTCACCACAGTGCAGGTCGAGGAAGCGCATGAGAAGAGAAAGAGGAGTGAAGATCTACTAGGCAACAACGACACTGCTAGCGGACCAAGTAGGCAATGGTGACGCCTAGCGGATCTAGTGTGCAGTGGTGACACTAGCAATTTCAGACAGAATAACTCTCCACTACTACCCTAGGACTTATTACCCCCTCCGTCCGAAAAAAAAATTCCAATCCTAGCTACGAACCTAGACACATGTGTGTCCAGGTTCATTTCTAGGATTGATCTTTTCTTGGGACGGAGTAGTAGAGCTCTCAACCACTTTGGTTTATTTATATATCTATAATATTTACGCAGGTGGCGACAAAAGAAAATCGTCCATGAAAACAATTTTCGTATGCGTTTCAAAGCTTGCTCCCTCCTCCGACGCGACGTTTGGGTAGGCACTCGCGTTCCCCACCCTTCGTGTTCCACCACAAGAAGATCGAGGGCGAGGCCTCCGCCTCGGCGACCTCTTTATCCGCCTCTTCCACCATACCTATCAGAGCGGTTGTCGCCATTGCCCTCATCGGTGGCATCATCGTCATCATCCTCCTCAAATGGCGGGCCCTTGTTGGAGTCTGGCTTCCGTGGGGGAGCCGTTAACGTTGTACGAGTGGCCGTGGTCATTATCCACTTCATTGTCAAGCTTTTCACGAGCAATAGTGGCAGCAACGACGATATGGGTGTCAAAGGTCATGTCGTCATCATTCTCCTCCTCCTTGTTGGTGGTGATGTACAGCTGCTTCCATGGTGAGTTTGGCATTGCCAGTGTGATTGGAGATAGGTGTGATCAAGAGGAGATAGAGATCGCTGCGAGAGAAAATCCACGTTACCAAAACTAAACGAGATGTGGGAGCTGAGGAGTCATGGGGTGGTAGTGGAGGATCTGCCTGGTGTCAGACTGTTTGTTTTCCGACGAGATGTTACCGGAATATGTGTGAAAACCGATGGTAGTGGACGTAGCTGAAAACTTAAAAGTAATGGCGCAAAGAACACAAAACGACAACACCATATTTACATGGACTTGGAAAATGTATTTACACGGGCGGCTTATAGTAACACGTCGTCCATGTAAATATACACCAAGTTCTAGTCGGAGCGTCAAGGAAATCACCCTTATTACAAGCGGTCGTATAAGACTCGCCACACGGGTAAATTTAAATGATTGTCACAAGCCACATACATCATCGTTTGCCTGGTGTATTCAATTTACACGGGCAGTTATTTAACCCATTAACCTGGTATCCAGAAAGTTGGCGCTTCATATTTAATTTACTAGTTGATACCCCGCGTTTTGCTGCAGGATATATATATTGATGAATGCATATTATACATCATAGAAATGATAGATGTTATGTTTAAATAATGTGAAAATGATGTGGAGATAATGATTTGCCATTACTTGCAAATTAAGTTCTAAAAATACAACAAAATTGTAAATGATATATCATGTTTGCATAATATTTGAAATACCTAGATAATAATTGCTGGTGGGTGATGATGTGGCACACTAGCTTACATGTCATTTAAAATACTTTAGATAATAATTACTGGTGGGTAATGATTTGACACACTTACATATGGAGCTCTAAGATTTGGTGGTCATTAACTTTATAGTAAGATTTGTTTCGTTTATGAAGCTAATGGTGAGGGGCATGTGAAAAGGAGAGAATATTTATAAAATTAAACCATTAATTATATAAACGTACACGCGATACACATAACTAAACAAACTAATGAAATTAACTATCGTACGAACAATTAATTTATATGTCATCTACTCCGACCCTCCAAAAATATAGGTATATACATATGTCATAAATATATATCATGGCTAGACCGCTAGAGTAGCACTATTGAGCATAACTACGTAAGCAAGCTTTGCTTGCTAGACCTCCCAGCTGCATCAACCTAAAATTTCAAATTAAGAAAACTTAAAACAAATATACTTAACTGATATCTAGGTACCGCATTGGTGGTAGCGCTTGAACAAAGGCTGGGATGTTTTTCCATTATCTATAAAAAAAAAAATCTAGCTACTGCATGCTTCTGAAATTCAAGACAGTCCGAGTTGGTGAACCACCTAAAAGCCGGGTTCTCTAAAACTACTTCCCAAGAATAATTGATTCGAACCTATAGACTCAATCACTCAAACACCACGAATAAGAATTTAAACTCATGCCACATGAATTCAGCACAACTTCGGATCTCTCAGATCCATGATAAAATTAAAGTTTGTACATATACATTAAAATGATTTTAGTAATTATATTTGCTTAAAATAGGAATAACTGATTCAACCAAATATTACAAATGTAATCACGGATCCAGATTCATAAATTTCTATAGCTAGAAATAACTTGTGAGATTCTAAGAAACACTTTGAGCTAAGCTAGTAAGAATATTAAAAAAATGTTTTACAAGCTTATAACTACTAGTTTATTTTTAAAAAATAATAACTATAAACATTTAAAATCTAGATAAAAATTTAGACTATTTAGAGAATTACTAGAGATTCTGAGGAAAAAGAAGTTACAAATGTCGAAACCTCCCAAACACAAAAAAAACACTCACCATAAACCCTAAAACGAGAAGCAGCCGATAGAGCTAAATTGATATGCTAAGACTAGATTAACAGAGACATATAATAAATAGGTAGGCAAATATATCATCCAAACCAGAGTAATCCAAGAGGTCGAATATACTGATGCAGCCTTGAACGACGCCGATGTAGATGAGACAATTGCCTGGGCCGACGGAACATTGGACTTACCCCTTCGCCGGAGATCGAACACTGATGCAGCCCCGCGTCGGGTGCCAAGTCCCGCCGGACGATAAAATTAAATAGAAAAGGTAAAAGGTGGCGATGCGCCGAATTGTATTGATCGTGAGGATATATTACGTAGACCCCGGGTGTACATATTTATACCCATGGGTTGATACAAGTCCTTGTCGGACAAGAAAGAAACTTTCCTAAATATAAAAGGAAAAGATAAAATCCTTATAGGACACTAAACACACTTTCCTAAAGATGAAAGGAAACTAACAAACTATTCCTAATTAATAGATAACTTGCCATGCCGCATTTTCTTTGAACTCGGTCTCTTCTGGATAATCTTCCTTTAGTAGATCAATTTCCTTAACCGAATATAGCAAGAATCCGACAACTGACGACTTGACAACTCTCATCGGCTAATCTTAGGACTTAAAAGCCGATGCTGACTCTAAGCCGATGGCTACTCCGGACTTACCAAATTTCACTGTTAACCGTCATCTACTCCGACCCTCCAAAAATATAAGTATATACATATGTCATAAATATATATCATGGCTAGACCGCTAGAGTAGCACTATTGAGCATGACTACTTAAGCAAGCTTTGCTTGCTAGACCTCCCAGCTGCATCAACCTAAAATTTCAAATTAAGAAAACTTAAAACAAATATACTTAACTGATATCTAGCTACCGCATTGGTGGTAGCTCTTGAACAAAGGCTGGGATGTGTTTCCATTATCTATAAAAAAAAAATCTAGCTACTGCATGCTTCTGAAATTCAAGACAGTCCGAGTTGGGGTGAACCACCTAAAAGCCGGGTTCTCTAAAACTTCCCAAGAATAATTGATTCGAACCTATAGACTCAATCACTCAAACACCACGAAAAAGCATTTAAACTCATGCCACATGAATTCAGCACAACTTCGGATCTCTCAGATCCATGATAAATTTAAAGTTTGTTCATATACATTAAAATGGTTTTAATAATTATATTTTACTTAAAATAGGAATAACTGATTCAACCAAATATCACAAATGTAATCACGGATCCAAATTCATAAATTTCTATCGCTAGAAATAACTTGTGAGATTCTAAGAAACACTTTGAGCTAAGCTAGTAAGAATATTAAAAAAATGTTTTACAAGCTTATAACTACTAGTTTATTTTTAAAAAATAATAACTATAAACATTTAAAATCTAGATAAAAATTTAGACTATTTAGAGAATTACTAGAGAGTCTGAGAAAAAAGGGTTACAAATGTCGAAACCTCCCAAACACGAAAAACACACACGTACGCGCGTATGGTTTTACGAATTTATATCGTCTTTTTAAAACTATTTATCATTTATGTGTTAGAGAGTGTACTTCGTGAATACAATGCATGCTTGCTAAAGTAGATGGTTCGGTAGTGAGCAGCTGTAGCTAGCGTATAGTTAGTATATACTTCTAGAGCAACTGAACGAACATGAGTACGTGGCTCGATGCATCGTATACGTGTGTAGCTTACCCTGATCTGGACCGGGTCCAACTGGTAAAAGAATAGAATACAGGTGTGGGGTGTTGTCGCGTGACGACCTCAAATGCCGGCCTTTGTCGCCTCCCGCGCTCGCCTGCTCATCAGTCATCACGTACGCATATATATCATATTATGTACTACCATCATATTTTAATGTATGACACCGTTGACCTTTTTGTTCAACGTTTGACCATTCATCTTATTCAAAAAATTTATATAATTATCATTTATTTTATTATAACTTGATTCGTTATCAAATGTT
The DNA here is from genome assembly GCA_009805545.1 of Oryza longistaminata. Taxonomy (NCBI): domain Eukaryota; kingdom Viridiplantae; phylum Streptophyta; class Magnoliopsida; order Poales; family Poaceae; genus Oryza; species Oryza longistaminata. The sequence goes on along the minus strand of CM020180.1, from coordinate 16,779,502 downwards.
TTTTAAGCATGACATAAATATTTTCATATTTGCACAAAAATTTTGAATAAAATGAATGGTCAAACGTTGGTCGAAAAGTCAACGGCATTAAAATAGAGGGAGTACTATTTTATTTATATATGTATGCGGTTCGATCCGTGCCTATGTATGCATATTTATACGTTGATACGTGTAACGCATGCGCTCAACTCTGTGACCTCCTTCTCTGTAGATCAGCATGTGCCTGCAACATTAATTCTTGCAAGCTACCTAGCTAGCTGCATAAATTTTTATGAGAAAATTTCGTTTTGGTCACATTTTACTAGCTACCGATGTTTAATTAACCAATATTTTCAGTTGGATATATCGAGTAATGTTACCTTAATTTGTTACATTCTTTGTACCGCTTCGGCTCTCTTCTCGAGCATATATGACCGATTTTGAGTATGCCGGATTTTATTTGGCAATGAATTTCCACGGATGTATTTATAGCATTTCTTTTACACATGATAAGTTCAATCTAGATTGGATAAAAGAGTTCAGTGTGTTATCCAAACAAAAGTACTACAAAGGTAATATTACCCTGGTTCAAATGGAAATATTAGTTAAAGAGGGTGGTTTAATGTGAAACATCGATAATAACAGGTGGCCTAAATTGAAATTCATTTAATTTTGGGAAAAGTCTAAATACCCCCTAAACTTTGGATGAAAGTCCGTCTAACACCCTGAACTTTAGAACCAGACATTCAACCCCCTAAACTTTATAATACTGTTTGTTTATATAACCCCTTTTGGTAGTTTTTATCTAATTTTGTATATAAGTTGGATGAGTTTGATCATATGGCATAACAATAAAATTTCCCCTTAAATCTTTCTTTTTATCTCTGGTTAACTCTCACTTGCAAACAAGTATGAACATAATATAATATAATGGTATTACTGTATAAATTGATGGCTTCAACTGATATACAAATATATTATATCAGTTATTTAAAGTTGTGTGTTTAAGCTTTCAAAATATGCAAAACCACACCTTAGGGGGTAATATGGGTTAATATGAATGGTATTTCAAAATTTAGGAGGTCAAATCTCCGATTTTAAAGATCAGAGTGCTAGACAAACTTCCATCCAAAGTTTAAGGGGGCTTTTTGGACTTTTGTCCTTTAATTTTTAATTATTCTAACGATCAATCTTGCATTCTTGCTAGCTATATATATCTAACATGCATGCATGTTGTACAAAATTAACCACATCATCATCAGCTGCCTCTCTCTTGGGTGACCCCTGTAGAAGGATGTTAACTCCTTTTGAAGATTGTAATATCAGCATTTTTATCATATGTATGATGGACTGTGCGCATAGATAAATATTTTTTCTACGCACTACTATTAAACTGATTTTCACAAACCCCCCACTACATAGCATATAGGTCGTCCACAAGAAAATCCGTTAGCAGGGCCGTCCCTATTGATCATATGTTGAAAGAAAATTTTGGATTAACCTCCTCTGGAAATGAGTATATTTTTAATTAGAGGCGTTTGGGTTAAGCCGATAATATACAAAAATCTCCATTTACAGATATGGTTGTTGCCTAAGACGACTTTCTCTGAAAATAAATTCATTTTCGTAGGTGGTAGACTAAGCCGATCGCCTCTGTTAATTAATTGATGAACTCACTCAAATACCTCAAATATCAAGCAAGCCTCAAGCTGCTCACATTGAGGCCAAGCTGTACGAAAGAAGAGGAGATCGAGCCACCCCGAGAATTCCCAAAATAAAGGTGAGGCTTAAATCTTGAATACTCTCTTGGAAAGTTGGTTTTCCAAGATAAGTAAATATATGTCATTTCTAGTTCTCTTGTTTTAAGTTTCTAGCAAAGTTTACGGCATAATTAGGGTTATGATGTTAGAGTGGGCATGGGAGATTTTTGGTCATTTAGAGCTTAAATTAGCTCAAATCTATAGTCAAACCTAGGGGAAGAATCACTAGCCTAAATTTGCTTAAACTAAGGTTTGAGCTACATATTTAACTTAAAATAGGAATAACTGATTCAACCAAATATTACAAATGTAATCACGGATCCAAATTCATAAATTTCTATCGCTAGAAATAACTTGTGAGATTCTAAGAAACACTTTGAGTAGCTAATTAAGCTAGTAAGAATATTAAAAAAATGTTTTACAAGCTTATAACTACTAGTTTATTTTTAAAAAATATAATAACTATAAACATTTAAAATCTAGATAAAAATTTAGACTATTTAGAGAATTACTAGAGATTCTGAGGAAAAAGAAGTTACAAATGTCGAAACCTCCCAAACACAAAAAAAACACTCACATACGCGCGTATGGTTTTACAAATTTATATCGTCTTTTTAAAACTATTTATCATTTATGCATGTGTTAGAGAGTGTACTCGTGAATACAATGCATGCTCGCTACTTCCTCTGTTTTACAACGTAAATATCTAGCATTACCCATATTTATATAAATATATATTAATGAATTTAGACACACGTATATATTAGAAAGTGTTATATTGTGAAACGGAGGGAGTAGATGGTTCGGTAGTGAGCAGCTGTAGCTAGCGTATAGTTAGTATATACTTCTAGAGCAACTGAACGAACATGAGTACGTGGCTCGATGCATCGTATACGTGTGTAGCTTACCCTGATCTGGACCGGGTCCAACTGGTAAAAGAATAGAATACAGGTGTGGGGTGTTGTCGCGTGACGACCTCAAATGCCGGCCTTTGTCGCCTCCCGCGCTCGCCTGCTCATCAGTCATCACGTACGCATATATATCATATTATGTACTACCATCATATTTTAATGTATGACACCGTTGACCTTTTTGTTCAACGTTTGACCATTCATCTTATTCAAAAAATTTATATAATTATCATTTATTTTATTATAACTTGATTCGTTATCAAATGTTCTTTAAGCATGACATAAATATTTTCATATTTGCACAAAAATTTTGAATAAAATGAATGGTCAAACGTTGGTCGAAAAGTCAACGGCATTAAAATACGGAGGGAGTACTATTTTATTTATATATGTATGCGGTTCGATCCGTGCCTATGTATGCATATTTATACGTTGATACGTGTAACGCATGCACTCAACTCTGTGACCTCCTTCTCTGTAGATCAGCATGTGCCTGCAACATTAATTCTTGCAAGCTACCTAGCTAGCTGCATAAATTTTTATGAGAAAATTTCGTTTTGGTCACATTTTACTAGCTACCGATGTTTAATTAACCAATATTTTCAGTTGGATATATCGAGTAATGTTACCTTAATTTGTTACATTCTTTGTACCGCTTCGGCTCTCTCTCTTCTCCAGATTTCGAGTACGCCGGATTTTATTTCGCAATGAATTTCCACGGATGTATTTATAGCATTTCTTTTACACATGATAAGTTCAATCTAGATTGGATAAAAGAGTTCAGTGTGTTATCCAAACAAAAGTACTACAAAGGTAATATTACCCTGGTTCAAATGGAAATATTAGTTAAAGAGGGTGGTTTAATGTGAAACATCGATAATAACATGTGGCCTAAATTGAAATTCATTTAATTTTGGGAAAAGTCTAAATACCCCCTAAACTTTGGATGAAAGTCCGTCTAACACCCTGAACTTTAGAACCAGACATTCAACCCCCTAAACTTTATAATACTGTTTGTTTATATAACCCCTTTTGGTAGTTTTTATCTAATTTTGTATATAAGTTGGATGAGTTTGATCATATGGCATAACAATAAAATTTCCCCTTAAATCTTTCTTTTTATCCCTTGTTAACTCTCACTTGCAAACAAGTATGAACATAATATAATATAATGGTATTACTGTATAAATTGATGGCTTCAACTGATATACAAATATATTATATCAGTTATTTAAAGTTGTGTGTTTAAGCTTTCAAAATATGCAAAACCACACCTTAGGGGGTAATATGGGTTAATATGAATGGTATTTCAAAATTTAGGAGGTCAAATCTCCGATTTTAAAGATCAGAGTGCTAGACAAACTTCCATCCAAAGTTTTAGGGGGGGGCGCCTCTGGAAATGAGTATATTTTTAATTAGAGGCAGTTGGGTTAAGCCGATAATATAAAAAAAATCACCATTTACAGATATGGTTGCCTAAGACGACTTTCTCTGAAAATAAATTCATTTTCGTAGGTGGTAGACTAAGCCGATCGCCTCTGTTAATTAATTGATGAACTCACTCAAATACCTCAAATATCAAGCAAGCCTCAAGCTGCTCACATTGAGGCCAAGCTGTACGAAAGAAGAGGAGATCGAGCCACCCCGAGAATTCCCAAAATAAAGGTGAGGCTTAAATCTTGAATACTCTCTTGGAAAGTTGGTTTTCCAAGATAAGTAAATATATGTCATTTCTAGTTCTCTTGTTTTAAGTTTCTAGCAAAGTTTACGGCATAATTAGGGTTATGATGTTAGAGTGGGCATGGGAGATTTTTGGTCATTTAGAGCTTAAATTAGCTCAAATCTATAGTCAAACCTAGGGGAAGAATCACTAGCCTAAATTTGCTTAAACTAAGGTTTGAGCTACATATTTATATATGTACTGAGTGAGTGCATGCTTCATTTGTAGGAGAAAATTCAAGTTAACATTTTTGAGGAAACTATAGTTCTAACTATAGTTATTGATAATAACCCATGTATTTGCAGCATATATTTAATTTATACTTACATGATTTTGCTAAAGTTCTGAGGTAATCAAGGACAAAATAATTTCATTAATGAAACCAAAGGTGTCTTGGAGTTTCCACTTTTAATAGCTTTTAATTTATTGAGTTGAAATTAAAAATTATACTAGCTAACCTGTAAAAAATATTGTCTTTCACATTTTTATTTACTATGTCATATTAATGTGCGAATTTTCTCAGAGTGCCTAATTAATTAATATAGACGCACATATATAGACAGATGGACTTCTAGAAAATACTACACCGGAATCTCCATCAAGTACACCAAAACTAACTAATTAGGTGCCAACTTTATTTTGCATGATACAAACACAACTAATGTTATATATAGAGCTATATGTTCATACACAAGCATCCACTATTGTTTCTTTTTTATTATCAAACTCCATGTTTGCTTACATGCATGGTGCTGAATTAATTAAATTATTATAATTAATCTTACATAAGGGACACCCGTGCGTGGAGGGCCAGGTTAGCTTAACTTGAGTGTGCATGATTATATAGTTAATTAACAAGTAGATCATGAAAAGGAGTGAGTTGTTCGCCTCATCGTTGCTTGCAAGTCGTTCCAACCCAAGTTGCACGCTTGTTAAGCAATAAAACAAAATTTGTTGTCATCTCAATTGAGGAAAAAAAATCTTTAAGATGAAGAAATTTCTCGATCGTTTTCATATGACGATTTGTTTGTCGGGTGACGATCGACGTTTTGATGTGTATCTACATAGGAGGAAAGATATGATTGAGCTTTAGTTTTCCTCTCTAGATTTTTCTTTGTTGAAGTTATTGATGTACTAGCATAAATTAATTATTATCGTAACTAGCTAGGATTATATTTTTTTAAACGAAGGGGTACCTTCTAATTAGTGAAAGAAAGAAAAAAGAAAATCAAAATCCACATTATCTAAAAACGTGAAAATCCAAGCCCAAATATATAGGGTATATTTTTTTGAAGTAAAATGTTTAATGTACAATCGTAATTAAGTTCATCTTTTCTGGAGTAACTAATAGCCGAGCAACTAGCACATACTTTTTCAAATATTATTTCTTTTCTAAGAGTACAATTGGACGCACATAACTCACGCACCACAAACATGATGCCACACACATATATACTACTATCGTACAAATACTGTGAGGTTCCTGTCAGGAATTTCCATTGAAATTAATTTATGCATTTCAGGTGGTGTTTGAATCCAGGGACTTAACTTTAGTCCCTTTATTTAGACACTAATTTAGAGTATTAAATATAGACTACTTACAAAACTAATTACATAAATGAAAGCTAATTCGCGAGACAAATTTTTTAAGCCTAATTAATCCATAATTAGAGAATGTTTACTGTAGCATCACATAGGCTAATCATGGATTAATTAGGCTCAAAAGATTCGTCTCGTGAATTAGTCCAAGATTATGGATGGGTTTTATTAATAGTCTACGTTTAATATTTATAATAAGTGTCCAAACATCCGATGTGATAGGGACTTAAAAGTTTTAGTCCCATCTAAACAGGGCCTCAGATGGTTTCGGGTGAAACTTCGCTTAAGTACTTACATGAAAAGGAAAAGGATTACATACATGTACTTGCATAAACTAATTACTTTTGAAAAATATCATTCCATTCCAACTAAAAACCACACACTATGGCCTTGTTAAACTCGACTGTATAAGATCTACTCCTTCAATAAAAAAACGAATCTAGGACTAGATGTGATATATTCTAGTACAATAAATCTGAACAGAGATATGTTTACTATATGTGTCACATTCAGTATTAGATTAGTTTTTTATGGGACGAAGGGAGTAAGCGGGATGCAAGCAAGTACGAGCCCGTACCCCTATCCCGCATTAGCTGCAATCAAAGAGATATGCGAGGAGTCACACGTGGAAGCTCCATGAGCAAAGGCCACCCCACCCTCACGAAACTGCAAGTTAGCTGCTCCTCTTCACTCACTGCCTGGTGGGTCCACCGCCTTAGGGCCCATGTGCTAGTGAGATGTTTTAGGATCTTAAGTTGTTAAGGTGGGCCCAGCGGAAGGTCCCCTGTCGAGGCACACACCCGTGCGACTGAGTGGGCCCCACTGCAACTATTGCTTTCTGCTATGTGGATTTTTATATTTTTTACTCTTTTAGAAACAAATTTTATTATAAATAGATATATAAAAAACTTGTTGCAGATATAGATACTATCTCGCACCAAAGATATAAGTGGCAAGAAAAATGCGCCAAATAATCTAGCACGAAACCCAACCCGCAACTTTAGTTGGTTTGGCACCCACTCTCACCTCCGGAAACTTCCCCTTTCTTTTTCTACACCTGTAGGAATCTTGCTATCAAATTTGAGAATATTAGCAAATTAATGTACCGAAATTCATTTCCACTAATTTATTTTTATTTTGAAAAACTTAGTTTGGGAGAAGGATGTGGGTTCCTGCCTCCTCCCCTGCCCTGAATCATTTCTATAAATAAAAAACAAATTTGGTAAAATGAATCATGATACATTGATTTGTCTTTTTTAGTTGATAGCAAGTAGACAGGGTTACGTTTATGGATTGTTTGGGAGGGGTTATAGGTGGTAGAGGTTTTGTGCCAGCTCTCTTTTAACACCGAGACATTTAACCCTCTGGAAAAAAAAACCCAGTGCCACGTCCATTTGTACGATAAGTTTTTTAAGGTCTATTTCTATAAAATGTTTTCTAAAAGAGTTAGAATGTAAAAGAATCCATATTCTACTCTCCCTTTATTTACAGAAATACCCTTTGAGTAGCTAACAAATATTATAAGGACGCTTTGGAATAATATTTTGAGCTGGCTTTGTAAAATTTTTTTTTTTGAGCGAGTAGTATTATTTAAAGAATTGTTTAGGACTTTCTCATGAATAATAAAATTCTTACATGTAATTTTTATTTGCAATTGGATCCTGAAATTATTACTATTTTCTTTGGGCACGTTCTAATTACTGTTCCTTAATAACGTTAGCGGACCGCAGTTCAGCCGTACGGTTAGATGATTTGACTCCTGACAATCATTTAGGCCTTGTTTATTCCAATGTCTATTAGTCTATATCCTGGTGAATGTTAGTTGATCTAACAAAGTGGCATCACACAGAACAGTCCAAATGAGTAGATATACCTATTTTTTAAAACTTCTTTGTAGATAATATATGGAACACACTATCTGTGGATAATTAGCTAAAATTACTGCAGTGCATGATGGACATGGGTTACTAATTACCAATGTTGTCATATCAAATACAAGGAGGTTTAATTTTAATGTGTACTCTCTCCGTCCCATAAAAAATCAACCTAATACTGGATGTGACATATTCTAGTACTACAAATCTGGATATACTAGGATATGTCACATCTAGTACCAAATTCGTTTTTTCTTGGATGGAGGGAGTACGGTTTAGATATCTACTAGTATGTTCTTCTTATTTTTGAAACTGAATTACGATGGCTTGAAATTAATGGAATATATTTTTGTACACATTTACATCTTTTAATTTGTACTTTTTATGAGGCATATACTTGTGGATGTAATTAGCCGAAAAAGCTAATGCGCCAACGATCGCGCACGGTGATCAACCCCTCCTCACGTTGCTTTCTTTTTTTGGCACCGCATTACTTTCTTGTTTTATTAAGTTTATACACCTAAAGTTTGTACACATCAAGTTTATACATCTAAAGTTTATACATCTAAAAGTTTGTATCCCCAAGGTTTATAGGTCAAAAGTTTATATACCCGATTCAAATTCAAATTTGGATTCAAATATATTTTAAATTTTATATAGAATATTTCTATACATAAAGTCTATATGTACTTTCTGTAAGTTTACACACCTAAAGTTTGTACACATTAAGTTTACACATCTAAAGTTTATACATCTAAAAGTTTGTATCCCCAAGGTTTATAGGTCAAAAGTTTATATACTCGATTCAAATTCAAATTTGGATTCAAATATATTTTTAATTTTTATATAGAATATTTCTATACATAAAGTCTATACGTATTTTTTATATATATTTAATAGTATAAAGTTTATGCACATTCAAGGGTATTAGATTTTTTCTGTTTTTATTTTTTTCCTAACTTGTTTTTTTTAAATGGTTTGAATTTATGGTGTGGTAGGAAGAGGAGAAAGGGGGAGACATGTGCGTGTTAGGGAAGGGATGGGGGTGCTGATCGCCCAAGGCGATCACCCGCCCATTAGGCTTGCCCGTAATTAGCACTTGTGTGTTTGAACTTAGATGCACATGTAGTCAATGAAAGTTGTTGGAGGGTTGGTATATATGCTAGGATAGGGAGTATAATATTAGAGATGAGTCCTATGGAAAGTCATATTAATTAATTTACATTTCTGGCCTTAAGTTACACATGGTATATATAAAACAGGACAATGAAGTTAATTTGATGTCTCCACTGGGAGCTGGGAAGGGTGGACACTTTATTTGAACGCAATACAAGCTCTCGGCGTTAAGCATTGTGACAATTACAGCAAGCAAAGTGAACCTAGCTAGGTTAATTAAACTCCTTTGTTTAGTGGAAAGGGTAGATATGCCCTAGAGTAGCCATATATAGCAAAGAACCCATCCCATTAAAATGGAGTATAACTTGTAAGATATCTTTATATTCTGGTAGAATCTGGGGAGCTGCTCTCTCCTTTTCAATAAAATAAAGATGGAGTATATATAATCCAATTATAACAAGCTTACAATTAATTAGTTTTCTTTGTAACGCAAAAAATTTACATAAACTTCACAATAATTACTTTGGGGTTCCTAGCTCTAAAACACAAGATTCTGAAAACATATAGCAAAAAGAAAAATGTATGAGTCACACTTGTAGAATAATCTCACAGGATTTCAAAACACAGGGATAATAGAGTTGGTGTCTTTAGATGGTTCTAAAAAATAAACAGAGAAATTTTAGAGTTACTTGTTTGTGATAGAAAGAAACGAGAGAAAGAGAGAAATAGAGTGAGTATATTGGTCTTCTCAAAAGTAAATAAAATTATGAAGTTTGAGCTCATACTTATTTTCAATGAGGGATTAGGGTATAGGAAGCCAATCCATGAGAATTTTCAACATCATATTCCTTTGTTTTAGAGGGTCTTATAGGAACATTTTTTTTCCCTCGGGGATTTGAATACTACAAATCCTATGAAATTGGCATCCTTTATCTCCCATGAAATTTCTCTATTCCAAAAAGCCTCACATCGTGTACTTTGCTGGCTTATTAGCCAATAAAATACATTAAATTTCAAAACTTCTAGAATTGGCCTGTTTAGAGTTCTTTTGTTATTTTTAAACCACAAATAATACATTACAGCCAAATTACTTATCATTTACTTCAGTCATATTTCTAGTGCTTAGCATACATATATAGCTTTGAAATTAAACACCAGAGCCAGGTAGGGAAGGGAAGTACTCCATGCGTTTTAAAATATAAAAAATTTAAATTCAATTTTTTTACCCAATATAAACTAGCATTCATGCTCTTCTCTTTTTAGAGGAATGGAGTGCTTTAGTAGTTAGGAAACATTAGTACAGTCTTGGCTAATAGCCAATTTTACAAAATCAGAGGGAAAGAAAATCTTCAGATCGACGGCACTAACCTCATACCTGCATATATTTATTCTCATGATTTCCATCATTTGAATAATTTTAAAACCAGTCAGATACTTTAGAAAAGGAATGTAAGCAATTTAAAATTAAAAAAATTGATAACTGAAGTCACTAAAGAGTAGTAATCTTTTGATATAATCCTAAACAATCAAAATATTTATATACAGTACTAAATGGAAGGGAAGTGGAGCACTAGTAGTAGACGTCTCATGTTGCTGTGCATTAAAGAACAAACATCTGCCCTCAATTCTTCGTAGGCACAGACGTACGCGCATCGCCCCGGCCGCCGAGCAACGCAATAAATTGCAAGGAGCCGTATCCATGTGAACATTTTTAATTCAGCCTCATCAATTCTCTGATTACTGAATTCTCTGGACTAATTTCAACCTGGCCGTGTCATGATTTTAAAAAGATGCAGGCCGCCACTTCAAGGTTGAGACTCTTTTAAAAAAATCGAGTCCTTCATTTTTGCAGAAATACTTCCCTGCTATCAACTAGCTGCACAAGAGGGAAAGAAAAAGAAATTCCTTAAACATTGAACACTGCGCCTAAAAAACTAAAGCCAAAACCAAAATTTATATTTTGAAACTGAATTTTTAGGTTGATTTTAAGATATTCGACGTACTTTTTCTATCACTACATTAGATCACAAATATAAAAATTTTACACATAAATTATTTTTTAGTCCGTAATAATAAGCCATTAGGGCAAGCAATGAGGCGCTGCATCTTTTCTGGCGTGTGACTGAAACTTGTGGAATCATGGTTCATGGGCGACTGGACATTTTCTTATTTTTTATAAAATAATATATCTTCTTGTGTAAATAAAGAGAGATCCCAAAGTGTGTATTTGAAAATAAACTGTTTTTTGCATTCTTGGTTGCTTTACGCCTTCACATGGTGTGGGAAAAAAAACTGAAAAACCTAGATATTCTTGACTTCCAAAGCTCCCTACACTCCCAGGAGTCATAATTAATTCTTGTAATAGCTTTGCATTAACCCTTATCTTTATACTCCACGATGATATAATAACATGAGCATGTGACTAGCTAGAGTTTGTAAACATAGGGTTAAGATGCTTTGGATTCTTTGTAATTAAGCAGTAACTTTTTGCTAGTATTTGTTTGAGAAATTTAAGCTGTAACTTGGAAGAAGCGTCCAAATGTCTTTGGTGGCTCCATGGTAACTTTTTACATCAACTATACTTTATTTTTAGCCTCCCAGTACTCCCAGTAATTGATACTTTCCCCTTCAATTTTATAGTGTATACCTAGGTGTTAGCTTCAAGATATTTAAAAAGGTGACTCCTTTTGTCTCAAATTACTAAGATTGGTAGTACATATGATCTGTCTAGTACTGAGGTTTATTATGACAATGTTTTCTTTTAATCTTAGTCACAAACAGATCTACTATATCTACTTTAAAGAAATCAAACAATTGTGACAGTAACAAAAAATTTAGAGGACAACAATTTTTTAAAATTTGACAAATTAAAATTTAGGAGATTTTTTTTGCTTTCTTTTATTCAGCCTTGGCTTTGGATCACTAAAATAAGAAAATAAATATATAAAACAATTCTTACACTAAAAGTATTTAAGAGGTTATTACAGATGAAAAAAATGCAATAACAATTACTTAAGTGCTATAGTTTTGTGTTGTGCTAATTTGTTATTACAATGCACATATTATAATTAATGCATGCCTGGAAGTTATTTTTTAAGAATTAGATTATACGCCAAAACACATGTGGCAAAAATACATGATGTATTTTCATTTTTAATTCCCTTACTATAGATAAGGTATAAATAAAAAATGTACATCACAAGTTGATATAACTAAAACATATAAAATTATTTTCCAGAACAAGATGAATTAAAACTATTTTTTGGAAGCCAAAAGGTAGATAAAAAATGTATATTAAGGGCCCCTTTGAATTGGAGGAAAAACATAGGGATTTTAGAGGATTTTAATCCTATAGGAAAATTTCTAATGAAGCACTTTGAAACAAAGGATTGAATCCTATCCAATCCTTTGAAATTCCTATGGAATGGACAATCCTATATAGATTTTGGAGGAAATTTAGCAAGAGCTTCAACCTCTTGCTAACTTTCTTTTAAGTCTATCTCTCTCATCTAATTCCTGCGTTTTTCCTGCGGTTCAATCAAACGGTCATTCCTGTGCTTTGCAATCCTCTGTTTTACACTTATATTCCTATCAAAATTCTACGTTTTTCATATTCCAACGGGTGACTCCTTTTGTCTCAAATTACTAAGATTGGTAGTACATATGATCTGTCTAGTACTGAGGTTTATTATGACAATGTTTTCTTTTAATCTTAGTCACAAACAGATCTACTATATCTACTTTAAAGAAATCAAATAATTGTGACAGTAACAAAAATTTTAGAGGACAACAATTTTTTTAAATTTGACAAATTAAAATTTAGGAGATTTTTTTTGCTTTCTTTTATTCAGCCTTGGCTTTGGATCACTAAAAATAGAAAATAAATATATAAAACAATTCTTACACTAAAAGTATTTAAGAGGTTATTACAGATGAAAAAAAATGCAATAACAATTACTTAAGTGCTATAGTTTTGTCTTGTGCTAATTTGTTATTACAATGCACATATTATAATTAATGCATGCCTGGAAGTTATTTTTGTAGAATTAGATTATACACCAAAGACGCATGTGGCGAAAATAGATGATATATTTTCATTTTAATAACCTTACTATAGATAAGGGTATAAATAAAAAGTGTACATCACAAGTTGATATAACTAAAACATATAAAATTATTTTCCAGAACAAGATGAATTAAAACTATTTTTTGGACGCCAAAAGGTAGATAAAAATGTATATTAAAAGTAAGTTCATGCCAGAGAAGAGAGGTGAAGAAGGGTAGTAAAGATGCTGTATTTTCAAGTTAATTCCCATACAATAGATAAGGATATAAATACAAATTTTCTACATCACAAGTTGATATAATTAAAAACATATGACATTATTTTCTACAATATGGTGAACTAAAACTATTTCCCAGAAACCAAAAGCTTCATAAAAAAAATTATATATTAAAAGTGAGTGCATGCCAGGGAAGAAGAGAGGAGAAGGCGGAGGTGATGTGAGTGAGATGCCAAAAAGCCGGGCTCGGGAGAATAAAATCCTTGTTTGACCAGGCTTGGGAATTGGGATGCTGGGAGAAACAAAAAATAATAATAAAAAATAAAAATAAAAACCATTTTTCGTAAAATCCCCTCGAGAAACTAATTATTACAACCATTCTCCCGTCTTTCCCGGGAGGCTAATTGCCTTCGCAAGCAAACAAACCCAGCGCGGTTTTTGTTAATGGAGAAATTGAGGATTAAACTAATGCTGGTTGAGGTTCAGTAGGCGTCTTCTGCAGTGAGCTGCTTCCTCTTCTCGTCTCCTACTTAAATACTAAAGTGTAGGTTTCGTCTCTGCTCTTCTGCTTTTGTACTAGTAGTAGTAGTAATCTGCTTCTCTCTTCTTCATCTTCTTCTCTTGTCTTCCCTTTTCTTCTAGTCTATCCTCGTCGGCTCAGTTCTTGGAGAAGGTTTTTTTGTTGGAGTTGTGTGAGAGAGAGAATTAGTCCATTCTTGATGAGGTTTTGGGTTCTTGGGCACTTCTTGTTCTAGCCAAGGTGAGAGGTTAAGGTTAATTCTTCTTTGGATGGAGCTTTTTGAAATGTTTGGTTGTTTTGTTGGTGGTTTGTTTGGGTTTCTTGATGGTTTTGTGGCTTCTTGTGTTCTTGGAGAAATATGTAATTGGGTTCTTTTGGATTTTATTTGGGGTACGAATAATTGGAGTTCGTTTCTGTGCTAATTTGGTTCGTGGGTTGTATCCTATCAATTGTCTTGATTTTGAGGGATTAATGTGTAGTTTGTGCGAGGAATTTTGCATTTGTTTGGTTCAAACTGTTGTTGTTGGGCGCTTTCCCTTGCAAAGATTCCTTGTGTTTCTTCCTTTTGGGTGTTTTGAGTCGATTCATGCCGCGAATTTGGGTTGAATTTGTTTGCCACAATGACGCGGAAGTGAAATTTTGAATGGTTTTTGCAGAGAAATTGCGATTGGAATACGCTCCATCGATATGTGAAGCCATCCAAGAACTCGGTGGAAATCAAGAATTCATAGGCCATCTCGATCGAGCTCACCATCTGCTTGCAAGAATCGGCGAGTGCGAAGCCATGGCCGCCTCGCCGCCGTTCATGGCGGCCGCGGCGTTCTTGACGCTTGTCGTGGTGCTGTTTCGGGCGCCGGCTCCCGCCATTGCCGTCGGCGAGGAGGCGGCGGCGCTGCTCGCCTTCAGGCCCGCGGTCCGTGGCGGACGACCCGGACGGCGCGCTCGCGAGCTGGGCGCTGGGCGCCGGCGGCGCCAACTCCACCGCGCCGTGCTCGTGGGACGGCGTGTCGTGCGCGCCGACGCCCGACGGCCGCGTCGTCGCCGTCGACCTCAGGGCATGAGCCTCGCCGGCGAGCTGCGGCTCGACGCGCTCCTCCGCGCTCCCGGCGCTGCAGCGCCTCAACCTCCGCGGCAATGCCTTCTACGGCAACCTCTCGCACGCCGCGCGCCGTCGTCGTCGTCGCCGCCATGCGCGCTCGTGAGCTGGACGTCTCGTCGAACGCCTTGAACGGGACGCTGCCGCCGTCGTTCCTGCGCCCGTGCGGCGCGCTGCGGTCCGTGAACCTGTCGAGGAACGGCCTCGCCGGCGGCGGGTTCCCGTCGCGCCGTCGCTGCGGTCGCTCGGACCTGTCGCGCAACCGCCTCGCCGACGCCGGCCTGCTCAACTACTCCTTCGCCGGCTGCCACGGCGTCGGCTACCTCAACCTCTCCGCCAACCTCTTCGCCGGGCGGCTGCCGGAGCTCGCCGCGTGCAGCGCGGTGACCACGCTCGACGTGTCGTGGAACCACATGTCCGGCGCGCTCCCGCCGGGGCTCGTGGCCACCGCGCCGGCCAACCTGACGTACCTCAACATCGCCGGCAACAACTTCACCGGCGATGTCTCCGGCTACGACTTCGGCGGGTGCGCCAACCTCACGGTGCTCGACTGGTCCTACAATGGCCTAAGTAGCACCAGGTTGCCACCGGGGCTCATCAACTGCCGCCGCCTCGAGACGCTGGAGATGTCCGGGAACAAGCTCCTCTCTGGCGCGCTGCCGACATTCTTGGTCGGCTTCTCGTCGCTGAGGCGGCTGGCATTGGCCGGCAACGAGTTCACCGGAGCGATTCCGGTGGAGCTGGGGCAATTGTGTGGCAGAATTGTTGAGCTGGACTTATCCAGCAACCGGCTGGTTGGTGCCTTGCCGGCGAGCTTTGCAAAGTGCAAGTCTCTTGAGGTGCTCGACCTCGGTGGCAACCAGCTCGCCGGCGACTTTGTGGCCAGTGTCGTCAGCACCATCGCCTCGCTACGTGAGCTGCGGCTGTCGTTCAACAACATCACCGGTGTAAACCCGCTGCCGGTGCTCGCAGCGGGGTGTCCATTGCTGGAGGTGATTGATCTTGGGTCCAATGAGCTCGATGGGGAGATAATGCCGGATCTTTGCTCGTCGTTGCCATCGTTGCGGAAGCTGCTCCTTCCGAACAATTACCTCAATGGCACCGTGCCGCCTTCGCTTGGCGATTGCGCCAATCTGGAGTCCATTGATCTCAGCTTCAATCTGCTGGTTGGCAAGATCCCAACAGAGATAATCAGGCTTCCGAAGATCGTTGATCTGGTCATGTGGGCGAATGGCCTATCCGGTGAGATACCGGATGTTCTCTGCTCCAATGGCACCACATTGGAGACATTGGTGATAAGCTACAACAACTTCACCGGAAGCATTCCAAGATCCATTACAAAGTGTGTGAATCTCATCTGGGTGTCGCTTTCTGGTAACCGTCTTACCGGGAGCGTGCCCGGTGGATTCGGCAAGCTTCAGAAGCTTGCCATTCTGCAACTCAACAAGAATCTGCTATCTGGACATGTTCCAGCAGAGCTTGGCAGCTGCAACAACCTCATCTGGCTTGATCTCAACAGCAACAGCTTCACCGGGACGATACCGCCGCAGTTGGCAGGCCAGGCAGGGCTTGTTCCGGGAGGTATTGTGTCAGGAAAGCAGTTTGCATTTCTCCGGAATGAGGCTGGCAACATATGCCCTGGTGCCGGTGTTCTCTTTGAGTTCTTTGGCATCAGGCCAGAGCGGTTGGCTGAGTTCCCTGCAGTGCATCTGTGCCCATCCACAAGGATTTACACGGGCACGACGGTTTATACATTCACCAACAATGGGAGTATGATCTTCCTTGATCTCTCATACAATGGCCTCACCGGCGCAATCCCAGGAAGTCTTGGAAACATGATGTATCTTCAGGTCCTTAACTTGGGGCACAATGAGCTCAATGGCACAATACCGGATGCATTTCAGAACCTCAAGTCGATCGGCGCACTCGATCTCTCAAACAATCAGCTCAGTGGTGGCATTCCTCCAGGCCTTGGTGGTTTGAATTTCCTTGCAGATTTTGATGTCTCCAACAACAACCTGACTGGTCCAATCCCTTCATCCGGGCAGCTCACCACGTTCCCGCCATCCCGGTACGATAACAACAATGGTCTCTGCGGCATCCCTTTGCCTCCTTGTGGCCACAATCCCCCATGGGGAGGTAGGCCACGGGGTTCGCCTGATGGGAAGAGGAAGGTCATTGGTGCGAGCATTCTTGTCGGGGTGGCACTCTCCGTGCTCATACTGCTCCTGCTGCTGGTCACTCTCTGCAAGCTCAGGATGAACCAGAAGACTGAAGAAGTGAGAACTGGGTATGTTGAGAGCCTTCCAACATCTGGAACATCGAGTTGGAAGCTGTCGGGTGTCCGTGAGCCGCTAAGCATCAATGTGGCGACATTCGAGAAGCCGCTGAGGAAGCTCACATTTGCACACCTCCTTGAGGCCACCAATGGATTCAGTGCTGAGACTCTCATTGGGTCAGGGGGATTTGGTGAGGTATACAAGGCCAAGCTCAAGGATGGCAGTGTTGTGGCCATCAAGAAACTAATTCACTTCACTGGCCAAGGTGACCGGGAATTCACTGCAGAGATGGAGACCATTGGAAAGATCAAGCACCGCAACCTCGTACCATTGCTTGGATATTGCAAGATTGGTGATGAGAGGCTCCTTGTCTACGAGTACATGAAACACGGCAGCCTGGATGTTGTGCTCCATGACAAGGCCAAGGCTAGTGTGAAGCTTGACTGGTCAGCAAGGAAGAAAATTGCAATTGGTTCAGCCAGGGGCCTCGCGTTCCTCCACCACAGCTGCATCCCACACATCATACACCGGGACATGAAGTCGAGCAATGTGCTTCTTGACAACAACCTCGATGCCCGTGTATCGGATTTCGGGATGGCAAGGCTGATGAATGCGCTTGATACGCATCTGAGTGTGAGCACACTCGCAGGTACGCCTGGGTATGTGCCACCTGAGTACTACCAAAGCTTCAGGTGCACGACCAAAGGCGACGTCTACAGCTATGGTGTTGTGCTCTTGGAGCTCCTCTCAGGTAAGAAGCCAATTGATCCGACTGAGTTTGGAGACAACAACCTTGTTGGTTGGGTGAAGCAGATGGTTAAAGAGAACAGGAGCAGTGAGATCTTTGATCCTACATTGACTGATAGAAAATCAGGGGAAGCAGAGCTCTATCAGTACCTGAAGATTGCATGCGAGTGCTTGGATGATCGACCCAACCGAAGGCCAACCATGATTCAGGTCATGGCAATGTTCAAAGAGCTACAGCTTGACTCGGACAGCGACATCCTTGATGGTTTTTCGATCAATTCGTCAACTATAGATGAGTCAGGAGAGAAATCAATGTAATGCTGTCTAGTTCCTGCAGATTTTGATTATCCCAAGTGGTAAAATATCAGACTAGCTCAACCATTTTGGCTCCAAGGTAGAAAAAAAGGTAGTATCCTCCAATTCAGTAGGAAAAGTTGTAATTTTGGTTCAAATCACTGTACATAATACATCAAAGTATGAAGGAGAACACGATGGTAGGATTTAATTTCAGAAAAAAAAAGGCGGTTCTCTTTAGCTGGAAAGACTAGTATGTACCAATCAAATTTCTTGCTTTTGAGCATCAATATTGTCAAGAATGTAATACATATTAGCTTTCCTTACACTTGCATGTGTTTTGACTTTGTGAAAATTGAGCTTCTTGTATCTGTCAGTTTCTGTTTGATATCTTGCAGAAAAGAACTGGACAAAAGAGAATTTCAGATGTTTAATCTTCTGGCAAGTCCCTTTCCCCTTTGTATTGCACAGTTGACTGAAACTGCAATTGTATTTATTATTTCCCAGCATGGCTATGTTTGTTTGACCAAACTGTAAAAGATGTTGCTGATGTTGCCGGTTACCACATCATATTTGCTTAGGGGTGTTAGACAATGTCTGAAAAAATACAACCACTGGATTTTGTGGGCAGTCAGTACCTGAATCAAGTTGGTACTACAGAGGTTTTCCTTGTCTGCTTCTTGAATGATTGCTGTCATGACAAAACTGTACAGCATAAAGAAGTTTTCAGTTCTGCACTCTGTGTATGATGCCATCTATTTCTTCTGCTGACACTACCTGAAATGGATCTTGTGGACATGGCAGAACACTTTTCCAACAGGTAGTCGTGGACAAACTGAGCAGCACAAAGATAATGCATGGATTATGTACTCTTTTTCTTTTTTTTTCCTTTTAGAAAAAATGAGAACATTACATGAATTTTGCTCTCATTCTGTGTTTGTGATAATATTACCAGCTTCAGAGCATCAGTTCTGTTTTTGAAACTTTAGTAGATGCTACATATATATACTTGCAACTTGCTATTCTTTTAAAGTCAGGTAAGAAGATTTTTTACTCTTGCCTTTTTATGCTGTGAGTGTGATGGAAATGTAGTTTATACTGTCAACATGGTCATACCTGCTGAAGTTTGGAAGCATCTGTGTGCCCAAAAAGAAAAGGAAAGGTGTATCTTTCATTCATTCATACCTGAAGCACTCCCTCTTTTTCCACCCAGGAACATTCGCTTTTCTGCTGTCAAAAGTGGTGCAATTTCGGTTGGATTTATACTCTTTCTGACTTTGAAAATACTCATGTTGCTCACTGACTACCTCTGATTGTAGATTAGGACCAAATTGTACTACTGTCTTGATAAACTTATATTATCTTTGATGCGGTCGTGCCATTTTCGAGTGTATAACTTTATCCATCAGGGTTTAAATACTGGCGAGCGTAATTAAATGCATTAGAAATTATTACTTTCATTATTAAAATTAAGCTAGTATTTTTTTTCCCAGTAATCATTATTTTTCTTTGCCTGACTAATTAATTTTCCAAGAGAGATTAGATGAGCAAGCAAGGTACCAACGCTATCACATCATCACAAATATTTTCAAAAGGATTTGGTAATTAGGTAGCTGACCTGCACAGCAGGATAAGAAGATGTTGCACGCGTGCGTACGCCCGCACGTGTGCATGCCGCTGCCGTTCGGTTCTAAATTAGGGCTCCGTTTCTGCTGATTAGGCAGGAGGATTACGACTTTAGGGACAACGACTACCCTTTAGTTTTCATCTTTGTATATATATATGGTTCGGATCCTTTGTGGTTATGGTCTTGTGTTGTGTATCCGCATATATTTCGACGAGGTAAAATTGTCTACTAGACATTTATTTTAGATAATGGACATCATCCTGGCCTCTACACTCCAACCGGACACTGTGGTATTGTGAGGGATGTCACAGTGGGAGTCATTACGATCTGATGTTATTTTGACGGATCATAGCATTGTTGGTTAAATGCCATTTTTTTAGATCCACAATGTCTAGTAGTCAATTTTTTTTGTCTACCAACGAATAGCACTGTTGATAGAGTTGTAGGTATATGACTCTACATGGTATCTATATTCACGCACATAATTATTATTCTAAAAGGAATTTAGTGAGGTTCTTCGATGTATTGCTGTCCTCAATCTATTAACCATGTGTTAATAGGAATACACTCACAGGTGTGTCAGTGCGGTTTACATGTGTGGTGCTGTAGGTACATTTTCCATGTAATTGAATTGTTTTGCCTAGTGTTGGGAAAAATATATAGAGGCTATTTAAGTTTTGTCGGCAAAAATGAGCAGTAATGGTCGGCAAAAAATACAGCAAGATGCTAATGCGGTGCTTACTCTGCCACAAACAATTCCCTTTGATAATGGTCCCTTAGATTGGCATCCCGTTTGCACTTTTGATGTCATCAACTCTTTGCATCTCACAAAGGGGATCTCTTTGCACACTACCCCTTAATTTTGGTGCCTGTGTGGAAAAGGTAGAGCTAATCACCTAATTAGATGACCTGGTTGTTGTTGTTGCAAAAATGGTCAAACATAATTTGCGTGTTCCTTTGGGTTTTGGATCTTTTTTAGCTGAGAGATCAGAGATGGAGAAATTTTTGTAGTTAGGTAGAAGTATGATGTATATTTTTTTCAGAAACAAAGACAACTTCAGATAGTGATTATATGAATCTTATCTTATTAACATGAAGTAAAACTGTTTAGTAAAAGTAGAGGTCATATGTGTTCAACAACAACAAAAAAAGATCAATGAAAATGAAATAATAAGATAAATTTGAACTCTACCCTGATGCTCAACTATCAATGTTTTTGTGATTGTCCATTCATTTCTTCATAGGATGCTTGAAACCATCATGATGAACAGTTGATTTTAAAAAAAATAATTATGTGTATTTACATGGTAGACAAAGAGGAGTGCCATGGAAGGGGAATGAATTATTGCTACACAAGGAGTGGCTCAACTGGTGCCAATGACTGCTGCTCTGCAGCCTGGCAATCCCATCTGTAGACAGCTACAGGTGCCAGTATAATCATCTTGCAGGCCAGGAGTATATATACATATACTACTACAGGTATATATACAAATGTCACAGCCTTTTTCCCCTACATAGTGGCTACAGGTATACCAAATAAAGGACTCAACATTGTTTATTTATAAACAAAGGGGAGAGAGGAAGGAAGAGTTTAGCCTTCAAAGCTCCATCGTTTGCTTGTGGACTCCACATTCCACAATTAAAATTCGAATTTTCAAACTTGACTTTCAGGTTTTTTTTTTGTCGTAGTTTATTTTTCAGGCTTTTAAATCTCTAAGAATACACATATATAAAATTTTTACTCATTAAATTATTTTTAGTTACTTCATTTATTTTTCCACTGCTTATGAGCCATAGAGCAAACAATGGGACACAATTCACCTTAAATCCTTAAATTGTATATTGTGAAGTCTTAACTGATCTCTAGTCTAATCTTCTTTTCCTCTTGTGCTATCACATTCGTACTTGCTGACAAGCTATGTGTATCAGGTATTGATGTACTGAAGAATTGATAAGACCAAACAGGCTGGTAGGTCATCAACTGCAAAAATTGTCTGTTCCTCACAAAGAAAGGAAGTGCAGGCAGTGGCTTTCTACTTCTTCTGCAGAAGAAAGCTAGGAGAGGCTTGACACCAAAAAGCAGCTCTGTACAAGAGTCAAGAAGCATGGGCACACACATCTTTAGATCTCACTACCACCATGGCAGGCACTGTCATCCTATCACTGAGGTTTGCCAAATATCAGCAAGGCTGCAGACTGACAAGCATAGTCAGCAATAAATCAGTGCCAATTGGCTAATTGTCATACCTTCTCATGATCTCATCTAAGCAGTGGTTGCAATATGCATTTTTAGATAATGAGAATGTATTACATCTCCGGCCTCTGCCATAAGGCACACAGCCAACGAGGTTGCAAATATGAATGGACTGAAGAAAGTTCAATATACATGCCAGATGATGACAAAGGAACACATTATATTTGTTAATGGAGTTCAGCTGAAACATACATCTTCGGCTTTGATTATATTATGTGCACAGTTCAATTACTGTCTTACTTGAGCCAAGAGCAAGAGATGGCTTGATTTGGATCCAATGGTGCTTGATAATACACATATAACATACTTCCTCTGTTTTACAATGTAAGTCATTCTAGCATTTTCTATATTCATATTGATGTTAATGAATCTAGATATATATTCATATATCTAGATTCATTAACATCAATATGAATATAGAAAATGCTAGAATGACTTACATTGTAAAACAGAGGAAGTATGTTATATGTGTATTATCAAGCACCATTGGATCCAAATCAAGCCATCTCTTGCTCTTGGCTCAAGTAAGACAGTAATTGAACTGTGCACATAATATAATCAAAGCCGAAGATGTATGTTTCAGCTGAACTCCATTAACAAATATAATGTGTTCCTTTGTCATCATCTGGCATGTATATTGAACTTTCTTCAGTCCATCCATATTTGCAGCCTCGTTGGCTGTGTGCCTTATGGCAGAGGTCCATCCATATTTGCAGCCTCGTTGGCTGTGTGCCTTATGGCAGAGGTCCATCCATATTTGCAGCCTCGTTGGCTGTGTGCCTTATGGCAGAGGTCCATCCATATTTGCAGCCTCGTTGGCTGTGTGCCTTATGGCAGAGGTCCATCCATATTTGCAGCCTCGTTGGCTGTGTGCCTTATGGCAGAGGTCCATCCATATTTGCAGCCTCGTTGGCTGTGTGCCTTATGGCAGAGGTCCATCCATATTTGCAGCCTCGTTGGCTGTGTGCCTTATGGCAGAGGTCCATCCATATTTGCAGCCTCGTTGGCTGTGTGCCTTATGGCAGAGGTTATGGCATTAGTGGAGAAAAATGACAAATATCACTAACTTCAGAATAATTTTTCAAATGATAGAGGCTTTTATGCCAGCGTCATAACAATCTAGTAACTAGCTAGGTGAATTAATACAATGTGTCTTGTTTGAATCTTTCCTGATATTTAGAACAGGATAGCGATACAACTGTTCTTTTCTGATATATCGGAAAGATTACTGCAAACTGTTAGCAGTTAGCACATATTGTTATCAATTCTTTGTTCAACTCATTCCTTGAAGAGATTATGATAGTGGGGTCACACTCTAGGGAACCAACATGATTTCAGTTACATCTGGGAATGGCAGTGAATCATTGCTGAGCGCAGACAGATTGGAACTATCAAATATAAACTCCATATTGTCCATTCCAATTTGTGAAGAAGCTATATAGCCTTACTGGTTACAATTTTTGATGATTTTAATTTGGGACTCACCTGGAGAAACATCGCTACATGGCATTTCCGAAGCATGTAACAAAGCATGCAATTGAATGAGAATTTCAGTCTGCAACAGCCTTTGCCCAAGTAATTTGTCAGAAGTGCAATACTACCAGCTCAAGCTTAGAGTCGCATTATAGTTAGGCAGAGCATTTTTCTTATGTTTTTCCCCTGCTTTTCCCCTGTTTTCTGTTTTGTCAACCTTATACTTATTTTCCTAACCCCATTATCTTAATGAAATTATGCAAGGGATCTCCTGCTATCTGGGACACAAAGTGATAATCACAGTAGCAATGTGACAGTAAGAACTGCAAATAATGATTATAAACAGTCAGTATGATTTTAACCATGAAAACAATGATGCTACGGAGAAGCATAAATTTTAGCCAATTTGTGGTGAACTGTGCTTTAGAATTTACACCAGTACATAACTTTTTACTGATATTGACTGATTTATAAATTCTCCTATTCATCTTGAATTTCCAAAGACCGCACTCTACCTTATCTAGTACATATCAATAATAAGGTTAAGAGTAACAATTTAATATAATCAAGAAGTTAAAAAAACAAGAAAGAGAGACAGGTAAAACAAACAACTCACCTTTGTTTGGAAGTTCACTTTTGGAGGCTTAAAAGGGTAGTCAGGGGGGAAATGGATGTTAACAAAGAACACCCCACCAGCGTAGGGGCTGTCGCTAGGGCCCATGATTGTGGCCTGCCAATGGAATAAATCCTCTCCTGCAGGCCCAGCACTGCATGATGTTGGTGGATCCTTCCGCAAATCCATGAGTTCCTTCTGAATCCTTTTGCTTGCCATATCTGGGTAAGTGGAACACAGAATATAATGATTAAGGCAATAATGCACACCAATATGAATATATTGCACCTTCTTTCAGCTTGAATTTGATAAGATGGATCTCCTCATACAAAGTTTTCAGAAGTACTGAATTATAGTTTCAGAATCTGGATATGACTACTAAGTAATTACTACAGTCTATGTACTCAAGAGAAATTCCTTGTTGCCTGCATAGCATGGGTCTCAACTCTCACTAAAAGTTTGTAGGAGTTCACTCAATTTTTGTATGCCACTTTATTCTTTTTGTCGCTTAATACTAATAAACAGATCACAATGCCATATTATATAAGATGACACAAACAACAGACTACAACCAGATGGAATAGTCAAGTGAAGCACAAGCTGATTACTTCAGTATCCAAGTAGGTTGCATCCATAGTGCTATCATCATACAGCTTAGCAAAACAATTTCATGATTAAGGTTATCAAAACACAGAGTTATAATTAACTTACTCAGATTACAAACTACACTGATATAGGTTAAGTAAAATTTCCAAATCATTGACATATTTGTGTTGATTGACATTCTTCAGTAAAACGCCCACCGGCGTCCCACAACCTGTCTGTTTCACCAAGAAACCAAAACCACCAACTTGCCTAAAATTAAAATCACCTTCCCTCCTTTCCCCAAGTAGCAAATCCAATTTCACATTTCCTGTTTAAGAATCTACTCGATTGTGACAGATCACTGGTCAGAGCAAGGCCCTACAGCTCAAACACCAAACTCATCTGAAATTTCAGCAGAAGGAATGCGCAATTAATTCTTTCTCCTCGTTCATCCCAAGTCAACCCCGACCCCAAGATGACCAAATCTTTCTAATCTTGCGATGGCTACACAACCCCAAGTAATCTTAAGCATACAAGCTACTTCTATTCAATCATGGCGTGCGTCGCCAAGAATTCAACCATCGTTCAAAAAGAAGAAAAAGAAGAACTAAACAGAACAAGAACTAGTACATTTTGAATGGACCATGAAAGATTTGGAAAGGAACCGAAGATTACCTGCAGACTAGAGAGCTCGGATTAGATGTATCCTCAATCGGGTGAAGAGATTTGGAAGGAATCGGCTGCGGCGACGATCGATGGAGCGTGGGGGATTACGGGATGGGGGCTTAATCGTGGGCTTGTAGGCCTCAGAGACCCTGGATCGAGTCTTCGCTTGTGTGCAGTTGGCCAACTGGTAATTCTTTTTTCCTTTTTTTTTTTCTAGTGGAATTGCACTTTGCACCCCTTTTCTCACCTTAATTGCATATTGGACCAGGGTCTGCTAAACTTTGCACTTAATTTCTGTTGTTAGATCAAATCAATCAAGAGAAATTTGTTGCCATTGCCCATTTTACATTTTTCCCCTCCAAATCGATATTACTGTAGTAACATATACTCAGGCCTTGTTTAGTTCGCGGAAAATTTTTTTTTATGTTACATCGGACGTTTGACCGGATATTAGAAGGGGTTTACGAATACGAATGAAGAAACTAATTTCATAACTCGCATGGAAACTGTGAGATGAATTTATTAAGCGTAATTAATCCATCATTAGCACATGTGCGTTACTGTAGCACTTATGGCTAATCATGAACTTATTAGGTTCAAAAGATTCATCTCGCGATTTCGCAATTAGTTTTTCATTTTATTTATATTTAATACTATATAGATATGTCTAGATGTTTGATGTGACGTTTTTGGAAAAAAAAAATTTAGGAACTAAACAAGGGCCTCAATGTTGGTTCAAAACCAGAAGCAAGGACCAGTTATGAATCTTTGACATCCTCTCAGGGTCGATGCTATCTTTGTAACATTGTATATTTAACTTTTTATCTTTAAAACATTGTCATCGCAGTGATGGGTACTCATCGCTGGTTCAAAACCCAGTATTAAAACCAGTTATAAATCGTCGGCAATTGTTGGTTCAATACCGGCCGATAACTCATCTTCCATAGATTGACCTCTCAATCGAGCAGCCGGTGCCAACTCCTAGGATTTGGACTGAAATGTCTGAAATCCAGAGAATTTCATCCATTTTAGTTAGGTCCGAGACAAAATTTAAATCCCATTTTGTAAATTTTGGTCAAACTTCATTTGGAATTTCCAATTTTTGTCCATTTCAGCGGAGCCGAAATTTTTACGCAATCCCATCACAGAACTTTGCCAACGGCAGCGCATTGCGCATGACGCAAACTGGCAGAGTAGGTGTAGTCATGAGGACGAATAGAAATTAACGCAGCAGCAGCTAATCCGATTTTAAATACCATATTTAGCCATTTTGTGATTTTTAACATACAAGAGTCGAATGAGGAACGAAGCAAAACTGATCAAATATTAATATGCATATTCAATAGGAAACTCACAAGATAATTTTTATTACTGACAATAAGTACCATAATATAGAGTGATATGGCTATGTATAAATGAAGCTATTTTCTACTACTTAAAAAAACAAGACTTACAAAGATTTAAATGACTTAAATGCACTACATGTCTTCAGTGGCAGAGCTTAGTGGAGGCCATCCTAGGTGGTCCCCACCATAGCCATGAACTGTATATAGGGAGCATGCATATCAGCATATGCTCTCAATCTCTCATCTTGGATAGTTGAAGTGTGTTGGCTTAGTTGTTATTGCTCTTTTTTTATAGTGTCGCAGGTTCGATACCAGTCCATCACAGTTGTTTTTCTATTTTTCTTATTTTTTCTGATTCTCACCACATTTCTATTTTTCTTGCTTTTTCAGTTCCTCAGCTCATTCCAGCATAATTGTTTTCTTTTTTTTCCCAGTTCTCAAGTCTTATACTTCCTCCGTTTCACAATGTAAGTCATTCTAACATTTTCCATTATGTCTATATTCATTAACATCAATATGAATGTGAGAAATGCTAGAATGACTTACATTGTGAAACGGAGGGAGTAGAATATAATGGTTACTCCATTCCAGCTAAGGTTATTTCTTTCGGTTTAATAGTTTTTGCTAACACTATACTTAGAATTCATTCCAATCGAAATAATAGTGGTTCTATTCCAACTGACACTGTTTTCTTTAATTTTATACTCCCTCCGTCCCTAAATATAAGAGATTTTGGTTGGATGTGATGTATTTTTAGTATAACGAATCTGGATATCAAACCTAGGATGTATCACATCCAACCAAAATCCCTTATATTTAGGGACTAAGGTAGTAGCTTGTGATGAATTTTATGAAAGTATTTTTCTTTTATTCTTGCACCGATATGTTTTGAAATATTTTGTCATAGCTATTTGTGTCTTCTGCTCCAATTTGTTTTAAATATTGTGTACTTGGAAACATGTGTCCGCTATGGTCATTTTTATAAGAAAACCAGGATTTTGTGCTCTCTAACACTACTTTCATGCTCAATCAATCATCTAACATAATTGATACAGTACATTTATTTTCTTTCTTTCTTGTTTTGAAAGAGTTGTAGTTGGCCCCTGCTACATTTTAGGTCAAGCTCTGCCACTGCTGCCTTCCACAATGAAAGAAAATATCAATGCTCTAATATTATTATGATGCTCTAAATTCCTTTACATGACCTTAGAGCAAGTATAATAGTATAGCTAACTATGGATATTAGCATGTATTAGAGTTAATATATATAATAGGTTAACTATATGGTTGTCTATATTTTTTCTCTTCTCTTTCTTTCTCTATGAATTTAATGTAAATATCTTGGAGCATATGTAGAGCTAGCTATTGAATGATAGTCAGTGCCCCTCACTTTTCTGTCTCTGTTATACACAAATTTATAGTTGGTTTGTAGCGCATTATTATCCATGCCCTTATAGAACCCTATACTAGTGGATCACAGGAGGTTCATCATTTTCCTTAAAATATGTTGTTGTGGTACAAAGCTTTTACTTCACAAGAATATATACGATTTAGGATAGTTCATGGAAGATGTGTATATAAAACTTGTCATGCACTTTTTTTCCACGCAATCTCAATGTTCTCTCGCCCTTCAATACTATATATTATCAATTCGCTTTTTTAAAATTTAAGTTGGCAATATAATGAGAATGGGTGGCTCTAGGAAGAACTTGAGCTCCATCCAAGTCATCAGCTGCACCTAGTATGATGTTCAATCTTGTGACTGAATTCTTGGATGCACCACACCTTATTACTTTGTTTTATTTAGTGGCCACAATGTGCTAGAAACCAATATAAGGCTTAGATTTGTCTACTTAAGAATAAATATGTTTATGCATAATTTGTCTCCTATGATGTGTCGCACAGATAAGCATGATTTTTGTTGTCATAATATTCAGAGATATATATAGGCTAGTTCCAGTATTGTAGATGCAAGTTCCCTCTGTTCTTCAATCTCCACAAGTTTAGTTCTTCTAAGTGTTCTTTTCTTTTTATTCTGATTTAGTTGAAATCCTGCTCTTGTTTAAGAGAAATGTTTCAGTGCAACTGTGCAAGTGTGTAAGAAACTTGATTCTGTCCTTCATTTCTTGTTCATCCAAAAAGAGGCTTTTGATTATGGGCATGATAGGCCCATGTACTGTGTAATACCATCGGGGTTGTCAACAAGTTGAGCTCGAGCAAGCTGGTCTACATATGCTCAAGCTCGAAGCGAACTCGAACGATAACATCAGGGATTAAGCATGTCAAAACAAAACACAAAATGAAAATTAAAATTGAACCGATGAATAATGCTCACAATGATCACAACATGATGCCTCAATGAAAAAACTCAGTAAGAGAAAAAGTGCTCTAAGTCTCTAACTTGGCTTGTCTAATCTCATGAGCTCTGAAGCAGGTATTGAGCTCGGCTTGATTGCCAGCCAAACCGAGCTCGAGTAGCCGCTCTTCTTACAGCCCTAAATGCTACATCATAATAGAGGTACCATGTGATCCATCATGTAGTTTTGGTGGACTAGTTTCACATTAGTAGTTTAACCCTTTTACATGAAAAATAGTAAAATTTTAAGTGATATGTTATGCATATGTGGACTGTTCCATTGAAAAGGAGGATAATTTGGATTTTGAAACTCGGATGTGACTCCATGGTTTTTTAGCAACAATAATATTGCAACATAAACAAGTTAATTAATAATTATGACTGTCATTCTAGTGCCCAGAGCCCATGGCATGCAGTGTAGTAACTTGTAATAACACCCTGTCCATAGCAACGCCTATCCCTCTTAACTAATGACATATAGACATAATAATAAAAGCAATAAAAGCAATATTTACACTGCATAGTGTCTCCTATTTATATATAGACATAATAATAAAAGCAATAAAAGCAATATTTACACTGCATAGTGTCTCCTATTTATATATAGACATAATAATAAAAGCAATAAAAGCAATATTTACACTGCATAGTGTCTCCTATTTATATATAGACATAATAATAAAAGCAATAAAAGCAATATTTACACTGCATAGTGTCTCCTATTTATATATAGACATAATAATAAAAGCAATATTTACAGTACATAGTGTCTATTAGTGTGTCCAATAGTAAATAAAAGCAGCTGGTTGGTAGCTTGATAATTTGGAAAAACTGGGTTTCCCGGCTTCTGACTTCTATTTATTTTCTAGATTCTATAAGTACAGCTTTTCAGAATCTAGACCAAAAGCTGGATTGTTTGGGCGAGCTTCTAATTCTGGGAGAAGCAACAACAGCTAGAAGCTCCCCCAAACAGGCCCCCTATGTCCTATGACTTCCTCCTGCTCTCATAATTGCCTTTTATTGTTGGAAATTATCTTAAAGATTATTCTTCTCCATAATGCATGTTTTATGAATGTTTAACTTGTTGGTTTTATACCACAACAATGTCTCCTGCAAAACAATGCTTTTTCATCTGTCCTTGTTAATTAAGCGTCTCACAATATTAGATCCTACGTGGCATATCAAATAATTTGTGTGGACACTAGTTTACGTGGACCATAGGGAGTCACTATATAAGTGTGAACTATTTTCTATATTAATGGCTACATAAGTATGCATTTATTTTTTCTTGGTAGGTGTGTATCTTATATGTTAGCTAGCACAATTGGAGGTGATGGGCATAGTTCACGCAAATTTACATATTTTAACTCCCTTAATTTCTCACGGGATCGTTGTCATATAAGGATATAGGTAACACAATGTTGGGATTGAACCAACAATCACAGCGTGCAAAATGTTGATTCACCATCCAGCAAACAAAATCCATACAATCAGCGCCTCATCTTTCGATAAACATTAAGGATAGTTTCAACTAGCAAAACAATAGTGAAACAACGATGATTACATGCACACTAATTTATGTCTGAAAACTTCCTCGTTGTGAGGAGTAAAAAACTATGGGACTAACCGGTCCAGTCCAAGCTTCCATTATAATCAACAATGCGTATAACTGAAGTCTTCTTTAGAACATCTACAAATAGATCTTAGCAGCAGGTAAATCATCAAGTTATATACTTGGCATCATCAACATCAACCATAACAACAAAACAACAAATAAAAAAAAAAGCAGGTTCTGCCCCCCTTCAGTTATTAGCTACTATCTCGCAAACCACATATGCAAATTGCATGAAACTTGGCATAACTAATAATATATGAGTTTCTTCCAAGCTGACAAAATCTGCCCAATGGGACATCGTTTGATTCATCAAACTAACATTCTACCAAATACTCTACATGCTGAAACTGCAGAGACCCGAAATATGGTGCTCTTCTCAATTAATCATCGCACAAACTTAGCAGACTGAAGTGCTCTGAGTTAAGAATGAACTCACCAAGTTTGGTGCCAAGCTGATCACGTTTGAGTCTCCAGTCACTAACTTGATGAAAATCTGGCAAGAACCACTGTACTAGACGAACTCCTCTTCCTCTCTTGTGTTTTTCTTATTGCTCGTTCTTCTCCTAGCTGTTGCACACACACTCTCGCTGCCAATGGGAGGCTATGTATTTTCTTCCCACCACTAAGGAGGCAAGTCATGACTAGTTCATCAATCTAACCATGTCACTATATTCTGTAAGCATTTTGCTATGCGTATTCAAGTCTTTGATGTCAACCAGAGCATATCTTCCTCAAAACTATATATTTACACTTTTTTAAGATAATGATATATTTACACTTAAGTAGAAAAAATGATGCTAGAGAAAAAGAAAGGATAAACCATTGTTAAACAGATGAGATGCCAACTAGAGCATATCTTCCTCAAAATTATATATTTTTCACTTACAAATTACAAAATTTAGATAACACAGTAGGAACATGAGGATCTAGGAAAACAATGTCTCTAAGGCTGTGTTTGGAGGAGGGGGTTGGGAACCCCTCCTCCCCAGCACGCAAAACGAAGTTCATTTTATGCATGATTAATTAAGTATTAACTAATATTTTTTAAAAATGGATTAATATGATTTTTTTAAACAATTTTCATATAGAAAGTTTTTGCATAAATCACACCGTTTAGTAGTTTGAAAAGCGTGCGTACGGAAAACGAGAGAGGTGGGTTGGAAAAATGGGGTGAAGAACACAGCCTAAGTCAGAGGTCATCCACTTGGAATCTTGGACTGTAAAGATGCTAGAACAATGCTGTGATTTCCCCCAAGGAGAGCGAGAGCACAATATTATGATGCGTGCTTGGTCTGGGTGACAATAGACAACAATAACACCATTGAGATACTGTGCCATTGGGTTTTCTCTACTTTTTGGTTAATAATGCACATTTGAGGATTCATTGTTTATAGATAACAATTCGAATGTGTGTGCATAGATAATAGTTGGATGCAAGAGAAGAGAAATAGTGTGGAGAACATTTGGTGATAATTGATAAGCAACATCATGAAAGAAGTGATTAGTAGAGTTTGAGAGTTGCAAGGAGCTATATTTGTCCTGAAAAAGCAGCCACATCGTCTTTTTAGGAATCATTTTTTTCCTATCAACAAGAGAAAACACAGCAAATAATTGAAGAGGAACATCAAGAACATTTTTCATGTTCAGTCATGTTACTCGCTAACATATTTGTGATCAGAATCCCTCGTGTTTTTTAACGGAGGGATTAGATGGCAGTAGTTTGCGTTTGTTAGAACATTTAGATGGAGCTAAGCATACATTTTACATGATCTATTAGGGCTAAAAAGAACGGCACTGATATGTGAATACGTGATCTTTAATAATGTGCCAATATTATTTGCTTAATCTATATGTTTAGTCTATCTTCGGAACTTATCCCATTGAAGCCTGATTTGGTTTAGAGGGGATTGAAGAGGATTGAAGGGAATTGAGGGGGAATAATTCCACACCATAATAGGTGTGGAATAAATCCCCTCCGTTCCCTCCCTCGTAGGGATTAACCGAAGAAGGTCTGACAGCGCTCTTGTTCGAGTAACAACACTAGTTTATTTATTGTTGTCTTACAAACTCTTAGAGCTTCTGCAGCCTCTTAAAATATAGCCCAAGCTAGGGCTCTTCTTCCCCTCTCAAATTCCTTGGGCAACTGGCTGGCAGCCGGCCCCTCTACAAATTCCAGCTTGAAAAATTCAGTCTATATACAAGTATTGTGATAAGAATGGAAGGAGTTAGGAAGAAAATCAACACGTCAAGTGTTGGTCATCATCTCCAACGAGTACACGACATTACATGTTCTTCCCGTCGATTTTCTGCCATGCCCAGATGTTTTACTACTTAGACCCTCTCGGTGAGGTTTAGCACTGTGGTCTGTTGGCTCATCGGAAAGCAGCGGCAACCGGCTCTGGCCCCTGCTATCTGGCAAAGAACAGCATGCAGACATTTGAAGAACAGGACGAGCTTGAGCATGCAAGAACGTACGGTAAGCTGTACCGTGCGGAGGCGACGTGATCGAGTCATGTTGAAGTTTAGAACCCTAGCAACCATTATTTGTTTGATGAGCTATGGGTTTAAAACACGACCAGCCATTTGATTTTTGCAACGACTTTGTATACGTTGAACGTTTACGAAAGGCAGAGGACACAAGTCCTATAAAATTAAGCATATTGTTAGAGATATATATATAATTTCTGTACATATATAGCATAAATATATATTCTGAAGATGCAAAATATGTGCAAATTAGACATCGATCAGGTCGATGCAAACAAACTAGTGTATTGCATAGTTTCTTCAGTTGCCATATAGTTTGCTGCAATTTTGGTTCCATTAATTATATTTTGAATACCAGAGCTGGGGAAATTCTTTCACCTATTTCATCAGTTTTAGACACCAGGGAAAATCAATTTTCGCAGGAGACATGGGAAAACAAATTAATGCTAGAAAAAATGGCATGTCTGCTGGCGTCAAGCTAAAACAATTTTTGAAGAAAAGAAATTTGAAAATCATGACAACGACGGCAAGCTCCAACCCCGGCCATGGCCTACTCGTCGAGCTGCGTTAGCACAGCGGTTGCTGTGTCCATCCTTGTTAGCCTCGCCGTTGTTGTGTCCATCCTCCATGAGTGCGGATTGATCTACGCCGAAGGGAGGGAGGGCAGAGGTCAGCTCCCCATCAACTAGAGTCGCCGCCAAAGTCGACATCCCTTGGAGTCACTGCGAACAGAGTTACCACCACCGGATCCGCCGCTACTCGTGGATGGTGGCTCAAGCTCTACCTTCGCCAGTGGATGTCGCCGCCGAACAAAGTCGCCCGAGCTCCACCGCCACCTGTGGATGCCGCCGCCCGTGGGGAATGAGGAGGAGACGGGCGTGCCCGTGGGGAACGGAGTTGCCCAAGCTCCGAATGGCGCCGGTGGGAACGAGGCGAGGGAGATTGGCGGGAGACGGAGGAAGAATGGATATAGGTGGAGAGGGGACTTAGCTTGTGGGGTTTGCCCGGTCTCCCCTTTAATATGGCAATTTTTTTCCCCTAAGAGTCCTCTTCAACAGCTATTTTTCGCAGCAGTCACTAATTAAGAGGTCCGCATGCAAAAATAACTCTATTTTTGCAAGCGGACCTCTTAAGTGGCTGTCCGGAAAAATTGATTTTCGCTAGCTGTTCGTGACCAGAATCTCCCAAATGTATTTCTATAAGCATATGTTTTCTTAACCCGCTAATAAAAATAAAAGGCGATGTAATGAAAAATGATTTTTAAGTAGTGCCTATTTAGAGGTAAACAGAATAGTAATATAATGCTTGGACAATAAGGCATATTATATATATATCCCATATGGTAGTTTCGCCTCGATCCTCCCACTGACACTAGTAATAAGATTCACCATACACCCCTCTCCAGAATTATTGAGTTCTCAGATGAAAATTTAGTTTACATAGGAACTGTGGTAGGAACGGGAGGTTGAAGGAAGAAATTCTGCACAGTAAGAATCCAGTGTCTAATTCTGCCAGACCTAGTTATTCGTCTTGATGAAAATCGTCGTTAGCAAGGCCGGCAAGTTGTCACAACGCGATTCTGGCCCCTATTGATGAGTGATGACAAGGTACTGCTGGCCCCAGTTCAAGCATTTTGATGTTCAAATTAGCCGAAACAGATCCTGGTATTTCACGACAGAGATGTTCATCAAAATGTCACTTTTGATCCTTGCCAACAAAAGAAATAATGCTTCATCTTTGTGCATTTCGACTCCCACAATGGCAATCTCCCTTAGAGCAGATACAATAGCAGGCTATTAGCCAGTTGTAAATATATTTTAATGAGATAAACGATGAGAGAGAAGATCAGCGGGCTACAGATCTGTAGCCAGCTGCAGCACGGACTCCAAGACACATTGGGTGTATGACAGGTGGGACCATATATCAATAGTATAGTAAGCAACTATTGTATGAATTAGTTATTAGATTGGCTATAGATGAATTGGAGCTAGTAGTGGGCTGTACTATTGGACTTGCTCTTACAGTCGTTTGAAACGACGAGACTAATTGTTTTGAGTTCTTTTACTGTGCACCTCTTACCATCCTAGAGGTAATTAAGAGGGAAAACAAATCAAAAGCGTTATCTCAATCAACAGGTTTACGTTTCCAATGCACTACCTAAACATGAAATCCAGCAGATTATGGTTTTCATGAAATTTGACATATTTTTTTTACAAACTTAATTTGGAAACCAAAATTTGAGTATGATCAGCACTTGAAATTTTGGGAGCAGCGATTGAATTTTGGTCGAGATATTCTAATTGAATTTTGACAAAAATGCATCAAATTTTATTAGAGACCATGTAATCCTTCGTGAGTCTGTGCGATGTCACAACTGGTTATAGATAATGGAAGATGAGCAGTACTCTCTCCGTTTCACAATGTAAGTCATTCTAGCATTTCCGATATTTATATTGAAGTTAATGAATCTAGACATATATATCTATCTATATTCATTAACATCAATATGAATGTGGAAAGTGCTAGAATGATTTATATTGTGAAACGGAGGAAGCTATACACATTTCTTTTTTCTGCATTTAGTGCACCGAGCCAAAACTGTAACAACATGTACGGAGGACTGATGAATCACTACATGGGAATGTATACGTACTTAAATTGTTGTATTTTAGAGAAGTGAAAAAGATAAAATTTTCGGTAGTCATTAATTTTGTAAATATAGAGAAATTAATTTTCTTGTTTTGATGGAATCATTGCATTAAGAATTTAATGTAGATTGTACAGATACCATGTGTGTGTGGCTTCGATGCCTTGGCACACTAACAATTTTTATTTGCTTGTTTGTTTACAAAGTGCACCAACAGCACTCCTTACAAAAATTTCTACTAAACTCGAAACCCTAACTCAAAACTCAACTCTATTGCTCTCCAAAGCGATACCGGGGAGCCTCACGCTCCCCCTCTATTTATACATGAGGTATGCAGCCTAAAGCCACGAACCAAACTCATACTAGGAGTCCTAAACACCTTAGGAAACCCACTTGTACAAGAAAGAAACTTTACATAACCAAATGTACCAAATTTGGACTCCTTCCAAATTCGACTGCGCATCCCATACGCACACAATAACTTCATCGTATGCCATATGGAATCTCCATCAACCACGTGCATCAACTCTAGCCTAAGTATCCCGCATGATCTCTGACCACCACGGACGTCGTCTTATCCCCAAGCCGACTCCCGGTCCATCACCGCAAATACTCTCCCGAGACATCGAGTCACCTACACATGGAACAAACAAAGAAACCATATTCCGAGACCAAGCTATCTCCAACTTGACTCATTAGCAGCAAACAATAGTATTGCATACGTATAGTATCCATCTAGAAGTCATAATCATGGAATAAACTCGGATATCCAAATAAACAACCTGAAACCGAAACCGACATAGTGTCGGCCGGTCAGACCGCGGGCTGCGCCGGTCTGACCGCGCATTACATGCCGGTCTGACCAGCTACCAGAGCCCGGTCTGACCGGTCACATAAAATGATAGAATCTGCGATTCACCTGTGAAATCCAATCAGCTCCAAAACCACTTCGTGAATAAATTCCAAATAACAAAACCAATAATCTTCAATGCCCAATTGTTCATCACAGAATACTAATCAAAAACACCTTTGATTTTACAAGTTCCCGACCATGAAAATTCTTCCCCGTTCAGATACTAAGACAACCTCAAATTCTTAATACTTCCTCCGTTTCACAATGTAAGTCATTCTAGCATTTCTCACATTCATAGTGATGTTAATGAATCTAGATAGATATATGTCTAGATTCATTAGCATCAATATGAATGTAAAAAATGCTAGAATGACTTACATTGTGAAACGGAGGGAGTACAACCCAGACTACAACCATGGACTACTAAAACGACGTTTTTCTACAAATTGGGATAGGAATGGGAGGATTCGAAAAGGAAAATAGAGCTCTTTTTCGGCGGAGGAACACTGCTATCGTGAGACACCATGTAATCAGATGAGCCATCATGTTTCTAGGTGTCACCGTGCGATAATTTTCTGTTTCGATCCAGCGGAATTTAATATCGTTCAAAAGGGAAATATGGCTAACTGCTAGTGACAATGCGCGATTAAGAGATGCAATGCTGCCTCTTCCATTTTTCCTGGTGGAATGACATTTGCTGCATGTTGCCATGTCCGTTTTGTAATAATCGAGTGAATAATTCCATAGCGGGCCATCTATTTTTATCCGGCCTATACCCAGCCTGTAAGCTGTAAGTCGTACCCGCTAACCTATCTGATATGGTGTGCACACCACCATCGACCTAGGCAGGCTTGGTCTATGCATTAACGCATGCACCGATGCACCGACACCACCATTGCGATCAAGCAGGGCAACACTTTATATGTTTAATTACACGATCTTAAGTGAAAGGCAAATAAATAGTAAGATGCAACTCAAGTAATTATACATAGCCCAAAGTGCAATTTAATATTTTTTTAATATACGACACAACTGAGTTTTTTTTCTCGAAAATATTATGTAGTGTTAGTCTGTTACCTTAATTTATCGCTCATCAGTTTAGTTACTTCAAATGCCTGCACTGACATGTCAACATTGTATCAACGGCCCACCATAGGTCATAAATCTAACTACTACCATATCATATAAGCAATTTGCAATGCATATTTATTTGTCTTCGATGCCCCCTCCATTTAAATTTTATATTTGAAGGCACTCTTTGATTGATTCTATTAATAGGAGTTTCGATAGTAGAAAAATGATGGTATAGAAATGGAAAGGATCAAACGTACACAGTTAAACCGAGACGGCAGTCAGAACATATCTTCAATCCAACTATGTATTTTTCACTAAATTGTGGAGAAACACATTGGGAATGGGAAGATTTAGGAAAACAGTGTTGCCAAGTCAGAGTTGATCTAGTTGGAGTCTTCGACTGTATAGCTGCTACAAGTGGAAGCTAAACTGATCGACCACGAGAGTGCTCGCAATAATATGACAATTGCTGGCGACAATAGACAACAAGAATAACAACACTGAGATATTGTGCCTTTTGGGTTTACTCTACTTTTTGGCTAATAATGCACATTTGAGAATTTGTGGTTTATAGATAGCAATTAAAATGTGTGCGCAGATTCTTGTTGGATGCAA
Source organism: Oryza longistaminata (assembly GCA_009805545.1). NCBI lineage: Eukaryota > Viridiplantae > Streptophyta > Magnoliopsida > Poales > Poaceae > Oryza > Oryza longistaminata. Next base: position 16,741,113 of record CM020180.1, on the reverse strand, counting down.
GGGAAGAGAAATAGTATGAACAACATTAGGTGATAAGCAACATCATGAAAGAAGTGATTACTTGAGTTTGAGAGTTTCGAGGAACTATACTTGTCTTGAAAGAGCAGTCACCTTACTGTACTTTTAGGAATTCAAATTTTTCTACCAGCAACAGATAACATGACAAACAATTGGAGAGGAACATCGAGAGCATTTTTCATGTTAAGTCATGTCACTCGCCTAGTAAAGTTATAACATACTAGCCAAGAGCCCGTGCGTTGCAACGTAGACAGTTGAGTTTCTAGCTTATTAAGTCAATTAAGCACACATTTATCAAAAATAGTATTTTTATGATTTTACTTATTGAACAAGTAGGTTTTTTTGAAATTTGGGAGAGCCAACCGTGAAACGGAGGACTCGTTGAAGGGTGATGTTGAAGGGTGATGTAACAGTAGAGACTGTGAGACCCAAATATCAATAGGGGTGGTATGGCAGACTTGGACACCACCACCATTTTAAAGTAGTATAGATATAGATATCAGTTTCAAAATAGATATCCCCTTGCCCTCATTAGTCGTTGTCTCTCTCCATCCAAAAATATAAGGAACTCCAGAAATTGAGGTGAAAAGTAAAAGATGCTTGTTAAATGAGGGATGAGAGGGTGGTTGGGTGTATGATTATGTGAAAATAAAATCATAAGTGGCTAGTGGAAATTGTATTCTATAGTTCCTTATTTATATGGACGAATTTCAAATGCCAGAATCTATTATATTTTCAGATGGAAGGATTCAATGGCATTTGGTAGAGTATTTAGATCGAGTATACCTATTAGAGTAGAGTACCACTAGCCTGTAAAACCGGTGGTTTTTTTTGGTCACGACCAGCAAAAACGAAAATCCATTAAAGAGCATTTCCACATGGTAGAAGCTCCTCAGGGAACATAAGATTATCATGAGGTTGATCTTAAACTGTCATCCACGCACAAACAGTTTTTGTGTATGTTCTGCCCTATTTGAGTAACAACGCTCCTGGTCTATTAATTGTTGTATGAGAACTATTCTATTTTTTCCAATTTTATATTAACTAGGAAGATAGCCCGCACAGATGCACGAGCACCTTATTTATTGGTGATTGAAATTTTGTGACGATTGTTTATGTATAGGGTTTTTATTTAAATTTTTTTTTACTCTTCTAAATCTATGTTTATTAATAACTCTCTACATACCCTTTGTTTAATGAGCCTTATTTAATGATGGGTATCTTAGTATTTTTTTCATTCCTCCTTAATTCTTATAAAATGTTAGGATCCATTATAAGATGGAGATATATAGTAATAAAAAAGAGCTTCATTCATAGACGAATTTATTTGTAACATTGTAGATTGATTTAGCTTTACATATTTGAATAGGAAAATAGACCTCGTATACTAGTTGAGAAATATAATTAAGTTGGTAGAAAGTTGTTAGATGTCCAATGGTATGAAGTAATTAGTCCACCAATTTTATTAAAAAATTAAGGTGGATATTTTTTCGTGGTAATTTTTAGGATCTTCTTTTTATTCAGTGGTTAAATTAATTGTTGTAAGGAAAAAAAAGAGGCGAGAGCCAGTGGGTTCATCTCGTCGGTGAGGAGGCAACTAGATACATGTGTTGTACATACGCTCTGACGGCCTGATCGATCGATAGGTTTGTTTTAAGATATAGATGTAACAGTTAATAAGGTCCATAGGTAAGGGTAAAATGATTTTTTTTCTTAGAATTTCTTATATTTACTTTAATTTATTAGAGCATCGTGTGGTGGCTCAGGAATGTTTATAGGAAGCCACATGGCAGCTTGGTAATGTTCGTAAGACGTTTAATGGATTTTTAGTATATAATAATAGATAATTCATGTCATAGTAATTAATATATCAATCTGTAATTAAATAATTTCTATAGATTTTATGTGTTTGCCACTGAAAGGAAATGGTATATATCCAAGTGATGTCCCGATAATTTTTTCTGAGTTTGTCACTGAAAATTAAAGGTATATTCATCCAAGTAACGTATAATAATTTCTATATAGAAACATACTCCATCCGTTTCACAATGTAAGTCATTCTAGCATTTCCCACATTCATATTGATGTTAATGAATCTAAATTCATTAACATCAATATGAATGTGGGAAATGCTAGAATGACTTACATTGTGAAACGGAGGGAGTATGTACCAAGAGAATATTTTTATATACCATGTACGTATTTGGTTGTTGGCTAAAAAGTAGGAAAGAAATAGGAGAGACATGGATGGGGAGGGTCAGAGTTGGTGGGAGGGAGTACATACATACATGCGCACGTATTTTCTTTTTTCTTTCGGAACGTATATTACGTGAACTTGTGAACGGAGAGGGGAACGTGCAGATTTTTTTCTTGAAGATAAGATTTAATTGTGGAAATTAATAATTTAATTGTTTAAAATATTAGGTCACTGGTTCAAATGAAAGTGCCACATGGCGGTGTAGGATCGTTTATAGGAGTGCTACGTGGCGGTTTAGGAGCGTTTGTAGGAAGTTAAATGGACTTTTAATATATAATAGATAGATAGATGTAAATCAGAGATTATGCCATCTCATAAAAATATAGCCCGGGCTAGGGCTCTTCTTCCCCCATTGAAATTCATTGAGCACCCAGTGGCCGGTCTCTCCACAAGTTCGATCCAGCTTGAAAATTCAGTTTATATACAAGTGCTGTGATGGGAATGGAAGGAGTTAGGAAGAAAATAAGCACAGAAATTCAGTTTTACAGCGCCTTGCTCTGCCCTTTTCCTTCTTGATTATATCCTCCGACTGTGCCACATACACCTCCTCGAGGTCACCCTTGAGGAACACTGACTTTGAGGCCGAGGTGATGTACCTGCTATCGGATCTGCTGCGAGAGCGAGCACAACGTGCACGGTGTCAAGCCTCACCACCAGCATGAACACTTCATCGAAGTCCACTCCTTGCCACTCCACTCCTCGCTTGACCACCTCGTCTGCCGTGTTCTTCTCCGGTTTGAACACCCACTTGAGCCCGATTGCTCTATGGCCAGCTGGCAACGTGGTGAGCGACCACATCGCGTTCTACATGAGGGTTCTGCTTCAACAATGATTGATAAAAAAATTCTATAGTGCGCTTAGGCAAACTCTACTACGACAAACTACTAGTATAGATTAAATTGAAGTGCATCCTTACATTTTGTTTCATGCCGATGAGCCCAGGTGAGTGACTTGGGTGGCCAGACACTGGCTCCACTGCTGTGTTGGCTCATTGTTGGGAGAGGTCTTAGGCTCTTAGCTACAATGAATACCCGAAAGCTCCGAAAAATCTTATGTAATCTTTGGTAGTCCTTTGTGTATGCCAAAGGAGTATCTTGGAATTTGTTTCGCTCTTGGTTCCATTGTGTAAATTATATACTGTTTTCCACTAAAGGAAAGTACTATTACATTTATATTACTCATCAATTTAGTTACTTCAGATGCCTATACTAACATCAACATTGTATCAGTGGCCCAACATAGGCCACAACAAAGTAAGAGACATTGCATGACCAGCTCATCTATTTAACTTGGTCACCATTTATATAAGCAATTTGTGGTGCATATTTGTTTGTCTTAGATGCGCTTTACATTTAAGTTTTATATTTGAAGGCACTCTTGGTTTTGGATAAGTTGAAAATATGATGATCATGAAATATAAACGGTAAAACATTGTTAAACAGAGACGCCAACCAGAGCATGTCTTGCTCGAAACTATGTATTTTTCTCTTACAAAATTGAGATAGAAACACAATGGGAACGAGAGGACTTAGGAAAATAACGTCTCCAACACAGATTTGTTCCACTTGGAGTCTTGGACTGCAAAGCTGTTACAACTTCGGATAATGCTGGTAGTTCCACCCGGAGAGCGAGCACAATATAATATGATGCCTGCTAAGGGAAAAATAGAAAACGATAGTAACATGCAGTGAGATATTGTCTGTGGTTTTTCTCTATTTTTTGGGTTAATAATACACATTTCAGAATTTGTGGATTGCAGATAACAATTTGAGTGTGTGCAAAGACTCTAGTTGGATGCGAGGGATGAGAAATAGTATAAAGAACATTAGGTCATAAATAACATCATGAAAGAAGTGATTAGTAGAGCATGAAAGTTGCAAGGAATAGTTTTTGTCCTAAAAGAGCAGCCACCTCATTATCATTTTATGAAACCGGCCAGTTACGTTCTTTGTACCAGCAACAGATAGCATGGCAAATAATTAGAGAGGAACATCGACATTAATTGGAAGCCATCGTTTGGCTTATTTTAAGTATAAGCGAAACGGCATATTTACAAATAAAAAATAATTTGTGAATAAAACTTTTATATACGTGTTCCTAACGATCTAAAAGCAAAAGCTGAAAAATAAACTTCGATGAAAAAACCTCAAAAACAACTTCAAATTTAAGGTTGAATATTTAAATTTTGGCTGATAAGCATAAACATAAACGAAAAGATGAGGCTGATTTTTCATGTTTATGTCGTATCACCCGCCTCGTGAATTAAGTCACTAAGTTATACTATCAGTTTCAGAACTGATATCCTTGTACGCCTCTCTCCATCTACAATTAAATATAAGCGGTTTTACTTTGTTTATTAGAAATTAAGGTGGGAAACAAAACGATGCATGCACTCCTGACTAAATGAGGGATGAAAGGGTGGTTGGGAGTAAATATTATATGAGAATTAAAAGAGAAGTGGTTGGTGAGGAAAGCAGTACTCTTTATTCCCATTTGTAGACAAAATTGAAATATAAGAATCACTTTTATTTTTTTACGGAGGAACAAAATATCATCAGTAGATAGAATCCCTTGTTATATTTTAGAACGGCGTGACTAGATAAAACTAAAGCATGGGTTTTACAAGAACAGGACAAAAAAGAACAACACAAACGGTTTGTGATCTGTAGTAATGTGTGATTATTTCCTTTTTAGATGATCAGTACTATCCCTTTGACCAGATGGTACTGTTCTTGGTTAACGACACTCCTGGTTTATTAATTGATGTTTTTAAACACTTGTTTTTTTTCCTCTTTAATGTAAGTCAGAGCTTCTACCCGCAGTCTCTTAAAACTATAGCCCAGGCTATGGCTCTTCTTCCCCTCAAATTCCTCAAACACCCGGAGGCCGGCCTCTCCACAAGCTCGATCCAACATGAATATTCAGTTCATATACAAGTATAGTGATTGGAATGGAAGGACTTAGGAAGAAAATTGGCACGTGAAATGCAGATCATAGTCCCCCACGAGTTGATGACATTACATATAGTTCTCGTCTTGCTTCTTACTTGCCCATGCTTCTTACTCCTTTTTTAGACAGCGGGCAGGGCTAGCGCCATGGACCCATGGTCTGTCGGCTCAAAAGAGGATGGCGGCTTGCGAGCCTGACCACTTTAGCAAGAACAGCGAGTAGAAACATTGGAAGATTTGCGGACGACTTCGAGCATGAATTTTAGTTTTTTCATGGACTTTTTATAATCTAGAACAGGGCAATGTTCGCCATATTGGTTTAGGAAAGGCAGAGGATACGCCCCGGCGATGGGAGGATTTAGCAAGATCCAGGTTTAGCAGTTGCGGCACAAATTCTCTAGCACATAGGTCATTCGCTTGGTGTGTTCTAATGTTTTGCTACTTGAAGTCACAACAAGGCTGGTGAGCTCAACCAGAATAGCTCGGAATTACTGTGATTAGATTTCGAAAGAATAGTTCATGACAGAATTTTATATTTAAGTGCAATTATGTCACTCGCCTTGTGACATCACTAACATATATTTGTTCTCAAAACATATATCCCCACACCCCCTTTAGTAATTATTTTGGCATCATCGTTTTTAGCGTATTTGGAAGAAAAAGAAGCAGGGGTTTCAAAAGATCCAAGAATTTTTTTAAAAAAGAATAATATCAACGTCATCTTTAGTATTGTGTTATTTGCTTTGATCTTATATCTTCCTATATCATTTATTAATCGTCTATTCACCTCCCTTTGCTCCACCTCATACTCACACATAGCATTGTTACCTATTTTGCACATAACATTATGTTTTTCCCTTCCAAGTCTTGAGAGATAATGCTAACTTTTTTTTCCAAATACAACTCAAAATACTGTTTAAGATGTGAGTTTTGTTATATTATGCATGACTATATAGCATATAATTATTAGGTATCATTACCTGAACTCATTTTCAAAACTAAGCTGGAGTAAAGTAGAGAGGTTATCTAACTGCAACGATTCCCATATCGCGGATGAAAATAATATTCATATAATATAATAGTACACAACGATGCTTTGAAAAATAAAAGTATTGTAAAAACATAGCGTGTATATAAAGCTACATTATCAGTTGCACCTAACCAAATCCTCGATTTAGTTTGACGATAAAACTACAAAACCCGTGGTAAGACGCGGGGTGCCAACTAGCTTATATAAATGCAGTACTCCCTCTACGTCAGTTTTTGTAAGATCGTGGGATGTGCTAGTTTGAACATAACTCCTGGATTGTTGATTGTTGTTTCAAAAATTCTTTTTTCTTCTTTAATGCAAGAGAGTGGTCTTGTTTTCTCTTAAGAAAAACAGAATATTATTCATCGACAATACTATACTCCCTGCATCCCGGTTTGATTCACCTAAGATTTTTGGGGTTTTTTTCAAGATAATCATCCTATAACGAAGTGTCTCTTCGTTTATGTTGCAAATATAGTAAATGCGCATCATGGAATGCCCTGCATGAAGCCAACCAGAATGATTTTTTTTTGGTTCAACCCATGCAATGAGGATCAATAAAGTGTTCCTTGATCGATGAGGATCAATTTTAGAATGATGGATGTTTTGGTGTCCTTGGTCTTGATGCCCTTTATCTAGAGAATGACCAAACTAGGATGGGGGAGTATTACATATCCTCTCTTGCTATAAAGTTAGAGCCCCCTAAATCTTAAAGCTTAACATACAAAGATGTCACTTCATTATCCGCTAACAATTATTACATTTAAATATAATGCAAGCATGTTATATTATCTATTATTTCATAATTTATTAAATTTTATAGTTTTTCAAATGCAAGCATGTTAAATCATCATCTCACATAATTCACGTAATATTTGAATATGTCTCTTCATTTTTTTATAACATCTTATATCCCTATATATAGTTCATCCTAACTTCAAACTTAGTTAGTGGGTTATCTCTTCTCTCATTAAGCCGTATCACATCAATTGTTTTGTCCTTAGATGATTATCTATGGTCCAAATTATCTCCCTTCTTTTCTTCTCTAATTAAGTCATATCAACTCCATTATTTTTAGCCCATAGATGATTAATCTATGATCCGAACTATCTTCCTCATTTTATTCTCTCATAAATTCATAACAACTTACTTTTATATTTAAATTATTCTATATACCATTTAAGTTTAAATTATCATAAACCACATCAACTTACGTAAGTTTATATTGTCTAGCTAGCTTACAAATTACTTTTACTTAGTGTATCATACTAAAATCCTGCAGCAACGCACGGGGTTTCACCTAGTAAACTGTGATAGTTCACCTCTTCGCCCACATGCCACTCGAATTCTCCACGCACCCCTCTGCACAACTGTTGAGTTCATACATGAAAATTTAATTTACAAAGGAATTGTGGTAGGAATGGAAGAAACAATGTGGTGGTTACTTTAGCCAAACCATATTGTTAGGACAAAATTTTGTAAGCATCTCTATTCCAAAATGCAGGCACAACTACTTTTTTATGATGTGTCATAATATAAGGTGTGTATGCATGCAACACCACCTTCTTTCCCCTAAATTCCACCCCGCGCACTATTCCCATCCGACGTGGCATCGCCCAGCGGCCGCCTCAGGAGCGCCTTTTATTTATCGAATTATCTTTTAAAAAAAACATCCTCCACCCTCAAGATTTCTAATTCTATTGGGTGCATGGATTATATTTATTGGGTGATTCAAATAAGGAGGTGACAATAGTTGTTTCATTGTCTTTAGGTTAAGGGTGGTTGTGCCTTATATTTTAGAATGGTGGGAGTAATAGGCATCTACATACAAAGCCGTGCACCCTAATTTGGAACTTTTTGAATTTTACAAACAAAAATATGCACAAGTGGAACATGAAGGATTCAAACCCGAGAGTCCACACTCTCCACACATACCATTCTTACCATCGCACCTACACAATCCTTCTTGTAGAAGTCATATGCTATTCTTGTAACTCTTTTTGTTCAAAACATGTATTACATCCAGGACATTCTTGATGAATTAAAATGAGAAAAAACATCAACAACAAATTTGTCGATCTTGTGGAGCTTCAAAATTTTCATATTGAGTTTGTCTCCATCAAGTGATTGGAAAATTTAGGCATGCAAGCTTCTGACGCATATTTGGGTATGTAAATGAATTTAACTGAAATGGTTGTTACATAGGATATTGTAGATCTCGTCAAGATCTATAATATTGATATAGAGCTTGTATTCATCAGAAGTCATTTGAAAATTAAAAGTATCGGCGAATTTATAACATATATTCGGGGTATGTAAACGATCTAACGTGGAAACATTGTCAATGGCATGGTTTTAGATCTCATTGAGCTCTATAATTTTGATATAAAGTTTGTTTTCATGTTACTTTGTATAAACATATTATTTTTTTATTAAACTATTATTTGAGTATCGCTACTGGTTCAACACTCAATAGATATGCTAGTCCGGACCATAGTTTGTGTTACCGATTCATGGAGAAACAGTACTGTAGGTTCATGTCATGAACCGACAATGATACTTCCCCCTCTCATTGCAGATTCATGGCTTGAACCGGCAGTGATACATGGCTCTGCCCATTCAAGCCATGAACTGCCTAGTAATACACTGCCGGTTCAGTATGATTTAGTAGGGAAATTGAAGTGAACTGGCGTAGTGATGAGCTGACAGCCTTTTCTGCTAGTGAAAACTCAGGCTCTACAATTATATTCAAAGAACCAACTTTCCATGGGAAAATGTTCAAAAACATCAAAAGTATATTACTATATACATTTTCCATGAGAAATGTGCAGAATTGTAATTTGTAAAGAGAAATTTTCCTGTCCTTAAGGAGGGACCAAGAGTATTAAATCACTCCATACAAAGCATTCTATTTTCAATGATCTACTCATTGCCCAACTTACCAAGTATCATTTGCATGTACCATAACTTATTACTCTCTCCGAGTTGTTAATACTTCTCGGACAAGGCTATGGTCAAACTTTAAAAACTTTAGCTATAAATAATATCTAAAATCTTTATCTTAGAAGTATGGTGGAGATTTCTTAAAAAATAGTTCAATAAAATCATATTTTTATTGATATAATTATATATATTGTAATAAAAAGAATGGTCAAAGTTACATTATGGATAACATGTCCTTGTCCAAAACGATAACTATTATCAACCCGAAAAGAGTATATCGTATAACTGATTGGGGCATATGCACAGTTGCAGAATATTGCACAGCAAAATTATGCTCTCTAATGAAGAAGATGCTAATGAAGTTTGATATTTAGAAGGCTTTTTGTATTTTTAAGGATTTGAATAGCAAATATTGTTATACCTGATTGAACATAGGCATCAAGTCATCTATCTCGGGCCTTCTTTTTATGCTAATGATACGATGTTGTTACTAGATTGTTTATGATGCCTTTGCCATTAGAACTTTGTATCAAGAAAAAACCCTTTTTTCAGTAATTTGGATTCTGGAAATGCATCTAGCCTGCATAGAAACCTACATAAATATTTGAATGCGCCAAATTATATGTATCTTGCAGAATAATGCATGTGAAGGTACAGCCATTTGAGCTTGAGTTCTTATTTTCTAACTGATGTTTTCTTTGTCTAACAGAAAATCATCTTTGCCCCCCAATGGATCATTTGACTGGGGTTCAGGGTTCTAGGCTTGTTTGGCTATGGCTGGAGCTCGACCATGCAGACCATGGATATTCTGGTTACACTTGAATTGAAAAATGTATTGTCACCAAGTATTTAGGAAGATTGCTATTCTGGGAGGACAACAATGCTCAAAGGTGACAAGCTCATTCAAGGGCATTATGCTTGCAAGGAGCACAAGTGACACAAATCTCGCAGAATACGATATTTTTTACTTCAATTTGCAGAATCAAAATGCGAAAAGAAGGGCCATTGCAATCCACCCGTCAACATAATACATATGGCACAAAGCTATAGTTAAGTATTACAGAAATAGAGGCGAATGATATCAGGAAGCTATACCGTACCTAAGGTATCACAAAGGCATGGCACATAGACGTATATGTTGCGGATATGCATATCATTGCTTAACAAGCAGGTGCGGTAAAGATTTTAAAGAATGCACTACCTAAATATTCATGATATCTTTGATAAATGTAGTCTCTAACAATAATCTTGTGGTACAGATCTTTTACTCTATAATTAAGAATATATATTCAGGATCTCTCACAGAAGATGTATATAAAACGAGCTATTTATGCACTTCTTCCTTCACTTCACACAGTCTCAACGTTCTCTAGCAACTCAGTGCCATTATCAATTCACTTTTCAAAATTTAAACAAATATAAAGGGAATGGGTGGCTCCAGGAAATATCTCAGCTCGACACGCTTGACCTTTTTCACGTCATCTAGGGAGAGCTGTATCTAATGTGTGAAGGGCCAGATGAACCACACCTTATTTACTTTGTTTTATTTAGTTCCCCAATCTTCTAAAAGCCAATATGGGATAATTAGATGCACCACAGCTCAGCAAAAGGTAGAATCTAGTAGTGAGTTCTATATAATCCCATATAATTATGGACCAATTTCAGAAGTTAACTCCTTATATTTTTTTATCGAGGGACTAGATTGAATTGAGTAATTAGATAATATACTACTCGATTCGTAGTGCTTTCAGCATCAGCCACTCAATTCGCAGTGTCAATCGATTTTTGCAGACGTGACCAGTTACGATCCATCTACAAACTATGGGGGTACTTGTATAGAAAAATCGTTTCTGTAGTAGTGCGATTTGCTTGGAATCTTCAACTGAATAGTCACTACAAGCCACGATTAGGCTGTCCATCGTCACCAGAATATCAAACGAAGAGTACGCAGCAGATGCTAGTTGAAACTAGAAAACCAACACTGACATATTGTGTCTTTGGTACCTTTATTTCTTGGTTTGTAATTAATACAGATTTTAGAATTTCTGGTTTACAAATTCATAATTCAATGTGTTACAAACAGACTATCAGACACTGCATGATTAGCTCATCAATCTAACTAGGTCACATTGTGCATTTTGTTATGTGTATTCATGAGTCTCCAATGCTTACTGCATGACACTGCATTGATTATTTTGTTATGTCATGTATTCATGTTTTCTATTTGAAGGCACTCATGGATACTGTAAGTGGGAGATTGGATTCGTAGGGAAAATGTTGGTAGAGAAAAAAGAGGAGTAAAACATTGAAAGAGAGACATCAACCAGATCATATCTTGCTCGAAACTATTTTCCACTTGCAAATTTTATATAGAAATTTGCATTGGGAATGGGATGGTTTAGGAACAGGGTTAGAACTTGAATTACCACCAATTCTTCAACTCCGAGTCAATTTGCTTGGCGTCTTGAACCAAATAGTCACAACAAACCACGACTAGGCTGGCCATCATGTTCAGAAGACCGAGCGAAAGTGTATTATGCTTGTTGAAACTAGAAAACCAACACTGACATATTGTGTCTTTGGTTTACCTGTATTTTGTGGTTGATAATCCAGTTCTGAGAATTTGCGGTTTGCAAAATTCGTAATTCAAATGTGTGATTGTGTGTGTATATATATTGCAGTTGGATGCGAACTAAATAACAATGAATAAGGGAAGAAGGATTGGATGGAGAACATTGGTGAAAAGTAACATCACGGAAGAAGTGATTAGCAGGTTTCGTGGTGTGTCCACTTGCAAGGAACAATATATGTATCATTAACACAGAAGCCCCTGCATTTCCATCTGAATTCATTGTTTTCTATCCACGTTAGATATTGTTCATCACGCCAGTTGCTAGTATTGAAGCAGTGATTGTGTATACTTGACAAAAATAATTTGAGGGAAAATGTACATGAATATTTTCCTTGTTAACGATCAGTTATGTCATTGACCAAGTGAAATTACTGGCATATATTTGATTTGCAAAATCAGATGCCCTTATGCCCTTGTTACTCAATTAGCGCATGCTTGTTACAATTTTTTTCGCCGGGAAGGCCGAAGGAGGCCAACTGAGTATATTAAGAAGGACTAAAAGTTACAAGAAAAGACATCAAAATGCACCAAGGTGCATTGCCACATACCACACACTACCACCCAAGCACAAACCACTGAGGATGAAGCCTAGCACCAAACGACCCCCGCTAAGCATGGCCGGATGCCGCTAGGCCTACGGCAACACCACAGAGAAGAGGCTCCAAAAACGATGCCACCATGGTGGTCATGACATCCAAGAATGCCGCCATCGCCCATCTAAAAAGATGTGCTTTTCACCCAGAGAAGCTCATCGAGCAAGGGAGAGGGTAACCCTCGACAACGCCCCAGGAGGTTATGACACCCGAAGGCGTAGCCGCTGCCAGCCCGTTGAACCACCGAACTAGGCTTTCGCCTGAGACCCTACACCCTTGACTGCAGATCGCCGTCCACCAAGTCAGAAACCCCACACATACATATGGCAGCACGCAGCATCCACCACACCGCACCGACGCCCGTCCGTCGGCCGACTTCATCGAACCACCACCCCTGAGAGCTGGCCCAGGACCCCTCCGTTCCACCACCGCCGGCCGCCTCGCCAGATTTGGCCGAAGGAAAACCTAGGACTAGGTGGCATTGCTTTGGTAGCCTGAGCTTCCCCCGTTTACGAGTTGCCGCCTCAATCCAACCTAGAAACTCCCCGCAACGAAGGGGAGGAGCTCCAGAAAGGGCGAGGGTGCCAACCGACAACGAGGAAGACGACCCACCGCCGCCAGCTACCTTTACACTGCCATCTTGGCTTGCGCCGACGCCAGTGACGCTACTGCTACTCCGGCTCCAACGCAACCCGCCGGCACCCCCATCGTCCGGCTGCCGCACCCCGCCGCCCACCTGGCCGCGAAGGGCACCGTCGCGGCACCCCCGGATGTCAAGGCCATGCAGCATCGCCGTGGGGGCATGCGGCCGCCCTAGGTTGCCGCGCCGCCGTCGCACCTGCTGCCGCGTCGAGCCGCGGGATGCCGTGCTGCCGCTGCTCGGGCTGCCGCGCCGAGCCGCGGGTCGCCGCCGAGCTGCCTCTGCCGCTCCCAGCCGCCGAGCCGCGGCCGCCACGCCTGGGCTGCCGCCGCCGCCACCGAGCCGCTGCCGCCGCCCCCCAGCCGCCGCCGGCCAAATCCGGGCGCAGGATGCCAGATCCGCCTTCAAGGTGCCGATCCGCCGCCCCCCACACCATCCCGCTGTCACACCTCTGGCCGCGGTGAGGGACTTCGTCGGCTCACCCCGTCGAGTCGCACCGGGGTGGGAGACGCCAAGAAGAGGGAGAGCCTCCCTTGCCTTCCCTGCTGCCGCCGGCAAGCTCCGGCGACGCGCAGGCAGCGGAAGAGGAGTGGAGGTGCGGGCGGCTAGGGTTTTTCGCCCCCCCGAGCCGCCCGCGCGAAAGCGACATGGGGAGAGAGCCTAATCATACGCTTGTTAGAATTTTTATACGGAGGTAAAGCAGTGTTTCACAAGATCCATGAGCACAGAAAAGAATGACATAATATATATTATATACACACCCATATGGGACTCCATGGTGCCCGGGCTCCAAGGTATAAAACAAACAAATTCTCTCTCAAATTTTTAAAAAATTTTAAATTGTGAGTATATACCTATGTATATGAATTTGATTCATACAAATACCTAACAACAAAACAACTCAAACTCAACTTTATTTCACAATTCATTATTACATACCTAACTAATTATATGTTTGGATGTTATATACCTAGAACCAAAATCTAACAAAAAAAAGTTCAAACTCAGTTCAAACTTGTTTGAACTTGTTAGTAAAGAAGTTAATGTTCATATCTAAACATTTAAAAAAATTTCATACTCATTCAAATTGGGTATATACTCAATTTGAATCTTGGAGCCCATACTCCATGTAGCACCAATTAATTTACCTATATATATATATATATATATATATATATCAATATGATCTGTTATGATCAATATGTCAGTTTTGCTGTATCAACTTTTGCCTGAGAGGGTCCACAAACCACACTATCCCTGTGTTGTTCATCATCTTCACATTCTCCAGAGAACCATATTTATCCTGGCCTGGTTTGTTCCCATACATATCAACGCTCCAAGGTCATGCTTCGTGGCTGTGAGCACGACTCTAGTGTTGTTTATGACAAAATGGAGCAGCATTAAGTCCACTGGAACTCAACAAAAATTTTACATGTTGTCACCTATAAGTTTGATGGGGCATCTAATACATCTGCAAAATTAATACGTCATGCTTCTGTGATGTAGTATGCGGCAGAGCCCAGACACTGGCTCAACATGGTTGTCGAGTTTAGCTCCGCCGTTGTATCTACCAAAAAATTAAGCATATCTCTGCTGCTGTGCTCTACCAAACAAAAATGACAAAATTATTAGTAACAAAACTTATCTAAGATTTAGTACTACAAAAATTTTGGTAGGGTTTCAAATTCAAATAGAGCATTGATAATATATACTTTGTGCATGCTTGCGCACAAGTTGTAATGTATCATGGTGGACGCACCACATAGATAATTCAGCTACTGGTTAAAACAGTTCTCCGTATATTATAGTGCGGGTGCGTATATAAATGTATAGGAAAAAAAGCACGAGTGATGATGTTTTTAGGTCCTGTTGTTCCTATCATGTAAAATCTACAACATTAATATTAATCGGTACCAAAAACATTATGGCGAATTTGCTAAAACGAGTCCTTTTTGGTTTCAATTGTTTTCAAGGATAGGAAGATGTTGTTTGCTATGTATTAATAGACACAGAGTAAAAAAGTACAAAATAGGGGGGGGGGGGGCACAGAATAAAAATATGATACTCTCCCCCAGTCCCAACATTGGAAGATCTCTGGTTCTCACGCTAGCTGTTTATAAATACACCTAGGACAATACTCATATTCCTCGCTTACTAACAATGTCAAATTCTCAAACCTCGAGTCTATTACAAACACGAAGGGTACACTTTTAGTAGATATCGGTAGAAAAGGAAATACATTGTGAATAGGAGGACACGGGATGAAGTCTGTCAGCAATGATGAAGGCGCTCTAGTTCCTTGGTCACTAGCACCAACAACAACGCAAAATCCAGCAGTACTTTCAGTAAAAAAAAACAACGCAAAATCCAATTAGGGCATTCCCAACCCTCCACCTCAGATGGTTGTCTATGGAATCTATTAGGCTGCCACATAAACAAAATTCTGATGTGGCAAGGTAATTAAAGAAGTGAGAGAAGAAAAAAGAGAGAAACAATGTCTCATGCACAAAACCGGATCGGCGTAGGAACCAAGACTCAGGAAACGAGAGAAATCAGCATTGGGGCAACTCATTGTTTCTTCTGTCCGGATTTTTTTCAAGCTCCTGATCTTCTATGCCTGTTCGGTACTACTACTATGTAGATTGATGTTGATCTTTGGGTATATGTATTGATGAGTGCCACAATTGATCCTTCTCTATATATGTGACATGCAAAGAGTCATTAAATTTTCTTCTCTATGAAAACTGCTATAGACACTATGCATTGGAGAGGTAGTGTCTACATATACATTTATTGTTGTTTCTCTTGTCTAGACACTATCTATAGACACCATGGGTTAGGATTGCCCTTACAGTCAGCACGCAACATAGAACATGCCGCCATCCATCACATATGTACTGCATTTTGGGGCTGCTCTTGATTATCTATGGTATGCTTAATGATGAGCTGCCTTGGAGATGTTACGACCTCCTGTACTCATACCAATGGCCCCCAGGAGATCAATGTCCATGAAATAACCCAAGGTCGTAGACGGCGACCACAACTCGAAAGCTTAGGCTATGTGATCAGTATATCTGATCCGACAGAATAATGGAAGGGAAATGCCATTTGGATTGAATTTAAGATGTAAGTATAGCTTCCCCCACCAAGTTTCGATCGATCTGTTTGGCTGTTTTCCACTCCCCTCGTTCCTCTTCTCCGTCAATTTCCTTTAATATGTAGTTCTGAGAGAGTACGTGTGCATAAAAACAAAGCACTCGAATTCTCTATTTATGCCGCATAATTCCATCAGATTGTTTCATACTGGCTAAATTATTTTTTAGCATTTTTATATTATTTGATTGCACAACCATTTATTGTACAAGACCGTGCACCGGGAATTGCTGCGGGAGGAAGATTGGAAGCGAGCGTGGCCGCCTACCTTTGTATAGCGAGGACTCCGGAGAAGGGAATTGGGATTTCGGTTTTCCTACTTAGGGCTACTGTTGGATCTTTTTTTTTTTACATAAAACTCAAAAGAAAACTTGATTGGGAACTAAGACGGGATTCCGTTGTGCATTCTCTTAGATGCGAGAAGTTATAAGTGCATAAAAATAAGCACTTGGATTGTCTATGCCACGTGATTCCGTCAGGTTTTTTCATACATGCATATTGGGTTGCGCTTAGTTTTTTTTTCCATTTTTCAGATATTAGATTGCACTTATTGTCGCCTGGAAAGAAGTTGGCCAATGATATACTATGCTGCAGAGTTAGCTGAACATGATGAAAGATGATTGAACTTACTACTGATCAACATGGTGCCTTGAACCCTTTTGCCCAAGAACAGTTACAGTGGTTACATGAAAAGAAATAAATCTGCAACCTTAGTTTCATGTTACAACTATTGCAAAACATTTATTGAAATTTACACATGAAGAATGGAAAAAATATAATATGCGCATGCTTAATTACATTCCATGGGCAGTTTCACTCTTGTGTTCTATATATAAAAGTTGAAAAAAAATAGAAATAACATCCTGACGAAGGGAGGGCCCAAGCATAGTTATATGAATATTTGTGACTAAACTTGGGTATTTAAAGGACACCGAAATGATAAACTTTGCAGTAATCATTAGTCATATGAACAGACAGATTTTCGTGTCTCGATAGAATTGAAATGTTGAGAACTTAATGCCCACCTAACTACCATGTGTTTGGCTTCAATGCCTTGGCACTGCCACTTTTATTACTCATCCTTGCTACAGTTAAGTATACTAGCTAGCTAGGAGACTAGAGTGATGATATATAGCTATAGAGGGGAAATTTTGTGAAGAGTGGAAATTTTGTGAAGAGTGGAAATAAACCAACAAACAATTTAACTCGCGAAAACACTTCTGGTCCAAAAATGGTTCAATTTTAGTTGATATCGAGATGATATAAAAGAAAATACGTTGTGAATGGGAGGACACGGGAAGAAGTATGTTCGGGATGAAGGGGCACTAATCGATTGGCCATTATGACCAATAGCAAAGCAACATGAAGCTACAGTCAGCACACAACAAACAATCAGTCACGTATGTACCGCATGTTGGATCTGTCTGGATTATCTGTGCTGCCTTGGTCCTTGGAGATGCTACGAAATCATCGTCACATCCGATTGGCAGAACAGAAGATGAAGGCCCAACCCAACACCACATCTCAAAAGCTCAGCAGGATAAACATTGGAATATCGAAATGTTTTACCCTATTACACTGGTTGCTTCTAAAAAAAAGTGTGGAGCATCAGTTTGTGTTAAAACTGTTCCAAAAACACTTCATGAATAGGAAGATGATCTTGTGTGCACACCTTCCTTAAGGCGTCAATGTTTAGTTCCATACATAAAAAAATTAAAAAAAATACACAAAACATCCAGATGAATGGCCTTACTAAAGCATATTTTAAAGACACGAAACTGACAAACTTTGGAGTAATCGATAATTTCATATATATGGACAGCTGTCAGCCAGAGAAATTTTCGTGTCTTCATGAAATTGATATGTTTAGAACTTGGTGCAGAACGAATTAATAATTACCATGTGTTGTCTTCAATGTCTTTTGTACAGCCATTTTCTCGTGCCCCTATTTCTTTACACATCCTGGCTAGCTACCTAGCGTGTGGTAAAATTGTTTGGAATGGAAATAACCGAATAACATTTAAATAAACTTCGTTCGTATCAAAACACGACTACACACAATTTGATTTGCTTCAGCGCACAACTGTTCTTTGAATACCCTGAGACCAGGGTTCTTCTTCTTCCCCAATATTCAGACAGTCGATCACAACTACGCTGAACTGTGAAATAATTACTACATTTCTAAAGTTTAGGGGCAATTATGATGGGAATGGGAGGATCCAGGAAAGGCAACAACACTGGTTCATCATTCAATCCTGGTGAACCACACTGCTACCATGAGTCACTGGTTATTTAGGTGATCCATCAAGCTTCTTGGTGTCACCCTATGAATTTCTTGTTCTGACCCACTAGAAATAAGAGCCCCAAGAGCAGCAGTAGTACCTAACTAGGAGTGGAGATTTGTGATTCAAAGATGCAATGCTGACATTGAGTGTATACAAGCATGTCAGTCTTCCATTTTCATGGTGGATAGGAATCGCCTAATTGTACAAGATGTGCCATTTTTAACCATTTTAATTTAACTAGGAAGGTAGCCCCGCATACGTGCGGGCATGTTGTTTAATCTTGTTTGAACTTTTATTACAAATGTTGATGTGTAGATGATATTTTTGAAATATTTTTTGACTATATTTTAAACGTGTGTTCGTTAATAACTGGTTTGGGTGTATTACTTGAAACTATATATCCTCAAATTTATTAGAAAAAATATGTAATGATATTGAAGTTAGTTCATATCTATTTGTATTATGTGTGATTCTTTTTTTAAAAAAATTAGAGTTTCCAATCTTTATATAACATTTTTTTTGTATGCTATAGATGACTTCAAGTAACGTTTTAACTTTATTAATGAAAGATATTTTCTATTAATAATATAGCTAATGATACTACTTCATCTAATCAAAGATAGACTAACATTACTTATATTGCCTCCGTCGCGTAAATCGAAGGAGTTAAATTTTATCCCAAAACAATAGAAGAATTTATATGTAACCGAGACAAAGTGATTTTTTAAATACTACCACTATAATCTCCAAAGTACCGTATCATATTTTGATAAATATCTATAGATGCAAACGCGTGGGAGAGGTAAAGTGAGGGCGGCGCTGTGGGATAGGGTTTCTAGGGGCGGCACTGGATGAATCGGCGAGGTCCGACACTAATGCGGAGCGGCGGTGGCCGGCGCTAGAGACGGATCGCGACTTGCAAGGAAGAGGCGCAGAAGACGACTTCTCTGGAAGGGATGCCAAATTTTTCCGTTTAACTACCTGGGAAATCTAAAATTAAAGTTAGATCCATTGTTCCTTCTATACCATTGTTTCCTTATCCAACGGATGCGGGTGAGAGCCAATTCCATCAATTGCGCGGTGCCACGTGGCGGGGTTGTCCGGCCGAGAACGTGCCTGAATTCGTTATAAGAGATTATTCACATAACATTATTTTTCTTTGTAATGGTTGGCTTAAAACAACAGCTGTCCAGCAGCCTCAGGTTTTATAAACTACTCCGGGAGTTAATTCATCGTAGATTAGCTCCTGCTGCACCATGTTTTATAATTTAATTCCTATGTGTTCCAATGTTTCTCTTTAGTTTGTTTTCTTAGGGGAGTTTTTCTTAGTTTGTTATCACCCAAAAAGGATGACCGGTGGGCATCCATAGAAACAACTGTACAACTGAGTAATCCTGTGACAGGGTATCACGAAAATAAGTGATCTCGACCATTAATTTATTAGTTCTATTATCAAGATAAAAATTGATCAAACTATACCAAATAATATGTTTCCTATATCTCGCAAGTCAGAATCAACTGTTTATGTCGAGAAATGGAAAAACAACGATTGTGTTTAATTCCAGGTGGGCTGCCATCGTTACTTGCTTCTTTTTTTTCTATCTGAACTAGCTTTTTGGTTAAAAAATAATTTAACCGAAGACAGGCAGAGATCACATTGCAGGCGCGATGAAGCCGGACAAGCGACCTCCCCAATCTGCTTCGGCCACTGCCTCCAAACCTGCCTACAAGGTTGGCCTCCATCACCTCTCGCTCAACACCGGATAGGTCCTGATGAGGACTATAGCTAGGGTCTCGATCTTTCAGCAAGTATTGGATAGGTTGATTAGGAAGACTCGACATTGATGATCCAAAGGCTCCGATCAGGACGATCAAACCTCTCACTCCTGCAAGCGAATCGAGAACACAAGCAAGAGTGTAGAAGATGCAATCTAAATATATTGTGAATATAAGATGAATCTCATAAATTAGGGTTCGACAAACCAAACTAGCGGCAAAACTTCAATGGCAGAATAAACTAAGCAAAACTCCCCTCTAAACGATGAATGCTACTGAATAAATAGGATTAGGAACATTCTAGAGTTAATCCTAGGTCGCACACCCCCTTACGCTTAGCCCATGACATAATTACAAGACCCATTTGTAGGATCGAGATGTCGCTAGAGGGGGGTGAATAGGCGATTTAAAAACTAAATGACACGTAATCAACTAACCTAAGTTGCTAGGCTCGGTGAGGGTTAAGTCTAACTAAGCAACTAAGTTATGTTTTGCAAACCTAGGGTGGTAGTGGCTCAATTAATTCTCTAGGAAAGTAAATCACACTCCTATGTCAAAGTTTTGCAATCCTAGGGTGATATGATCTCAAGTATGTCTCTAGGAATGTAAATTACATAAATGTAAATGCGACAATCAAATGAGACAAGGAGACAAGAGATTTTTCACCAAGGTTCGGAAACTCGCCGGTTTCCTACTCCCCGTTGAGGCGAGCCCAACTCCACAGCTCAACCACGAAGCCACCGCACGCCCCCTTCGTCAAGGAGTGGACAAGGCTGGAGCTGGCCCACGGAGAGGACTACCCAAGCCTTGATCACTCGGGGTAGTTCTTCCTTCACTCCGAAGGTGGTGAACTCCAAACCACTCACAAACCGGCACCGGGCCTCCTCCACAATCTTCTCAGAGAGGTCACCGGGCAACTTCTCCACAAGCCGTCTAGGAGGCAGCAACCTCCAATAGTAACAAGCGATGACCCGGCTCGGAGATGATCAATCAAGTGTCACACTAGCGCTAGAAATGGAAGCAATGCACTTGACTCTTGGCTAGAACAACCTCAACCACTACAAAGGATGAACACTAAGCTCAAAGGTGTGTGAGAGATGTGCAAGGGGTGTATGCAATTGAAATGGGTGCCAAGAGAGCCCCCTTGCTACTGGAGGGGGAGTATTTATACTCCCACCAATCAAAACTATCCGTTGGGGGCAAAATCCCCTAACTCTGTGCTCTACCGGTCTAACTGGAGGTATGTGGCCGGTCAGACCGTGCTACTGGGCCCTACTACCCTGGCCGGTCAGACCGTAGTTGAGTGGCCGGTCAGACCGGCCTCGGCTCGGTCTGACCGAATACAGCTCCGTCGGCTCTGTATCGGCCACCCCAAGTAGCACCATCCAGGCCTCCAGGGGGCCGGTCTGACCGCGCAAGTGCCGTCGGTCAGACCGTCCTTGTGCACCGGTCAGACCGCCCGCTTGGGGCCGGTCAGACCGCCAGGGCACACCGGTTAGACCGCCACTAGGTGGCCGATCTGATCGCCCCTGGTCAAGCCGAAACACAGTGAATCTGTGTGTGTTGTGAAAGGTGTGTGTGTGTGGTGAAATGTGACCACAAGTCTAAATGCATAATGACCTAATGTGGCAATTAAGATCATCTCTTTGCTAGGTCATCACCCCTCTTAATAGTACGGCAAAGCTATAAATAAACTAGCACAATTTTGATCGCCCAACGCCTCGATCAATTTAAAATGAAAACACTAGTTTACCATCTTCTCTTCCTTTTGCTTTGCGCCGTCAATTTTAATCCATCGATAATCATCCATGCGCACACATGATGTGAACCTAACTTAAAATATATAGCTCAAAGACAACGGTTAGTCCACAATTAGTTCTTGTCATTAATTACCAAAATTAACAACGGGGGCCTAGATGCTTCACAATTGTCCAAATCAAACTCAGACTAGATAAGGTACATATTGTTTTGTAGATTGTCAATTGCTCAGGAGGAATTTTAATGTGTGACCAAAACCATATGATAGGAGACTCCTTAAGCTTTTCAAAAGTACTCACAGGCCTAAGAGTCCTTCTATATCTGCATCTAGGTCCATTTGAAGTTGATATTGTCAGGAGGCTCGAATCCAAATCCAAAATGTGGAGAAGTTCATCTCTTGTCTTAAACAGACCAAAAGTGACGTGGTGATGTAGGAGTAGACTTGGTAAGGGATATTGATTGGTCCCCAATCAACTTAATTTATTATCGAATGTCTGTTCAAATATATAATAAGTAAACCTAATATAAAACGTGTGAACACTTGTTGATGTGTAATACAAGCAAGATTATATCCAAGCCAGTAATATCCTCATCAGTCCAGACCTAGCGTCCCGTCCACCGCTCCTCCCAACCTAGCACCGTGCCAATGCCATGACGGCATCTCACCAACGACGGCCAATGCCATTCAAAAAGTGGCGAGAAATCTCAGATTGTGGATAATTAGTATCATAAGAAGAATCAACTGATCTAAGATCACTCAAATTTTTGTTAAACCTAGAAAGATAGTCATCCAAAGCTTCTCTAGGTTTCATCTCAAATTTATTGTACTCCTTTTTTAAAAGATCTCGATGAAGTTCTTTAATATTATTTGTTCCTTGATGAAAATTACTCAAAGAATTCCAAAACTCATTGGCAGTTTGAAGATGAGCAACACGATCATAATCCGAACGAGAAATCCCACTCAAAAGAATATTGCAAGCTTTGCAATTTTGTTCAAACTCAGTTTTTGCAGCAACAGTATTAATAACTTCAAGAATCACATAAGGATGAGAAACTTTTCTCCAAATATCATAATCCTCAGCCATAATGTAAGATTGCATCCTACTACACCAATGAGAAAAATCCGTTCCATCGAAAACATGAGGCTTAGTTGAAAATCTAACAGGAGCAGCCATGGCAAAAACTCTAGATCGATAAAAATTCAAAGAAGAAAACAAAGCTCTGATACCACTTGTAGAATCGAATCAAAATAACTAAGCTAACCAGAGGGGGGGGTGAATGGTTGATATACCCAAAAACTGAAAACTTTTAGCGGAAATAAAAGTTACCCTCAATTTCGATGAGATCGGTCTGACCGGAATAGATTAGCCGGTCTGACCGAAGCGTAGTCGCTGGTCTGACCGGTGTTGATCTACTGGTCTAACCACCGTCACTCGTCGCCGCCTCCTGTCGCCGACGCCGGTCTGACCGCCGTGTGCCCACTGGTCGGACCGCCGCAATGCCGCCGGTTTGACCGCTGGTGCGCCGTCGGTTAGACCGCAGAAACCCGGTGAAACACAGATCGAAGAACTCTTAAAGTAGATGACGACTTTATTGATTCTCTCTGTGTTTACAAAGTGCACCAACAGCACTCCTTACAAAAAATTCGACTAAACTCGAAACCCTAACTCAAAACTCAACTCAATTGCTCTCAAAAGCGTTACCGGGAAGCCTCATGCTCCCCCCTCTATTTATACCCGACGTAGGCAGCCTAAAGCCACGAACCAAACTCATACTAGGAGTCCTAAACACCTTAGGAAACCCACTAGTACAAGAAAGAAACTTTACATAACCAAACGTACCAAATTTGGACTCCTTCCAAATTCAACTCCGCATCCCATACGCACACAATAACTCCATCGTATGCCATATGGAAACTCCATCAACCACGTGCATCAACTCTAGCCTAAGTATCCCGCATGATCTCTGACCACCACGAACGTCGTCTTATCCCCAAGCCGACTCCCGGTCCATCACCGCAAATACTCTCCCAAGACATCGAGTCACCTACACATGGAACAAACAAAGAAAACATATTCCGAGACCAAGCTATCTCCAACTTGACTCATTACCAGCAAACAATAGTATTACATACGTATAGTATCAATCTAGAAGTCATAATCATGGAATAAACTCAGATATCCAAATAAACAACCCGAAACCGAAACCGACACAGTATCGGCCGGTCAGACCGCGGGCTGCGCCAATCTGACCGCGCATTACACGCCTGTCTGACCGGCCACCAGAGCCCGGTCTGACCGGTCCACATAAAACCACAGCAGTACCTGTATATTCACCTGTGAAATACAATCATCTCCAAAACCACAAAATTCCAAATAACAAAACCAATAAACTCCAATGCCCAATTGTTCATCACAGAATAATAATCAAAAACACGAATGAACAAAATGAGAGCAGATATTTAATTAGAATTATTACACGGACTATACGTTGCGTTTTCCGTGCAATAGAGACATGGTTACCCAACTAGAACCAGCTGAGAGACAACCTCATAGAAGGCATTCACAAATGCTAGCTCCAAGCGAGATGTGGGAACAGGGTTGACTATTTAGTGGAAAAAAGAGAGGTAGGATATAGTTGGTTTTCACGTTCTCTCCGAGCTCTTCGTTCGACCGGTAGCACGGTCTCGATTTTCCAGGGCCTATGCTCGCTAACTCACTCGGTGGTCCAAGAAGACTGCGGACCACCACGAAGGGAGGTGAAGATGGAGAGGGGGAAAGGGGAGGAACAAGGATAAAGCTCAATTAGCAACAGATAAATTATCCTATATTAAGTTGAGAGGTCAGAGAATAACCATAGAGCTTTTGTGTTGTGGCAGTATCACCTTGAATGCAGAGAGAGCCAGACCGGTTGCCCATTTCTTCGACCTATGAGCCTGCTTACTTGAAAGCTTACGGTCTCATCCCGCGACTTCATGTAAGCGACTTCACGTAGTTTCTCGAGTTTGGGCGTTTTTTATAAAAAATACGCTATGTTCAGATTTTTTTTGTAAATTCACCACAAAAAAAAGACTAAGTTAAACGTTGAGCACACGTACCGTGGGGCGCAAACAAATTCTAACTTCTATACTACTTCAGGGTCTTTCGCTTGCCGGTTATCAATACCTCAATAGACCAAGGGCTCGTGGCTAATCGTACGGCCCAAGCGGACATCAAGAAGAATAGTATATGATAAGCACATAAAAGGGGTGCTCCTTTTTTCTGGGGCAGCCTCCGTCA
>CM020180.1:16704016-16715777 GCA_009805545.1 Oryza longistaminata | reverse complement strand
TCAAAAACACCTTTGAATTTTACACTACATACATCATTCATTATATTAATAGGTATTGTCACTGACTTAAACACAAAAGAAACTATATATGCCTGAAAGAGAGATGGCCTGCATTTCATTCGATATCCTAACTCAAACTATATATATGACTGACTACTATGAGTCCCCACTTATATTTTACATGTTAGATTTGATTATAGTAGGAATAGGAGGATATCGGAATGAAATGAACACTAATAGAGATATCAGCAAAAATCCATTTAACCCTGCTACCTTCACAGCTAGCAATGGAACTAGACTAGCCACTGGGTTTGCTACCCTTTAATTTGTCAGGATTGCACACAAAAGTGTATATAAAACCAATCACACTTCACTTCCTACATGTAATCACAATGTTCTTTGGCTTTCCAATACTATCAACAGCTCACTTTTCTAAACTCGAGTTGATAATAATACTGGAACGGGCGGTTCCAGTAAATATGTTAGCTTGATCACGATTACTTCTTCATGTAGCATGGGGATCAATCTAATGTAGGGAGGCTAGGGGTGTCCAACACTTTGTTTACATGCCAGTTTCCGTATGTTGTACACGTCGGTTACCTCTGCTGTTCAATTTCCACAAGTTCAGTTCGTGAATTGATATTTTTTGTTCAAGTTTAAACCTGGTCTGGTTTATCAGGAATATTGATCAGTGCCACGCTGTGCAGGTGTATGTAGGGTGGGCGTCGATTTGTTTTTTTTTTTTGGCTTCATCAGTTCGGTTTCTCATAAGTCTCGGTTGTCATATAAGAATGAGACCGAAAGAAACTGGAAAGGGCCCGTAGCCGGGTAGTTACAAGAGTCTCAGTAGCATCTTAGGTTGGTTCGATTATCCATGAGAGTGAATTTTTAGGATTTATCGGCGTTGTGCTTTCAGTGATTTTTCTAGGACTTTACGGCATTGTGCTTTCAGTGGTAGGGTGGTGAGTGCAGTGCGTTGTGAGTGTCGTGTTGGTTATAAATTTATAAAAAAATAATTTGAGAAAAAAACAAAAGCCGAAATAGAAACACCTTAAATGCGTTGTGAGTGTCTGCGTTGTTACTATGTAATTTTAAAAAAGAAAAAAATTGGGAAAAAAAGCCGAATAGAACACCGACAAAAATCCGAAATTAAAAAACACTGATGTATTTTTTTAAAAAAGAAAAAACTTGAGAAAAAACACAACACCGAAAAAATAGGTTCGGTTTTTATCCCGAATAAATCCACTCGCCGTTGGCTGGTCGATCTCATGGGTTGCCGCGTGGGGCCCCTGCTCAGGACATCATACGGCGGCACACGCACTAGCCAGTAATGATTCAGGAAACACTCGCAGCGTGGTGCGCCAAAAGCAAACTCATTTGAAGTATGGATGAAAATTGGTAACCAGAATGACATATTAGATAAGCTTTTGTAAGAAAGTTCACAAAGATTGATGCTCATGCGCTGATCCACATTAATCCATTGGACTCATGTGGATCCTGACATTGTGTCACATTAACATACCAGTTTTCGGCATTCCTTTTTGGTATACGTGGAGCATATACTTCAGAAAAAAAAAGACAAACCCTGGTTTCCGTGTCTAATGTTTGACCATCCGTCTTATTTGAAAAAAATATGAAAAAAAATTAAAAAGACAAGTCATGCATAAAATATTAATCATGTTTTATCATCTAACAACAATGAAAATACGAATTATAAAAAATTTTCATATAAGACGGACAGTCAAAGTTAGACACGTAAACCCAGGGTTTGTCTTTTTTTTTGGGACGGAGGATGTAGATGAGACGTGATACTTGATATACTCTTCAAATTTAAAAATAAGTTTATTTGACACTCACTTCATGCATACTAATAAAAAAGACAATAATACAATAACTTAAAAATATATGTATTTTTAAATAAATGAAAAGAGAAAAAAATATTATGTCATTTTAGGATAAAGAGAGATATGAAGGGACGAAGGTCCTCTCCCATACTAAATTTGCAAACTCAGTGGAGTCTACTCTTTCTGTCAAAAAATATTTAAATATGAATAAATCTAGACTCAAATGAACCTATTCTCTTTGTTTTAAAAAGATTTAAATTATTCTTTGTTTTGAAAAGATTTAAATTATACTCCCTCCATCTATTTTTATAGTCATATTACCAAATCTGAAAAAAAATACTTTTGATAGGTATATTTCAATTCAATAACCTATCATCTAAATGACTTTCTCGAATTTAATGCTTGACTCTCTATTCTTTCACACAAGATTGGCTACTTTGGCATCGAGAACTGTAAATGTTAATGAATCACTTGTTTATGAGTAATAACTAATAGCATGTTTAAATGGATGATAAGTAGAATTACTCATCCTTAGTTTGTGTGTTAAGATTAAATATGATTATAAAAATAGATCGAGGGAATATGGAGGAAGGATTTGAACAGAGTGAGGCAATGTTTGGCTAATGGGAAATGGAAATAATTTCCCACCCACAAAAAAACATCTTTAAATCCTAACCATCCATTCTCCCTCTTTCATTTAATCATAACCCTTCATTCATTTCCCAATCCCAATCCCACCCCCCATTTCCCATTATACAAACACAGCCTGAGAGTATATAGCACTGCAGAGCAGCAGCCGGCGAGCTGTCCTGGAGTATTTCCAGTCACGTCATGGGCCTCCATGGCCTCGCTGTTGCGGCTCCGGCAAATCTTCCGAAACCTGGCGCTTGATTTGGCCACGTGGCACTCTGGAAATCAAGCTTCACCTCTCTAGAAATCTGCCACGTGTCTCCTTGGCACTCCTCCTGCACCGTTTGATTAAGTATCGACGGCTAAAGTTCGTTGCGGTGGACCTCATCGTAAAACTACGGAGTTACTGTATTTTTTATTTGCAGAATTGCTCGACCCTAATCCACCGGCTCCTCCGCCACCCGCGCGTTGCGGCCGACCACCCGCTTCATGTTCTGATGTTCTCCCTCAACGGCGTTGGGCTCGTCTTCTTCACATTCGCCCGGCCACCTCGCCCTCCCCTGTGCTCCCCGCCGGCCATGCTGCTGCCCTTCCTCAACGCTTCTATCTCACCGGCAGGAGTCACCCTCGAGAACGCCCGTCCCAATACAGACTTGCCAGATCCATTGAACCCGGGGAGAAAGAAGAGGGACGGCACTGGCCATCGGCCTGGATCAGGAGAAGGGAGGGGCGCTAGCTAGCGGAGGAGGAGAGGAGGCGGCGTGTGCGAGTGAGCGGTGGCGCCGTGCCGGATCCTCCGCCACCTGCGCGTCACGGCCGATGACGCCGCGGCGAACCACCCGCTCGTGTCCTTTATTTATACTCCTTCCATTTAGAACACCAAAGAACTGGTTAAAATTACCTGCAATTGGTGCTAAATTAAGGCACGTGTTGAGATATTTTCAGCAAAGAAAATCAAGCAGTGTCTTCCCTAGGATCATTGGTTCTCTTTAGATCTTTCGTTGAACTTGCAGAGAGGAAAATACCCAAGTAGGATGCATGCATGCCTGCCTGCAGGTGAGTACCAAAATCACCGAGCCTATACTAAGGGATACTGGATGGTGATGCAAATGAGCAAAAGAAAGGCAGAGAGCAAGTGAATGGACGCAAGCAACGCTAGCTCTATCACACACACAACTCACACTCACTGGTGCTTTATCCAGCACCAAAGCTCACTACCAGATTTTTGCGCCGATAATCACATCGGCTTGGGAATATGGGATTTGTCTTCCGGATGCAGCGGGCGAAGGTATCGTGGGCTGCGGATCCGCCCGCCGGCCCGAGGAGATGGAGAGATTGCAGGAGGTGGAGGACAGGGAGCGCATTGCAGACTTCTCTTTGCTGATGTTGCCGGTGCAACTTCAATCTTGCACACGAAGGTCATCTCTGACGGGCCCAAACCCTCACCTTTGACGGGTTTGGTCTTGGTCAGTGATTAGTGGTCACTGATAACAAAATCACCTGTGACGGTAACCCATCTCTGACCGGTATATAAGTCATCTCTGACAGGTTAAAACTTGTCACCCGTCACAGATGAGTTATCAGTGACGTGTCGTAACTACCTGACCGTCACTGATGACTCATCTCTGACGGGTTGTAACTTACGACCCGTCACTGATGACAAAGCAAGAAATACAAATTTTAAATTTTAAACGCAACAAAAAAACCTCAAAAAAATATTTTGAATTTTACTAACCATCCTATACATAGTTACACATCACTACCTACAAATTCACAATTTTTCACGCAATATAACTTGCATGCTACATGTGAGATTTGAACTCAAGACCTCAACCTCCATATAGAGCTCCCTTACCAACTCACCTACTTAGCACATATTGACTACTCACCCAATGTTATTATTTTGTCTATGTTTGTCTGAATCATTTTAACATATATTTAACACCCTAAATGACTTCAAATGAAAATATTATGATCTCATCATGTTTTATAACTTTTACATAGAAAATATCTTCATCCGATGTTGTTTGAAGAATTCAAAATTTCATTTTTCAAAATATATCTCACTTTATAACATGTATTTTGAACATGTAAACTTTATGAAATGAAAATATTTTCAATTATAATGTTGTAGATTTGGTTGAGTTCTATGACTTTGATATGGGGCATGTATCCATCCATGTCATTTGAAAAAAAAACTCAAAATTTTGTTTTTAAAAGTAAATCTGATCACTTGTAATGCATGTTCGGGGATGTAAACGATCTCTAATAGAAATGTTGTTAGTTATAAAGTTGTGGATATCATCGAGAGCTACAACATTTCTATAGGACATGTCTCAATCCGAGGTTTTTTGCAAAATTTAAAAAATTGAATTTTCACTCATCACTGACGGGTCATAACTACCACCCGTCAGAGATAACGTTATCTGTGACGTGTGTTAGTTAAAGACATGTCATCTGTGATGAGCCATGGTTGTGACCCGTCACAGATGATCTGTGACGGGTTACATGTGCAAGCCGTCACAGATGACCTCACATCTGTGACGAGTCCTCCCTGGTAGCCATATATTGAAGAGGATATTTTTTCGGCCCGTCAGAGATGACTCATCTTTGACGAGTTGCGTTGGCCCGTCACAGATGATCCGTCACTGAAGCCTGGATCTGTAGTGTTTTGAACCGGAGCAAATCTCATTCTTGTGTCTCCAATGCTTACTACACATAAGTTTTATATTTGAAGGCCGCTCTCATGGATCCTATAAGAGGTTGGGATACATGGTAATAATGTTGGTAGAGAACGAAAATACGAGTAAAACGTTGAAACAGATATAAAGGCAGAGCATATCTTCCTCAAAACCATTTTTTGCTTCCAAAGTTTAGATAGAAATATGCATTGGGAATGGGAGGAATTAGGAAGTGGTTTAGAACATGAAACCCAATTTCTCCTACGACTACTCTTGTCTTCCTGGAGTTTTCAACTGAATAGCCACTAGATGAAACGAAAAGCTTGGCCATCGTGGCCTGAACACCGAGTGAAAGACAGCACTAGATTCCATGATGAAAGAAGTGATTAGCAGATTCCATGGTGTGTTCAGTTGTAAGGAACAATATATTTATATCGTTAACATATAATAAGCCCCTGAATTGCATTGTCATCTAATAACATATATACGAATTCAGTGTTTTCCATCGACGTTAGCTAGAGATTGTTCATCACGCTAGCAGCTAGCTAGTAGTGACTAAATGATTGTATTCATGACAAAAATAACTGGTGTGGGAACACTAACATGAATAATTTCTTTATTGAGTTTAGTTATGGCACACACACCTAATGAAATCACTGACGTGCACTAGTTTGCAAAATAGATATCCTCACGCCTCGTTACTCATTAGATGGCCTATGCTCGATACTCCCTCCGTTTGGAAATTCTGCTCCACTAGAGGATGTTTGGTGGTTCTGGAGACCTTGTCATTATGTTGTCGAAGCTGCTTGCCTTTTGGTAAGCTCGGTAACGACGACTTTTGTGAGGTCTCATTAGTTGTTTCTTTTCTTTTCTGTATTGGTTTTTGCCGGTTTCCCGTTTAATTAACCGTGCTTGTTTGGTTTTCGGGCCCGGTTTCCCTTATTAACTGGGCCAATTCTCTTCTTCTATAAATTCCGGCAGGAGAAACTCCTACCGTCGGTTCCTCGAAAAAAAGATATTGTGAGTCAAGAGGATTGGAGCTTACAATCAGTGCTGTTCGCCTTCCTGTATACTCCCATTCCTATCGCACATATATCATGGTTGTACAATGTACACTACAGTGTGTGCATGACGAATTTGAAGCAGTGATCGGGGGCATATCTGAATATATAATAGTCTTACATTGAGGCTACTGAAATTAGTGTCCATCGTAATGATGATTAACTTAAAATGGTTGTCAGTTTGTTTCCTCTTCGAACAATTTTCCCACTATATGTCATCACTCCTAGCAGTGGTCTATCTATAAATTTTCTTGAGCCTGGGCAAAGCTAATAACGGATAACAAATACAAAAGAATCTATACGTAGAACATTATGGACCATCTCCCATTGACGCAACAAATTAAAATTTTGGTACCGCTTCGCGCGAGGTAGTAACAGAAAACGTGGTTAGTGGCAGCGTTCCTCAACCCAGGAATGTCATCCCTATTCGAAAGTGCGGGATGATCATTTTCGTCCCCGCCTCCTAAAAACTACAACATGTAGTGTATCATATTCCTCAACCAATTTTCTCTCGTTCCCATGATCAACCCTGGGAACTTTACGATTATGCTTCAATCCAAAATGGCCCATTTATAATACTCCCTCCGTTTCTAAATGTTTGACACCGTTGACTTTTTAGCACATGTTTAACCGTTCGTCTTATTTAAAAACTTTTGTGAAATATGTAAAACTATATGTATAGATATAAGTATATTTAACAATGAATCAAATGATAGAAAAATAATTAATAATTACTTTAATTTTTTGAAAAAGATGAACGGTCAAACATATTTAAAAAATTCAACGGCGTCAAATATATATTTTGAAACATAGGGAGTATATACTTAATTTGTCTACCGGTCAAAACAATTCTTTCTACTGTAGTGTGGGAGCGTATAAGCCTATAGAAAAAGCACGAGTGATATTTTTATGTCCAGTTGCTCCTCTCATGAAAATCTACAGGACTAGTGTCAATCAGTTGCCAAAATAACCAAAATTGTTTGCCTCTACAACGATTTTTTTTTTTTGTTTTCTGTTGTTTTGAAATATAGGAAGGTACAGTTTGTATGTATTGATTGAGATGCAGAGAGTAAAATATTAGAAGAGAAAGTGGGCAGAGCCTGTAGGCCAGTTGAAAAGAAAAATATGTTACCCTACATTAAAAGAAGTATCGATTCACGCAGTGTACATAAATACATCTCAACCAATGCCCCACTTTATGCTCCCCTACCAAGAATACCCAAATCTGAGCTTGTTTGAGCTTGTTGCCTCTGCAACTAGTTTTTTTGTTTTTTTTGTTGTTGTTTTCTATTGTTTTGAAAGTTTGGAAGGTACAGCTTGTATATGTATTGATAGAGAGATCACACAGTAAAAATTTACAAGAGAGAGTGGGCAGAGCCTTAAGGCCTAGTTGAAAAGAAAAATATGTTACTCTCCCCCAGTCCCTACATTACATCTCAGTCAATCCCCAAATTATCGCACAGCCCGACGTGTAGATCGGCCTGTGCCTGGGCCGTGCCATGCCGGGTGGCCCATTTGGGCATCTATAGTCACAAGGAGGCAAATCAGCAAATAATCAGCTGAACGCATGAATTCCCGGTTGGTACAGTGCTATCGGTTCACAGATAATAAAAACCAAGTAACAAACGAGACACTGAACTTGATAAAAATAAAAAAGAGCCACCAACCGAATACCGTAAAAACCGACACTTCGGTTTGGTTTGGTGCGGTTTGGTTTGACTTTTGGTCCACAGTTTCTTTTTGCCCACCCATAGGTGTATGAGAAACTTGATTATGTCCTTTAGCTCTTAGTTGAGACTTTTCGCTATCGACATGGAAGATGTATGTGTAATAACATATCCTAGTTGTAGAGGTCGCGTATGATCCATCATGTAGTTTTCATAGGATTAGTACCACACATGAAGAGTTTATTTAAATTTTTTGCATAAAGCATGAGCGGAAGTGCAAGTTTGGTGCTATGAACAGGATGATGTGGATTATTGAAAGATGAACATTACACCATGGCCTTTAAGCCAGACTATACAATAGCAGGTACAATAGCAGACTATAAGCCAGCTATACACACATGTTGAGGAGATAAAAGAGAAGAGATCTAGAAAAGTAGCGGATTACATATTTATAGCCAGATGCAGCACAGACAGGGGATCAATCTAATGTAGGGAGGGCTAGGTGTCCAACACTTTGTTTACATGCCAGTTTCAGTATGTTGTACACGTCGGTTACCTCTGCTGTTCAATTTCCACAAGTTCAGTTCGTTGAATTGATATTTTTTGTTCAAGTTTAAACCCTGGTCTGGTTTATCAGGAATATTGATTCAGTGCAGCTGTGCAGGTGTATGTAGGGTGGGCGTCGATTTCTTTTTTTTTTTTTTTTTTGGCTTCATCAGTTCGGTTTCTCATAAGCTCGGTTGTCATATATAGAATGGAGACCGAAGAAACTGCGAAAGGGCCCGTAGCCCGGTAGTTACAAGAGTCTCAGTAGCATCTTAGGTTCTGGGTTCGATTATCCGTGAGAGTGAATTTTTCAGGATTTATCGGCGTTGTGCTTTCAGTGATTTTTCTAGAACTTATCGGCATTGTGCTTTCAGTGGTAGGGGGTGAGTGCACGTGTGTTGTGAGTGTCTGTGTTGTTATAAATTTATAAAAAATAACTTGAGAAAAAACAAAAGCCGAAAAAGAAACACCTAAATGCGTTGTGAGTGTCTGCGTTGTTACTATGTAATTTTAAAAAAAAGAAAAAAATTGAGGAAAAAAAAGCCGAAATAGAAACACCGAAAAAAATCCGAAATAAAAACACCGATGTAATTTTTTTAAAAAAAGAAAAAACTTGAGAAAAAACAAACACCGAAAAAAATGGGTTCGGTTTTTCCCGAATAAATCCATCGCCGTTGGCTGGTCGATCTCATGGGTTGCAGCGTGGGGCCCATGCAGGACATCAGCGGCGCACGCATGCGAAGATTCCAGGAACACTGGGTGGGGTCCATACATTGAAGCTAGGGAAAATTGGAACCATGCAATTATAATTTTGCAAAATTTGAGATATGCCATCCTGATCCACATATCATTGACTCATGTGGATCCTACATGTCATTAAGATACCGATGGCATATCTCAAACTTTACAAAATTATAATGGCATGGTTCCAAATTACCCAAGAAGGTAACCATGTTCCCATGGCCCGGCCCGTGGCCCGACAGCCCGGCCCGTGGCATGGCGCTTTGGCACGGCACGACCCGACTTATGTTGGGCCCGTATCGTCCTAGCCCAAAAATTAGGTTGTAAAGTTATTGTGGATTACCCAGTAAGAAACTGGCCAATGTGTACATACTTCAAAATACCAAGTTTTTTTTTTCATGATCTACTACACTGTAAATTTATCTGAGCAAGACCCATGCACAATCGACGATGATGATTGAAGTTAGTACCGAGAAACATTCCTGCTTTCAAACATTTTTTCCTAGACCATTAGTTACTTTTTCAAAAAATGTGGAACCTCAGTTTTATGTTACAACTGTTCCAAAACCCTCTGTGAAATTTACACAAAAAGAATGTGAAAATATAAGAATTTAGTAAGAAAAAGTTAGTATGTATAACCTTTTCCTATCTGATATGCACATACCTTCCATGAGGTGCCACTGTTGCGTTCCATATGAAAAAGTTAATAAAAATACAGAAAATCATCCAGATGAAGGGGAGGTCTCAAGCTTGGTTATATGAATATTCATGATTAAACATTGGCAATCATTAATTTGGTAAGAACACAGACATTTTTCGTTTCTTCATTGAATAAATCTGTTTAGAACTTAATGCAGAACTAATAACTACCATGTGTTTGTCTTGAATGCATTTTGCAATGCCATCTTCATGTGCCCCTAGCTATTATTTACACATCCTGGCGCGCTACAAGTAGCTA
This sequence comes from Oryza longistaminata, assembly GCA_009805545.1. Classification (NCBI taxonomy): domain Eukaryota; kingdom Viridiplantae; phylum Streptophyta; class Magnoliopsida; order Poales; family Poaceae; genus Oryza; species Oryza longistaminata. The sequence continues at coordinate 16,705,649 of CM020180.1, read as the reverse complement.
CCTAGCATGGGGAAAATTTGTTGGAATGGAAGTGTTTAGTTCACACCAAAATTGGAAGTTTGGTCGAAATTGGAACGATGTGACGGAAAAGTTGGAAGTTTGTGTGTATAGGAAAGTTTTGATGTGATGGAAGAGTTGAAATTTTGAAGAAAAACTTTTTTTTTTTTTTGAAAAGAAGGCAAGAAATTTGCCTTATATATTGATAGAGAAGGGAGTACAGAACAATATATACATTAGGGTAAATTGGAACCATGCCATTATAATTTTTTAAAGTTTGAGATATGTCATCGGTATCTCAATGTCATGTAGGACCCACATGAGTCAATGACATGTGGGTCAGGATGGCATATCTCAAATTTTGTAAAATTATAATGGCATGGTTCCAATTTTCCCTATACATTATGGGAGTTTAGGTCATTCCCCGACCAAAAGCAGTGTTTTTATTCTCCCAATAGTTGTATCTCCGTCAAGCATTTCGCCCCCGCTGTCACCCACATTTTAGCCTCCTCCTTAATCTTTGCAATGATATTGGTCGGGGTATTTGCCAAGTGGTTGAAAATTCTGGAGTTCCTCTCCTTCCAAAGTTCCCAGGAAACAAGGATGACAAGGGATTTTTGGGCTTTCCTCGAGCTGCTTGGAATTGTTAGTAGGAAGGACCACCAGTCGTGCACAGTGAGGAAGTTGGTCCATTCAGGGAGGCGGAGATCAAACTGCAGCCAGGCTTCAATTGAACTCCAAATTCTCTTCGACAACAACACCATCTTCACCTGGATCTGTGACAAGGAGGCAGTTGGTTCTGACTCAAGCATCCCAAGCACTAGCAGCGAGCCAGCGACACCATCTTCATCACCACCACCTGTCAACCAGATGCCCATGAAGAAGTTGACTCCCAAGAAGAAGAAGAATCACTGATGCTAACAGTGATGTTTTCTACCTTTTGAGGTCCCAAAAAACTTGATTAACATTATTGTGATGTAATTTTGGGAAACTATTATTTTTGTTGCATGCATTGGGAAATATGTGATTGTTGCATGCTCGGGGGGAATCTGGGAAGCTTTGTTTAAATGGAGGTTTAAGTGGTGGCAAGTGTTAGCGTTGGTGAAGAACACCGATCGAACACCTAGCGCGCAGACTGTAGTCGTCCGGCACGGCAACAACACTTAACTGACGAAACTGAAGAACTAGGAAAAACAGAGACAAGAACAGAGTAACGAGTGATTTCATAATATGGCAAGATTCAGATCGAGTTCGTCCGGACTGAGGAGCAGCGGGCTGATGTGTTAACTAAAGGGTTGCCAGCAGCGAGATTGGCGACAGCACGGCACCTGCTAGGTGTTCGTGATTTTGGGCCATAGCAGAATTAAGGGGGAGTTTGTTGACTGTTATTTCAGCTATGGCCCCAAGGTGGTCCAGACTGTGGCAGTTGCAACGGCTGGATGAATAATTCGGGTTGAGTTTGTTATGCATGCACGAGAGATGTGGCGAGCTGCAGGAGTCGGCGACCGCGTCAGGCGTGCGTTGTGGGCGTGAGTTTTGCACGGCATTGGATCCAGGAGTTCCGGATCGTGGGATGGCGCGATTGTAGGCTTGGATTCCTTTTTTCTGTTATTGGAGTATAAGTAGCAGTAGCTAA
>CM020180.1:16681602-16703991 GCA_009805545.1 Oryza longistaminata | reverse complement strand
TATATATATATATATATATATATATTAATTTGTTTGGTGCTCCATGGTGTCCGGCACCATTGTTGAAATTGAGTATATACCCAATTCAAATGAGTATGAAACTTTTTCAATTATTTAGGTATTAACATTAACTACTTTACTAACTAGTTCAAAGCAAGTTTGAACTGAATTGAATTTGTTTTGTTAGTTTTTGATTCTAGGTATATAGCATCCATACATATAATTAGTTAGGTATGTAATCATGGATTATGAAATAAAGTTAAATTTGAGTTGTTTTGTTGATAGGTATAGGTATGAATCGAATTCTTATAAACTAGGTATATACTCACAATTTGAAAATTTTAAAAAATTTGAGTGATTTTGTGCCATTTGAAACTATGGTGCCCGGGCACCATGGTGCCCCATATGAGTGTCCTATATATATATATATATATATATATATATATATATATATATTATTAATAATATCGAAATAGATGGTGTCATCAAGTTAATTCTCATCCAATCATCTATCTTCTCTCTCCATTTATCATCTATCCTCTTATCTTCATTCTTGGTTTTTATGTGAAGATAATTCTTGCATAACAATGGTTTCATCTTTTTACCTCTCTTATCATTAACTCTCTCACCACATTATAATTTTACTTAGGTGACAATATATTTAATGCTATAGACACGATACGCAGGGTTAGAGATGACCTTACAACAGTTCAAGCAGCACTAAATTTACTGAGCGTGTTGCAGCTGCTGCGCCGTGCAGCCAGAACAATCTCCTCCGAACACGCCCAAAACAGTTCACATGGTCACACCTAGAAGCTTGACGGCTCATTTATTTAATTACCTGGTGACTCATCGTAGGATAGCTAGTTTTGGAGAGTAGTACTGAAATCCAGTGCAGTGCAGTTTTCCTTCTGTATCCTCCCATTCCTACCCAAACTTCAGAAATGTAATATTACTTAATTCATTCATGATTCTAGCGTGATTGCATTAAGAATTTGATGCTGTGATCGATTTTCTGAGTGTGGACGAAGTGCCCTGTGTTGTCAATCTCGCCGTCTGTGGCGTTGCTTTTTTTTAGGTGTTTTTTGTTTTTCTGTTTTTCACTGTTCCTCGTCTAGTGTGTCGTTCATTTCTTTGTTTGCTTGTGGGCGGCTGGCTAGCAGCTACGTCGTGTGTAAGACTTGAGGCGTGCGAGTTCACGTCGAAGTCGTGGAGTCAGTTGTGGAGTCCGAGTCTCGCGCGGCACGATCTGACGAGTGGGATGGCGCACGTCGGTGCGGATCGTGTCGCGCGCATGATGGCCACTACGGCCGATTTACTAGCGTTGTTTCCAAATAAAAGGAGATGATAGAACCCAGAAAAGCTGCTGAAGGTGTTGCAGCGCCAATTCACGTGTGTTCAAGTTCAGAGGCATTGTCGAGTGTTTTAGTTTGAGAGTTGAAGAGAGATTGAGGACGCCGGGATTCTGTTCGCCGGCTAACATTTGTATCAGAGCCATGTCGGCTCCGACGCCGCGGGTGTCGCGTCCCAACGCCGCGCCAGCGGCGCGTCTCTCGCTCCCCTCCGCGCCGTGGTCGCCGCGTGCCGGTGGTGACTGAGAGCTGGTGCCGCTCCGGCGCGTCGTGAAGGAGGTGGGTGGCTCGGCAAACTATCCGATGCTGACGAAGACCAACTACGGTGATTGGGCTCTCATGATGCGAGTCATGTTACAAGCTCGTGGTCTGTGGGAGCCGTTGAGTTTGTAGACGCCGATTTCCAGGAAGATCGCATGGCAATGGAGGCTATCCTCCGTGCAGTGCCACCGAGAATGCTGGCATCACTTGCTGTCAACCCACCGCCAAGGAAGCCTGGGATGCCGTCAAGACTATGCGTGTGGGTGTCGATCGCGTGCGCAAGTCCAAGGCACAACAGCTGCTGCGGCAGTACGACGCAATCGGTTCAAAGACGGTGAAACCGTTGAAGAATTTGCTCTCCGGCTCAATGGACTGACCACCACCTCGCCACGCTCGGTGCTCCCATTGCAGAAGGCAAGGTAGTTGAAAAATTCCTCAATGTTGTTCCTGAGCATTTGTCGCAGATCGCGCTCTCCATCGAGACGCTGCTGGATCTCGACACTCTCTTGCTGGAGGAGGTGACTGGCCGGCTTCGCAATGCGGAGGAAAAGCAGGCAAGCAAGCGGCAAGCCGCGAGCGGCCAGCTGATGCTCACCAAAGAACAGTGGGCTGCTCGTCTTCAAGGAGAAGCAGGCGGTGGAGGGCTCCTCCGGTAAGCCAAAGGCGGGCAACAACCGTCGTCGGCGTGGCGGTCGCAAGAAGCAAGAGACCGCTGCGCGCGATGGCGATCGCGGGACGCGTGAACAGCGCGACGCGATTGAAACACGACCTCCCGGGCGCGATTCGTGCCGCAATTGCGGACGACCGGGCACTGGGCCAAAGACTGACGCCAGCCAAGCGGACTGAGTCGGCCCACCAGGCCAGTGCGATGAGGAGGACTCGGGGCCCACACTGTTGATGGCTCACGCGACTAAGTCCCAAACAGCATCGTTACAGGACTCGTCTTCCTCGTCTTTCCCGGCGCGTCAAGTTGTGCACCTGGAGGAGGTGAAGGTCTTCGCCACGCTCGACGGCCACAACCCCGCGGACGCTGTGTCGAAACATGAATTCGGCAATATAAAAGGGGGTAGCGCACGAGACCTAAAAGTGGATGGATGCGGAGACAAAGGATTTAGACAGGTTCAGGCCCTCTCATGAGAGGTAATACCCTACTCCTGTTGGGGATTAGAATCCGCCGGGTGTAGTTATAGATCTGACGATCTAGTTGTCTCATGCCCCTAGAGGGGCTCCCTGCCGCGCTTATATAGGTTGGGGGCAGGGTTACAAGATAGAAACCTTAACCAATACGATATCGTTTCCTAAATCTACTTTACAATCTTATCAAACCAGGACTTTAGGCCGTTCCATAATATACAGGGAAACGTAATACCCAAGTCATTATCTGTTACATATTTTATAGATATAAGCTATCCCTATAACTAGTCGGATAACCATGCCGTGTGGGTATGGGGTACCCATAATCTCCACAGTAGCCCCTGAGACCTTCGCAGTCGAAAAGATAATCTTCTCTCAAACCAGATTACTCCAAAGCCGAGTGCTTCAATCATCTTTGCCATGATATCCCGAGTACTTTTACCAAATCTGAAGACTGTGGAGGGCTGAAAAATAATTAAATATAAACTTAGGTGCATCGACTAGATGCACCTAATAGGTGTAGCCCCCGACTATGGGTTAATTGAATAACCAAGCATATAGTCAGGGAATAAATAATCCAACCAACTGAGTGGTTTTTGATAATTATAGTCAACCAAGTGACTTGATACAATACATAGCATATGCGGTGTGAATCCCCGAATAATATGATGCAGGTGATATACCGACTGCTTTGCGGAATATGATGCGTGCAACCTAAAGTTGACAACATCTTTGAAAATTCACATAGCAAAACAGCTTATAAAGAAGAGCTTGATGTCGTGAATAAAGAAATTTCCAAAGTATTGGGCATACACCATGCGCACACTGCTTTAACAGATGTGCTTAAGTCCCTAAAAGACACATGGTTCACCACACCTGGAAATATATGGCATATGTGGGTGTAACATCCGAGTAAATAAACTCATAAAGAATTTACCAACCGCCTGGAAAATGACCAAGATATATAATCAGACTAAGCCATAATATTGGTCAATAAAAATGCACACTTACGTGGCAAAAGCAATGATATTGTATCCAATCAATTGCCTAAAACCCAAACAGCACTTGACTTATATAAAAAGTCAGCGGGACAGCTATATAAAGCTTTACTGTTTGACACCTTTTAAGATGTATTGTACCAACTCCTAAAAAGTTAAGCACTGCGGTATAAAAGGATTTTAAGGTATTGGGCACTTGATCACGCGCACTTTGGCCTAAGCAAAAAGTGCCTAAGTCCTAAAAGAACGTGACAGGCCACACCTGAAAATATGGGCTGCAGACTATTAGGCTCTTGGCCAAAAAATATGCCTTCGACACCCTTTAAAGGATGACGCATATAACATGCTCCCGAGTAATAAATCTTCCGGGTGATATAGACCAAGTGTAGCTCATATCAATAGCTTCTGATCTGAGTGATTATCCCTTATGGGATACTCCAAAATAAATATAATAATTAAATCCCGACTGGCGCAAGTATTCGGTTGTAACCCTTATAGGGAATAATAAATAGTCCAGTCTTTGAATATAGAAAATAGATCCATGATCATGAATCCATGTTGAATGTATCCGGAACAAGTCCAAATTGAAGATATAATCCTCGTGTTTGAGTTGATAAGCCCTGAGCATATATAGCTTGTCCTTCTGTCGTAGTCACAATTGTCCATTGATGGTAGCTGACGCAGTTGGCATAGAGACAAGACGACCAATATAGAGATAATATTCCCAGCAGAGGTGACAAAAATATTGGTGGTAGTGAAGATAGTGATACAATCAAAAGTACTGAAGTCGCATAGCCATGGAGGCGAAGAAACCAGTCGGCGACAGACAGATCAACTAACAATGAAGATGAAGGTGCCCAGCATAAAGTTGTGTAGCCATGGCAGCGAAATAATCAGTCGGTGACAGACGAGGCAGATCAAAGGTGATGACGAAATCCACCAATCATGAGATGAAGAAAATAGTCGGCGACGACAAACGCAACTGACGTAATGAAGATGACGATGTCGGCGATCCAGTCAATAGCAGTGTCGCAACCAATGATAATACGAAGACGCTCATCAGCATTTGCATAGTAGGTCAACCGTGAAGGTGAAATAATAAGTCGGCGAAAACATAATCATCCATTAGCAACAGCGGAGATGTCAGGGTCGATGAAGCCAGAGGTCGTCTAAACCGAAATATTTGAAGTTGTTGAAGTAGAATGTCTGCTCCCGAAGCAAAGATGAAGATAATGACTCCTGGAGTTGACTTGTTGGCTGATTAATTGATTCTTCAGCTTGACATAAAATTTGTCAAATTTTGAGCCTTATATTTGTGTAGCCCCCGACTCTTTGATTAGTTGGGAAACAACTGAACATAGAGTCGAGAACTGTAGCTTCTTGTTGTCGAGTAGCCGTTACTTTAGTGAAGATATGTGTTGAAGATGTCCGAGTAGAAATATTGAAGATTGGAACATCACTTGTTGTAGTAAAATAAAACGGCATTGCATGCCGAGATGTCGAGGCTCTTGTATACGTCGTGGTTGGTGAAGTAGCAAACTTGCGAAGTAGCAGCAATAAGTTTGCCAGTGCCGAAGATAATAAATATGAAGTCGCTCCACCATGGTGACAAAGTTGCATAGCAGTCGGCGGCGATAACCAGTCGGCGACGGAAGACGATGATGTCCATCAGTAGTGGTAGCTGTATAACCAGACGTAGAGGTAAGGGCACTAGTCAGCGCAAGACGAGACGACCGGCGATGAAGATGTAGATGCCCACAACGGCGGCATAATAGGCCAGCCGTGCAGGCGGAAACACCAGTCGGCGACGGACAAGGCGGCCGTCGGTGAAGACGTAGACGCCCAACAACGGCGGCATAATAGGTCAGCCGTGCAGGCGGAAACACCAGTCGGCGGCGGACGAGGCGGCCGGTCGGTGAAGACGGCCGGTCGGTGAAGACGTAGACGCCCAACACGGCGGCATAATAGGCCAACGTGCAGGCGGAAACACCAGTCGGCGGCGAACAAGGCGGCCGTCGGTGAAGACATAGACGCCCAACAACGGTGGCATAATAGGCCAGCCGTGCAGGCGGAAACACCAGTCGGCGGCGGACGAGGCGGCCGGTCGTGAAGACGTAGACGCCAAACAACGGTGGCATAATAGACCAGCATGCAGGCGGAAACACCAGTCGGCGGCGAACGAGGCGGCCGGTCGGTGAAGACGTAGACGCCCACAACGATGGCATAATAGGCCAGCGTGCAGGCGGAAGCTCAGTCGCGGCGAACGAGGCGGCCGGTCGGTGGAGACGTAACGCCCAACAACGATGGTGTAACCAACCAACCGTATAGGCGAAGACACCAGTCGGCGGCGGACGAAGCAGCCGTCGGTGAAGACAACGACCGCCAACAACGGCGGTGTGACCACCCAACCGTATAGGCGAGGACACCAGTCGGCGGCGACGACGGCAAGCCGGTGGTGATGTTCTGACTGATCCATTCCTGAGCATAAGAGATAAGCTTAAAGCCATGAATCCTTTCATGCCTATCTGGATCTGGATTCTGCAGAACAAACATATAGGATGAGTAGTATCTGATGTAAATATAATACTCGAGAAAAATTCAAGTATTTAAAATATTTATAAATATGTATTTCTCCTCTTGTCAATTTCAATTTCCCCGAGCGGATGACTCTTACGTTTAAACACTCTGCCGACTAGTCATAGTCCCCAAGCACCGGGAGTTGGCCTAGGCACTTCCCAAACATGCATATGGTGACATGAGTTCGTCATTAATGGAACAAAGTTTCACGGATCAGAGTTTACTACTCGGGTACTTTTGCAATTGTTAAGAGCTGAAAATAAATTATATTTATCTCTATGCTTTTGATTTCTTCCGAGTAATACTTAGCACCTTGCGTTACTCGGTCTATCCAACGAGCCCCCGGGTGCTAGGATCGGCCCAAAGGCAACCATCATTGGCATACAAACGGAAAGCATAGAAGATAGAACTCCAATAACTCGATAGGTACTTTTGTACTCAGATTATGTCGCAAGCAATCAGATAAATATTATGAAAAATATGATATAACATCTGTAGCCCGACTCACTACTCAATGGAAGACCAATTGATGTAGTGAGGCAGAGGAAAAGGAAAATATCATATAAGAAAATTAATTGACTTAGCTTTGTAATATTCCTCTTGATGACAGCAGAGGTGGCTGATGTGGGAACAAGTCGTCCATCAATGCCATTGAAAACACCAGTCGGCGACGATGACGGTAGTGGAACAAGCCGGTGGTGTAGATGATGAGCCCATCAACGGCGGCGGGAGTCCGCAACCGTATAGGCGAAAACACCAGTCGGCAGTGACGGAGGCAGGCCGCGTGAAGTCGTAGACGCCCAACAACGATGGCATAATAGGCCAGCCGGTGCAGGGCGAAACAACCAGTCGGCGGCGACGAGGCCAGCCGGTCGGTGAAAAAGTAGATGCCCATCAACGGCGGTGTGCCAACCAACCGTATAGGCGAGAACACCAGTCGGCGGCGACGGAGTAGACCGGCGGTGAAGACGTTGTTGCCATTAGCAACGGCGGTGGTGAAGCAAGCCGTGGAGTAGACTCATGGCCAACTAATCGCATAGCGAGACGCCTCGAGTCCATGCCCAACGCCAATCGCCTCAGTAGTGCCGTGTAATTATATGCAAACAACAACAAAAATAGCAAGAGATTAATCTGAAATTAGAAATTAATCTAATAATATAGATAATAAGTTGGAAGAGATAAAACTCAATGAATTGATGGCGCAGCTGCGGCCATGACGATATTTCCGGTGAATTGTAGGCAGCTGCTCCATGTGGTGGCCGGTGATGAAGACAACGCCACCCAGCAATAGTAGCAGGGTTACTTTACCGGCTTTATTGGATCAGAACGATATCTCAGGGCCATAGCCATCGATCCATGAAGTACATGTAAATACGAGTCAAATCAGATTAGTAAACAAAAGAAGATGCATGCAATCAACTGCATACACTCCTATAGATTAATTGACTCATATGTGTCGATAGCTGCTTATTGAATAATTGGATTCAAGCTGTGCATGTTGGTAGCAGCCTATAAACGCAGGACTCCTGATTTGTTTGGCCTGTTGCCGGCAGTATACTTGCATATATGGTGATGATCAGTAGAATGCATCGATCACCGTGGCTGTTCCGGAGCCCTGATTAGTCGCCGCGAGGGGAAGCGTGCTAGACTGTTACTTTGGCAATCAAGCAGTCGGCCGGCCAAAACATCCGCAACCAACCGGCAACCGCACACACGCCTGTTCCGAGGACAGGGGTTGCAGCATGCGTGTATACTCCAGGTGCTCATATGCTATCGACGATTCGTCGACAGTAGTACTAACAATAAAATAGTACACCAGGAATAATTCTGTCATAGACATTGTTAAAACACTAGATAGATTGAAACGACAAGCCGGATGAAGAGTTGAGCCAACGAATTCGGTGAGATTGATCTCGCCGTTTCTTCTGAAGTTGATTTCCATCACACTTTTCGACGGTAATCGACGCCACCCTACCTGGCGCCCAACTGTCGAAACATGAATTCGGCAATATAAAAGGGGTAGCGCACCGAGACCTAAAAGTGGATGGATGGGAGACAAAGATTTAGACAGTTGCGGCCCCTCAATGAGAGGTAATACCTACTCCTGTTTGGGGATTAGAATCCGCCGGGTGTAAGTTAGATCTGACGATCTAGTTGTCTCATGCCCTAGAGGGGCTCCTGCCGCCTTATATAGGTTGGGGGGCAGGGTTACAAGATAGAAACCTATATATATATATAAAAAGTATGTAAACTACTTGATAGTTTATAGTTTATAGATTGGGGATGACCCAAGCACAAATAGCTGCAGCCCCAGGTGAGTCTGTTTGTCTTCAATGCCAAAGCACCTAGATTTCAACCACCTAGAGTTCGGTGCAAGCATTGTCAACAACGTTTTTCCCATCCTGTACTCACCATATGCGTGTCAAACTCTCAAGGGGTTTCCCCCCAGCCAGAACTATGAAATATCCAATTAACTTTTATTATTGCATTCTGCATTAGAAATGTGAGGATACAGGAAGAGATTTAGCACCGGTATATCCCCAACAGTAGCAATATAATTAACTTGTCACAACTCCATCCGTATAGCTCCTTTTCATGAGATGCTCCCGCACAGATTGTAACTTCGCATTTGCAATGGCAGCAGGAGATTTTTAACTAGCTGTCCATATCCTCTGCTCCATCAATCTGTAACACCCCAAAAATAAAAAGAAATGATGTATCGGTTTTCAGCTTCAGGTAGCTTATAGAAAACAAAAGGGTAAATTACACTAGCGGTCCTTAAACTTATAACAAAGTTTCACTTAGGTCCACGATTTTACAAAACACGCATTAAGATCCCTAAACTTGGTTTAATGTATCATCCCGGTCCAAATCCTCATTTGACCGCGGTCTTATGTACGTGGCATGATACGTGGACGATGACATGGATTTTTTTTCTCCCTTCTTCCTTCTTTTTTCTTCCTTCTTATCTTTTTTTTTTCTCCACTTTGCCTCCTTCCTCTCCCTTCAGCCACATTTTTCTTCACCCGAGGTGAGGAAGGAGAGAAAAGATGGGAAGAAAAAAAAGGGAAAAGAAAATTTAGCCATGTCATCGTCCACGTGGCATGCTACATAGGCAACACCACGGTCAAACTAGGCTTTGTACCGGGATGATACACTAAACCAAGTTTAAGGATCTCGATACTCGTTTTACAAGTTCGTGAATCTAAGTGAAACTTCGTTAAGTTTAAGGACCGCTAGTGTAATTTAATAAAAAAAAAGATGTTGGGGTAGCAATTAAAGGAAAAACAATTTACAATTAAAGCCATCGTAGGCCAAGGCCCTACTTCATTGCATATTTGCATCTCCACCTACAACTTTAGAGGTGAACCGAATCACGCCTCCTCCTACACCACAGCGTTACTCAAGAGAAAAGGTGGTAGAAAGGAAACGAGGAGGAAGAGGATTGTTCCCCTTGTTGTACTAGTAGTTTGAGAGCATTTTGATGGTTTAATTAATTCGTGGATAAGGATACATACATAATAAACGGTTTGGTCGTTGTGGTTCGGATTGAGTTCTACGCGCAAGCAGACTTATTGTTCTCTTTTTTTTTTTTATGATTAGGTGGTCAAAACTATTTTCATTTTCAAAAAACAAAAAAACATATAACTGGAAACCTTGTTGATATCATTGAGGCCGAGCCATTGGTAAAGTCCTACAATCTATGAATCTGTAGAGCTCAAGATATAGTTGTTTTTGTTTTTTTTCTTAATATATAGATAGACTCTAGCATTTGTAAAAACCTAGCTATTTTTCAAGTGCGAATTAGGGAATCTAAATGGCATAATAATAATGTGGTCTCTAGCTACATGAATGTTATAGGTCTTGTACGGTAGATTTCTGTCACGCCCGAAAATTCACTAGTAATTTCCGAACTAATTTGTGCATTAAACCCTCATCCAGGAATCAGCCGAGGTACACAAACTGACAATTTAATATACAAATCCATCATAATAATATCGTTACATACTTACAAAAGAAAAGAAAAAATATGTCGACCTCCAATTTTGAAAATCGGAAATCTTATGTGTTTATCAGTACCAATCTCTGGATCAGTAGTTGGTACACACATACGTAGCCGAATCACAACATATCACGAATAAATTCAGGCTAAGAGAGTTAAATGCTTACATTAGGGCCAGGCAGGCCAACAACTATCAGATAACAACAGCGGAAGACAAAATAATACAAGGGCCCGGTTGACATGCCACAAGCAGTCGACTGGGGAACGAGACCTAGAATGGAACCGCACTCCGATCATCTTGTTGGGTATGCAAGCATACTAACAAGGGCTTCTCTTCAACACTCTGCTAAAAGATATATATAGAGCAACAATAAGTACAAAAGTACTCAGCAAGCCACCACACAAAATGTTGTAATGTATAGGATAATACGAGGAGTGGCTATAGTTACTTTGCGTAAAGCTGAGTTTTCAAATATCATTTCACAAACCTAAGACCTAACATAAACTGATCAAGTTTTAACTCCATTGTTCATTAAACAGCGACGGTTCTGTCCACCATCCATTGTGTTCCCAAGGATAGCTTCCCGCCACTAGTCATCATGGTTTTCTGGGGTATACCCCTTCTCGCCTCTCGAGAAGTTGATCCACCAGTACAAAATCATCATGCATCATCCCACCCAATCAGTTAAGAATTTAGAGTCTAGCCAAGTGTAATACATGTCGTGGTGCTCAATAACCACGAGCACGGCTATTCGAATAGATTGGTTTACTCACACTTCAGTGGATGTACAATTTACTTGTACTCCACAACTTGCCCAACACATGAGCTTACGTCCCATCGAATGAGACTTGCCACGGCAAAGCCTTTCAATAGCCTCACATTGGCAGTACCCGCTCCATGAACTTACATCCTCATGCACTCTAGGCGTCATAAGTTTCTAGCAGTGAGAGGAGTTCTGGCACTCCCGAGGGGGAAAACTCACGCAAGCCTAACATTGCATCATGTAGTTGAACCCAATCCATGCTGTCCTCTTTTGGGTATCTCCTTGTAGTCTTGTAGTCTTGACAAGTCAGTCTCTGACCATCCGTATCGGGTATCCGCCAACAGACTGCTTGTTCGTCCACACACCTAAGTGAAACCACTATGCAGGGATACTGCCTCCGCTCGGCTATCTACTCCGCTAGGTCTATACCCATTTGAGAAGTACGGCAGTACTAGGGTCGTTTCATGCTTAACTTCATGGCTCGGTCCTTAACTGACCAGGGACGGCACTAGCCTTTACCAGACACCACCCAAGTCATCCAGCCGCCCCAGTCGAAAACATTTATTTAGTTTTAATTTTCTTTCACAAATCATCTCATCAATGTCATGGCAGTGTGGCACTCATGTCTCCACATGCCATCTCTCAACTACCTTTCCCAAGGTAGTTGCCCAAACATAAAGCATTTGATAAATATGAGAATGCATGAATCTAAATTAGCATTACTAAGCATTTGTCATAAGTGACTAGGGACTCATACGTAATTATGGATACAAGGGAATAATGAGATAAGCAATAATCAAAGGTATGGCATAATAACAAGTAGGATATTCATCACTGCATGCAATTTTATTTGTAAACAAAACAATTTCACAATTGGGATCAGCATGCTCAAGGGATGGGGTGATGACTTGCCTGCTCAGAATAGTTCTAATTCTTGATATAATCTTGATCAACCTTCACCTCCTAGAAGCTGCATACGTTGCCTCATGACTAACTGATATACAAATTCTATAATACGCGAAAAAAACCAATATTCAAACGGCAATCAAATATGCACAAACAAAATATAGTTGTTGAGGTCGAACCTAGGGCTTCATACTACTCTTGTTTGCAAACGAATAATCTCTTAATCATTCCTATTGTCATGGCGGCTTGTTTAGGAGCTAATCATCGTAGTATAAATGGGATACACATTTCGTTAATTCGGAGTTGATCTATCTATTGAGTTATGGAAGGGGTATGACCGTATGACCACATATGCTTCTAATTAGTTTACATGGGTTTTACAGTGATAAACCATGTTAAAGACAATTATCCTCACACCTACTCTACTGTACAATATCAATTTTATTTATTAGCACACTATTTAGGTTAACCATTATCTAATCATTTGATGTTAATTATTTAATAATTATAAATATATTTTATTGAATAGTGAATTATATACCATTGAAAAGCTTATGAATTTAGATGAATTTAGGTACAAGTTTCACTCAAATCGGAGCTAAAATGAATAAATTATGCTAGTTTAAATATTCACATTTGAATTAATCCGAGAAATAGCGAAAAGTTACTGTTCCTAATTCATTTATTTTTATTCCGAACTCCAATCCATAACCACAGAGGCTGACATGTGGGCCATCCTCCTATTCCCTTTTCTCGGTTTTATTTTCTATAATGGAAATCAAGCTGTGTCATTGACAGTGGGACCGGCCCTGTTGATTAGGGTCAACCGGCCCCTTTAATTACCGGTGGGTCCCGCTTGTCATACACAGTAAAATTAATATTGGTTTTAGTTAGACTTCTAATCATCCGGACCCACGCGTCATAGGCTCATTTATCCGGGGTTAACTAAGTAATTACTCCACTATGCACTAATCAGGGTGTGTCCTACACGGTTCTCTCTCTCCTCTATTCTTCTTCTTCCTCCTCACGCTCGCATCCGAGCAGAGGAGAGCGCCAATGGCGGCGCGACAGCCCGAGCCGGGACGACGGCGGGCGGCTCGGCGACGGCCAGGGCGACTCTATGGAGCTCCGGCGGCTACCCGCCGGCGGCAGCCGGCGCGCGAGGAGACGGGGGCGCACGGCCCCATCAGGCGACGCCATGCCCGAGCTCGGCTACAAGGGGCTTGGGTGCTAGGGACGTCCTCCAGCCGAATCGAAGGGCGCGGGAGCATCTACAGGGTATGGGGATTCGATTTCACTTGCTAGATGGAGAGGGGAGCTCCCAGGAATGCCTACCCACGGAGAGCTCGCCGGCGGCGGAACGGCAGCCGGGCAGGCACGGCCATAGGCGCTAATCGCCAAAATTTGAACCGGAGCTAACTACTAGTGGAATAGAGGATACTACGGGCGCGAGGATGTACTGTGAGAAGGCGAGACAGCGAGACGCGGCGGAGTAGGGCTCGATGTGTCGCGGAACAGAGGCAGACAGCGTTGACGGCGCCCGAAAGTGTTCGTCAGCGTTCCTTGACGTCCAACCTCCCCAATGGCGACGGCGGCAGCGCAGATCTTCCTCCACTCCCTCCAACCACCGGCTCCGTCGGGGAGCCTCGCAATGGTGATCTCTAGCGTGGTGAGAGAGTGATCGCAAGGTGTTCGATGAAATACATTCGAGGGAAGAAGGCAGAGAGGGATGGGGTTTTATGGGGGCTTGGCTTGGGGATAAGCCAGAATGGCGTGGAGGATAAGGTCGATGACAGGCGCACTCGATGGCTGTCTACGGCCTAGTCTGCGAGTTTTAGCCCTAGCTGCGGCAGGAGGCTCCGTTTTACCCACCGGATACAAAGAGGGCGCAAGAACAACATTAGATGTGGATAAGGTGGCGGAGGTGGCTATGGCGGCTCGGGGAGAGCGGATTTTCCGACGTAGGGCTAGGGGTGACGCGAGATGGCGTGGCGGCTGTTATCCGTTTTGTGGTGAGGCGACGCGCGATGGCGATGGCGACGGCGCTGACGCGCGCGCACATGGCGGCGCAGCCTTTTGCGTGGAGAATCGGCGGCTCGGTCGGGCTGTGGGGCCCACGTGAAAGCGGCGCGACGCGGTGCGGTGCACGGACACGCCAGGCACAGCGCACGGGCAAGGGAGGTCGCGCGCGCACGAGGTTGGTTGCGGGGTGGCGTGACGCGGGGTGTTCGGCTGGTTAGACCGGGTCGAACACCTGGCGTGCAATAAATAGTGCCGGCTGGAAATGAAAAGAAAAGGAAAAAAAGGAGAAAGAGGGAAAGGGAAGGGCTAAACTGCAAAATGGATGTGATGGGATTTGGAATTGAGATGTAACATTATACATTTTGAGTTTGAGAATTCAAATATTTGATTTGAATTTTTTTTATTTCTTATTTATCCATTTCTCTACCAAATGAATTTGCTTCCCATTAGATCATCAAAAATTATCCTATATACTTGGAGGCTTTGATAGTTCTAAAATTAATTAAAATATTCTAATGTGACCATTACAATGGTAGTGATGTATTTACTCTATTTATTTACATGACAAATTATTTTATATGACTGAATCTATCCCATGAAAGACTTGATGAGCATTATAAATATTAATTTAATTATTCAAGAGCAACACTCCTTTTTATATATAGGGTCGTGGTAGTGGCGATTATTTCATGGTTACTTATATGTCATGACACTTGTTAACATGGTTCAAGTATATAGCATTCCATTTGTAATTTATACTATAGAAATTAATAATTGACTTGCACTTTACTTGGCTTCTTGTCTTGTGCAGAAATGACTAGTAATAAATATTATTGTGAGTAGTATTTATTGCTCGGATTATATCTTTAATTTGATTCGTCGTTGAGACAGTTTATATTTTGGCAAGCAATTACAACCATAACATCCAACATGACGCAAAAGTTTTAAAAAGTTCGAAATTTTAGTGATTTTTATTGTCGGGAATTTTCAAGTTGTTACAAAATAGCAGCGGAATTACGATCTAGCGAAACTCCGGCTCCATTCCCACAGGCAGCTCAACTAGGGTATAAGCCAAACATCTTCTCCTTCTGAATCCTTTTTCTTTAACTAAGGTTTGATTGCTTAATTATTGCAAGGTAGGTACATGGAATACTCTGCAAGCAACACAGCAAGTATGCAAGTGCACAAGGATACTAAATGATGGCATAATATAGGGTTCATTTGCGAAAGCAGCATTTAGCAAACATTTAAGAGTAGTAAAACAGTAGAGTAATTAATCAACAATTTTAATCAACACTGAACAGCACACTCATGCTGCTCAGGCCCAACCAAACCTGAAAAACCAACCCCGGTCGGACAGATCAAACCTCCAAACCAGGAATTAGCCATTCCAAACCAGAAGCCAAATTAATTATCACATTATTATCATTAATGAGTAGTGTGGGACTAATCACGAAAAACATTGTTAGACCCGCCCATAACCGCGGGCACGGCTGTTCGAATAGTTTTACTCTGGCCAGAGATGTACCATTGTACCATAAGACACGACTCCACACATGTTACTATGCCCCAAAGTACCACCACGGCACTGCAAAGTGGGAAATTGTGACAATACCCTTCGCACAACAAAATTCACCACAGTGCACCGTTCCTAGATCATAACCACCCCCTCAATAACCAGAGGCATGGACTCCCCAGCAACCCCCACGGACTTCTCGCTGCTTCACAGTCTGGCGCCCTGCAATGAACCATGCTGTACAAAAAATAAAGCCGTTGCCCATGCTGGCCTGTGGTTGGCACGGTTAATGTTTCACAACAGTAGCTCGCGAACTGGTCCTTAATTGTTATGAGCACGACCGTCAAAAGCATGTGCTCACAACCCACTATTAATAAGGATTTAGTTATCAATTAATTATCATAACACGATTGACCATCGTGAGCTACCATTAAATAAAACCATAAGTGATAGTGAAGCATGATTTATCCCATTAACGAGCTAACCTTTCTAAGCATGGCTAAGCAACTATCATAAGCATCTAGCTGAATCAAACCAATATATATGGTCCAAACTAGTCAAATTATAACCCATAGGAAAATAAAGTCATCTTCGGCCATAATTTAGGGGAAAAAGCTCACCACCCGATGATATTCGAAAATAATGTATAAGTTGAAATAAAACAATAGCTTTAAACGGGTTCAACATGCTCAAAGGGTTATTTGGGATCTATGTGACTTGCCTTGCAAACAAGCGTCTTCAATTCGTTTTCAGGAACTTCTCCAACGAACAAATGCTTCTTCGAAACGACAAAAACTAAACCTAGAACGCAAAACGAGGAAAAAAACTAGTAAAAACCAAATGAACAGCACAATTAAAGTTCATAAATGGGTAGAACTTGAATTTATATAAATTATGAGACTTGAACGACCTCATTCCGAGTTCGTTTGAATTAAATATAAATTTTACAAGATTTAATTCCAATTAAACCTATTAAAGAAAAGACTATTCCAAATTGATTAAATAATTTATAAATGATTTATTGCTGAGAGATAAGATTAAAAACATCCTCCGGAAATTATTGGAATGAATTTAGTAGATGACATACGATAAAAATGATCAATATGCCATTAAAAAGAGAGGGAAGGATTTACGATTTATTTTAGAAAAGAAAAAGGGCTTGATGACATCATCACCGGTGGCGGCTCAGACTCCTTTGGTCGCCGGCGATCTAGGGCGCAGCGGCACAAACCGAGGGCACCACTGCGACGAGCACGACGCGGGATGAATGCGTGCCTGATTCTGTTGGGCTGGGCCTAGGTCGAACAGGTGGCATGCAATGAATAGTGCCGGCCGGAAAATAAGGAAAAAGAAGGAAAAGGAAAGAGAGAGGGAGGGCTAAACTGCAAAATGGCTGAGATTGGATTTGGAATTGAAATGTAAGCTCTACACATTTTGGTTTTGGGAATTCAAATATTTTATTTAAATACTTATTTATTTCTTATTTATCCTTTTTCTCTACCAAATGAATTTGCTTCCCATTAGATCATCAGAAATTATCCAATATACTTGGAGGCTTTGATAGTTCTAAAATTAATTAAAATATTCAATGTGACAATTTATGGTTTGGCAAGCAAGAACAATCATAACATCCAGCATGATGCAAAAGTTTTAAAAAGTTCGAAATTTTAGTGATTTTTATTGTCGGGAATTTTCAGGATGTTACAAACCTACCCCCTTAAAGGAATCTCGTCCTCGAGATTTGGTGGAACTACGATGACATTAAACTAGTTCGACTTAAATACTGTTTGACAAACAAACATGCTAATCCAGGTTCTTCGTGGCTTCCAGATGTCATGAGTCCGTGAGCGAAGCGAAGCGACACTCTTTTTACTCCCGTCATCTTGGTCAGCAACGGACTTAGTTGACAGTCTTGGGGCACATGATCCGTCCTTTCGCAGAGGAAGCATGTGATCTTCATTGTAGGGCATTCTCTGGTTGGATGGTCTTCCTCACAGTAGAGCATTGAGTAACGCAATTACTATCATAGTGTCCTATCTCTCCGCAACAACTACATGCCTTAACCTTCGAAAGTTCTTTGGATGGGTCTTGAGCTTTGTCATCTTCTAGAAACTTGGGGAGGATCTTCAGAGAATAGCATGGGCTGCTTTATCCTCAAATTTAGTCTTGTAAGTTGGAGGAATTCTTGTTTCTCGATGTCGGTTGGTCCATGTCTTCACGTCCTGTGGTAGATTTCTCTTGTTAGAAGTTAGTAGGTTGAAAGTTAGTAACTAAAATTCTCGACGTCAATAGTAGCATGACAATGCTGAATCAATGTCTTTCTTCTTCATCTATCATGCCATCTTATAGATTCTGTTGGTGAGGGTTATGGTCGTATCCTGTGCAGTGATACTTGAGATGCTCAGATCCTTGTTCCAAGGGCGATTAAATCTTGATATATTGTATTCCTTGTCCATATTGTTCTCACAAGTTATTGATTCTCTTGAGGTTTCCCATAACAGGCTACCCCCCTTAAAATAAGAAATTTTGTAAGCAAATTAAAAAGGAGATATGCTTTTGCGTTCACAAAGTAGATTTTTTTTAGACATCAAAATGGTTTTGCACAAATTTCCTTTGAAAGTGATGTTTGCAAAATATTTAAAATTTTCAAGAGAGTCATTTTTTTCTCACCCAATATATTTTTCTTCAAGCAAGATTTTGTATAATCATACATATGCTTAGCAAAACCAATATGGCAACTAGAAACTTCTGCAACCAATTGTTGAAGCAACCTTTGATTTTATTTCACAAAAGATTTTCTTTTCTTTTTTTTTTTGCCAACATGGCCAAAATGTTATATAGTTTGTATGCATGGTTCATAGTTGAGACAACAATACTTTTGAACATCCGAAAAGAAAACTCAAAAAAAAATTAGAACCTTTTTAGAAATTGCCACATTTTCATATGGAAATAATCACTTGGAAACGGGTTTTTCACAAAGGTTTTGGAAAGCTTTTCGAAATAATTTCCTTTTCAAGCAAAATTTTAGGCAATAGTTGTAGAAGCTCAGTTTTGAAAATGTTTTGAAATGATGCCTTCAAAGACATGCACTCAAAATTTGGCTTTGCATGAAGTTTTATTTCAGATAATTTTGCAATAAATTATTTAGAACCCAAATTCACATATATTTTACAAAGAGAGTTTTATTTTGAAACTAATTTTGACCATTCCCAAAATTGAAATATAATTTCAAAGCGGTTTTGGAGACAATTTTGCAATTACATTGTTTGAAACAAACACGTCCTTTCTTTTTGGATAAATTACTTTGTAAAATTGTATCTCAAAATGCGAAAATTAATTTTTTTTGTAATATTTTCTAAAGTCAATCCGCAAAACAAAGTTTTCAGGGGAATTAAGCCATATGAGTTTGACTTGTCCTTGGAATTTTGAAGCAACCCGGAATCTGAAAATTCAATAAATTTAAATCTCTTTTATCCTTCATCCATCTATTCTTATCCAAGACATGGTTCCTTTTATTAAACTCCCAGATCAGCATATCATCTTGAGTTTTCCATGGATTCATGCCCTTCAAACCATTGTATGCTTACGGAAACAACTACGAATCTTGCATAGCTTTCTCATATATACGCAGTCTGTTTCTCTTCTTTTTATTGTTCTTCGTGATATTCCCATGCCGAAGGTAGTACATTTGTGGTTACTAATGGCTTAGTCAAGACTTCACTTCTACTGTACGAGAGTGTAACTAGAGGAAACTAGTTCTAAAAATGGTAAGTTGTTCTGATCGATAAGTTAGTCTCTGATCTTTTCTTTTTCTTCACTTTGTTTTCATGCCATATGATGCAATCGTCTACATTCGAGGATGAGGTTTCGGCAACAATCAATAATATTCCTATAGCGTCTTAATTTCTTTCGATCTTATTCTACAATTTTGAAGTATAGGTGAGAACATAGAACCAATATTTTTCAATCACAAATGAAGTTGTAAGATCGCCTTTTCAAAGGAAGGGTTGAGATGTAAGGTATCAAAATAATTTTTCTTTTCGGCGCATCGGAATCAGACATTTTTTAAGAGAGGTAAGATGAGTCAACAGTATTTGAATGTTTTCACCATTTTTTTCTAGCATTTAAAAATAGCTTTGTAAAATTTAGGGTCCTTCAACTAACGACAATTCTATCTAGGGACTCGAACTACAGTCGATATGCTCTGATACCAGCTCTGTCGACCCCCGATTTTGGAAATCGGAAATCTTCTGTGTTTATCAGTACCAATCCCTGGATCAGTAGTTGGTACACACATACATAGCCGAATCACAACATATCACGAATGAATTCAGGCTAAGAGAATTTAATGCTTACATTAGGGCCAGGCAGGCCAACAACTATCAGAGAAACAACAGCGGAAGACAAAATAATACAAGGGCCCGGTTGACATGCCACAAGCAGTCGACTGGGGAACGAGACCTAGAATGGAATCGCACTCCGATCATCTTGTTAAGTACGCAAGCGTACTAACAAGGGCTTCTCTTCAACACTCTGCTAAAAGATATATATAGAGCAACAATGAGTACAAAAGTACTCAGCAAGCCACCACACAAAATGCAGTAATGTACAGGATAATACAAGGAGTGGCTATGGTTACTTTGCGTAAAGCTGAGTTTTCAAATATCATTTCACAAACCTAAGACCTAGCATAAACTGGTCAAGTTTTAATTCCATTGTTCATTAAACAGCGACGGTTCTGTCCACCATCCATTGTGTTCCCAAGGATAGCTTCCCGCCACTGGTCGTCATGGTTTTCTGGGGTCTACCCCTTCTCACCTCTCGAGAAGTTGATCCACCAGTACAAAATCATCATGCAACATCCCACCCATCATTTTAAGAATTTAGAGTCTAGCCAAGTGTAATACATGTCCCGGTGCTCAAGAACCGCGAGCACGGCTATTCGAATAGATTGGTTTACTCACATTGCAGTGGATGTACACTTTACCCGTACTCCGCGACTTGCCCAACACATGAGCCTACGTCCCAACGAATGAGACTTGCCATGGCAAAGCCTTTCAACAACCTCACTTTGGCAGTACCCGCTCCATGAACTTGAGTCCTCATGCACTCTAGCCATACACGGTTTCTAGCAGTGAGAGGAGTTCTGGCGCTCCCGGGAAGGGAAGACTCACACATGCATTAAGTTATAGTTAAGTTTAGGTTTACACATGGCAGTCCTACCGATGGCGACACCACTGTAGGCACCCGCCCCTCGCGGTCCTACCAATGGCTGCCCCACCGTAGGCCCTGCCTCACACACATCAAGAAAACCACTATGCAGGGATACTGTCACGCCCGGAATTTCTATCCAAAATTCCAAACGCTTACATGTGTGTTAAACCCTCGTCCAGGAATCAGCTGAGGCACACAATAACAAATTGATAATAGAGTACGAATAAACAGCTATTTAATATTCGCAAATAATAATTTATTACAGAGGTGGATAGTTCCTCTCAAAGAATAACATTCTACACAGCGGAAAAATAACAGCAAACTACGGAACAGCTATGGCGACTCCACTCCACAGGCAACTTAACCCGGATCAAGCCTAGTCCTCCAGATCATCACCTTCACTGAAGTACTCCTCCTTTGATGAATGAATATTGCAAGAATGAGCATATGACATGCAAGTGCACAGGATAACAAAGGATGACATAATAAAGCTCATTTGCATAAACAACATTTAATAAATATTTAAGAGAATAGTAAAATAGTTGAATAATTAAGAAGTATTAAATAAACACCATACAACACACCCGTGTTGCATAGGCTCAACCTCATCTGAACAACCAACCCCGGTTGTACAAATCAAACCTCCATACCAGGAATATACCATTCCAAACAAGGAGTCACATTAATTAGCACAATTACCATTAATGAGTAGTGTGAGACTAATCACGAAAAACCTTGTTAAACTCACCCATAACCGCGGGCACGGCTATTCGAATAGTTTTACTCTAATCAGAGGTGTACCACTGTACCCACAAGACACAATCCCATAACATGTCACCATGCGCCTCAGCACCACCACGGTACCTCGGAAAGGAACTGTGACATTACCCCTCGCACAACACAACTCACCACAGTGCACCGTTTCTGGATCATAATCTCCCCCTCAAAACCAGAGGCAATGGACTCCCCAGCGACCCCACGGACTTCTCGCCGCTTCACAGTCTGGCACACCATAATGAATCATGCTATACAAAAGATAAAGCCGTTGCCCACGCTGGCTTGTGGTTGGCACGGTAAATGTTTCACAACAGTAGCTCATGAACCGGTCCTTAATTGTCATGAGCACAACCATCAAAACCATATGCTCACAACCCACCTTTAACCAGGTTTTAATTATCAATTAATTAACTTTACACGATTAACCATCGTGAGCTACCATTAAATATAACCATAAATAATAATGTAGTATATATGATTCATCCCATTAATTAACTAGTGTTTCTAAGCATGGCTAAGCAATTATACTTATAGCATTTAGCTGAACCAATCCAATATATAAGGTCCAAGCTAATCAAATTATAACCCATAGGAAAATAAAGTCATCTTCGGCCATTAATTATCTGGGAAAGGCTCACCACCCGATGACATTCAAAATAATGCATAAGTTGAAATAAAACATTAGCTTTAAACGGGTTCAACATGCACAAAGGGTTGTTTGGGATCTGTGTGACTTGCCTTGAGCTTCCACAAACACTTCCGAACCTTCTTCAACGAAAGCGCTCTCCTCCGGAACGTCGGAAACTAAAGCAAATTAACAAAATCAACAAAACAGTACATGTGGATATTTTTAACATGTAGATCT
>CM020180.1:16629357-16674674 GCA_009805545.1 Oryza longistaminata | reverse complement strand
GCTTCGCATCAGCTGCATGGTCCCGCTGCTGAATGGTGGGATCACTTTCGCCAAGGCAGGGCTGAAGGAGAGCCTATCACTTGGCAGGAATTCACGGCCGCTTTCAAGAAGACGCACATACCGACGGGTGTTGTAGCTCTGAAGAAAAGAGAATTTAGAGCACTTAACCAGGGGTCCCGTTCGGTCACTGAGTACCTCCATGATTTCAATCGTTTAGCCCGTTATGCTCCGGAAGATGTTCGCACCGATGAAGAGCGTCAAGAGAAGTTTTTGGAGGGACTGAATGATGAGTTGTCTTATGCTTTGATGTCAACGGATTTCCGGGATTTCCAGCAGTTGGTGGACAAGGCTATTCGTCAGGAAGACAAGTATAATCGAATGGAGCAGAAGAAGCGCAGGGCTGCCCAATTTAAGGCTCAACAAGGCAGTAACCAGAGGCCGCGTCTCGTTACAGGACCTCAAGCTCCATCGTACCCTCAAGGAGGATCTTCGTCAGTTGTTTGCCCTCAACGCCAGTTCTACAACAACAACACTGGTACTCACAGCAATGACAACCGCAACGTGGTCGCTCGTCCTGCAGCAACTCTAGCTTAGAACCAGCCTGTCAGGAAGGAACAGGGAAGCAAGCCAGGAGTGTGTTTCAATTGTGGTGATCCAGGGCATTATGCTGATAAGTGTCCTAAGCCACGACGTGTGAAGAACGCTCCAACCCCGAACAACTCCAATGCTCCAGCACCAAAGGCACGCGTTAATCATGTTGCAGCGGCAGAAGCTCAGAATGCACCAGATGTGGTTTTGGGTACGTTTCCTGTTAACTCTATACCCGCATCCGTGCTTTTTGATTCCGGTGCTACACATTCCTTTTTGTCTAAAAGTTTTGCGAGCAATCATGGGATGGAAGTTATTAGTCTTGGGAGACCTTTACTAGTTAATACCCCAGGCAATCAAGTATCTTCGACACAGTATTGTCCTTCCGCTACTATAGAAATAGAAGAAGTTCCTTTCCCATCCTCACTTATCTTGCTAGAATCCAAAGATCTAGATGTTATCTTAGGTATGGATTGGTTATCTCGTCACAGAGGAGTTATAGACTGTGCCAACCGTAAGGTGACTTTAACCAGTAGCGATGGGGAAACCGTTTCTTTCTTTGTGTCCTCTCGTAAATCTCATGGTGTGACCTTAAACCAAGTTGCTCTTCAAGAGATCCCAGTAGTACAAGACTACCCAGATGTTTTTCCCGAGGATTTGCCAGGTATGCCACCTAAGAGAGACATAGAGTTCCGGATAGACTTGGTACCTGGAACCAACCCTATCCATAAGAGACCCTATAGAATGGCAGCTAATGAGTTAGCTGAGGTAAAGAGACAGGTGGATGATTTGCTTCAGAAAGGATATATTAGACCCAGTACTTCACCATGGGGAGCACCCGTCATCTTTGTGGAGAAGAAAGATCATACTCAGAGAATGTGCGTGGATTATCGAGCGTTGAATGAGGCCACTATCAAGAATAAGTATCTGCTACCTAGGATTGACGACCTGTTTGATCAACTGGAAGGTGCTACAGTTTTCTCCAAGATAGATCTCCGTTCCGGATATCATCAACTTCGAATCCGTGAGGAAGATATACCAAAGACCGCCTTTACAACTCGGTATGGTTTGTTTGAATGTACCGTTATGTCATTTGGACTCACTAATGCCCCGGCCTTTTTCATGAATCTGATGAACAAGGTGTTTATGGAATATCTGGATAAGTTTGTCGTGGTGTTCATTGATGACATTCTTATTTACTCCAAGACAAAGGAAGAACATGAAGAGCATCTTCGTCTTGCTTTAGAGAAACTACGTGAGCATCAGCTCTATGCCAAGTTCAGTAAATGTGAATTTTGGTTGTCAGAAGTGAAGTTTCTTGGTCATGTCATCTCATCTGGAGGAGTGGCAGTAGATCCAAGCAATGTGGAGTCAGTGTTAAATTGGAAGCAACCCAAGACGGTTTCAGAAATTCGTAGTTTCCTTGGACTTGCAGGGTACTACCGCAGGTTTATTGAGAACATCACCAATAAGACGAGAAGCGACATTTATATCACGAACAGTCTCCAAACCAGAAGCCACCTGCATGCCATACGAATTATGAAAGAAAGAAAAAAAAGATCAACAAAGCAGATTAAACAGACCATAAAAATAACAGTGTGAGTATAGATGCACTGTGCATCGTACATTGTCAGCAATCTGTTCATATCCCTTCATTGTATATGGACGAGTTGTGGGGAATAGGGTGAACCACTTATTGCTGATCTCCATCCAGAATGCATCAGCAGCAGGCCCAGACTCTGGAGCAGACTCAACATCTTGTTTCCACTCTAGTAGCGTCTCCTCACCTGCCAAATGGAACAATTGATGAACTCTGCACGCCATGAGTCGCGACGATAAAGTAACTGCTAAATACAAGAAATAAGATAACCTAACCTCTTTTCAGATGGAGATCTGTAAGCATCCCGATAGGAAGGTCTGGCACATCATGGCCCATCTCTGTCAATGCATACCTGTGACAAGAAGCTCTAAGAGTAAGCTTTGATTACGTCCCAGGAACCAAGGCAGGTAATTTCGCAGAACACTTGGTGAGATACTACATTTTCCTATAATAATCTCCACAAGAAACACATGATAGTTATTATCCAAACGGAAAAAATAAAAGAAAACACATTGTCTCAACTAAGTGATTCAGGAGTAGTGATTTATATAAGACCTGTATATTTCTTGGCTGCATAGTTGTTTCATAATAAAAGTAACAGATGAGTCAAGCTTGCAGTGTGCTGCAGCAGCTCCCAACTGACGAAGAGCCACACCACCATGGCGCACGTCAACACCATCATCCTATCAATGAGAACAAAATACAACAACATTCATGGGTAATACAAGTACGAAATCAAAAAGAAATAAGCTAGAAGAGTGAAGTACCATGTCCAAGGGATACATCTTTATACACTTCTTCTTAAATTTCTTCTCTCTCTCCCATGGTTCAAACTCATTTCCAGTAACCTCCTCAAAAAGACGGACAAATTCCTTGATAGCATCATTGACACGACTACCAAAATCTTCAACCCGTTCCTCTGCCATCTGGTCATGTCCAATAGGACCCTTCTTGTAGTATAGGTGCAAATGGTTCTCAGGTACCATGATCAGCTGCATAATGCATAACCTGCAAAGAACCGTCTTAAGTTGCTGAATCCGGATACACTTGACTGCCACCCATTCTCTTAAAATGTAATGAGAACATAATGCTTAATATGTAATGAGAATATAAACATACTGGTTAATATCGCCTCCTAAATCACACACAGAAAAGGCACAATTGTAGATGATGCCATTCTTCTCATAGATATGACCTCCGTCTTTCTCCAGTTTAGAATCTTTGTGCACTGCTCTTTTTCCTGCAAGTTTAAGCTGAAGAAAAAAAAAAAGCAAATTACTAGAGATACTAAAACCAAAGGTGCAATTTATGAAATGCACTTGACCAGGCAACAACCTCTGCAGCCAAGGTCTCGATAGCCTCCTCAGTTGGATCAAGCTTGCCCAGCGGCAGCCCTCGGCCTTCTGGAACAACATCAGATGCAATATCATAAGCAGCCAAAGGTTGCTTTTCCTTCTTCTGGATGCTATCAATTATCCAATTCTCGCTCACAACAGGAGTTCCACGCTCCCTGTGGCATGGTCCCAGATGTAAGAAGAAATCAATATTCAGTAATATGTTCCATCACCCGGTGCTGCAAGTATTTTTATTCAACCATCTTAATCCATTCTATCGCTGTTCAGAGGAAGGAATATATCAAAGAACAAAAGGCAAGGGCTTACAGTGCTTCGGCAAATCCTCCGGAGCCACCTTGATGTCTCTCAGCTGGGGAAGCCACTACACAAGTGACACCTGCGAGCACAAAGGAATGGACTCCCAACTGTGTTATCTTGCATTATGATGAACCAGATCAGACTAGATTAAATAGATAAGATACACACCAATCACGGAGTTGTTGACTTTCCCTCCATGCTTCATAATCTGCTCCTTGAAATAACCCTGTCCATTTTAGTACCAACAGAATTAGATTCCTGAAACCCATTAACATAGAGTGAATTGGAAGCAACGTTCAGAGGAATTACATGTGAGCGTGACATCCGTCCAGACAATGCAATCATCATGCCCGAGAAGATACCCTCTTCATCCAAATTATGTTTAGGGTACTTATTCCCTTCATGTTGCTTCAGCCACTGCAGAAGAAGAAACAAAATGCAGCTTAATATACAGTAACCCAAGACGTGCAACAAAGTTAGCAAATAAATACTAAAAATGCAGCTTCGTTACCTTGCGCACGAAATCATTCTTGACATCATCAGGGACCTTTATAGGACCACCTCTCCTCGAAGGATTGTTAGTACTGAAGCTACAACATGCCCACTCACTGTGAGTCCCAATGCACTTGTATTTCAATCCCTTACACTCGAGCTGACCACCGCATACGGGGCACTTGTCAAGAGGCCCATAAAACATCACATCCTCACTGCAGCGATGGAGCAAATCGTTATACTGAATCCACCATAAGACTAAATTCGATATTTTGATAAAAGAATAGTTTCATATTTTTAAATAGACAATACCATCTTGGGACAACTGCATCTTCTGATCCAGATGCATCCTGTTCATTGGCTTGGAGGATCTTGCGCATGTCCTCGATCGTGAGGTGTTCCCTTATGGCCTTGCAGAATTCAGAGAACTCCTTCACGGCTGTTGCCTTCCCATTCAGGTCAGATTCCTCCGCTTTGAGCTTCTTGTTCTTTGATGGCTCCTGCTCCCCGTCGTGCTCTTCATTGTCGGCTGTCTTCTTGTTCTTGGAGGGCGCTTGCTGGCCACCTTCCTGCTCTTTGCTTTCTGTCTTCTGCTTCTTCGGGGCAGCCTTCCCTTCTTCTTGGGAAGCCGCTAGTGTGCGTGATCTTGTCTCGTGTACCTGAAAAGATAATAACAGTTCAAAATGAGATTCGCACAAACAATTGGAAAGTGATTATTTTGAAAATAACCAGTGTGTCATTAGTGGCACATACAGTACTGAACAAGACATCTACATGAGCAGTATTCAGATTTGCAGCTTTGAACTGCATACATACATTAGATAAGAAACTAACGTTTTGTTTAACTTGTCATTCTAATACATTACATAAAATTCCTACCTCACAATGAATAGCAGAATGTGTAAAGATGAAGAGGAAGCAAGTACTAGTTGTCATTGCATTATAAAGAAAGCCACTAGATAGCCTTAATTTCTTCCATGTTCTATCAGCTAAAACTGAAGACGACTTGGGGGTCTCCCTCATGATTGGAAAAACAGATGTCAACTCCCTTTAGTGAAGTTGATTCCAACACATATGAATCTACTTCAGATTCGTTGAACTAGCAACTAATAAACTAGTTACCCAACAAAACAGCTGAATCTTAGATGATATTTACCATCAATTGGCGAACCTGATTAGCAAGCTGCAAGCAAAGCTCACTACTACTACTCAATAATCTCAGAGAAAACAAAGAGGACTAATCTACTTACAAATTAGACTCTCACAAAGGTTAAGGGCCAACCAAGAAACAATCCGTCCACACAAACAACAGCAAACTATAAGATCAAAGCTGCTATGAATAACGGATTAAAAGTTTTTTTTAAAAAAAATGGAGGAGGCAATGCAAACAGCAGATGAATAACGGATTAAAAGTCATTTTTTAAAAAAATGAAGGACGCAAGGCAAAGAGCAGAGGAGGCACAGCAGCGCAGACCATGATGACGCGTGGGAGAGGAACAGGAGGGAGCGGCGACGAGCATCAGGGATCTCGAACCATCTCTCCACCCCCCCTCCGCGGTTAAATATTAACGGGCTGGCTCGCTACGCTCGGTGGCGACTGGCGGAGTGGGTGTCGCCGCGGCCGCGCTCCAGGTGTTTGCCCTCCTCCGCCTGCCTGCCGCCGCGGCGACACGTGGCCTGCCACCAGCCCCCATGCGGACGCGGAGACGCCGGCACGCGCGCGCCGCTCTCTCGGGCTCCGCGAACCGTGGGGGTGGGGCTGTGGGAGGAGGGGAACGCGAGACATGGGGTTGCGGAGATGCGGCGGAATTGGAAATGAGGCTCGGATGTTCGCAGAGTTGGGGGGCGGTGGAAGCGGTCGGATGAAAAGCGGCGGCGTGCCGTCGCTCGCCGTTCGCCACGACCCGCTTCTGTGCTACTCCTATACCGCTTCTTGTACAACTCCTATGTGTATATTGGTTGGGGTTTTCCCAAGATTCGTGTCCGCGTTCTCGCCCGTTGGATTAGGTCGGTGAGCATTTCAGCCGTTGGATGAGTCAATGAGAGCACTGAGGGCCCTTCTCTCATGTGACCTCTCTGTGTTTTGGGGATTTTTGTACTCGGGAAATATAGGACTTTGGTATGCAGGATTGTCAAAATATGGAAAAAAAATTGTAGGAATTGACTGCCATATTTGTTGGATTCCTACGGGATTTAAAAACACATAAAAGTTTTAAAACTACCGTTTGATAGTTATATGAAAAACGTAGAAATTCAAGACACGGGAAGAAGAAAACACGAGCGGAGCCATCATTTCGCTTATTCACGCAGCATATTTACAAACGAAAAGTAATTTGTGAATAAAACTTTTATATACGTGTTCTTAGCGAAATAAAAGCAAAGGTTGAAAAATAAATTTCAATTAAAAACCTAAAAATCAACTCCAAATTTAAGGTTGAAAATTCAAAATTTGGTTGATAAGCATAAATGAAAAGATGAGGCCCGAGATAAGACATCATGTTAATTTCCCTCTAAAATTCCTCTACAATACTTTATTCCATAGGAATTTCAAAGGGATTGGTAGGAATCATCATTTATTTCAAAGGGTCTTATAGGATTATTTTTCATAGGGTATAAATCCTTTGGAATTCCTATGTTTTTCCTTTGTTTTAAAGAAGGCCTAATCAAATAAATCGTCAGTACCTGTTAACAACGAAATTTGGTAAGCCCAAAGTCATCATCGGCTTAGAGTCAGTATCGGCTTCAGAGTTATGGAATCAGCCGATGGGAGTCGTCAAATCGCCAGCAACCGCATTCTCGATGGAGTCGGATCAACTAAAGGGAATTTATCCAGAAGAGTCCGGGATCAAGAAGGATGCGGCATGGCAGTTTACCTATTAATTAGGAATAGTTTGTTAGTTTCCTTTTATCTTTAGGAAAGTGTGTTTAGTGTTCGATAAGGACTTTATGTTTCCTTTTATCTTTAGGAAAGTTTCTTTCTTGTCCGACAAGGACTTGTATCAACCCATGGGTATAAATATATACACCCGGGGTCATTGTAATCTATCTTCACGATCAATACAATTCGGTGCATCGCCACCTTTTACCTTTTCTACTTTATTTTATCGTCCGACGGGACTTGGCACCTGACGAGGGGCTGCATCGGTGTTCGATCTCCGGCTAAGGGGTAAGTCCAATGTTCCACCAACCCAGGCAATTGTATCGTTTACGTCGGCGTCGTTCAAGGCTGCATCAATACATTCGACCTCTTGGATTGCTCTAGTTTGGATGGTATATTTGCCTACCTATTTATCATATGTCTCTATTAATCTAGTCTTAGCATATCAATTTAGCTCTATCGGCTGCTTCTCGTTTTAGGGTTTCTGTCAGTATAGGCTAAATCGCGTTGCTAGATTAGATTAGCTTAGACATCTACCACCCTGAAAAATCAATCAACGGCTTGACTGTCTAGATATTATGTTTCTTTTCATACTTAGTGCTGCATCAGTTAAGTTTGATCTACTAAGTCGTGCTTAGAACCATAATCTCTAGCCTGCTTTTTGACTGCCAATAAGGGTTTCATCGGGGTTTCAGCCGGTGAGTTATCTGGATGTTGCATCGGTTCATAAGGATTGCATATACATATAAGTTGGATTTAGCCGATGACAACAAATGTTTCACTGTTTAATCTAATCCTGTGGATTTCATGACATCGGACCTCCCGGGTGCGCACGAGTGAGGACAAAGTGTGCAGAAAAGACATGTGTTGGTCTGTGAGGGGCGGGACGTTACAGTAGTCAATCCGATCTTGGAAGTTGTTGAACTGTGGTTGCACTCTGTTGCCATCTGGACCAAGATCTTCAACCACTCCTTCCTGAAAACCATCACCTTTGTCGCCTGGTTCACCAGCAGTGCCTTTATCACCTTGAGAGGAGCTTGAGCCGACTTCATCGGCAGCAACTACTTTTACCTTGTACTTTTGGTAAACTTTTCCGCAGGTTTCTGCGAAGGACTTCATGAATTGCTCTTGAGCATTCTTCATCATTAAGTCGAAATCCTTTTTCTGTTCTGGTGATAGTTTGTCTATAGTGACTGGAACAATGTTTCCTTCATGAACTTCAGACCTAGTTGGATTCGGGAGCTTGTATTGAGGATCTGCCGACTTACCCATCAACGGCGGAACTTGCTTGTCTCCTGACATATCTGACTTCTAATCAGGCGATTGTCCCACCAGGCGTGCCGAGAGCGTGTTGATGCGAAAACACGAGGCCTGGGAGATCTGCTTAACTCCAGTGCAGGTCCAAAAAAGCTTGCCTTTAGGTTCATGAGCGTGCCAGTTGATTTGATCCTTCAATCAACAAGAAATAAAGACAAAGAAACCGTGGTTAAATCCATAAATGATAGCCGATCGACCAACTGCCGATGACATATCATTTATCTTTGAGCCGATGTCATATTTGAATCGATCGGCAATCATAAATAAGCAAGATAAGACTAAATCTACTCGATCGGCTGTAGATATCAATAGTATATAATACTTTCGTCGATATATACTTAAATCAAGTGATTGGGATAGATCGGTCGCCATGCCGAGACAGTATAAATCACTTAGATCGAAATATATATTAACAAGAATATTATAGACATTCATAGCATAGCCGATCAGATAGATCTAGCGTGTACCGGTTAATACTCCAATACCACTCTATATTAAGATACTAAAGCAAGCAAAATATATCAAACAAGAAGCTTAATACACCTAAATGCAACATGATCTTAATATAGAGGGCAGATTTAACTTATCAATCAAGCATATAAAATATAAAGTAGTTAAATCAGGTAAGATCGGCTGAAACCCCGATACTACCTTAATCGGTAACCAGAAAGCAGGCTAGAGATTGAGGTTCTAATCATGACTTATAAGGTCAAACTCAACTGATGCAGCTATAAGTATGAAAAGAAAGACAATAGCTAGACAATCAATATAATCTAAGCCAACGTTGGTATTTAACCTAATTGGCTGCCTTCTAGCGATAGATATTAGCCGATTGAAGGTTAAATAACAATATTGTCAAAGATTATATAGGATATATGATAACTCGACGAATTACATAGACAAGATTAGAGTGTCATAAAGATGGAAGCACTAATCCCGAGAACGCAAGCTGCCACAGCAAGTTTTACCTCTAGTTGAAGATCGAAACCGATGCAGCTCAAGCCGAAAGCAAGAACTCGTCGAAAGTAAACGAAAGTAAATGAAAGTAAAGGGTGGCGATGCGCCAAGATTGTATTGAACCTGTGTTGTATTGATTACATGGGGTTCGGGTCTATTTATACCCGAGATTACAAAATATGTCCGTGTTGGACATGACTCTTATCTCTAACAAACTATAAGATACCATAAGTCTTTGCGGCAGACTTTTGCCCAAGCTTATCTATAAGGAAATTACATAAAATATCCTAACTAATAGATACAGTTTCCTTCTTAGGACTCAATCCGTGCATGGCAATCCATATGAAGCACTTGAACCTCACCCGATGACGTGCACTGAGTCATATTGTCGGACTCGGCTCAATCGGCTAACCTTGTCCAACTCGGATTCTGCCAATCCAGGTCGCAACCGATTCGGACTTTAGCCGATCCTTTACTCTGTTTCCGGAATGATTTCCATTTTGGATTCCGCTTCGGTCTTATCTCCATCTCTGATACTGAAATTACCAAATTTGGTTGTTAACAATAGGCCTATTTGATTACTGTTAACAACGAAATTTGGTAATCCCCGAAGTCATCGTCGGCTTAGAGTCACTATCAGTTTCAGCATATCGGAACCAGCCGATGAGAATTATTAAGTCGCCAGCAGTCGGATTCTTGGAGGATTCGGTTAAGGAAATTATGGTTAAGGAAATTAATCGATTCAAGGAAACTTATCCAGAAGAGACCGAGTTCAAGGAGGATGCGGCATGGCAAGTTATCTATTAATTAGGAATAGTTTGTTAGTTTCCTTTTATCTTTAGGAAAGTGTGTTTAGTGTCCGATAAGGACTTTATGTTTTCCTTTTATCTTTAGGAAAGTTTCTTTCTTGTCCGACAAGGACTTGTATCAACCCATGGGTATAAATATGTACACCTGGGGTCTATGTAATTTATTGCTACGATCAATACAATTCGGCGCATCGCCACCCTTTTTACTTCTACTTTTGTTTTTACGTTCCGGCGGAACTTGGCACCCGACGCGGGGCTGCATCGTCTTCGATCTCCAACGAAGGGATAAGTCCAATGTTCCGCCGGTCCAGGCAATTATACCGTCTACGTCGGCGTCGTTCAAGGCTGCATCAATACATTCGACCTCTTGGATTACTCTGGTTTGGATAATATATTTGCCTGGCTATTTATCATATGTGTATGTTAATCTAGTCCTAGCATCTCAATTTAGCTCCATCGGCTGTCTCTCGTTCTAGGGTTTCTGCCGGTATCGGCTAAATCGCCTTGCTAGATTAGATTAGCCCAGGCATCTACCACCCTGAAAATCAGTCAATGGCTTGATTGTCTAGATATTGTGTTTCTTTTCATACTTAGTGCTGCATCAGTTAAGTTTGATCTACTAAGTCGTGCTTAGAACCATAATCTCTAGCCTGCGTTTTGACTGCCAATAAGGGTTTCATCGGGGTTTCAGCCGATGAGTTATCTAGGCGTTGCATCGGCTTACAAGGATTGCATACATATTGGATTTAGCCGATCACAAGATAGATTTTACTGTTTATCTAATCCTGTAGATTTTATGACATCGGACCTACAGCCGATGTATGCTTTAACCTTCGGATCATTGCTTATTATATCTTGTTGTTAGCTGATTGGTTTCTACTAGATTATATTTGTAACATACCGAAAATTAGCTATTTTCCAATCTTGTATCATGCTGGGTTTTATGTTCTTAATAACCTCTTTAAACTTAGGAAAATATAATTAGCGAGACCTCCTAAAGCTAACCTGCATAAAATCCCTCTTTGATATTCAAAAGCCTTTGTGATTTTCATTTAAAATTTATCTCGAAATATTCCTTGATTTGGTTTTAATCTAAAACTTTCTTTGGACTAAAATTTCTTCTATTAAAACCCTTCGAATTATGGTCCAAGAAAACTTCCAAACCAAGATCCTTTCCAATTCCAATTTTTATTGGAATTAATTGTTAACTCATCCTTGATCTCAAACCTATCATGTTGATCCTCGTATCTAAATATCTAATTCCTCTTTTGATCTAGCCACCAATTAATTTCTGTGGCTTGATTTTTCTTCTCGGCACATGAATAATATTATTACAAATATGTGAATAATTGCTCTGTGTGCAACAGAATAGATCTTTGTCCGCTCCGTCCCAAATCCAAAACCTTATTTAGCCCATATCTAATTCACTAATTTCATACCACATATTTGGACTAAAATTTATTTACTCTACTCCCTCCATATTCCTCCACATCCTCAAAAATATTCAAATCTAGAGCCATATTATTTATGGTGGTTGAATATTTTGAATTTCTAATTTGAGTGCATTAAATAAACTCCCTCTCCAAGAAATTGCACTCAACCAACTGGAGAAATATTTCTTTGGAAATTATATTCAAATATAATTTCCTTTCTAAACTCTCTCTCGGTCAATTTTCCTTCAAATTCAAATTATTCAAATCCTTTTTCAAAATCTAGCCATCCAAATTCCTCTAAAATCAATTATTTGAATCTTCTAGGAAAATTAGACTTCTCCCTGTTTTAACTTTGGGCCGAAATTCATCTCTTCTCCTCGGCCCAATCCGGCCAGCTACCCACAGCCGAGCCGCCTCCCTTCTCTTCCACGCGTGTGTGTACACACGGCGCCGCCAACGCCTTCCGTCGCCGCTAAGGAACCGGCGCCGTCGCCCTCTTTCCACGCCGCCGCCACCGGCAACTTACCGCCCACGCCAAGCGTTGCCGTGCCGTGCGCCCCTCCTCCGCCGCCCAGCCTTACGCAGTCGCCACGCGCACGCGCCGCCATTGTCGCCAATCAGAGAACGAAGCCGGCGCCGTCTTTTTCCTTTCGCGCCAGCATCGTCGTGGCCGAGTTGGCGACCGCCTTTACCAACCGCCTTGCGCAACCGCCTCTCCGCGACCTATAAATACCCGACGAGGTCGCTCCTTTCCCCCTCCACACCTATCCGAGCTCTCTCTTTCCTCTCCATGTCCGGACTATGCCACCACCGGCCGATCTCCTTTACCGTAGCTCCACAACCCAAACCCTCGCGCCATTGGCTTTTGCCTCGGCGAGGTGAATCCGTTTTTCCCCTTTCCCCCTTCTCTCCCACCCCATAGCAACCACAACCGCCACCTCCGTCTCAACCAACCGAAGCAAGCTTTTACGCTCGCCGTTCCGGCCTCTCACTAACTCCCTCTGCCGGCCACCACCCTCCTTGGACGCGTGTTGCTCGGGAACACGCGTGGCCGCGACGTCCCCGCCCTCCAGTCACGGGAGCGCCGCCGCCGCTCGCCTTCTCTCCTTCTCTTCTCTCGGCTCTCTCTGGAAGAGAAGAAGAAAGAAGAGACCGGAGGAAGAAGAAGAAGAAAAGAAAAGAAAGAATCTTCCTGACAGGTGGGCCCATCAACAGTAGCCTTTCATATTTTTCTTATTTAATTCAAATCCAATCTTTAGAAGCCCATTATCTCCTAAACCGTAGATCCGATTCCGATGAAACTTGGACCTAAATTCATGTTAATCAAAAAGCTATATTTTGGTATCAAATTGCTATTTAATATTTGATTGATTTCCTTAATTTATTCAAATACCATTTGAAATAAATATTTGATTTATTTCAAATATTTCCTTTATTTCCAAATTACCCTTTGCCACTAGAACAACCACCGTTTGGAAATTTACGCCTTCCATGGGGACGTTCACTACGGCTACTGACCTCGACGTCGAACCGTTGGTTTGAAAGTCCGACAAAACCCAAACTTAAGTCGCAGTGCGGCTCCTGACACCTTACGTCTCAATGCGTATAACGTTCAGAGCTTCACTATTTCCTAGACCTCCACTGCACGCCACACAGTTTGCTCTCAAGCTCTATGTGTCCTAGCCGCTCCCCGCCGCACTCACGTTGTCGGAAGTAACACTTCCACCCCGTTAAACCTACACAAACTTTCCTATCCTCTAGCCGTTATATTGTCTGTTGAGCATCGGCTAGGACACCAAACTAGTCGTCATACTACCCAATTCTAATGACGACTAGCAACACTCAAATCCCAGCCGATAGTCATCTTACCTTATCGGCTTAATCAAATGAAACCCTAGCCAGCCAGCCTGCTATCCAAACTCCATACCAGCCATGTTACCCTCCAACTACTCATACTCAAACATGCTCAGATATCGAGCCGATATGCTATCCTCTTTCAGCATCGACTCGAGAAACAACTAAACCTAGCCACTATTCTACCAAAACCTAATCTTGAGCCCACATTAGCCACATACTCGCCCAACCATTTATTCCCCTCTCTCCAAGCTACTAAGGCCTTCACAGTAAAATATAAGGGACAGTAGTTGCTTAACCCCTGTCTAGCGTCCAAGCCTTCTAAAAAACTCCATAAAATCCTAGTCCCATACCCTATAATAGAAATGACCATACCCTAAACCCTAGCCCTTCTAGCTGTTTATCGTTTTCTGCTATTATGGCTTTCATTGAATTTGGTTCCTCCTCTTCTTAATAGAGTCTGATTTATTCTGAATGGCAACCTGTGGTATTCGAGCATCGGATAATCAGGTTGCCTATTCGGATTTATTTTGCGTTGGAGCAAGGCAAGTTATTAATTCCTTCCCTTTGAGCATAAATGCTCTTACATCTATATTCTATCTATGCGCTAGCCATACATGATTTGAATGCATAATCTGAACATATAGCGAACCAGTTAATGCTAGCCTTTGCTTAGCCATGCTAGTTAGAATATGCATAAAATTTAATGAACTTAGATTGGGACAGTACTAAGATTTGTGTTGATTTCCGGTGGCTTAGTACTGTCTCGATCGATATAATTGCCACCAAATACTTATGTCAAACGAACGAGTACGACCACAGCTTCTAGAATGGGGACAGACCTAGTTATTAGGTTAATAACAATGTGGTACCTCTGTACAGTGTCTTATCTAAGCCTCGCGAAGGAGGCAACTTATGCCGCGAAGGGCAAATGTGATATTTGACGAGGGCAGGTAAGTAGCTTGATATATTGCGAGCGCTGTGTGTGTATATTGTGAAAAACCTGGTTGAGATGACGTGGGTCTCTCATCCAGTTCTCCTAAAAACCTCGGGAACGCCAGAACTCCTCTCGCTGCTGATAACGTTACGTTCAGAGCGCATGGGGACTTAGAGTTCATGGAACAGGTGCCACTATTGTTAGTAACCTAATACTGGCATGACTAAGCTAATGAATATTGCAAGTCGTGACTGCGGGTAAAGCGTACATCTACTGTAGTAGAGTATCAGAAACTATTCGAATAGCCGTGCTCTACGGGATTGAGTATCAGGAACTCAGTGATGTGTAATTTGGTTAGAAACTTAACTCAAGATTTTACTAAATACTGTTGCATAAAGACATACCAGGCTTTCTTCCTCTTTATTCCCAGCTTTCTGCCAATAAACCTAGATCTACTTAAATACTACTTCATGCATTCATTATTTGATATAATAGCTTGTTGAGTACATTGTACTCACCCTTGCTTCAACCATCTTTTTCAGAGTCCATTTGATGTTCTTGCCGAAGTCAGGAGTTCAATCACATAAGTTAGTTCCCTTTTAACTTAATCTTCAAGTCTAGGTAATTTAAATTGTTTAAGTCTATAGTAAAACAGCAGAGTTAGGTCATTCTAAAGCTTCTGCTGTAATAGTTAGCCACAATCTCGTAAATACCCTATTACTTTATGTAATAATATCTCCTTCAAAGCTATGTCTAAACGTATGCAAAGACGATCCAGATTGTCGAAGCTGTATCAACCTACTGATCCAGGGCTTGATACAGTTAAATATGTCGGTTTCCGAATCATTAGTTTTGGGAGCCGACAGCGCTGGTATCAGAGCATATGCTTTACTATAGCCTTAAACCCATAGGTTTTCTAACCCCTCTAGGAGTAACTTTCCTATCTATATAGGATAATTAGGTTAAGAAAACTAAAATTTTGCTAAGGCCTTTGTTAGAATGAACTCCCCTTCATCATTGGTTCTCTTTTCTTGCTTTTACTTGTGCATCATATTCTTCTTCAAAAGAATAATTAATTTATAGAATAATATAATCCCCTCCGAAGACTCTTGTCCTTGGTATTTCAAGAAGGGCAGTAAATACACACCTTTGGTTATATCAACATGAGTCGAATTTATTGCAACCCAAGCAACAAGATATACAAGATTTGAGGAATTATTTAGTGAAGCAACTATTTATTCTATTTATCAATACCATAGAAGAAGATTTGGATATAAGTGGATCTCTGTAAGGGGGGTAGTCCAATGTAAGAATTATCAAGATCTGGGAAGCTACAAACTCAGGAGCAAATGAAATACTATTGAAGCCCAGGTGTATATCACGGAATATTGGAATTCTGAAGCTTCTACGCATTATTATCAAAAGTATTGGCTATGCAAGGATAAATAATTGGAGATATTTTAACAATTCACAAGACATTTTATACACCCAAGCCATGACGGAGATATTCATGAAAAAATTATTGGACTAGAGAAGAATTTGTGAGATCAAAAAAAAAAAAAGGGAGCAACATTTTATGCTTTAATGCAAGATTTTATGCAAGACAAGACTAATCCTGATTGTTTGATTCATGTCAAGACTTATCATCAATATGCATACAAACAAGAAGACATACAGTATGAAGCCAAGTAATAGTTCAAATGCCCGTGAAACATAAAGATAGATCCAAGTAAAGAAACAATTCAAAATGAAGAATTACCAAGATAATAGAAATCCGGTAAAAGAACCTATGACCATGGAGATTTAAGAAATATATGGAGATCAACAAACAAGGGATGATTACAGCCATTCCAATTCATAGACAACATTTCGAAGAATTCAACCGTCCAAGAAGACATCTATCCTAAAGGCTATTGTCAAAACCATAGGTAGAGCCAATTGTGAGAAGATATACTAATTTTACAATAAGAGGTAGATATATCTATAGATACTAAATTAAGCAGTATATGGAGCGACAAATCCAAGAAGCTGAGAACTCCTATTGGTTAAGGTAATTTTAGATTTTAAGGTCAGATATAGGAGTTGCATACTCTGCATGATGAATAACTTGGAGATGAATAATTCATTAAGAAGAAGAACAAATGAAGCCTAAGAAGGTACAATAAATGTTCAATTTTGAAGAAAATCATGAGCACATGCATATTTGCAATCAACATTCTATTCCAAAGGATTAAACAAGGGTTTTGATCCATCTAACAGTCACCAAATTAAGCCCAAGACGATAATTACTATGGATACAAGCTTAGAATCGGGCAACACTCCATTATATTTTATGAACATAATATTCATAAAATAATGAAGACACTTTCTTGAAACTCAGAGGTAGTTATTTTGGCAAGTGTAGTTGTATCTATCAAGCTAAAACCGTGACTGAATGGAAAATACCAAGATCTACAAAAGGAGCCTGAATGGATAAACCTGAGTTACATAACAATATTCTGCGAAAGAAAGATTCACACAAGATGATAAAATAGTGACTTATGTGCCATGTTAATTCCGACACATAAGCCCGATATTCATAATTTGGAGGTTACAAGCTAAGGTAAACACAAAGAAGACCAGGAACGACCAATCACCAAAGCCTGAGCAATACAGATATTCTATTCAAGACCCTGATATGGAAAGATGGACCTGAATCAGCTAAGAGTCAAGATTGTAGTACTGAAGAATTCAATTATACTCCTTTATACCAAAAATATAAATGGGTATATCAAACTAGGAGAATATATCTGGAGAAATTGAAGGATACAGAAATATTGGTTAAAGAAGTACAAAACCCTTTCTAGGCATAGCACATCTGTCGTTACTCGGAAGCGCATGATGAAAGGAAGAAAATTTATAATTTCAACAAGTACCAAGAATCTGAACGGATATGGACAATAAAATTGGGACAAAAGGATATGGATTATCTACGAGAAATTTCTTTATCTTCAATTAAGGGTTGAATTCCCAATTTCTTTGACATGAAGAGAAACAACATAGTATCTCACGAATTAACAAGGAGAACATAATTAGAGGCCACAACACTATTGATTGAAGACATATTTTAAGCAAGATCTTTCTAGGATATTCATGACTAAAGTTTGAGGTTTGCACTCCAAATATACAGAAGGTGTTTGAATGGATACTGGGGATATATTTATAATCTCTTACTCAGAGTTGGAGAATTAAATTACCAACTTTTTGGATACCAGAAAGACAACTTACCAAAAAGAAATTATCTTGACAAACATTTTCAACTCAAAGAACTATCCATTTCAAAGACAAAAATTTCGACGTACGACAAGAATGAGGTGATGACTAAAAGTACGACCGAATGGAAATAATTCTACACAACCATGGAAATAAATTCACTACCAATTAAATTCTATGGATTTTGAAATATCTCATGATGTTTCCTAAGTACAGGTAGTGAATTATGCACTAAAATTGCTAAGATAGACATCTTTATATATAACTCCAAACAAGCGGTGAAGACTCGGATCTCCATTGAAGAAAATGGTTAAATACAATTAAAGAATATGAAGTTTCATACCGGATGATATTTTAGTTACCATCCGAACACAACATTTAGTTACAACAAGGAATATGGCAAGGGAATGCATAAGGAGAAGATTAGTGTCTACAAAGAAATTAAGGAGCTGTGAGATGGCACAAGACAAGGATTCTGAAATTTAAGTTAAGAAAGAGTGGTTACAAAAGTTTGGAAGAAAATATTGTCTAAGAAGACATTGAAGCCATCAAGCGAAAACTATTTATCAGCCCTATTCCGAGGATACAAACAGAAGTCCGACCACCCCAATGACGAACAGAATTGGAAGATCATAGAAAACCTCATCAACAAGTATCATGACCACATAGCTGCAAGAAAGATTCAAGTCCGTGCAAAAATACCTTTTAATAGGTTTCTAATTGGAAAAAAGTTATTAAAGTTGGATCCTCAAAACTTTGAATCACATGAGGTTAAATCAAGTGATCTACAATTTTCTGTTACTTATATACATTCAAAGATACTACACGTATACATAGTTATTTACCAGCATCATGATCAACCAGATATCCAGAATGATACCAATGACCAATGAGAGAATAAAGATTGCCATGCCTCTACCCGGACTCCTCAGAAATCTCAAGGACGAGATTTATTTAAGGGGGGTAGGTTTGTAACATACCGAAAATTAGCTATTTTTCAATCTTGCATCATGCTGGGTTTTATGTTCTTAATAACCTCTTTAAACTTAGGAAAATATAATTAGCGAGACCTTCTAAAGCTAACCTGCATAAAATCCCTCTTTGATATTCAAAAGCCTTTGTGATTTTCATTTAAAATTTATCTCGAAATATTCCTTGATTTGGTTTTAATCTAAAACTTTCTTTCGACTAAAATTTCTTCTATTTAAAACCCT
Source organism: Oryza longistaminata (assembly GCA_009805545.1). Taxonomy (NCBI): domain Eukaryota; kingdom Viridiplantae; phylum Streptophyta; class Magnoliopsida; order Poales; family Poaceae; genus Oryza; species Oryza longistaminata. The sequence goes on along the minus strand of CM020180.1, from coordinate 16,655,691 downwards.
TTCGAATTATGGTCCAAGAAAATCTTCCAAACCAAATCCTTTCCAATTCCAATTTTATTGGAATTAATTGTTAACTCATCCTTTGATCTCAAACCTATCATTTGATCCTCGATCTAAATATCTAAATTCCTCCTTTTGATCTAGCCACCAATTTAATTTCTGTGGCTTGATTTTCTTCTCGGCACATGAATAATATTATTACAAATATTGTGAATAATTGCTCTTGTGCTAAGAGAATAGACTTTGTCCCTCCGTCCCAAATCCAAAACCTTATTTAGCCCATATCTAATTCTCTAAATTTCATACCACATATTTTGGACTAAAATTTTATTTACTCTACTCCCTCCATATTCCCTCCACATCCTCAAAAATATTCAAATCTAGAGCCATATTATTTATGGTGTTGAATATTTTGAATTTCTATTTGAGTGCATTAAATAAACTCCCTCTCCAAGAAATTGCACTCAAACCAACTGGAGAAATATTTCTTTTGGAAATTATATTCAAATATAATTTCCTTCTAAACTCTCTCTCGGTCAATTTTCCTTCAAATTCAAATTATTCAAATTCTTTTTCAAAATCTAGCCATCCAAATTCCTCTAAATCAATTATTTGAATCTCTAGGAAAATTAGACTTCCTCCTTTTTAACTTTGGGCCGAATTCTTCTTCTCTCTCGCGCGGCCCAAGTCGGCCCATAGCTGAGCCGCCCCTCCTCCTCCCGCAAGCGCGCATGCCGTGCGGGTTCTGCCATGGATATTCGGTCCTCACGCGCACGCCACCGCCAACGCCCTCCGTCGTCACGAAGTAATCTGCGCCGTCTTTTCTTCCTTCACGCCAGCATCGCCGTGGTCAAGCCGTCGACCGTCTCCAGAACCGCCTCTCTCCACCGCCTCTCCTTGCCTATAAATAGCCAGAGAAAACCCCCTCCTCTTCCATCCATCCGAGTTATCTCTCTCTCTTTCTTCTCTCTCCACCATGACCGGCCACCACCATTGCCACCGGCCGATCTCCTCTTCCACAGCCCTACATCCCAAAACCTTGCGCCATTAGCTCGGCCTCGATGAGGTGATTCCATTTTTTCCCCTTTCCCCTCTCCCTCTACCTTGAGATAAACCGCCACCGCCACCTCCCAAATTGGCCGAGCCAAGCTCTTGCCGTCGCCGTTCCGGCCTCCTCGCTTGTTTCCTTCGCTGGCCGACTGGTTCCCTGGATGCGCGTCGCTCGGGAACATATTTTTCCGCCGACGTCGCAGCCTCTCGACCACCGGAGCACCGGCGCCCCTCCTCTCCCTCTCCTCTGTGTTCGGCTGGAAGAAGAAGCAGAAGGAGAGAGGATACGGGAGGAAGAAGAAGAGAAAAAGAAAAGAAAAGAATCTCCCTGACAGGTGGGCCCATCAACAGTAGCCTTTCATATTTTTCTTATTTAATTCAAATCCCAATCTTTAGAAGTCCATATCTCCTAAACCGTAGATCCGATTCCGATGAAACTTGGACTTAAATTCATCTAAATTCAAAAGCTATATTTTGATATCAAATTTGCTATTTCACCATTTGAAATTCCTTAATGCCATTTGAATCTATATTTGCCTTTCAAATATTTCCTTTTTACCCAAAAATACCCTTCGCCACTAAACAACCACCGTTTGGAACTTTACGCCTTCCATGGGGACGTTCGCACGGTCTACTGACCTCGACGTCGAACCGTTGGTTGTAAAGTCCGACAAACCCGCCAAACTTAAGGTCGCAGTGCTGCTCCTGACACCTTACGTCTCAATGCGTATAACGTTCAGAGCTTCACTATTTCCCTAGACCTCCACTGCACGCCACAAGTTTGCTCTCAAGCTCTTGTGGTCCTAGCCGCTCCGCCGCCACTCACGGTTGTCGGAGTAACACTTCCACCCCGTTAAACCTACACAAACTTCCTATCCCTCTAGCCGTTATATTGTCTGTTGACATCGGCTAGACACCAAACCTAGTCGTCATACTACCCAATTCTAATGACGACTAGCAAACACTCAAATCCCAGCCGATAGTCATCTTACCTCGATATCGGCTTAATCAAATGAAACCCTAGCCAGCCAGCCTGCTATCCAAACTCCATACCAGCCATTTACCCTCCAACTACTCATACTCTAAATGAGATACGAGCCGATATGCTATCCTTTTCAGCATCGACTCGAGAACAACTAAACCCTAGCCACTATTCTACCAAACCTAATCTTGACCCACATTAGCCACATACTCGCCCAACCATTTATATCCCCCTTCTCTCCAAGCTACTAAGGCCTTCACATAAAATATAAGGGACAGTAGTTGCTTAACCCCTTCTAGCGTCCAACCTTCTAAAACTCCACATAAAATCCTAGTCCCATACCCTATAATAGAAATAGACCATACCCTAAACCCTAGCCCTTCTAGCTGTTTATCGTTTTCTTGCTATTTATGGCTTTCATTGAATTTGGTTCCTCCTCTTCTTTAATAGAGTCTATTTTATTCTGAATGGCAACCTGTGGTATTTCGAGCATCGGATAATCAGGTTGCCTATCTCGGATTTATTTGCGTTGGAGCAAGGCAAGTTATTATTCCTTCCCTTTGCATAAATGCTCTACATTCTATATTCTATTCTATGCACTAGCCATACATGATTTTGAATGCATAATCTGAACATATAGCGAACCAGTTATATGCTAGCCTTTGCTTAGCCATGCTTAGTTAGAATATGCATAAAATTTAATGAACTTAGATTGGGACAGTACGTAAGATTTGGTTGATTTCCGGGTGGCTAGTACTGTCTCGATCGATATAATTGCCACCAAATACTTATGTCAAACGAACGAGTACGACCGCAGCTTCTAGAATGGGGACAGACCTAGTTATTAGGTTAATTAACAATGTGGTACCTCTGTACAGTGGTTCCTTTTGTAAGTCCTCGCGCAGGAGGCAATCATATGCCGAGTAGGGCATCTTATGATATTTACCAAGGCGCAGGTAAATATACTGATTTTCGCTCATGAGCTGTGTGTGTGATTTTATGGAAACCTGGTTGAGATGACGTGGGGTCTCTCATCCAGTTCTCTCTAAAAACCCCGGGAACGCCAGAACTCCTCTCGCTGCTGATAACGTTACGTTCAGAGCGCATGGGGACTAGAGTTCATGGAACAGGTGCCACTATTGTTAGTAACCTAATACTGGGCGTGACTAAGCTAATGAATATTGGCAAGTCGTGGACTGCGGGTAAAGCGTACATCTACTGCAGTAGAGTATTCATGAAACTATTCGAATAGCCGTGCTCACGGAATTGAGTATCGGGACTCATATGGTATTTGGTTAGAAACTTAACTCAAGATTTTACTAAATACTGTTGCATAAAGACATACCAGGCTTTCTTCATCTTTATTCTTAGCTTTCTGCCAGTAAACCTAGATCTACTTAAATACTATTTCATGCATTCATTATTTGATATAATAGCTTGTTGAGTACATTGTACTCACCCTTGCTTCAACCACCTTTTTCAGAGTCCATTTGATGTTCTTGCCGAAGTCAGGAATTCAATCACTTAAGTTAGTTCCCTTTTAACTTAATCTTCAAGTCTAGGTAATTTAAATTGTTTAAGTCTATAGTAAAACAGCAGAGTTAGGTCATTCTAAAGCTTCTGCTGTAATAGTTAGCCACAATCTCGTAAATACCCTATTACTTTATGTAATAATATCTCCTTCAAAGCTATGTCTAAACGTATGCAAAGACGATCCAGATTGTCGAAGCTGTATCAACCTACTGATCCAGGGCTTGATACAGTTAAATATGTCGGTTTCCGAATCATTAGTTTTGGGAGCCGACAATATTGCTATATTATATTATCATCAGCCGATTGCCTTCATATCATTATCTACATTGGACATATAGCTGATAGCTCAGAACCCTATCGCTATCGGCTGGTATCGGTATCGGCTGGAACTACTCCATCGGCTTGTTAGCAGATCGACTATTTGATCTACCGTTTACATATCTTGTCAGTTGCAGGATCAAACTGATTGGCACGCCCGCATCTCATCAATCTTTGGACCTACACAGGAGCTAAGCAGATCTCCCAGGCCGTTATGTTCGATTTTTTCGTCAACACAAATTGGCACGCCCGGTGGGACCGATTATATTTCGGTGTGTTTGATTTCAGGGATTTGAATAAAGCCACCCCAAAAGACGAGTATCCAATGCCAGTAGCCGATCAGTTAGTTGACGCTGCTTCAGGGCACAAGATATTGAGTTTTATGGATGGAAATGCAGGATATAATCAGATTTTTATGGCTGAGGAAGATATCCATAAGACATCTTTTAGATATCCTGGTGCAATCGGCTTGTTTGAATGGGTTGTAAGGACTTTTGGCTTGAAAAGTGCTAGAGCCACATATCAAAGAGCCATAAATTATATATATCATGATCTGATTGGTTGGTTGGTTGAAGTTTACATTGATAATGTGGTTGTTAAGTCTAAAGAGATAGAGGACCATATAGTCGATCTGAGGAAGGTTTTTGAGAGGACCAGGAAATATGGTTTGAAGATGAACCCAACAAAGTGTGCTTTCGGTGTGTCGGCTGGCCAGTTTTTGGGATTTCTTGTTCATGAGAGGGGAATTGAGATAACTCAAAGAAGTGTTAATGCAATCAAGAAGATTCAGCCTCCACAGAACTAGACAGAGTTATAGGAGATGATCGGCAAGATAAATTTTGTTAGAAGGTTTATTTCTAATTTGTCCGGAAGGTTAGAGTCTTTTACACCATTATTAAGATTGAAAGCCGATCAGAAGTTTACTTGGGGGGCAGAGCAACAGAAAGCTTTGGATAATATTAAGGAATATCTTAGCTCTCCTCCAGTTTTTATTCCTCCGCAGAAAGGGGTACCTTTTAGGTTATATCTATCGGCCGGTGAGAAGTCAATCGGCTCGGTTCTGATTCAAGAGTTGCAAGGAAAGGAAAGGGTTGTATTTTACTTAAGTCGTCGGCTCTCGGACGTGGAAATGAGATATTCCCCTATAGAGAAATTGTGCTTGTGCTTATATTTTTCCTGTACAAGGTTAAGGCATTCTCTATTGTCCAACGAATGCACTGTCATATGCAAAGCCGATGTTGTTAAATACATATTATCGGCTCCAATTTTGAAAGGAAGGGTTGGAAAGTGGATATTCTCTTTAACACAGTTTGATCTTCGGTATGAGTCACCGAAGGCAGTCAAGGGGCAAGCTATAGCTGATTTTATCGTTGATCATCGTGATGATTCAATCGGCTCGGTTGAGATTGTGCCATGGACTTTATTCTTTGACGGATCAGTATGTACTCATGGTTGTGGTATCGGCATAGTGATAATTTCCCCTCGGGGGGCATGTTTTGAGTTTGCTTATACTATTAAACCTTATGCAACCAACAATCAAGCTGAGTATGAGGCAGTTCTTAAGGGGTTGCAGTTACTCAAGGAAGTTGAAGCCGATGCTATTGAAATTATGGGAGATTCTTTGCTATTGAAGCCGATGATTTGACAGTCGATGAGTATTATAACCTTATGGCCGATGAAAGGGAGGACTTGGTTCAATCAAGATTGCGAGCCCTTGCAAAGGTTACCAAGGATAAGGAACGAGTTGCTCGGCATTACAACAAGAAAGTGGTGCCTAAAACTTTTTCGGAGGGTGAGCTTATATGGAAGTTGATTTTGCCGATTGGAACTCGGGATAACAAATTCGGCAAGTGGTCACCGAATTGGGAAGGACCGTTCCAAATCTATAAGGTTGTGTCTAAGGGAGCATACATGCTACGAGGACTCGATGGAGAAGTATATGGACGAGCGCTAAATGAAAAATATTTGAAGAAATATTACCCAAGTGTTTGGGTTAATGCATGATCGGCTAGTGTTGCCGATACATGATAGCCGATGTATTCACAACGCCTTGAGATGGCCGATATTGTTATATCGCCCTTAGTTGTTTTTCATATTGTAATCGGTTATGGTTTGCCGATGTACAATGGCTGATATTGTTATATCGCCCTTAGTTATTTTTCATATTGTAATCGGTTATGGTTTGCCGATGTACAATGGCTAATATTGTTATATCGCCCTTAGTTGTTTTTCATATTGTAATCAGTTATGGTTTGCCGATGTTATATCGCCCTTAGTTCAAGTTATAATTTTATCAGTGCTTTTCACATTGTAAAACTAGGGGGGCACATATATGAATGATTGCAAATTTTTGAGCAAATTCTTGAGCATTAAAATTTTTTAGCAAAATATGGAGTTATATTGAATCGGCGTAAAGATTATCAAGATAAGTTCGATGAAGAGCCAAAGTTTTTGTTAGCCGATTACAAAAAATTCCTAAGACCTATTACACAAGATATCACTAAGACAAATAACGCTGGATAGCCGAAATAGCTCTCTGCCTAATTTGTTCTACTTCTTCAATGGCTTGAGCATCTTGAGCATCGGTTACAGGGATGACTTTTAGAGACCTGGTCAGGTCAGCGACATTCTTGATAGCCGATTTTAGTCTTGCCTTCTGCTCTTCGATAGCTTGTGGGAGATCGGCTAGCTTTTTATGTTCCATATCCAGCTCGGCGTTGCATTCTTGAAGTTGTGCCAAGAGCTCAATCTTGCGAGCTTCGAGCCGATGAATATTAGATTTGATCAGGCCCTCAGATAGCTGATCAAGCTTGGCCTTCTCTTCATGGACAAGTTGCCGATTGGCTTGGATTGTGGCCTCAATATCTTTGCGCTCCCGACGCTCAGCTAGTCTCAGCTTGGCCTTCTCCAGCTTGAATTGATGTTGCTCAAGATAGACGACTGGAGTAAGGACCTCGGCTAGCTCATCTGGGATCAGAGCCTGGACCTCATGAAGTCGAGTCCTAATTGATCCACAGTCAACCACCAAGCTGTCTAGCGATGATGCCTCTAGCCGATGAGAGATATCTTCAAGAATCTTCTTCACATCATCGGATAAGGGTGCTAAAGCTTTGCTTGTAGTATCCTCTTCTGCCTCATCAAGATAGTCTCTAATGTCAAAAGAGAAAAGATCGGTTAACACCTGCAATAATAATTTAAAGAGAGTTAAAGGCCAAATAGACATAGCCGATCTGAGTATTTGTGTCAAAGAAAAACTTACTGGGATAGCAGGAGCAGTTGGTTGAACTTCTTCTTCAACATGGTGACTCCCTACAGCCGATGGAGTTTGGTCACTCGATGATTGTTGTACAGGAGTGTCGAAACAAGATTTCGGCAATACTAAAAGGGGGTGGCTATCAAGCTAGAAAAGTGGATGGGTTTGTAGACAAGGAATTTATACAGGTTCAGGCCTTCTTATTCAAGAAGTAATACCCTACTCCTGTCCGGCGATGAATCCGCCGAGTGTATTATTGAATGTATGATCTTCAAGAGAATTGTGTCCCAAGAAGGACTTGGACCCCTCCTTATATAGGGGAAGGAGTCCGTATTACAGGGTATAACTCATATCCCTAACGGAATATGAAAATACAGATAAAATACAATCGTGACCGACTAAATCTCCGGGTATTTTCTTGACGTACAAGTTAAGAAACAAACCCGAGATACAATAAAGATATTCTATCTATATTCGGTATCCTATATCCAGTCTAATTATAACTGCCATGTAGATATGGGGTATCCATAATCTCCACAAGGAGGAGGAGGAGGAGGCTGTAAATGAGACAAATGTTAAACAAAGTCAGCTGAGATCAATTAATAAAAGAATTGAGAATATCCTACTGGTGCAGCTGGTTTGAGAGTTGCTGCTGCTAATTTCTTCTTCACAGCAATTTTCTTCTTCTGCAACTACAAAATCTGTGAGTAATCGGTTATAAGTGAAGTGATTACAAAAGGAATCGAGGAGAACTGCTTACTCTTGAAAAATGAACTGGAGCAGAAGGAGTTGTAGGGGTCTGCTTGGGTGAAGCCGATGGTGTTCTTTCTGTATCGCTCACTTCGGCTGCAGCTTGATCAACATCCTCTTCGATCTCTTCTTCATCCAGAGCTTGTTCAATGGATGGATCTAGGGCATGCAGGTCGTCAATTGGCTTAGTTTTCTTTGACTTGGTTTTCTTCTTTGGAGCCTAAGCAGATGGGTCTACAGCCGATGTTCTGGTTTTTCTCTTTTTTCCGGCATCGGCTGGTTCTCTGATGAGCCCTTGAAGAAGAGTTGAAGTCTTGGGGGCATTATAGCCGATAACAGGAGGAGATGGTCCACCTCCATTTGGAATTAGTCCCGGGGCATATTCAATATCTCTGCCACTATTGCTCTGGTGAGGAGGGGAGAATTCTGTCGTCTGCAAGTGAAGAAGAAAATTAGTTTAAGTTATGAATCGGCTAAGCAATTATTCAAATGGAGTTAATTAAATCAAGGCATACCTGAGGGATAACATCTGGAAAGATATCTGTCATGTACATGGAAGCCAATTGATGGAACAGATGCAGTTTCCATTCACCCCACCATCTGTCAAATGCCTTGCTCCTGAAGGTTGCCAGTTCTATGTTTTCAATTCTACCCAAAGGAGGTCCTTGGACATTGAGCAGCCGATCCATCATCATGGTTGATGAAATTTCTCCTCGGCACTGGATCTTATCAGCAAAGAATAAGCCAATTGGGAGTTGGCCCATTCCAAGTTGTCTAGCTGAGCTCATCGGGTGATAGAATTCATAAGAGACTTGGATTTTTCTTCCCTGATGGATGCCGATAGGAAGGATGTATGGGCTGATTGCAACTGAGAAAACTTCCCTGGATTTTTGGTATCTTCCTCAAACCCAAAGTCCGATGGGAGCTCAAGGTTCGCTGAGTCTTTATAAAGAAACCAGACCCGGGCATCTTTCTGAAAGCCCTCATAAAAGCTGCAGAACCAATCTTTGAGCAGTTCAGCTGATAGTTTTGCTCCAGCATCGGCTGGTGTGGATGCATATTCCCCATCAGACATACATCTGCGATGGGTGCGTTCTTCTCCATCCTCCTCTACAATCGGCTCTAGTCTTGGGAATTCGGCTTTTGTTACAGATGGCCGATTGACAAATTTCATGACCACTAAATTCAACCAAGACTGCAATAACCACCATGGTCCACCTGCTCCGACTACTGAGCCGACGGCTATCTTAGCCGATGCACTGTTCAGCATTTGGTATAAATAGCCGAGGAGGATTTTGCCTACGGGGAATTGTCTCTTTGATTCCAAGGCTTCGGCTACAAATTGCCAGTTAGTTGTGGGGCCGCAGCTTGATCCACAGAAGAGAAATTTCTCCAGCCACATCAACAGAAAGGCTACATGCTCGCGAGGGGTGATAGAGCCTTGACCCATCTATGCTGCTACATAACCTGACCAGCCGCCTATGCTCTTGGTCCTGAAGTCATATTGATTCTTCGTGTTCAAACTCATAGGGTTAGCCGATGAGGTGACATCCTGACCAGTGATCATGGTGATATCTATTAGAGTTGGGGTCATCGACCTTTGGTTGAACAAGAAAGCATTGATGGTGTTGGACCAGAAATAGGAAGCGGTGGCCATTAAAGGTTCATCTTTGGCTGAATAAGCTATGGTAAGGTCAAGAGCTTGGCCGATTCCGATTTCATCCCAATGAACCCTCTTGCTAGCCGACATACGCTTAAACCATGTAATCCAGCTCTTCTCAGGTGTGGTTTTCTCAAGAGATGGCCAAGATTTAAAGGTGTTCTTCTAGTGACCTAAATCGGGATTGGCTAATCTGAAAGGAATCCTATTAGTTTCGCCGATGATGAACTCGGTAGGATCAGGGTTGCCAACTGGGCCGAGGAAATAATAATTCTCGTGCGACAGACTTGGGATTGCAACTAGATTGGAGAGGTGCTACAAATTCAAAGGAACCAAGAAGGGGAAAACGAGATAAGGAATAAGAAAACCAATCTACTGCGAGAGAAGGGGATCTAGCCGATGAGAATTTACCTCAGCGTACTCGGCTGATGGTGCAGCTGACGGGCTGGCGGAGGACGACATTGCCGCGAGCGGAGATCTGGCCGGAGATGGAATCGCCTGGAGGTCGCCTTGTGCGCCGGAGAAATCGCCGGGGAGAGAGAAGACGGGGCTTGCTTCGGCGGTGAAAACAGAAGAAAACGGTGTGAGATTTTTCGGGGATAACGGTTAGTATGTAAAGCGCTGGGATAACGGACGGGAAACGACAAGAGCGGATTTTTCTCGAAATCGACATATGGAAAATCCGGAACATTATCCAATATTCCGGACTTGGGGGGCATGTGTTAATGACCAAATTTAGTAATCCAGGGATCGGAGATGAAGAGGAAATCGAGATGGAAATCGTCCCGGAAACAGAGTGAGAATCGGCTGAAGTCCGAATCGGCTACGGCTAAGATCGGCAGAGTTTGAGTTGGACAAGGTTAGCCGATTGAGCCGAATCTGACAATATGACACAACATACGTTGTCGGTTTAGGTTGATGTGCTTCATGATGATTGCCGCGCATGGATAGAGTCCTGAGAAGGCAATTGTATCTATTGATTAGGATATTTTACGCAAGTTCCTTAGAGATATGTTTGGGCAAAAGTCTGCCGCAAAGACTTATGGTATCTTAGAGTTTGTTAGAGATAAGAGTCGTGTCCGATATGGACATATCTTGTAATTCTCGGGTATAAATAGACCCGAACCCCATGTAATCGATTTAACACACGTTCAATACAATCTCGGCGCATCGCCACCCTTTTACTATCGTTTTGTTTCGACGAGTTCTTGCTTTCGGGTTGAGCTGCATCGGTTTCGATCTTCAACAATAGGTAACACTTGTTATGGCGGCTTGCGTTCTCGGGATTAGTGCTTCCATCTTTATGATACTCTAATCTTGTTTATGTAATTCATCGAGTTATCATATATCTTACATAATCTTCGATAATATCGTTATTTAACTTACAATCGGCTAACATCTACTAATAAAGGGTAGCCGATTAGGTTAAATAACGACGTTGGCTTAGATTATATAGGATATCTACCACTCTATGAAACATCCAGCGGCTTGATTGTCTAGATATTGTTCTTCTTTTCATACTTAATGCTGCATCAGTTGAGTTTGATCTATTAAGTCGTGCTTAGAATTTCAATCTCTAGCCTGCCTTCTGGTTGCCGATCAGGGTAGCATCGGGACTTCAGCCGATCTTACCTGTTTTAACTATATCTATTCTATATACCTGATTGACATGTTAAATCTGCCCTTTATATTAAGATCTTGTCGCATTTAAGTATATTAGGCTTTTGTGTAGTATATTCTACTTGCTTTAATATCTTAATATAGAGTGGTATCGGAGTATTAGCCGATACATGCTAGATCTATCTGATCGGCTATGCTATGAATGCATATAGTCTTGTTGTTAATATATATTTCGATTTGAGTGATTTATACTGTCCCATCATGGCGACCGATCTATCCCAATCACTTGATTTAAGTATATATCGACATAAGGACTATATATTGTTAATATCTACAGCCGATCGAGTAGATTTAGTTCTTTCTTACTTATTTATGACTGTCGATCGATGCATATATGACATCGGCTCAAAGATAAATGATATGTCATCGGCACCTGGCCGATCGGCTATCATTTATAGGTTTAACCGCGGTTTTCTTGTCTTTGTTTCTTGTTGGTTGCAGGATTAAATCAACTGGCACGCTCATACACCCAAAGGCGAGTTTTGGACCTGGAGTTAAGCAGATCTCCTAGGCCTCGTGTTTTTACATCAACACGCAATTGGCACACCCGATGGGACACGAATTTTATATCCACATGTCTGAAGAAGAAGTCAATGCCAAGATCATGGTCACAGTGGAGAATTTAACGGAGGAACAACAGTATCGGCTCGGGGGGCAAGCACATCAGTTTTAGCATGGTGGAGCACATCAGTATCAGCTCATGAAAGCCGATTACAAGATAGAGAAAGAAGAGAATTTTGAAGCATGAGTTCTCATACTCCAAAACTGGGGGGCATGTGTTAACGACGAAATTTGGTAATCCCCGAAGTCATCGTCGGCTTAGAGTCACTATCGGTTTCAGCATATCGGAACCAACCGATGAGAATTATTAAGTTGCTAGCAGTCGGATTCTTGGAGGATTCGGTTAAGGAAATTAATCGATTCAAGGAAACTTATCCAGAAGAGACTTAGTTCAAGGAGGATGCGGCATGGAAAGTTATCTATTAATTAGGAATAGTTTGTTAGTTTCCTTTTATCTTTAGGAAAGTGTGTTTAGTGTCCGATAAGGACTTTATGTTTTCCTTTTATCTGTAGGAAAGTTTCTTTCTTGTCCGACAAGGACTTGTATCAACCCATGGGTATAAATATTGTCATAGGCTCTCCGGACCTTCCATTATAATTGAGAGATGAAATGAATAATTGAAGTCATTCAACAAGCATAATGAAATATCCGACGCCTCGAGAGAGGAATATTGGAGACATTGCTGGGCCATTAGCCTGCCAGTCAACTTCAGCCTAAGATGTGCCCGTCAAACCACTCGAAGGCAGCGACCAGATGTGTTACACATTCAGGAGACTTGACAAAATGGCTAAAGATCTACAACATCTAAAATATTCTTAACTCATACTCATGTGAATCTAGTTCCCAGGATGTGCACTAGATTCACACTTTCATCTCAAGCATGATTATACATAGCAAACACAAATAAGATGAAAGCGATTATAAACTACATCTACTACAGTTACATTGGCCGACCGGCCAAATAAATATATAGAACAGCGGAAGCTTGTCTACCCAATCCACAAGCACACCGACTAGGGGTTTACCCCATTAAGTTCAAGTCCTAGAAGAAGCAGTCGATTACCCGCATCACTCAAAGACTAAGTCTAAAACCTGCAAGCAAAAGATTAATTCAATAGCAAGAGTCAATACATTATTAGAAATAATGTATTGGCAAGCACCAAGACAAGCCTAACACTCTACTTGCAAGGCATATAATCAAGGAAGGTATGATATGGTTCTTTTTAGCATAAAGCAAGTTTTATTTGCATAAAACATTTCTAAATCAGGTTTACTTTCAAATAAATTTCAGCAAGCTAGTACTTGACATATTGGGCATCAAGGTAGGCATTAATCATGTATAAATATGCACCTCATTGCCTTCCATGGCAGCAAGGAGATCATTCTCAAATCTCATCACAATTTGAAGGTAAATTTCAGCATTTAGAAGAATAAACTCAAGTCTATACTCAATACATATCCACACGTCGCTCTTGACCGCGAGCACGGCTAATCGATTAGTTTTTGGGCCAGCCCAAGCACCTGCTTCATTGGATGCAGGGTTTGGTGTGGACGTTTCCGACCTTTCCAACCATCTCATAGTTCAGCTATAAAAGTACCTCACCTTCTCCACTCCAACACACACTCAAGGAAGAAGCTCTTGATCTCTCTCTCAAGTTTAGTTTAGTACTCTAGTGCTAGTAGAGTAGAATAGAATAGTTTTTTTTTTAGTCCTCTAGTCTCTAGGAGATTTCGGGTATGGCTCTAGCAGCTTTTCTCTCCTTTTGTAGGACTTGTCAAATTAATAGAATATTCTTCTTTATATATCTTCGGTATTTTACTTTATCTTAGTACCGGCTTTATTTTATATTTGTCTCGATATAGTTGTGTGACTAGCTTACCATAGAGGTGCAATGGTGTGGGTTTAATGTTCATGCGAAAGATTGCTCTATGTCATTCTAGAGGATATGGAGTAGTATTTAATAATGTAAACATGGTGCTTAGATTTATCATTATTTGGGCATATATGGTGATAGCTCAGTACGGGTATTCCTCTACGTTAGTATATATTCCTAAGACACTTTCCTTGGGTGGGTACTCCTCCGTATTTGATTCTGGTAGGATGATCATGACAGGTTGTTGTAAGAAACTCCGTATTTGATCCCGGTTGGATGGTCATGACGGGTTGTCGTGAGAAACTCGGCAATCAGGGTTGGTCTCTCAAAACACCAGGAAGGCACTGTTAGGGGGTATTGGTTGCATAGCTATATACTAGAAATTGTAAACTAAAGATGTATGTATACTATAAGTATAGGAATTATTTGTTTTCTATTTCTTTCTTCACATAGCCTAGATTTATTTAATGAGAGTATGAGTTTTTCTTACATCGTGTCACTCTACCCAGTATAAATGAATTAACCCCTGCTTAGACTATAATGTATATAAGTAATATATAAATTATTAGCATAGTTCTCTCTTATAAATCTTTCTCTTGTGTCGGAGGATGTATATAAGTAATATATAAATTAAAATTCTCTTGTGTCGGAGGATGTATATAAGTAATATATAAATTAAATCTTCTCTTGTGTCGGAGGATGTATATGAGTAATATATAAATTATTAGCATAGTTTTCTCTTATAAATCTCCCCTTGTGTCGTAGGCTCTTCAGATCTCCCATTATATTTGAGAGATGAAGTGAATAATTCAAGTCATCAAACAAACATAATGAAATATCCGACGCCTCGAGAGAAGAATATTAGAGACATTGCTGAGCTTTTAGCCTGCTAGTCAACTTCAGCCTGAGATGTACCCCTTGAACCGCTCGAAGACGACGACCAGATATGTTACACATTCCGAGACTTGACAATGGCTAAAGATCTACAACATCTAAAATATTCTTAATTCATACTGATGTGAATCTAGTTCCCAGGATGTGCAGTAGATTCACACTTTCATCTTAAGCATGATGATACATAGCAAAATACATTTAAGACGAAAGTGATTTCAAATTACAACTACTTAATAATTACAATGGCCGACCGGCCAAATATAATTATATCAGAGAACATCGGAAGCTTAACTACCCAAACACAAGCACACCGACTAGGGGTTTACCCCATTAAGTTCAAATCCTAGAAAAAGCAGTCGAAACCCGCATCACTCAAATTATGCCAAGTCTATTCCCTGTAAAACATAAGTTAGACAAATCATGGCAAGACTAAGTATATTAATTTGATTAATGTACTGGCAAGAGCACTATCAAACCTATATACATGAAAGCTCTAAGTCAAAGGAAGGCTATTTGTGGTTTTAATTTTCAGCATAAAGCAAATTTTAGTTCACAAACCATTTGCAACGTAATTTAAGCAAAAAATTTAAGAAATATGTAAAGCGTAATAATCATGGCATGGTCAACATATGTAGATAAGCATCATTCCCTTACCAATCCGAAAGTAAGGCAATCGTACTACTTATCATCATTCTCAAACATTTAGTTCCAAAAGCATTTAGAAATCACAAGATTATACCCATAGTATATCATCATGCCACTGATGACCGTGAGTATGGCTAATCGATTAGTTTTTAGAACTCTGCAAAGTTTGTACAGCTTTACCCACATGATATGAACACTCTAGTTTGTTTCGAGTTTGCAAGGCTCTACCACATTCTACACGTTGAATGTGGTCTAGAGGTCATAACGAGGCTTTTACATTAAGTATTATCTAACCTTGCATGAGCACGATACATGTTCCCCCATCCTAGGCATACATGGAATATGACCTAGAACCGTTAAGTGGCGGGCCCACGCTTTAAACATAATGCTGTGGTGGCGAACATCGAACGGACCCCACCACGTGGCACAATACCGTAGTATTGGAAAGACTTAGACGCCCATTCCGTGAGGCGGAACATTACACTCGTCCCCTCACGGAAAATACACACGTAGGGAATTTATCATCGTACGATCACACACACATATGGGTAGTTTCTATAGGTAGCCCACCGTACACTCGTGACCGCTACCTCTACTACAACGGCCTCCTGAATGCAAGGCTAGACAAGTGTTTAACTTAATAGGCCAAGGTCCCCCATAGACACATGTGGATGTACGGTAAACATAATGGGTGATATGATGTTTGGTCCTTAATCGACTTAGGCGAACACTCCCCCTATCGGTATGCAACTACTACCATATGCATACCACTTGCCGCCCAAGTCTAAAAATCACATTTTATCTCATTTGATTTCACAAATAATCAGAGATTCACCTCTGTCCATAATATTCAAAAAAGCCTTAAAAAAAGTATAGTAAGTGACCCATAACCATGTTTTTACTTTTTATTTATCACTAACCATTTGCACTTTATAAACACATAGTATAGTCATATGAGCACAAATAAAGTACTCTAATTAATCCTAAGGTTCAAAACAGTAAGGGAGTGATTTTAAAAAGGGGATTCATGCATCTTTAGGACATAACTACAACTTATAGTTTTTGAAAGTTTCAATAGTTAGAAATACACGTGCAACTTTACAAACAAAACATTTAGCCCGAAAAACATAGGATTCAATATGTTCAAAGTAAGGGCAAAACTTGCCTTGGTTGACATATGACCTCCCTAAGATTAATTATAATTCATCTCCTTCACCGGTATTGATTTCGTACTTTTAAAGAAAATAATGGTAATGATAAATACCAAAACATGTAAAAATTCCAAATGCTCGAAGATGCATGATTTGTGCACAGTTGGTAGGTTCTGGTCTAAAATGAATTTAGGTGAAATAATTTCTATTTTATCACTTTTTATTTGGGATTTACGAATTTTAGAAGTTACATCGATATAGTGTAGTATTGGCTTAGGTAGCATTATGAAATATTTTTGCATGTGAATTTTATTAGATTTAACTTCACAGAGGTGTGGTGGTGTTTTTTCTAAGACTATACATTTGGTTTTACAATTTTTGAAGTTATAATGATTTTCTTATGAATTTTACAAGTTATAATGTGTTGTAGGCATATAATGTTCTACATGTACATGTCTTGGAAGTTGGGAGTTTTATATCCAGAATATGTTACTTATTGATTGAGTTGAGTAAAAGGAATAATTTGGTTAACTAAACCATTTTTAATTCATAAGTTTATGGTCTTATCATGGTTCATACTTTATAAACTAGGGGTGCTCTAGTCTATGCTAGCAATACATTATATTAACCTTGAAATTATTATATAAGCTAAGTGCATTAAGATTTTGGTGGGAGAGGTTGGAGTTATATTTTCTCTGGTCCATCTAGGATCCATTTGGTTTATTTGGAGTTTGGATGTATTTTATATAATTTGCTTAACTTGTAGTATGTGATTAGCATCTAGTTTATCAATTTAAAGTTTAGAGATATATTTAGTACGGAAGGTGCCATATTCTATTTTACTGGGATGAAGCTCACTTCTTGCTGGTTACATAGATACTTGGTTCACTCCATTTGGATTAAATATGAATTTTCTAAAAAATTTTACAAGTTAATGTGTGCTCTATGTTGATTATCTCCTCACATTAAAGTTTAGGAGATTTTCAAGTACTGTGAATGTGCATTCTTAATTTATATCATTGAAGTGCATAATTTTTGTGATTCTACAGAACTTGAGTTCATCTAAAAAGGAGTTGAGACAAATTTTATTTGAATTTCTAATGTTCAGCTTATCCAAAACTAATCATTTTGTAGATAATATTTTTGTAGGCATTTGATGTAAAAGTATGTATACTATTTTATTTTACTTTATAGAAGAAAATAAGTCGGTGGATCTGTGGAAACTGATTTTTATTAATTTTGAGTTGTAATGAATTTTCTATGCATTTTATAAATTTGTGCAAGTTTTATGTGTGATTTTACTTAGATGAATTTTAGAGGAAACGTTTGTACAGTGAGTGCAAGTTTTTATGCCATAACATTAAAGTTAATGATTTTGTTGAGTTCACAGAAATTTGATTTAATCCAAAATGAGTTGTTTTCAATTTGTTATGGATTTTACAACTTTACATGTCTTTCTGTTGAAAATATAAAGCTTTAGGCATTTCATTTAGATTTTTCTAGAAATATGCAAAAAGACCCCTAAAGTTCGAAGGGAATAGACCCCGCGGTCCTGTGACTGTTCTCTGTGTGAGCGAACGTTTACAAAATAGCATCTAGAGTTTTGATTCTTGCAGTAGAGGTCCCTGCGACCTGGACAGGGGTGGCATGAATGGCCGGCGGCCATATTTGGGTTCGCCGGTGGCGAACGGTGGCCGATCTCGCCATGTGTCCAAAATAGCAAATGTATCTAAGGTTCTAGAGCACCCGTTTGTAGTTGAATCACGGCTGATGGTGACCAAATTTGATTGTAGCGGTGGCGCAAGCGGCGGCGGCTCTCGGGGTGATGGTGAATGTGAAGGTAGAGCATCGATCTAGATGTTTTGCTACATGCATGTGCCTCTATGGGATCCTAGGATGCTTACGTTCTTTAAGCCAATGGGTTGGACTAAGTACTTATCCAATTCTGGGAACCTTCTTTGCTTTTGATTTTATTCTCAACATGTTCGTTGCACTATACTAATCGATGTTTTCATTGTGTTCTCCATTTTGGTAAGCACTTTTTATCACTACATTTTTCTTTCTGCACAGACTCTTTCTCACATAGAATTTGCTGATGCTAAAATGTAATGGATATACTACTATTTACTACAACACTGCTAGAAGAAAACATATACCACTAAACTATATGAAGCTATGGTGTACTCCCTTCGTCAAAAAAAAAAAGATAATCCCTGGGTTTTCGTGTCCAACATTTGACCGTCCATCTTATTTGAAAAAATTATGAAAAAAATTAAAAAGATAAGTTACGCATAAAGTATTAATCATGTTTTATCTAGGGATGGCAATGGGTCGGGTCGGGCACGGGTAGAGCAAAACCATGCCTGACCCGATGCCCAACATTGCCCGCCCAAACCCTACCCACTAGAGTTAGCGGGCAAAACTCCGTGCCCGTACCCATGCCCGGTAGGCGCGGGTATGTCCGGCGGGTACCCAATGGATCTCATATGAATAATAACTTGAAAAATATATAATTTAACAAAGAAAAATAAATCAATAATTTACCAAATTATAGGTTATCAACAATAATTTGAATTACATCATAACTTAGTATCAATTAGCATCACAAATGAACCAATAGAAATGGTATAAGAATTAAGAAATGAGTCGAAATTAGTTAATACATATGTATCGGGTCGGGCATAGGTTATCCACGGGTAAATAATGAAACTCGCCTGTTACCCATAACGTCTTCGGCTCTCGGGCAGGCGTGCCCATGGGTAAAAAATCACACCCACACCCATGCCCATCGTGTCGGGTATCCACGGATACCCGGACCTATAGGTAAAATTGCCATCCCTACTTACATGTGCTGGTGCCAACTTGCCAAATCTTAACAGGCCATCTAGGATGAATTTAGATGATTAAATGGGCTTAGTATATATAATTTTTATCTTACTAATGGGCCATCTAATGGTAAACAGGATGGTTAAATGGGTTTAGTATATGTGCTATGTCCTTTAGCACACTTGCCAGATTGTAACGGGCTATCTGATGGTGAATGGGAATGGAGCACACTCCACTGGGCTCAACTGAGGATGATCTTAGCATGCTAAGCATTCCCAGGATCTTAACAAACTTGGGAGGGCATTGTCATTGCTGACCTCGTAGCCCGTAAGCCTTTGTGAGTTCACTAGGCATCCATGGAAAAATACTTGTTGGAGCCGCTATGGTTGTAAGTGATGCAAAACATGTGAAGTAAGTGTTGGCAACTTTTTTGGCAAGTTGACAAGCACGATCGTAGCACCTTAAGCCTTGCGGTGATCCTAGAGTCGCCAACCACCTCGATCTAGCAAAGAGCTAAACCTAGATGGGTTTTGATAACTAAACCGGCTAGCGGAGCCGATTTCTAGATAATTACCCGTCTCGTGGGCAAACGGAAGGTTTTCGGGACAAACCTACAAAGAGATGTCGCACTCTCGCAGCGGCGGCGGACGGTTTACGGCGCAAACCGACAAAGATGGACAAACTAAAAGAAAACTAAAAGCAATATGAAAAGAACGATTCGAGTGATTGATAGTAGATTGGTTTTTAAAAAAAAAACAACAACAAAAAAAAAAAAGGGGGGAGAGGATTTTGGGGGAAAGGAATGCCCCCCCCTCCCGTTTTCTCGCGCGGCTCTAATTCCCGCCTCGTCGGTCGGGCACTCTTCCTTGACATGCAGTTTCGCTCTTCGTCTTCTTCTTCTTCTTCTTCTTCTTCTTTCTTCTCCGGCGCCTTCGCCAGAGGGATTCCGCAGAGCATTCACTTCGTTCTACATCTCTGGTCCGAAGGATCTACCACCAAGGCTTACCTTTGCGAAAGATCATCACGAAGCTTTGTCTTCCTCCAAGGGATGGCTTTCCGAAGGATCAATTTGCTGGAGCTTTTGTCTTCCACGGATTGATTCGTCGCGGAGAGTCCATCGACGGCGCCGGAATTTGCCCTCCGCTTATTCCCTTTCCCGATCTGAGATGGATGAGATAGGCTTAACGGGTCGCGGGTCGCGTCGATATATGGTACACAAATACGGCCCCCACTAAAAATCGGGTTCGGAATCCTTCGCACTGTATCGGTCTCCGAAGTCCGAATACGCTTCCACCCCACCGTCTTCCGGGTGTAATTCGGCCGTGTTAGATCCAGAGCCGTCCGATGTGATTCGAGTTTGTTTTTGATCTTTCCATTTTTTTATCCGTCTCCGATTTCTTTATCTGTTACCCCGTGAAAAATCGAAAGAGTTGGCCCGTATGCGCATATCCTCTCAACCCAACATCGCTGCTGATCTCCCTTCAAAAAAAAAAAACATCGCTGCTGATCTCCTCTCTGGCCAGCTGGGCCATCTGTCCATAGCCCCCAACTGCGAGTCTGAGACAGATCTCACTAGGCCCCCCACCTGTGCCGAATGGTCCGCGTCATGCACAAGCAGTCTGGTAGGGGTCTAGGCCCATTTGGCTGCATGAGAATTTTATTTTATTTTGAAATCATAAGATATTTTTAAAAAATCATCAATCAATTATCATTTCAAAAATAAAATTATTCCCACTCTTTCGATTTTTATTTTTTCTCATAATTTAATATAATCTTTTCACCCAATATCTCAGACAATGGAAATTGGCTCTTCTCTTAGCATAGTTCCGATTCTACATATTCTTTTTATTTTTTTATCATAATTTAATTAAATATTTTTCACCCAATATCTCGGACATGTGGAAATTGGCTCTTCTCTAAGCATAGTCTCGATTCTCCTATTTACCAAGGTTGACTCCAAATTATCTTCTTCATTTCTTAGTCACCAGGGCGTCAAAATTCGGTGGATATAATGGCCTATAGCTGTCGGATGCAACCCATGGTGCCGGTGAGCCACAAGAGGTGAGGTAACGAGGCAAGGTGAGCGGATTAGCGAAGTGGTATGAACAGCTAGCCAAGGCGATGCCTACACTGTTCGTTTTTACTTTTCTTTCTTTTCTTACTCTCCTTTTAACATTTATGTCACTGTAAAAATAATTTCAATGAGATATTTTACATAATGTATAAGTAATTTTTATTAATTTTATCGACCCGTGCATTTTTTGATATGACGTTGTGGTTGTGCTTTTTTTTCCCTGTAGCATTTTAGCTATTAATTGATTGCTTTTTCATTGATTCACATGTTGTGTATGTAATAGATTTTATTAAAATTTAGATAATCAAATACTACACATCTTTTTATTAAATGTACAGGGGTGGAGTTTGATTCACCATCCCAGGCTTATCATCAAGTCCATGGAGTGATTTCAGCCAACTCCTTTGAATACAGAATCATTAGAACTAGCAATACGTTTTGACCTTAGGTCTCTATTATCATCCTACGCAAAGACCATATCTCTGTTGTATGTTCCATCTATCACACATACTAGACCCACGCCAAACACTTTTTTTTAAAAAAAATCCCAAATCCATGTCAATCATCTGTCACTCCGCATATCTAAAAAAAAAAATAAATTACACTACAAATAGGAATAACACACGCTATTTGGAATTCTTGTTGCAACGCACATGCATATTTGCTAGTTATAGCTTTATAAAAAGAAAAAAAAACCATTGGTATCACTACTAGTAACGAAGAGCGATACATCTCTTTCAGTTCCTAGCTTATAGGAAAAAAGTTGGAGGAAATGATTTTATCTCCACACAGAAACTACCTCCCTTTGTCTTTCCACTTGTCGATAAACCAACTACCAAGTGTGTGGCCCCTCTAAAGACTAGTTAAGAGCAAGGTTAATAATACAGCCAGCCGCTTACTGTTAGATCTTTATAGCGCTATCTCTTAGCTCACTCATATAGTGGTTAACTTCTCAGTATAAATATATGGTCCACATGTCAGTCTTACAGATTTTCTTGGTTCATGTACCTAAGCCGGCTATAAACTTACAGCTCGCTTCTCATCTCTCTCATCTACTCTCTCATCCACCTTAGCATTCGGCCTTCTTATAGCCCTCTATTATACTTGCTGTAATAGTATAGACTACTAGCTCCAAATCATCTATAAGTCAATTTAATAGCTAATGCATCAATAGTTATTTTAAATATATATACTCACTATTGACACCTGGTTCTACTATTATACACACATTACGTCTTGTAAAGTTGCAATCCGTGCTACAGCTAGCTACAAATCTGTAGTCCACTGTTATTCTCTCTCCTCTTTTATCTCCTAAAAATGTGTTTATAGCTGGCTTATAGTCTGCTATTGTATATGCACTAAAGGTTTTTAGTGGAAGAGTAAAGTATTCTGAGACGTGGTCTGATGGGTATGGATCGTAGGGGCTTTTGCACATCATTAGATTCAACTAGGCATCATTAGATTCAACCATTAGACGGGGTGGGTCGACCGACTCGGCTACGATCGTGTTGCCCCATCTCTTAAGACCCTTTATTCTCTATAAGTAGTCATGGGCCATCAAAATTAGGTATAACAAGGTATAAACACCAAAGATTGAGACACTTATATGAATGGTCTATTAATTGTTGTGTGTTTCGATTGTTCTTATGGAGTGAACATCTCCATTCTCCGTCCATCTATATTCTAAAGCTGCGTCCGCCTGGTGACGAAAGGAGCGTGTCAAGCCATCGTGACCGACCAGGTAGGCAGGCATCAATGGTCGACAATGTTTCGACTTCGATTTGAAACTTCCTCGACTGAACGGGCGAAGATCGTGAATGTAAGTACACGATCACTACTCTTTTGGTTGTGATTTACTTTGTAGGAGCAGTAATTCAAATGCTTACAGGAATTGCCTTAGCCGACATCATTAGGCCATTGATTTACTTCGGGAGGACTTTGAGAGCACCTATAAAATATTAATCATGTTTTTATCATTAACAACAATGAAAATACGAGTTACAAAAAAATTTTCATATAAAACGGCAGTCAAAGTTGGACACGGAAACCCATGTTTTGCCTTTTTTTGGACGGAGGGAGTACTCCTATATAAATATGGCTCAGGAAGACGCGAATATTAGAGAAGGACTTCTTAACTAATATAATATTCGTATTTTTCCGGTCCTCACCACATCCATAGTTCATAACACCATTTTTCGTCCACCACCTCCCCCTAAAATCCAATCGGAATTCAATCACCCCCCCTAAAATCCCAATCGAATTCAATCACTCTCCAAAAAATTTCCCAATCGGAATTCAATCACAAACATAAAATCAGAGGAGCATATACACACAAATATATCAAAAAAAAGATCGAAGGGGAGGTCGCCGTCGAACCGCCGCGCCAGCTCCTCCCGCTGGATTGACGGAGGGGAGGGGCGCACGGCCGCCTGGACGTCGCGGGGCCACGCCGGCGGCCGCCGCTGCCTCCCTCCCGCTGGATCCGGCGGAGGGGAGGGGCGCCGCTGCCGCTGGGATGTCGGGCCGCCGGCGCCCCTTCCCACTGGATCCGGAGAGGGAAGGGCACCAGACGCCCCTGTCCGCCGCTCGCGCACGGTTGAGCCTCACGGGGCCATGGCGAGGGAGAGGAGGTCGGCCGCTGCTCCACGCTGCCGCCCGTCGCGCTCGGTGGGGGAGGGGGGCGCCGCCGCCGCCGTCGTCGCTCGGGGTGGGGGGAGGGGGGTGGGGCGATCGTCGCCGCTCGGGTGGGGGGAAGTGGGGGGGGGGGCGCGCAGTCGTCGCTCAGGGCGGGGGGGGGGGGTGAATGGCTAGGGTTAGGGTGTATTTATTTAGGTTAGGATTAATCTGGACTGTCCATTCGATCGGACGGCTCCAGCTGCTCCTCGTTGGGCGCTGGCCTATTGGGCCACCGAATGGAGGACATAAAATGGACTTTAACGGAGAAAGGAAACAGGGAGACACATAGAATAGACAAAGGGAGGGAATATAAACTTTTCTATATTCGGCCCAAACATAGAAGGAGGATTTTGATTCTTTTTCCAATTAAATAATTGTTAAATGATGTTTGTATTATTAAAAATTAGTAATTAAGCTCTGATAATTCCAAGAAAATTTCAAACAGCGTAACTAATCATGAAGAATTTAATAAAATTAAATTTAGCCATGTCATTTTATTTTTCGCACTTGCTTTACTTGTAAATTGATTTAATTATAACCACTACTACTTAAAATCAAAATATTTTAGCAAATTTTTATTTTAATTAATTACTAATGTAAAATGTTCTTAACTTCTTCTCACTATTTCTGTACACTTCCCGTTGCAACGCACGGGCACATTTGCTAGTAATATCAAATAATTAGAAGGGTCGTCTAGTCCACCACCTTGTGGAGCTAGCCGGAAGACTCCCGGGTGTTTTCTCGATATGGTTCGGTGAGATTTGGACTTTCCTTATTTCCTCTTGTATTGTTATGATGCAAATTAATCTGTTACAACTGGTATAACGCGTACTATATAAGGGCTTGTTCACTTTGCTATCATTTTCAACCTTACATTTTTTTTGAAAAGTTATCAAAAAAAAAAGTAGCTACATTTAGTTTGTTGCTAAATTTTAGTAAATACATTGAAATCTTGCCAATTACCAAATTTGGCAATGCCAAAACTTGATAAGGTTGAAAATGGTAGCAAAGTGAACAAGCTCTAAATATGGCACGGTTAAAATTAGACTTTTCTTATTTCTTCCCGTTTACTCCGTATCCTATTAGTGTATCTCTTCCCGAAGTATTAGGATAGGAAATTAATCCGTTCCAGCTAGTAAACGCGTACTACTATTACTATATAAGAACTCGGTGAGATCTGGAAATAAAATTCGAAGGTGGGGGAGAGAGAGAGAGAGAGATAAATTAGAATACGTGATTGATGACTTATTTATCGGTTGAAACGGTCAGCTATTTAAAGTCGATTCTTTAGCTGTCTATAGCCACTACTACTAGTAGCACTAGTACGCCTTTTATATAGATAGCTCCTCCTTCCAATCTCATCTTCCCCCTTCAACCTATCTGTTCACCTCCCTCAAACCTTTCTCTTCTTCCCTCGTGGTTCTTCATTTGATCTGGCCCTTTGTGCCGTCAAGCCGGACGGAGGTCCAGAGAGGCGCCGTGCGCCGCAGCGGATCTGGCCCTCTGTGCCGTCTAGCGGACGGAGGTCCAGAGAAGCGCCGTGCGCCGCAGCGGGATCTCTCTCTACGACGGCGCTCTGGCTCTGCTCGGTTTCCGCTGACGGGTGACTCCCATGGCGGCTGTGCGTCGGCGGCGGGCGGCCCCCGATGCGCCGGTGCGTCGCCGACGGGCCTCCCGGATGGAGGCGAGGATCTGTTCCACTGACGAGTGGACCTACGGTCGTGGAGGCGGTCAATGGATGGGGTTCAGTTGGAGTCGGTCTAGGCTGACAGGTGGGGCAGCCCCCACGGGTTTCGGCCGGCGGGGATCGTTCTCGCTGACAGGTGGGGCAGGCCTCCCTCGGCTGGATGCGTCAGCTCGCTGACAAGTGGGCCGGGGCGGCTGGAACCTTCGCAGCGCTAGGCTGACAGGTGGGGGGCCGCTTCGGTCGGCGGTGATGGCCTCACTGACAGGTGGGCCGGGGACGGCTGGAGTCCGGCGGCGCTAGGCTGACAGGTGGGGCATGGACCTGGATCGCGTATATATATATGAACCGATCTCTCCGTTGCCGCTGCCCCCCGAGTCGCCTCGTCGGAGGAAAGCCGGAAGCGATCTCCTCGATCGAATCAAATCTGGTAAGTTCTACTAGGTCTCTTCGATCGTCTCTCTTGATTTGGTCCTCCTCGTCTATCTCAGTTATTTTGAACTTGTTACGCAGCCACCGCTCGATTTCTCCGCCCAGCATTCGCCGTCGAGCGGCGACCCCCGCCTCCCCGCCTCCCGCCCCGCCGCCGCCGTACCTCCACAGGTACGTTCTCCGTCCTCGTTTGTTTTTTCAAATATCTTAGGGTTTGGTTGCGAAATCGGTTTAGGTCGTACGTTTGGTTTGCTTGCGAAATCCGTTTGGCCGACGTCGTTGTGAAATCC
>CM020180.1:16514423-16629332 GCA_009805545.1 Oryza longistaminata | reverse complement strand
GTTTCGCCGCCGTCGTTGTCAGGCGTGCGGTAGGGTTTGGTTGCCATATCTCTTAGGGTTTGGTTTAGTTTCGCTCGTACTGTTCGATTTGTTTGCGAAATCGGTTTCATTCGTACTGTTTGTTTTGGTTTCTACTTTGTGAAATCACTCGTTGTTTGCTAAATTTTTGGTCTCGAAATCGTTTCCCTCGTCCGGATTTGTTTACTTTCGCCCGAACGTGTTTGTTTCTCTTGTACGGTTTGGTTCCTGTGCGAAATTTCTCGTTGGTTGCGAAATCCCATATTACGGATTTGATCTGAATTGATTAGAGGTTTTAAAATTTGATCCACAGGAATGGCCGATGTCATCGACAAGCCCATGGTCGAGGCGTTCGCCCGACTCGCCTTGAAGGCTTCCCTCGCTCACCCGAGGGTGACATGGGGGAGGGCACCCCGCAAGTATTTTGGGAGGAATCGACTCTGGCCTCGCCCCCAGAATCCGCCTGGAGCTCGTAGACTGAGACCCTTCTCCCACTACCCCTTCACTTACATACCCGCTGTGAGTTTTAACTAGTGTGATTTGTGCTGTGAGTTTTTACTACTGTGATTTGTTTGTTACGCAGATATTTGGGATTTATTGATTTGGTTTTACATTTGATGGCAATATTTAATTGATATTCTGATTTCAGTCTAGTTATGTTTGACATTGATATCTCTAGTTCAAAGTAATATAGACAGATTACAAACTATTTCATTGTTTTTTTTTGTCCAGTTTTCAGTTTTAATATTCTCTTACAGCGCACTGTAACTTACAATAAAAATCAACAACAATTCAGTTTATATAACATGAGTTTATAAAAATCAATAGTTATTGAGTTTACAGGGCATGAAAGCTGAACTGGTATCACAAATGTACTAAAAATGAAAAGTTTATATAACAAATTAACTAAAAATGGTTATATGTGAGTTTATTTATAAATATGTTTGTGATTTAGCCTTTGGTTCTATGTGATTTAGCCTATGGTTCTATGTTTCTAATTTAACTGAAATAGCATAGATGTCACATTCACATACTTGTCCGCTGAAAGAATGAGTTGATATTAAGGTGAACTTAATTGAACTCATTTGAACTATTGTGTTCATTTGCTTGTGAAAATCTGCTTCTGAAGTGAGTTTTGTGATTCCTGTAGATATATAATTTAGTTATGACTGATACGAATTACACTAATATAACACTAAAATTACAGTATTTCAAACATGTAAATATAAAATAAATTGACTGTAATTCGAAATAACTTAGATAATATGAAGTATGAGTTGACTAACGATAGAAAATGTAATATTTGTGTATGATTCGCATATATTTCATTAGTCATAAAATGTGCTTTTCATGCTGAATTGATTAATTTAAGATATGCAATTATAAACCTGTGCTTATGTCTCCGTTATGAACATGCTTACTTTCAACAAACTTTTGATTTTTTGAAATTTGCTTTTTCCCCCACTGATGCTAATGTTCTCTTCCTTTCCTTATTATGAAAGGAATTCACTTCAGTGTGTACAAAATTTTCACTTGTGATTATATCCTAAATCATAAATTTGGGTCAATTTACATGATTTTAATATTGAAATTACAGAATTTTTTCTATCTAAAAATAGAACAAATGAATTGTAATTTTAATTTTAATAGTTATAGTTGAACAATTACTTACCACCTGATTTCTCAGCAGATATGAATTGGTTATCGTCAGCAATTTTTGCAACATTTTAAGATACCAAATCTTTCTGTTTTCTTTGTGATTCTGATATAAATTTCAAAAATTGTGTTATACTCTGAGTACAAAATAAAATACAACAAAGATTAATGATGCAGTTATCTTTTTTTACCTGAATTTGATTTTTCTGAACTAAGTGTTTTCTTTCTTCTATTACCTAATTTTGATGTCTGTGTTTTCACTTCACTTATGCCATCTTTCTCCCAATAATATTTGGCTAAGCTACATTAGGAATTCTCGATTAGCTGAACCTAGTCTTTATTCTTTTTCTTTTGTGAATTGAACCCATATGTCAAGTAGTGTATGCTATATTAACTGAAACCTTTCCTGTTCTATGGATGTTTATAAAATAGAATTTGTTGTTTAAGATTCAGATAGTTTTTTATTTTAATTTGTACTTGGATGTCATTACAAGTAAGTGTGCCTGACATAGTGTTTATTGACATTTGGGAATCTGTACAAATTGTGTTGTTTTGGGCTTAAGAACAATGGGTAGATACTTCATATTATAATCATACTTCACATTTACTAATCAAACGGTTCAATGTAAAAGTTACTCATGCTCACCAATTTCATAATAAGTTGATTACTGAAATGTTGATTTCTTCTAATATTTTAATGTTATTTAAAATTGGCAGAAGAATGAATTTTAACTCTTTCCCCTTGTGCATTGTTGTTTTTTGTTTTGAAATCTCTTAGGGTTTGGTTGCGAAATCGGTTTAGGTCGTACGTTTGGTTTGCTTGCGAAATCCGTTTGGCCGACGTCGTTGTGAAATCTGTTTCGCCGCCGTCGTTGTCAGGCGTGCGGTAGGGTTTGGTTGCCATATCTCTTAGGGTTTGGTTTAGTTTCGCTCGTACTGTTCGATTTGTTTGCGAAATCGGTTTCATTCGTACTGTTTGTTTTGGTTTCTACTTTGTGAAATCACTCGTTGTTTGCTAAATTTTTGGTCTCGAAATCGTTTCCCTCGTCCGGATTTGTTTACTTTCGCCCGAACGTGTTTGTTTCTCTTGTACGGTTTGGTTCCTGTGCGAAATTTCTCGTTGGTTGCGAAATCCCATATTACGGATTTGATCTGAATTGATTAGAGGTTTTAAAATTTGATCCACAGGAATGGCCGATGTCATCGACAAGCCCATGGTCGAGGCGTTCGCCCGACTCGCCTTGAAGGCTTCCCTCGCTCACCCGAGGGTGACATGGGGGAGGGCACCCCGCAAGTATTTTGGGAGGAATCGACTCTGGCCTCGCCCCCAGAATCCGCCTGGAGCTCGTAGACTGAGACCCTTCTCCCACTACCCCTTCACTTACATACCCGCTGTGAGTTTTAACTAGTGTGATTTGTGCTGTGAGTTTTTACTACTGTGATTTGTTTGTTACGCAGATATTTGGGATTTATTGATTTGGTTTTACATTTGATGGCAATATTTAATTGATATTCTGATTTCAGTCTAGTTATGTTTGACATTGATATCTCTAGTTCAAAGTAATATAGACAGATTACAAACTATTTCATTGTTTTTTTTTGTCCAGTTTTCAGTTTTAATATTCTCTTACAGCGCACTGTAACTTACAATAAAAATCAACAACAATTCAGTTTATATAACATGAGTTTATAAAAATCAATAGTTATTGAGTTTACAGGGCATGAAAGCTGAACTGGTATCACAAATGTACTAAAAATGAAAAGTTTATATAACAAATTAACTAAAAATGGTTATATGTGAGTTTATTTATAAATATGTTTGTGATTTAGCCTTTGGTTCTATGTGATTTAGCCTATGGTTCTATGTTTCTAATTTAACTGAAATAGCATAGATGTCACATTCACATACTTGTCCGCTGAAAGAATGAGTTGATATTAAGGTGAACTTAATTGAACTCATTTGAACTATTGTGTTCATTTGCTTGTGAAAATCTGCTTCTGAAGTGAGTTTTGTGATTCCTGTAGATATATAATTTAGTTATGACTGATACGAATTACACTAATATAACACTAAAATTACAGTATTTCAAACATGTAAATATAAAATAAATTGACTGTAATTCGAAATAACTTAGATAATATGAAGTATGAGTTGACTAACGATAGAAAATGTAATATTTGTGTATGATTCGCATATATTTCATTAGTCATAAAATGTGCTTTTCATGCTGAATTGATTAATTTAAGATATGCAATTATAAACCTGTGCTTATGTCTCCGTTATGAACATGCTTACTTTCAACAAACTTTTGATTTTTTGAAATTTGCTTTTTCCCCCACTGATGCTAATGTTCTCTTCCTTTCCTTATTATGAAAGGAATTCACTTCAGTGTGTACAAAATTTTCACTTGTGATTATATCCTAAATCATAAATTTGGGTCAATTTACATGATTTTAATATTGAAATTACAGAATTTTTTCTATCTAAAAATAGAACAAATGAATTGTAATTTTAATTTTAATAGTTATAGTTGAACAATTACTTACCACCTGATTTCTCAGCAGATATGAATTGGTTATCGTCAGCAATTTTTGCAACATTTTAAGATACCAAATCTTTCTGTTTTCTTTGTGATTCTGATATAAATTTCAAAAATTGTGTTATACTCTGAGTACAAAATAAAATACAACAAAGATTAATGATGCAGTTATCTTTTTTTACCTGAATTTGATTTTTCTGAACTAAGTGTTTTCTTTCTTCTATTACCTAATTTTGATGTCTGTGTTTTCACTTCACTTATGCCATCTTTCTCCCAAACAGTTTGGCAGGGGCAAGCGTGCCACATGACATGGGGATCGTCTCATCATTTTGCTTTTCTCGGTCTCTGGGTTAATCACATGAGCTCCAAGTGTACCATGTGTCTGAACTCTGAACCACTTGATGAATAGGATTCCTGTAACATGTTTGATGTTTCTTTGGAAGCCTCGACCCAAGAAAGAACACACACATGTGACTTGGGCAGTCATTGGAGACCCTGGTATAAGCAAGGAGATGCCTGACATGAATAGGATGAGGCACACAGAAACTTCTGCAGATTACAGATCAGGACATGAAACGCTATAGTAGCAAAGTACTATGGACTAGTATAATCCATTTGAGAATTGAGATGAGATTAGCAGCAAACGGGAATAGAAAGCAAACTGAAACAGGCATTTATTTGGGCGGCATTAAACCTGACGACTGTTTCTGTCCTGATAAATGTTTTCAAGTTTCTGACCCCAAGCCAGATTTATGGCCAATATAACAGCAACCTTACACAGTTATACCACTAATTTATTGCCGTTTTATCAGAACAAAGCAAATGCGCAATTAAACCCCATAATTGCAGGGAAAATGAGGCCATATTGTTATCACTGAAACCAAAAAGGTTTAATTTTCTCTTCTCATTTTCTCTTGTAGTAACAGTTTGTTTTCTTCTTGTACCGAGAGCTACTACTTTACCTTTGTGCTTTTACAGCCTTTCTCAGCGCGGTACACACTACACGCTGCTGACTCCGGTGACCATAGAGAAAGGCAAATGGGGGGTGAGATGGGATCTTGCATTGCTTGTTGCCTTGCCTTGCCACCACTAGCCACTGCCTGCCCACCACTGGTCACTGCCACACTGAGAGCGTCGGCCATGGTATGCTGCTACTACTGTGCTTCACGCCTCCTCTCCCTTCCCTCCACCCCAAGATTGGATCTTCTTCTCTTTTCCTAACCCATCTTATTCACCCCGGTCACAACCTGGTTGCTCTCTTGATCTGTTCCCCGTTTCTTGGATTCGAAGACTAGTCTTTTTTTCCGGTGTGTTCTGAATGTTTGTTGGTTGGCCTTTGCCTTCTGGTTGGTGTTCTATTGGTTCAGTGGTTGGTGGGATGTAGAAGAAGAACAGTGGGCGGTGAATAATGAGGTTTCTTCTTGCTCTGGTTGGGAGATCCTTTCTTGAGCATGTCGGCTTCTCTTGCAAAGGAGGGCTCTTCCTATGATCTGCAGTAGAGCATTGCCCTTCTGAGTTATTGGAGTGTGCGAAAGGTTTCATTCTTTCATCAGCGTTTCGAGTTGCTAATCCGTTTCGTGCTTCAAATCTCGATGACATTTTGTTCTCTTTGCCCCTTTTAACGATTTTGTTTTGTGCCATAGCATTGACACACTTTTCTGATATATTTTACCAAAAAATGGAAAGAGCACATCTGAGTTATCTATTCCCACATTGTTTTTTCCCTCTTTTTTGCATCTTAGTTTGTTTTGCTCATTCACTTTGTTGACCACTATTTTGGCTTAATGCAGTGGCATGATTAATCTATCTTCGTCCATTCTTCTGCACTTCTTTAGGAATATCATGAATGGGAGGTAATTGTTTCTACTGTTGAATCACTTGAACTCACATTTATGTATCACGGTTCAGTAAACATATTTCCTGCCGTTTCTGACTACATTTGATGCATGTCATTTCCTCTTCTTCTCATTCCATTACTGATCCATCTATGCATCTGCGTTGTAACAGGTAAACTGCCCACAATTGGAGGGTAAATTTGGTGTGCTTTTCAGGCTCCTAGCACTTCGTTTTGCATGGAAGCATGATATATTTTGCTGTTGCTTGAATGCATACTTTGAAGAAGTGGAAACTTCTTTTGTTGTTACATATGATTTACCACGCTGCTGCTCAATTCTGAGCACCAAAGACATTGAGACAGACACATCGTGCCTCTGTGGCAGCTTACTTGCTCATTTGTGCCAATGGCTTCTTTGGTCCGGCATGATTCAAATCCCACCCAGTACTCATGGTGGTGGGTTAGCCATATCAGCCCCAAAAATTCCAAATGGCTTCAAGAGAACGTTACAGGTATGTTAATCTTTCTTGTATATACAATTGCTATATTATGCAGTAGTGGTGAAATGAATACATATAAATTAAATGATCATAATTTTCTGTTTAGTGGTTTAGCCTGGCATTAAGCTTTTTACCTTTGATCACTCAAAGGGCATGTGCTTGGAAACCATCTATCAGTTCTATGGTCTGGCTCTGGCAGCATTGATAGTTCAACACCACAGGGTTGTGTGCTAAGATATTTGACGATTTCAGTAAATTATAGGACAATGATTGATATAATTGAAAAAAAATTCTTGAACTACTATCAAATTTGTACCATACAAGGAAACAAACTGGAGTAGTTTGGATGTAAGCATGTTTGGTTGCTCGGATTTTCTGTGGCTGTATACACCCCCGTTGGCGTAGAAGCCGGGTTTTATAAATTCCCATTATCTAAAAAAAGCATGTTTGGTTGCGGTATTTTTTCTGATCCTTAATCAACGTGAACTAAAAATATGGTTCTTGTCCTGTTCATTCATGGGGCATTGTCTCAGTGCAAGAACTCATATAATTTATGAGGCACTCATGCATTCCCAAAGACATCTGGCAGCTGGGAGCCTGGGAGTTAGTCAATTGGAAATATGTTTTTTTTTTCTGAAATATGTTTCGGCATCATAATTGTGCCTACAATATTTAGTGAGAAAGGAATTTGGTAAATGGAACAGATCCATGGAGCTAACAAATTTTATGTTTAATCTTCAAGTAATTTTTATTTGTCACAGATTGAGCCAACACTAACTGGTGTACAGCTATCAGTTACAAATAAAGAATAATACAGAGTAGTACATTATTCTGGATTACAAACGAAAAAAGATCACTTGTGTCATAGTAATCAAATACTCCTTGATATTGAGCAAAGCTAGTAACTCTCTAGCTACTATACATGACCTATCATCCATTTTCTGCAATTACTGTTGCACTCAGGTTAATAGGTTTGTGATATTCCACTCCACGACAAAATCATGATTTCCTGATCATTTATTTAGTATTAGGAATTAGATTTATTACCAAAATATGCATTGTTGCTATGTGCTAATCTTTGGATTGTTTGGCTTAATATGCTGGGAGTTTGGCAGGAGTTCAGTATGGATTATTATTGTTGTGACCTTAGGTCACGAACAAGATCGGGGATAGGCCGGAAAGAAGTGTTTTTCCGCCTATCCTTAAAAATGAGCTCAAACAGCAAACACAACCTTTGAGGATTACTTTTGTATTAAAAATGTCTTGTCCTGCTATAGGTTTTTGACTGGCTTTTATAACCGGTGGTCGTACACGTGAGATTACATTTTTACCCCTGTGGGTCTTTGTAAGTTTACTCTAATGCCCCTGCCACATCAGCGTCTGTGGGGGCATTCTAGTACATCTCCAGGGGTCTTTTAGTCTTTTAGGTGCTAGCTGGCGAGAGTGGTTGAAGGTGGTCCCCACGGAATCTTCCCTTGGCATCTTCTCTTGTTCGAGTAGTGCTCTTCCTCGAACTCTTGGGAAAAATGCCTTTTCCGTCCTGGACCGTCTTCTTCCTCCTGGGAATTCGAATTCCCCTTTGCCTTCTCTTTCATCCTTGGAAAACACCTGTGAAATTAGATATGGACGTGATGGTCAAAGCAATGATCAAACTTATCAATGAAGATGCTGACTCTTTTGCAAGAAGAGCGGAAATGTACTATAAGAAACGGCCTGAACTTATGAATCTTGTGGAGGAGTTTTACAGAGCATACCGTGCCTTAGCAGAAAGGTACGATCAAGCTACTGGTGCACTCCGGCAGGCCCACCGGACAATCTCAGAAGCATTTCCAAATCAGATGCCGTCAATGTCTGAAGACTCTCCCTCCTCTGGCCAGGATGTGGAACCACGTACACCGGAAGTGTTAATGCCCACCCGTGCACCATTTGATCTGGATGATCTGCAGGATGCAGCTGGTGTATCACCACACCTTTTAACTGTCAAGAGGAATGGTACACAGCCTGATGACATAGGTTTTTCGTCTGGTCGCAAAGGTCTTAAGCAGTTCAGTGATTTGTTTGCAGGCAGTGACAGTAGCCAGCGTGTCAATTTTTCTGATGGAAAAGTAAGGAAAGGTCTCAACTTTGAAAGCCCAGATGTTAAAGGAAAGAAAGATGATAGTAATGATATCATGAATTTGCAACATGAAGTTTCCAAATTATTAACAGAGCGCCAAAGTCTGAAAGAGCAAATCTCATCAGAGTCTCAGAGGGCAAACAAGGCTGAGAGTGAAATCCATAGCCTTAAGGACACCATTTCATGTTTGATTTCTGAGAAAGACACAACCCTTCTGCAATACAATGAATCTACAAGAAGATTGTCAGTTTTAGAATGTGAGATTTCTAAGGCGCATATGGAACTCAAGAAACTCTCTGACGATATGGCTATGGAAGTTGACAAGCTAAAATGTGCTGAATCACAAAACAGCGCAATGCAGTCTGAGCTTGAGACTCTGGATCAGAAGGTCAGGGTGCAGGAGCAAGAACTTGAACAAAGTAGAAAGGAGATAGAAAGCTTCCACTTAAGTCTACAAGATGAAATGGCCAAGCGCAAGCAAGCTGAAGATGCTCTATGCTCTTTAGAGAAACAGTACGCTCAATCGCAGAAAGAAATAAATAGGTTGACTCTAGATATGGAGATGGCAAATGATAGATTGAA
Source organism: Oryza longistaminata (assembly GCA_009805545.1). Classification (NCBI taxonomy): domain Eukaryota; kingdom Viridiplantae; phylum Streptophyta; class Magnoliopsida; order Poales; family Poaceae; genus Oryza; species Oryza longistaminata. The sequence goes on along the minus strand of CM020180.1, from coordinate 16,620,086 downwards.
TGACTTCAATCTGGTGAGGCTCAATCTGGAGAACACAGTCTGTGAGCTGAAGAAGGAAGTCACGAGCCTAGAAGTGAAGATACAAATACTGGTGCAGGAACTTGAACAGAAGAGAGAAGAGGCTGATGTCATGCATGCTCAGTTGCAAGATGAACACTCCAATCACATGCATAAGGAAGCAGCTCTTCATGCATTGGAGAACTTGCATTCCCAGTCTCAAGAAGACTTCAATCTGGTGAAGCTCAATCTGGAGAACACAGTCTGTGAGCTGAAGAAGGAAGTCACGAGCCTAGAACTGAAGATACAGATACAGGCGCAAGAACTTGAACAGAAGAGAGAAGAAGCTGATACCGTGCATGCTCAGTTGCAAGATGAACGCTCCAATCACATGCAAAAGGAAGCAGCTCTTCGTGCATTGGAGAACTTACATTCCCAGTCTCAAGAAGAGGCTAAACAGATGGCTCGAGATGTTGAGCACTCGAACAAGAAGTTGAGTGACCTGGAAAATAATAACTTGAAATTGCATGACCTGTCACAAGGACTCAAGAAGACGGTTGCAGAGCTGAATTCTATGAAAGATTCTGCACTTCTTCAACAGCAGAAGTCCTCGGAGAAGGTATCTTATTTGGAAGCACAGGTTTTAGTAGTGCGATCAGAAATGGAGAAGATGGTACAGAAAACTCAGATGCTGGACCAGGAACTTGAACACAAGAACAAAGAGATCAGTGAACTCCAAAGTAGTTTGCAAGAGCAAGTCCAGAAGTGCATTCTTGCTGAAACATCTCTGCTCAGATTGGAGGACCTACATACTAATTCACAAAAAGAAGCTAAGACATTAGCACATGATCTTGAAAGATTAAGCGAGCAGCTTACTGAGGTTGAAAATGATAGGCTGGATCTGCAGAACATTTCACGAGAACTTAAGAATACTATTTCAGAGATTAATTCTGAGAAAGACTTAATGCTACTTCAACAGCAGCATTCCTTGGAGAGACAGTCTTACTTAGAGGCTCAACTTTTAGATGCACTGTCAGAAGTGGAGGAAAACAAGAAGGAAGCCCAATTGTTGGAAGAAAACCTTGCACATAAGAATGATGAGTTGAATGACCTCCAAACTAATTTGGAAGAGGAAGGCCATAAACGGATGCATGCTGAAGCAGCCCTTAGTATGGTGGAAAATCTGCATTCCAAATCCCAGGAAGAAGTGGGTAAGCTAGTTATGGATCTTGATAAATTAGAAAATGAGCTAAGTGAATTGCAAGGCAGAAATTCGAGAATGGAAGAATTATCATATGAGCTTCAGAACACCATCTCCCTTCTTAATTCTGAGAAAGACGCAGCACTTCTACAACAGCAGCTGTCCTCTGAAAGAGCATGTGATCTGATGTCACAGCTCTCAAAGATACAGTTGGAGCTGGAAAAGGCTGAGGAGAAGATGCAGACAATGGAGCAAAAACTTGCAGATAAGAATGAAATGGTGGATTTTCTGCAGTTGAGTTTGCAAGATGAGGGCAAGAAACGTGTGGAAGTTGAGACAGCTCTCATTTCATTGGGTAACTTGTACTCTCAATCACAGGAAGATGTGAATAGGTTAACCCTGGAGATTGAGAGGTTGAACGAAATGTTGAATGATATGGAGAACAAGTCTTCTGAGTATAAGAGCACCATCTTGCTTCTGAATTCTGAGAAAGACATGAGTGTTATTCAGTACAAGCAGTCTTCACTAAGAATATATGAGCTGGAGTCTAAACTCTCAGGGGTGCAGGAAGAACTAGATAATGCTGAACAAAAAGTGCAAATGCTGGATAAAGAACTCAAGGAGAAGAGAGAGGTGGTTGAAACTATGCAGGCTAGTCTGCAGGATGAAGCCCAAAAGCGTATGAAGGGTGAAGCAACTCTTCTCACGATGACTAATCTGCATACGCAGTCTCAGGAAGAAGTGAATAGGTTGACCCCAGAGATTGAGAGGCTGAATAGAAAGTTAAATGAAGTGGAAAATGTCTCTTGTGAGCTTAAGAACACCATACTGCTGCTGAATTCTGAGAGAGATACTACTGTTCTTCAGCACAAGCAGGCCTTGGTGAGAGTGTCTGATCTGGAATCTGAACTCTCTGATGTGCAGGCTGAACTAGTCAATGCTGAGAAAAATGTGCAAATTCTGGATAAAGAACTCAAACAGAAAAGAGAAGAGGTTGACAGCTTGCAGGCGAGCCTGAATGAAGAAGCCCAGAAGCGCATTGAGGGTGAAGTAGCTCTTCTTGCAATGGAAAATCTACATTCTCAGTCTCAGGAAGAAGTGAGGGGATTGGTTTTGAAGATTGAGACACTACATGGCAAGTTGAATGAGATGGAGAACAGTAATGGGGACCTTAAGAACATGATATGCAAGCATTCGGAGGAGATACATGTGCTTGGTGAGCAAAATCTTTCTGCCGAGTTAACTATTAAAGGTCTCCATGATCAATTGGAGAAGTTTACGGAAATGAACATAGGTCTTCAGAATGAAGTGGGGATCCACGTTGGTGAGAAGGAAGTTCTTCAACAAGACTTGGCCCGCCAGAAAGAAGATAAGGATATTCTGGAGAAGCATCTCTGTTCTTTGGAACATGAGCTGAAGGCAGTAAACATAAGGGTGGCAACACAACAGCATTTAATTGAGGAATTGCAGAGTAAGAACATTGAATTGGAGGAGGTATGCAATGCATGTGATGTTGAAAAGACACTCCTCTTGGAAAAGCTTCATGGCATGGAGGAGCTGTCCACAGAGTATTCAATCTTGAAGAAATCATTTTCAAATGCAATTGTTGAAATGGAAGACCTGAAGGAAATTGTAAAAGAACTGGAAGCTTCAAAAAACTCTCTGAAATATGATGTCTCCTTGCATGCCACTGAGAAGGATGCTTTGGCATTAGAACTAGAGACCCTTGGTAAAAGATGTGCTGATGTTTTAGAGGAAAAATCCATTCTGGAAACTTCATTCTCTAATGTGAATTATGAGCTTCAAGAATTGAGAGTAAAGTATAAAGATTCAGAAGAATCCTCTCGGTCTTATCTTGCTGACAACACTGCTCTTCTTGCTGAAAAGCACAAACTACTCTCCCAGGTATGTCTTATCGAAATTACATTTTTTTTCCTGAGTGCAAACTAGAGCTTTAGCCCTCACGTTTTAGCGATATGATCTAGCATGGACCATTTAATATTTGACTTCGGGTATATATTAATGGGTTCAGTGACAGATTTTTTATTTTTTGCGGGCTCACCAAATCATTTGGAGGGTGTTTTTATTTCTCTGTGAGAATTTCTAGGCTGTGATTAGTCTTAGTTGGCTAGGTGTTTTTCTTGTGAGCATGTTAGACAGTTTCCCTTTACTTAAATCTTTGAACTATGCGTCATCATCTATTAGTATTATATACTAGATTGGGTTGTTCTTTATTCTTGAGCTGGTTGATCAGACTGATACCTATCTGACTCACACCTTCTTGGTTGTCAGCTGGAAAGCACTGCAGTGTCTTTGAAATTCCTGGAGGATAAACATGCTGATCTGAGAGATAATCATGGATCTTTGTTATCAGAGAAAGTTCTTTTATGCAACCAAGTAAAGAATATGCAAGATCAGTTGGGAATAAAAAATGAACAGCATGAAGCGCTGCTTAAGTTGCACCAAATGCAGGTAAATGATTATGAAGAGATGGTTTCTTCTCTGCAAGATAAAATTCGTCATATGGATCAGATGCTTGAACATGAGCAGCAAAAATGTGCAAATGCTTCTATCAGCACATTGATATTGGAAAATAGCTTGGTTGATGCAAGAGACAAAAATCTTGCACTCTTCAATGAATGCCAGAAGTTCATACAGGCCACTGATTCTGCAGAGGTACTAATTGCACAGCTCAAGGAGGAAGCCAGAAAGGAAGAAGAGGACAAAAAAGCATTGCTGAATCGCAATGAGAAACTAAGGGATGGGATCTCAGAGCAAATTAAGGTCCTCAATATCTGTAAAGATTTAGGACCTACTGATGTGGTTCATGATGAAATTATGCTGCAGACTATGTCTCGTGAAACTTTCAACCATGTAAAACATAAAGAGGAAACCGAAGAGAGAAATGTCTTCATGGATGCGGAGCTATCTGTTCTTGGAGCAATTCTGGCACAAACAGTAATTGGCTTCAGAGCTCTGCACCAGCAGAACTGTGAACTTGTGGAAGAAGTGGAGTCAGGAGCAGCAGAACTGCTTTTTCTGCAAAAGGAAAATCACAAGCTTATTGAATTGAATGAACAGTTGGAGCAAAGATTGCAGTTAGGTGGCAACAGGGAGGAGATGTTGAAGATTGAAATACTGGGATTATGCAAGGAGCTATCAGGCTTGAGACAGTCCTACCAGACTTCTCAAAGTGAAATTTGCAACCTAACTAAAAAATACGATTCCTTGCTGCAGGAGTACAAAGTTTTAGTTGAGAAGTACAATGCTTTGGATGATGAGAATGCTGCTGTTATTGCAGAATGCATAAAGCTCGACCTCCTGTCTTCATTCTTTCATGACCTTACTGTTGAGTCTGCATCTGTTTTGGTTTCTCTTGACAATGATATGGCTATGTTGAGTTCGGTTAGGCATGAACTTGATCATGAGGTTACCATGCTGAACAGAAGAGCTAAGATTCTTGAAATGGACTTTCAGCACCTCAAGTGCACTCTAGAGAACTTGTTGGAGGCTCTGGGGAGTCGCTTGGTTCTTTCAGAGTTTGATTCAAACACAAGCAAAATCATCTGCCAGGAATTAACAATTGAATGTAACAGTAGCATGACACAGTTGATGCAGAAAGATGATAAATTACGCAAAGTAGATGAGAAAGTTCAATTCTTGCAAGAGAGAAACCAGGAATTGTGCAGAGTTCTCAGGGATCTTGAGGTTGCTGTAGAAGATGCAGAAGGAGTAAAAGTAGACCTTGAGAAGAAAATCACAACACTAACTGAACGAGGTGCTGTACAAGACAATGAGACCCGTCTTCTTCACGAAGCAAACAACACGCTGCAGGTAGAGGTTGGCATTCATAAACAAAAGGAAGAGAGTTTGATGTCTACATTTGAGACGATGAGAAAAGAGGCTGAACAGCATGAAAGGGAAATTACTTTGCTGGTATGTGATACGATAACTCGTTCAGTGAATACAATGGTCCTTGAGGAACAAGTGCTTGAAATGATGATGGAGCGTGAGGTCCTTGAGACAAGATTTTTTACTGAAAAGGACATGCTAATGAAGGAAATCTCCTCAAGAGATGCTTATGTTGATGACTTGCAGAAAAGGGTCGCCAGCATGAGGGGAGAAAATGCAGGACTGATGGCAGAGTTGGCCGCATATCTGCCACTTGTAGCATCTTTGTCTGATCAGATAAGAGCGCTGGAAGAGCTAGAAGACGGCACACTTTTACTGTCAGAACTTAATAAAGAAGGCAAATTGGTAAGTTGCTTCATGTCGTAAGTTCGTAACATAGAACAAGAAAGTTTTCGCAATTAGCATGCTATTATGGCATAACTAGTTAGTTCTACTATAGTTACACAGCTGACTGATTCATTCTTTGTTACTCCTATCTTTTACTGGCCTAACGTTTTGCTTATTCAGGAATTTGTGCAAAAGGACAGACATGTTCCAGAATCCCAAGATGATTCATCAGGAGCTTTGAAGTTGCGAAGCTTAATTGCAAGAGTTGAAGCACTCCATGTTGTAATACTGGATGCCAAAGGCCGCCGAGATAAGGAGTTTACTGAATCTGTTGCTCAACTGGAAGCGGCAAATATGGAAATTCAAGAGCTTAAAGCAAGAAAAGGCTCGAATGCTAAGGAAGAATGCACCGAGGATGATAGGCAAAAGTATGATGCTGATAACTCCAAAGGGAAACATGTACAGATCATGAAAGACATCGAACTTGATCAAGTATCTACTTGTGCACTATATGGTACTGGTGCCACCATCTACCCTCTTGGTGGCGATGCAAATGTGGAGCTTGACGATGAGATGCTTCAACTGTGGGAGACTGCTGAGAGGGATTGCAAGAACCAAACAGCTAAATCTTCATCGTCTGAGCATGACATACAAGCAGTGGAGGAGGTGAAGAGTGAGTACCCTTCGTTTGAACTAGCAAGGGGAAGAAATCCAGGAATTGACAGGCTTGAGATATCAGCAGTGTCCCTGGAACCTCAGCAATTGTGGAGCAAAAATGTCCTTGATAAACTAGCTTCTGATGCTCAGAGGCTGTCTATTGTCCAAGCCAGCATTGAAGAAATAAAGCAGAAAATGGTGGGTGCTTCTAAGGGAAAATCTACCGTAAGCTCTGAATACAGCAGCATCAGAGCTCAGCTGCAGGAGATTGATGGCTCTGTCTTGGAGCAGATAGATTTCAACTGTAATGTGACAAAGAAGGCTGAGAATTACCCTGCATTTGAGGTGAGTGCTGAACTAGAAGGCTATTCCAGCAGAAGAAAAATCTCAGAGCAAGTGCAGAAAGGATCAGAAAAGGTCGCAAAGTTGGAATTGGAACTTCAGAAGATACAGTATGTCTTGTTGAAGCTTGAAGAGGAGCATGAGTACAAAAGAGTTAAAGCCCCTGAGAAACGTTCACGCGTTCTTTTGAGGGATTATATGACTGCAAGGAAGGACAAAAATGATGCCGGACAGAAGACGAAGAAGAAGAGGATACCCTTCTGTGGTTGTGTCCGTATTAAATCAAGAACTGAGCCTTAACCATTAAGTAGGTAGCAGGAGGAACATATTCATGTCAGCCCAATAGGTTGACAGAACGTGATGCTCTTAGGATCTCTTCTGAGATGAGTAACACTATGATATTAACAAGAAACTCGTGCACTCAAATTTCCCTTTCTTGTCCTGAAATGAGGCAGTGATGTCTAGTGTAATGAGTTAATATTATTAATGCTGTTATTAATTGAAGCATTGTGCATATGTGTTTCCTCTTGTATTGCCTCCATATGATTGCTGTGAAGCTACCAAGATTTGTGTTTGTCATGAAGCCGCCATTATGTATAGTATAATGCCTCCTTTGGTTACACAGTTTTCGCTCTCTTATAACTGCGTACATATCAATTTCATCTTTTATTTCTGTACTCAGTAATGAATATCTGTGGTTGATTCTCTGCTTATTCCAGATAAGCAGTGTAGTTGATGATAGGAATGCTGGAATAGTGCAGTACATTGTACAGATGCAAATGCCTGTGCATTGTATAGTGTCCTCTTCTATTACCTGATCAAAAGCAGGAACTTTGAGCTCTCTTGCTTTGTTTGGATGTGGTGAGTGATTGAGTGCCACTTATTTGTTTTTCTGGGACTGAACACAGATTTTTGGTAAGAGTACTAATCTCAATGCCTTGTAGCATGTTTGTGTTGCCTTCAGCACTGCGAATCGATTACTAGTATATGAATTTTGAGCTGACACCTGATGATTTTCATTTTTGCCATGTAGGCGCTCATTCTCTTTAGACAATCATCATGCAAGAATCAAGAATTCAGGATGGATATTTGGAAAAAAGGTATGATCTTGAGTCAATACTTCAAAGAAGTAGCTCCAATGCATCTGTACAGGCTCTGAGGCTCATCATTTTCGCCTTGCAAAAAAAAAGGTGATTTTTTTTCCTTCGAACTTCCTTGACAACTTAGTACTACAATACTTGAGATGCTTATATTTATCTCGGCTTTGCTTGTTGACAACCTCAGGTTGATCAAACTCAACCATACTACAGTAAGTTCTTCTCCAATCAGACCATGTTCTCATGGGGTCCTCCACTGCCCATGACCATTCCCGGCTTCTGCGAGTGCATCACGAAGTCGCACTCCGCCACCGCCTCGCCCACCGTGGGGAAGATCCACTCATGGCCGATCGCCTCAAGCACCTTGGAGCTGTCCAGCTTCTTCATGATCTCGCTCCCCGGGTTCGCCAACACAATCTGAAAAGGAAATGGCAGGTAACTGAATCAGCCTGGGTTCCTGATGCAGAAACTCTGAACAAAGCTGAATCTGAAGCCTTATATATATGCATTTGCAGTGAAGATGGCAATTACCTGAAGGCCCCTCCTGTCCAGGGTCTTCCTGAGTTCATCCAGCATGCTCGTCCCGCTGGTGTCGATGCTTCCGACAGCTGCATCACATTCAGACAGATCGATCAGGCCTCATGCTACTACAGTTTTGCAATGCTTCAGATGAATCATGGCCATCAAGATGCAAGAACAACTTACCACCCATGTCGAGGACGACGTACTGAATTTGCATCTCGCCCTTCTCCTTGCACTGGTCCTCCTCGTCGTCGATCCACCGCGCGATCCTGAATGAGCATCACAAGTCGATCATGGTAAGAGATCCAAATTTTTTTCAAGCTGGACACGAGGTGAGTGAATCTGCTTGCTGAATTCTGTTCATCTTGCTCACCTCTCACGCAGGTAGCTGGCGTTGGTGAAGTAGATGGGCGAGTCGACGCGGAGCACGAGCACGCCGGGGACCCTCTGCGCGGCGGTGTACTGGTCCATCCGCCGGTAGATCATCGTGTTGGGGATGTTCCCGAGCACCGTCGTCCTCGGCCGCGCCACGAACAGCAGCACGCGGAGGATGGAGATCCCGACGGCGACGACGAGGCCGATCTCGACGCTGCCGAAGACGACGCCGAGGTAGGCGCCGAGGCAGACGCAGAAGTCCACCTTGTCCACCTGCCACAGGTGGACGGCGGCCGGGTAGTCGATCAGCCCCAGCATCGCCGACATGATGATCGCCGACAGCACCACCAGCGGCGTGTAGTGGAACAGCGGCGTCAAGAACAGCAGCGTGATCATCACCGCCACCGACATGATCACGTTCGACATCGCCGTCTTGCAGCCGGCGTTGTAGTTGACGGCCGACCTCGAGAACGGACCTGCATACACATGGTGGCATCAGAAAACCACAGGTCTCGAGTTCGAATCCTGGCTCGATCGTGGCATGAATGCGCATACCGGTGGTGAGGTAGCAAGAGGTGAGTGATCCCACAATGTTCATCGTTCCAAACGCGATCATCTCCTTGTTGCCGTCGATGTGGTAGTTCTTGAACATTGCAAAGCTCCTTCCTACGGCAATCCCCTCCTGCATTCATAGAAACAGACAGTATACATCAGCACTCCGGTCTGATCAAGTAATGCAGAACTGCAATGTCTGCAGAAATCAATCAATTTTTCAGGCTTACAGCGAGGGCAATGACGCCGGTGATAATCCCGGTCTTGAGGGCCAGCATCATGTACGGCGACGAGAAGTTCAGGCTTGTGGCAGACGGTGGGTTCAGGCCCTTCTTCAGGTAACCAATCTAGAAAATTGTAAAAACACTCGTGTAAATTAGTACTGTTCCATGTTATACTGCATGTTTGTGTCTATGTTTTGCAGTTTGTTGAAGGTTTTTGATCGGTCGTTGTGCTTGCCACTTGAATGCCATGGTTTTCAGCATGTGTGAGGTACACCAGGAGGCTCCCGATGATGACAGACGCCAATGGCGCAGCTGCAGATACCCAGAAGAACCTTGGCCTCCTCTTGCTCTGAAGAAAAGGAAGATTGATCAATTTAGCTTAGAAATTCAGAAATAAAATTGGAATCTTGGATCATAACTTAAATTCCACAAGGACTGTATTCATTCTTGCACATGTCAAATCAGTACTCAAATTAGTGATGATGGCGCGAAGAAATAAGTCAGTAAATCTAGGATATTCAGCTGATATGCATAGCTCAAGAATGTAGATGAGGGCCCTATTTTCTCCAAGGTTGCTCACGGATTTACTATAGAAAAAAAAAAGTTGATATCACCAGTTGGTGGACCTTGGCCATTTGCAATTATTGGGCTATTCTGTGAGCAGCCCATGACACTGAATTATCTGTCACTTTTCATCAGTAGTATATGCAAAGTCAAATGTACTGGAAAAAAACAGCATGATACAAAACTTGCAAAATTACAACTTGCACGCCTAAAACTTGCTCTCCATCATTGCATCTCAAGCAGGACAAAGTTTTTTCATTTTCAGACGCAAAGGAAAATCACGGATGTAGTACTGGTACTCCGTCCGTCCCATAATATAAGGGATTTTAAGTTTTTGCTTATATTGTTTGACCACTCGTGTTATTCAAAAAAATTTGAAATTATTATTTATTTTTTTGACTTACTTTATTATCTAAAGTATTTTAAGCACAACTTTTCGTTTTTTATATTTGCACAAATTTTTTGAATAAGACGAGTGGTCAAACAATATAAACAAAAACTCAAAATCCCTTATATTTTGGGACGGATAGAGTACTAGTCCACTATCAAGTTAGAGATCAGTATAGAAGTTGCACGCATGCTAGGAATATTCAGGCCAAGGAGAAGATGACAATAGAAACCATATAGGGGACAGGAAGATTAGGTCATCAGATATGCTCATATGCAAGCTATCCAAAAGTGACCAATGGATCGATTCCCTTGGCCTCACGAGCTTGTGTCCTTACACACAGACATGTGACTCCAAAACATTACATGACAATTTCTCTTAATCATGCCTCTCAGGCAGACTTTGTCAGTTTTGACTTTGGCAGTAATTACATCTTACAAGTAAGTAACCACTAGGCAAAAGAGACTAACCATAGTTTTACTTCAACCACAAGACTAACCTACCTTAGTTTTCTTAACTTGTAATCTACTGTTTCAGAAATGTTCAAGCTCTAGAATCAAGCTGAATTGCTCAACTACTGTTGCCGTCGGCTTACTTGTCCCAACTCATAATATCTTTGGGGTTACTTACTACACGACCACACACGAATGCAAAATGGAATCTTATCGCCATTAACTATCCTAATTATGGTGTCACAAAGCTAAGCTTTTAGTTGTCGCAATCGTGGGTATGAGTGTGTGGTGTGATTTCCCGTCATGAATGGATTCTCTCGTCGTCGTCATACACACTACTGTACTGCTTTTAGGATGATTGGACCAGGCATTTACCGGTGATTCTTATGGCTCATACACTACTTTTATTTATTTTTTTTCTGCTAGTACCAACTAGTATATCCCTAGATCACACTTCATCAGAGACAAAGTGTAACATGTGCTAATTAATATGCTACATTATTCTCGAGTAAAAGTGCATGCATATCTAGACCTTAATGCTATTTTCTTCAAAAAAGGAAAAAGTAGTATGCGTCTGTGTCTAATTAGCTTCAGTTAATTACAACAGCAAAAGTAAATCAAGGAAAGGAACGAGAGTGTTAAACACTTACGAAGAAGCGGGTGATGAGGAGGAAGAAGAGGAAGCCGCAGCCCATGACGACGCTCTCCCATCGCCACTGCAACCAACCAATCAGTCAATCAGTGAGTCCAATTCAGTCACGACGACACACACACAGCTCCGAGATTAAATCAGCATGTAAAAACTAATTAATCAGCTCAATTGATCGTAGATTAGAGCTGTAAAAACTCTCCGGTTTTTATCGCGAGAAGAAACTATAGTCTACTGTATACTCCTACTAGGAGAGGTGACCGGACAGATCGATCGAGACGAGCTTGCAGGTGCAGGGTCATGTCCCTGTCGCAGTTACACTCGTCGTCGTCCTCCTCTGTCACCTCTCCCCGTTGCGGACAGACAGATTGCCAGTGGCCGCACGACGCAGCTAGAACTAGAAGTATTCAATCCGTTCCGAAATATATCAGATTTTAGACGGATAAAACACTTTCTATAACAAATTTAAACAGAGAGTCTGTTCAAATTTATTGTACTAGTAGAAAATATTCTATCTATCTAAAATCCTTTATATTTTATTTTGGAACCTAAGAATTCGGCATATGTACACAGACACTGGCTTGGCTAATGCAAAGATCCATCCGTATACATGCATATGTACACGTACTATGCATACGTATGTGTATTGGAATTAGATATTAAAAAAAGAAAAAAAACACAAATATTAAAAAATAATCTTATATTAAATAATTAGAAAAAATGAGGTTTCAAACGCTAGCCAGAAGACTCCCGAACGTTTCTCGGATATACAGGAGTAGTATAATTTAATGTGTAGGTACGTACGAGGTGGGTTTGGGAGAAGACGGAGCGCATGACGGAGACGAGGTCGGTGGCGGTGGTGAAGTGGTCGAGGCCGAACATGCCCTTGAGCTGCTGCAGGCACACCACCGTGGCGGCGCCGCCCATGAACCCGACGATGGTGGCGTGCGACAGGAAGTCCACGATGAACCCCAGCCTGAACACCCCCAGCAGCGCCTGGAACACGCCGGCGAAGAAGGTGGCGGTGAGCGCGACGTGCAGGTACAGCGCCGGGTCCTCCGCCGCCGACACCTCCTCGCTCAGCATCGACCCGATCAGCAGCGACGCCACCGCCACCGTCCCCACCGCCAGGTCCCTCGAGCTCCCCATCATCGCGTACACCAGCGGCGGCACGAAGCTCGAATCTGCAGCCAGGAACACATGTCGAACACCTGGTCGTCATGCATCATCGCATCAATGGCGTCTAAGCTAGCTACTGTATGTGTATGTGTGTGTGCGCGTACAGAGGCCGAGGACGGGAGGGAGGTTGGCGAGCTTGGCGTAGCTGATGCCCTGGGGGATGGCGAGGCTGGCAATGGTGATGCCGGCGATGAGGTCGGACTTGAGGGTGCCGAGGGTGTACGACGGCGCCCACTCCATGAACGGGAACACGTACCGGAGCGCCGCCGCCGCGCGCCGCCCGCACCCGCGCTCCCGCCGCACCACCCTGAACGGGTCGTCCGGCAGGAACGTCTCCTTCATGTTCCCCCCCAGCGTCTCCAGGAACGGCCTCGCCGGCGGCATCGGCACCCTCGCCGTCCCTCCGCCGCCGCCGTTCGCCGCGCTTCCACTACCCATCTCGATCGTCGCACTCCTTCGTCTACCTCAGCTCCGGCGACCGCGCGATCGAGCTAGAGCTTGGATTAGCTAATCTTAACTGCGCTTATGTGTATGTGAGTTTGAGAGGAGCGTTGTTACGGCGCGAGGTATATATAGCGGCCGCGGCGCGGCGAGCTCGAGCTCGAGCTCGAGCTCGAGCGATTTACTATGGCGGTGGGGCCCACCACCACGCCGCGTGTGGGTCGCGATCACGTGACGCTGCGCCGTGGGTCCCACCTGTCAGTGAGACGTGTCCCGGAGCCCCCGGCACGCGCGCGTACGTGTGGCACGCGGCCACGCGGGGGGGATGATAAGTTGGGCACACGGGACACGTCACCGGTCGCTGTTGGTGCAGGTTGGCACGGGGTGTCTGGCTCGTGTGCGACCGAGCCTGACCCGACCCGACCCGTATGTGGCTCGGCTACGCAAATCTCCCGGTTTTTGCATGCTCGGTTCGTCGATTAATCGGGTAAACAAACGGGTTCAAAAAAAACTTTTTTGAGGGGGGAGAAGAGAAATGACGCATGTGAAACACAATTTTCAGATGAATTTTTGTTAGGCACAAATTCAGTATATTCTGACTATTAGCCGCTACATACTCCCTCCATTTTAAAAAAAACAAACAAATCCTGTTTTTCCGTGTTCAACGTTTGACTGTTCGTTTTATATGAATTTTTTTATAATTAGTATTTTTATTGTTGTTAGATGATAAAACATAATTAATATTTTATGTGTGACTTGTCTTTTTAATTTTTTCATAATTTTTTTTAAATAAGATAGACGGTTAAATGTTGGACATGTAAATTTAGGATTTATTTTTTTTAGAGACTGAGAGAGTATTATATGTGTTTGTCCGATATTACTCGTAAATATATGTGTCTGGCTGAGACGTGTGTTCATGTTACTGTCACGCTGCAGAGATGATGATTGATGATGAGATGGGCCACCTGCATCCGTGTGATTATAGTGCCGTGTTTTGTTGGCACGTTCGTACGTGATTTTCCAGATTTGCTGGGATATCATTCCACAGATACAAACCGGGTTTAACTCGTCCATCTCTCGTGTCCTAACTCATAAATATGACCAGTAATTTGACTAAAATAACCAAAGAGCATGTGGATATATAGAACATCGTATCAGGCCAACGTGGCATACCACGTGGTTTATGTTGCCACTTGGAACAGAGTGAGTGCTTGTGTGATGACGTAATCTCATACATATGTAAACTATACTGTTTGCTGCGTGCTGAATTTGTATTTTTTTTAAAAAAAATAAGGTGTATATATATGTATACGTCATGTAGCGAACCTGCGGCCAGATCGAGCCAAAGAAAAGAGCACTAATTTATTAGATACTCTTTCTGAAAGGCCAATGCAATCCACACAACAAAATCAATTAACTAATAACTACCAAAAGACCATCTAATTAGAGTATCTTCCCAGGAGACGGCACGAATCGACGTGGCCTAAACACCCACTAATCCAACAATTAAGACGCACAAACACGTAATAACCTTTTTCTCAAGATCAGTGGCTGCTGCCCCAGTTGGAAACGCCTTTTAAATTAGTGGCAGGATGATGATAATGACAGGGTTTTCAACTCTGCGCTCGCTTCGGTCGCAGTGGTTCTAGAGTCCATCCGCTCGGAGGGCCAGCTGTGGTCTTTAGCCGGTGTTACTTGTTTTTAGGATTTCTTGGGAGTGTAGCGTGGCTCTGCCCCCTCCCGCTGTTTGGAATTGCGTTTTTAACCGTCGTAGTAGTTCCTAGCTTCAAGCCCCCCCTTTAGGCATAAGCCAGTCTGGCTGATTGCTTTGGGTAACAAAAACTCTTTTCCTGCTAATATATTGACGTGCAATCCTTTTGCGCGTTCGCAAAAAAGATAATGACAATGATAATGATGATGATTAATTTGATCATCCAAAGTGTGTGGGTATCCAACACAGTGGCAGGCAAAGCTAGCTTAAGCTGGGCTCAGCTAGTGGCCACAGTTGCTGCACTCGTTGCGTTGCCTTCTTGACCTCCCAAAAACACCACAAGAGATTGGAGATTAGCCCCAGCGACCGATCGACGTCTTGATCGAATCATTGACCACCCTGCATGAGTGCACGTGCATCGGGCCCATAAACCTAATAATTGAGGCCCTAGAAGATTTGTTCATCGGCTAACCATTTTTAGGGCATGTTCACCTTCATGCAATTTTTAACCATACCATTTTTTGGTAAAGTTGTTAAAAAAATGGTTGCGTTTAGTTTGTTGCCAAATTTGACCAATACATAAAAAATCTTATTAAAGTTTTGGCAATCTTACCATCGTGCCAAAATTTTGGCATTGCTAAAACTTGATAAGATTTATTTTGGCTATAATTTGAACCGGCTCTTACACTCTGTTTTAAATTACTCGTTGTTTTAGTCTTTTCTAAGTTAAACATGAGTATCTTTAAATATTATTTTTAAATAAAATTACAGAGTGTAACATCATGATAAACTATAATTACAGAGTTTTTTTAGTATTCAGTATTAGAAATATTTTATAAGTATATAATTCGCATGTTTGTAAACTATTGGCCTGTTCACTTTGATGCCATTTTTAACCATACTATTTTTTTATAAAGTTGTCAAAAAAAAGTCTACGTTTAGTTTGTTGCCAAATTTAATCAATACATAAGAAATCTTGCCAAAATTTTAATAACATTGTCATCTTGCCAAAAATTTGGCATTGCCAAAACTTGGTAAGGTTTATTTTGTCTACAATCTGAACTATGTCCTATACTTTTTTAAAATAGTTGATAAAAATAGTAATGTTTGACTTAGAAAAAAAATGATAAGTAATTTGAAACGTGTGTAGTACCTGTTATCGTGTACGCGATTCCACGTCACTAATTTTTTTTTTTGAGAATTTCCACGTCACTAATTAGATTAATGGATAGCGAAATGCCTGCTATTTTAGAAATTTGTAAGTGTCAAAAACATTTTGGATTTGAATTCTTGGGTTGAATGATTGAATTAATTGTTTAGCTCAATTATCAGTTAGCTCGTTGTGCAAGGCAACAAGTCAGTGTGATGCAGATACGCAGCGCAGCGCGTGTACGCCACCGAAAGAGCTAATTAGACGCGTATCAGCTTATCAGCGGGTCAAAGCTGCACTAAGGCGTTGACCTCTCTGACCAGAGCTCAGAGGAAATAACTGAATTATTGTTCACAAATCACAACACAAATGGGCTGCACGCATGTACCACATCAAATCAGAGGTGCCATGCTGAGAATCACAGGAGCTGTTCCTGTCAGAAATTCTGCTGCACACTCTGTCACCATAAACAGAAAGTTAGGCAGGGTAATTAATTAATAATTACTGCTTAGGTAGAAACTGGTCAGAATTCCCAATCCAGATATGTTTCTGCTGCTCAGTATGTTAAATTCAGAGAAATGGTTACAGTGACTGGAGACACCTGAATCATGAGGTAGCAGTAAACAATTGTGCTAACTGAAGGTTCTGAATGATGCCAAAAGGTAAGGTAAGAGTTAAACTAATCAAAAGGTAGTACAATTTTCTTTGGATGTAGTATCAAGGTAGATCAAGAGGTTCTTTTCAGACAACTTTATTATCAGAAATTCAGAACCTAATAGCATGGTGCCTACTCCTACACAAGAACTGACATCATTGACCTGGTCACTCACACAAGGCCTAATCACACATTCAACTGCATCTGTGGAGTTGGTTCCCTTGCCAACCTTAGCTACTTTCAGATAAAACTTTTACCTTCCAACATACTAACTTTAGGTTTATTACTGATAAATACTACTACAATAAGTTCCCAAGAAGAAGGTTCCTGAACTGCTCATGTTAGTGGCCGGTTCCCTTCATTTCAAGCTATAGTGCCTTTTCTAATCAAATCAAGAGAGGCTTCCAGAATCAAGATCAGGGATGCTAATAAAATCAGTTTGACAGGACATGGATAATTACTCAGTGTTTGCACACAAAAGCAGGTGTGCCAGAAGCAACAGGGCACTCACTAGCTTTTGACCCTGTTGGGGGAGTTCAAGTTTTGAGAAGCAGTGGGTGAGAAACTAGTTGATGAGAATATAGAAAAGTTGGATTTTGTAGCTTCTTGTTTGTAGTTTATTTTCTAAATTTCACAACTACAATATATAAAAAGTTGGGTTTTGCAGCTTCTTGTTTCTAGTTTATTTTCTATAAATTTCACAATTACAAATTTTTAGAATAATTTATGTTAGAATCTGGATCGTGTAGAGGAGCTAGAGATTTTAGAAGAAGTTGTATCTATTAAAAGCTCCCTAAACTTAGGACCTTTGTAGGGTGGTTGGGAGTAGAACGCAACTGCAAACGGCCACACACCAACATCTCCATGGATGGTCCCATGGATCAACTCACGAATCCAAACTCATCTTTGCTTGCAGAAAGAAGTTACTGGTCCAAGCCACTGATGTCTTGGCTTATTTGGAATGCAGAAAGTGTTGCAGTTTCAGAAGAAAAACTGAACAATTTGAGCCCCATAAAACTCTTGAAAATCTTGTCGTTGATAAGGATTAGAGTACAACCACTGATCTCACTCTGACAAGACGTCAAGAGAGGCAGCTCTTGTAATTTGGATATTAACTTTTGGTTTCAGAAAATGAAATTCAGAGTTGTCCATCGCCCAAGAAAGTATTGACAATTTCCAACCTATCTTTATATCTTCATATCCAGATTAAATCTGAAAGAAATACGGTTTTGCCGGTCATTTTCGTATCCAATTTACAAGGCCCACAAAATATTCCCCTCCATGGAACTCAGGACAATAAGTTAGTAGCATTCTCAGAAAACCAATTGATCTCGTCTCTTGGATGATGAACAGAAATGCATGGCACAAAGCATCTCGGCATTATTCAAGCATATCTGACTCATCATCGCGGCGAGTCCTAAAGAAGTGCAGGTTCACATCTCCACGAGGATATGCTATTGCTGCTGCTTTGCTTTGCTGCTTGACGTTATTTTTGTCAGTGGGAGCATGTGTGGCAATGCAAGAACCAACCGAGTCATCGGAGACAGCGATATGAGCAGTAGCACATTGCAGGATTCTTGATCGCTTTAGCTTGCCTTTTTTTCTTTTTTGGATCGGCGACGAGTGCTCGGCTGCCATTTCATCTCCTCCACTTCTCGCTGGATTTTTGCTGTGTTCTTCGTGTTTAGATTCTCGCCCGCCGTCTGCTTTAGCTAGACACGGGTGCCTGCTGCTAGATTGTTTTGGAGCAGAAGCAGGTGTCACCTTGCGAAGGAGAATCGTCAGAAATGTGTGTGGGTGACTGAACGGATATGCAGAGGGGCATTTGGTTGTTGAGACGAAAAGATGGAATACTGTCGTACTTTCAGTTTCAGTGAATTTACCTTTTTCTTTTTGTACGTTGAATTATTCTCTGTCGACGTGTTACGTGCTGATTTCATCACGAGAATCATATACTATCTCTGTTTCATAACGCAAGACTTTCCGGCATTGCTTATTTATATATATATGGTAATGAATCTAGACACACATCTATATAAATATAGGTAATGCTAGAAAGACTTACATTATAAAACAGATGAAGTATATGTTTGGTGCATCTGAACAACCCTCTCCTGACCAATGGTAGAGAATTTGTTTAAAGTCCTAATCACCCACCAGGTTCAATGCATATTGCATAGGATCTGAATTGTGTCCAATTTGATGGTGTTACAACGATATATATCAGTTCTTTTGGACAGAGGAAGTACACCTCCCTATTTGAATACATGATGATATTGTTAATTTTGTTCAGTCAAACTTTTAAAACTTTAACCACAAATATCTCTCAAAATTTTTAGTTTAAAGACATAAATTTATATATGTAGATCTTTCTTTATAAGTTGTTTAACAATATTATAATTTTATTAGATATTATCATTAAATTCTAATAGAAAAATAATGGTCAAAGTTGTAAAAAATAAAGTCAACACTACCATTGTGATAATATTACTTCCAGACTATGCACCAACTAAAGATGCATATGGTTTTATTTGTGGACACTGGCATTTGAATTTTTGATAGGTAAAATCATGCACACACGACTCCACCACCACGCCAACAGGTGATTGGAGTGCTTCTTCCAATCAATATATCGTCACTCTGTACAATATATTTGCAACATGAAGTACATAATATAATTTTTGAACTCATGTAGCCACAACCACTCTAGATTTTTGCACGATATTTTACTAAGAATCGTCAAAATTACATACATCTAGAGCATTTTGAAATATATTTGCAAAAAAGGTCTAGAATGCACTAGAATGCAAATGTGTGCAATAATATTTCTGTATCTAAATACAGTAATATACATCTGTACCATAAAAGCAATTGTAATAAAAAAAATTATGCGTTTACTTTCACATAAAAATTTAGGTAAACATATTTTAACATGCTCTATATGTATGTATTTTTCAGTACTTCTATCTATAAATGAAGAAAAGAACCTGGAGTGGGTGAGTGTCGCAGTAGAACCTTCCAAGTTACAACCTTCCTCAGAAAAACTCTCATGCAGGCTGAATTCGTTTTTCATGTGGATAGGTCACCCAGAAAGATCCATGTCAATTACAAAAGTTGAATGGTGGCAATGGTGCATGTCCTGAAGGTGTATGCACCTTTTGTTTAGATGAGGAGAGGCATCAGCAAATGGAGCAGTTCCTCCACCACTTTCATCCTCAGTTTCTACATTGGTCGGCATGACTTTTTAGAAAACGGTTCTACTTCTACATAGTTTGGCATTACTTTTCAGTTAATGGAAGAAACTCCCGGTCTCCACAGTACACAAAAATACTTTTGATTCAGTTTTTAAAAAAGCAACACTACACATACTTTTTTTTTTTATAAAGCAATTAGAAACTATGGTATCAACTGTTTGATTTAACTAGGAAATCTAGATGTATTCACAGTATGACATATTAGTGTTAGTAAGAGTTTATCAACATTTGATTTAACTAGATAAAATCATAGGAAATCTAGATATATTCACAACGTGACACGTCAGTGTTAGTAAGAGTTTATTAAGAAAATGTTAGTGCACGCTTTTTAGCACTGCGACCTCTATTGTTTTATGTATATGATGCACTTGTATTTTTTCCTCAATGTTTAATCAACAATATTTATTTAATTACCTAATTAAAAAATAGTACAACCAGATTTACCATCAAAAGTACTTTAACCATGTCAAGTACTACATTTTTCTATTTGCACCAATAATTCAAGAAAAAAAAAGATCATCAAACAAATTTAAAAAGTCAACTACATCGTATGATAAAAAGCAGAGGTAGTAGTACATAAGCTGGCATGATTAACCAGTGAGCAATTTGGACTAATGACTCCTCAAATGAAACATCAACAATGAATGAATGTGCCATTAGATGGCAAAGTGAGAAGATAGACAAGGCAGAGTATAGCCTTCCCCGGTTGCACTTGAATCAGAAAGGGCTTTGGCCTCATAAGGTCAAAAGTCAGAAAAGAAAAAAAAAAAAAGAGTGAGACCTGGACAAGCAGAGCTCACACCCTCTTCATCTACGAAAAGGAGAGAGCGTAGAGTGGTTGTTCAAGAGCTTTTGTTCTAGTTCTACCACTTTTTTTCTTTTTTAAAAAAAATAATTTAAACCAATCCAGCCTCTACATCTCAACGTATCCTATCTTATTTTATCTTTTGTATTCATGTTTTTTTCTCTCTTTTTTTTTTCCCCTTTTGGAGGAATCATTTGCCTGCCGAGGTATGTCAAACTATGCATAACGAACCTACTATGCATTCCTCTGTTGACCTTTTAATTTACACCATCATGTTAATAGTAAGTTGTAAAGAAGTCACTTTTGGATAACTGAAAGGAAGCAACAGAGCCTTGCTATCTCTTTTATTTTATTTTATTTTTCAAAAAAGAAGTATGTAACTAATTGGTGATATTTGTCTGAAGATTTTCTAAGGAAATAGGTTTTTGCAAAGCACCAGAGAATCTTTTGCATAGGTCCATGCAGAACTGTTGGAAGTGCTAAGTTCAGATATGCTGAACAGCATATATATCATAATATCAACACTGAAACTGCATTATACGTACCATCACACAGAATTGTGGTTCCTGGTGAATCAAAACTCCTTTTCGGCTCGTATTATTGTACTACTGCCTGGGTTTCAGGCCATTGAAACTGTTTCTACTGCACACGACATTCTCCACCGAATGTCTCATCCAGAAAAAGAAAAGAAAAACATTCTCCACTGAAGCCTAAATATATAGGTTCTTCAGTTTATTAGGAGGTCAGCTCTATAGCCCATCATATATATCATGCAGTTGTGGAACAAGATCCGGACACATTATTTGTTGGCTGCATAATTGAGCAAGAAAAGGGTGAGATTTTCAAATGGCGACTCCTGTAGATTGCGTCGACAAACAGCAACAACTCCCTGTTCATCAGAAGTATACCCACACTCTCATGCAGAGATTTGGCCTCTTTCTTTTCTCCACCAACTGAATCAGATCACGACGGCCATCATATCCTTCCCTCCACGTCTCTACGCCGAAAACGATTGCGTGCAATGCAAACCCGTTTATACAAAACCACAACAGTTCACCGGTCATTTCAAGAACCAAGCTAGCTAGCTAGTAATGTGAGAGATGCAGAGAGTGAGTGAGAGAGAGAGAGAGAGAGAGAGAGAGAGAGAGCAACATCTCTTTGAGCAAAAGTTATCTGAACTGACACAGTGACATTACATTGCAATTGTTGCTGCACCCCAACGACATCGATCCTCTTCCTGGATTCTGAAACCGATGGCTCTTTATCTCATCTCAGAGACTGTTGGTAGAGATGCAGGTAAAAAAGATGGCCATTTCAAGCCCGGAATCTGCTCCATTTCTGTCAGAAAGTAGCAGTAGCAGATAAGCAGCAACCGTTTCTTCGCATTTGGTTGTTGAACCGGTTGCTGTCAGAAAGGGCCCGGTTGCTCCTCCTCCTCCTCAAGCTCCGGACGCCGGTAGGACCAGACGGCTGCCACCGACGTCCACTCGACCATTCGCTCGCGCGCGGCACGCAGCCATGGCCACGCACCGTCCCTGCATTCTCGACCACAGCCAAAAAAAGGCGCGAAAGAACACGCCCCAGCTAGCCCAAGCCACATAGATCGGTGAGGAAGAGGGTGACACATTCTTGGACAGCAAAACTCCATGGACACCGGAAACCAGAGACAAATTCCAGCTAAGCCACCAAGATGACTAGATGGCCAGATGGGCATCGTACGTTCTCACTGTCTGGTAGACAGGAATGCATGGTAAAATAGTAGCCTCACATTTGGTAGCTAATAATGGAGTGTGCATGGTGACAACTGACAAACAAGCAGGAATGTGTCTGAACTCTCATGCATTCCATCAGAAACCTGACAAACTATCTGAAAATCACCTGATCGATCGATCGATCGATCAGTATGTCAGTAAGATCGAGAACTGCACCCAAATGTGGTCTGGGAATCTCTCCATATATATGGCGGGCCAGTCCATGGTGGATCATTGAAGCCACTAGTTAATTGGGCAGTGAATTATTGGCAGAAAGGCGAGATGGCAAGTGACCAAAAAGGAGAGCTTCTTTTTTCTCTGAAACTGAAGCATCGATGAACGCGCGGCGTTTTCAGCGCACTGTGGTCCGTGGTGGGGGAGGAGGAAGAAGAAGGAGAAGGAGAAGAAAGCTAATTAATGGGGAGATAATGGCGGTTGACTTGCGCAGCAGCATTTGATTTGCTAATTGCAAGCGTCAACTGCATCACCACCGATGCTCCACTAGCTGTGATGATTTCATGTTTTTTCAACTGTATAACTGATGATGATGATGATGATGATGATGATGATTGATGAATATCTGGTCGATGATGATCAGTCGGAATAAAGCCAAAGCCGGCGAGCTTTCCCCCTGTGTTGCGCCGCTATGGGCCGAAAATATCTCGAAAAATATAACATGGGCTTCTCTTACGGCCCAATTTAGGTGCATCTTCAAGAGCATATAGAACGGACATATGGGCTTTTTTTCTCCACATTACCTATCATAAAGCCCATACGAAAGTCTGATATCGAGGTGCAGCACACAGTTAGCCACAGAGCCCCCATAGGTTGCGGCCAAAATTTAAATTGTAAAACTTAATTTTAAGATTATATTTACGTAGTTTTTTAAATATTAGCTTTTAAGTTGCTAAAAACACATATATGAAAGTTTTACAAATAAATTATTTTCTGATAGGATAATTAGGGCTTATAATAAGCTTTTGGGCAACCGATGGAGATCACCTTTTTCTTTTTAATGGTCCAGCCATTGCACACATTTCATATAAAGAACTCTCATTTTTAGAGAAAAAAATGGGACTAAAACTTACAATGCACAATTAATTAGAGAAAAGTGGACGAAAATCATATGTACCACAGAGGCGCAGACACATCATTAAGGGTGTGGTGCAGACAGAAAAAGGGAGGCAACGCAGTGATGCTGCTGTAATAATCTTTTGTTCTCCTTTTGTTTTGAACTAGGAAAGCCAGGCTTCTCCCATTTCCATATATCACAAATGACATGTGTGCTTACAGAAATGTCCCCCCATTTCCAATACGAAACGAAACCTTGTGCGGCGCCGCGCTCCGATCCGTGCGGCCATTGAAGGCGAGCGAAGCAAGCAGCCAAAGCCCACGCCGGGGACCTCGCCCCTCTAACTGACTACCATGGTGTCCCGACCTCCAGCTAAGCCCCAGCACCAGAATGCGATGCGAAATACACAAAATCCAATCCTATCCTGCATGCTCTGCTGCTTGCTACGGCGTCGCCGTCGCGGGCTCTGCTCCAACAACCAATCGCTAGCTGCATCCGCATCCGCATCCACATAGCATAATGCATTTGCATGCGATGACCTGTAACTCCAGATGTGATGAACAGATCAGGGCCTTGGCCCCTGCACTGCACTGCAACTCTGCTTCGCGTATTGATTTCAGAGATATGTAGATGGACAGCCAGAGAACCAACACATGTGCGCTTCTTTGGCCGCATGCCGACCGCTAACCCCACCGCAATCCAATGGAATAATCTCCATGGATGCATGCATTGTTTTCGAGCATGTTTAGAGCCTCTTTAGTTTGCAAACAAAATATTTTACGCTGTTACGTTGAATATTTGGATATTTATAGGGACTGTCTATACATCTGTTGACAGAAAATCCCACCTCCCATATATGGAGTATTAAATGTAAATAAAAAAACAATTATACAATTCGCTAGGAAATTACGAGATGAATCTTTTAAGTCTAATTGCATCATGATTTGACAATGTGGTGCTATAGTAAACATTTGCTAATGACATATTAATTAGGCTTAATAAATTTGTCTCGCAGTTCTGTAATTTATCTTGTTATTAGACTACATTTAATAGTTCAAATGTGTATCCGTATATCTGATGTGATATGCTGGGCAAAATTTTTTGCCAACTTAAGAAGCCCTTAATTATTATATCATCGGTCATTCCGCGTTGATTCGATCAGTCTTTGACAGTCTAACGAATGTCAGACTGATCTGCAAACAAAGGACAAATTTTGAGGGTAAATTAATTACTCACTGAATTCAGGGACATGGAGAAAGAGACAACAGCTAATCCAGTATAAAAAGATGGGGCACAGATCACGCACACTACAGTTCACACGGTTATTCCGATCGGCCCAACCGATCCATGATTGTCATGGAGACATGGACCCGGCAGTGTACAGACGAGCAGTTCTCATAATTCCATTCCTTCTCCGGATCGATATTAAATAAGAAGAAAAAATAAAGATTCTGACAGCCAAAAGGGCGATGCTGTTCAGGATCTATGCCATGTTCAATAGCAGTTTGTACAAAAGCTTCACGTGGCTCTCTTCTTATTCAGCTCGCCACTGTTGACTGAAAAATTGGAGTAGGCACTGCAGAATTTGATCTTTGTATCTGTTTAGGTAGTAGCCATGGATGACAGATTGTTCGTTGTGATATGGTTTCAGATTTTGTGAAATTTTTTGGTGAATTTTCAGTGAGTTCGTGTGTTGCAGTGATCGGTTAGGAGGGAGGAGGAATGGGGAAGGCGGGGAGGTGGCTGAGGAGCTTCTTGGCCGGCGGCAAGAAGGGTGGCAAGAAGGGCGAGGCAATGGCGGCGGCTTTGCCCGGAGAGGCGGCGAAGGAGAAGCGGTGGAGCTTCAGGCGACCGGTGCACGGCGAGAAGTCGGCGCATATAAAGAACTCTCATTTTTAGAGAAAAAAATGGGACTAAAATTTACAATGCACAATTAATTAGAGAAAAGTGGACGAAAATCATATGTACCACAGAGGCGCAGACACATCATTAAGGGTGTGGTGCAGACAGAAAAAGGGAGGCAACGCAGTGATGCTGCTGTAATAATCTTTTGTTCTCCTTTTGTTTTGAACTAGGAAAGCCAGGCTTCTCCCATTTCCATATATCACAAATGACATGTGTGCTTACAGAAATGTCCCCCCATTTCCAATACGAAACGAAACCTTGTGCGGCGCCGCGCTCCGATCCGGGCGGCCATTGAAGGCGAGCGAAGCAAGCAGCCAAAGCCCACGCCTACCATGGTGTCCCGACCTCCAGCTAAGCCCCAGCACCAGAATGCGATGCGAAATACACAAAATCCAATCCTATCCTGCATGCTCTGCTGCTTGCTACGGCGTCGCCGTCGCGGGCTCTGCTCCAACAACCAATCGCTAGCTGCATCCGCATCCGCATCCACATAGCATAATGCATTTGCATGCGATGACCTGTAACTCCAGATGTGATGAACAGATCAGGGCCTTGGCCCCTGCACTGCACTGCAACTCTGCTTCGCGTATTGATTTCAGAGATATGTAGATGGACAGCCAGAGAACCAACACATGTGCGCTTCTTTGGCCGCATGCCGACCGCTTAACCCCACCGCAATCCAATGGAATAATCTCCATGGATGCATGCATTGTTTTCGAGCATGTTTAGAGCCTCTTTAGTTTGCAAACAAAATATTTTACGCTGTTACGTTGAATATTTGGATATTTATAGGGACTGTCTATACATCTGTTGACAGAAAATCCCACCTCCCATATATGGAGTATTAAATGTAAATAAAAAAACAATTATACAATTCGCTAGGAAATTACGAGATGAATCTTTTAAGTCTAATTGCATCATGATTTGACAATGTGGTGCTATAGTAAACATTTGCTAATGACATATTAATTAGGCTTAATAAATTTGTCTCGCAGTTCTGTAATTTATCTTGTTATTAGACTACATTTAATAGTTCAAATGTGTATCCGTATATCTGATGTGATATGCTGGGCAAAATTTTTTGCCAACTTAAGAAGCCCTTAATTATTATATCATCGGTCATTCCGCGTCGCCGGAAGAGCGGTGGCGGCGGCGGCGGCGCCAAGATGCAGCGTTCGTCGTCGTCGCACGCCGCGGCGGCCCAGCGCGGCGCGCAGTTCCCGTGGCCGGTGATCAAGCTGGACACGTCGAGCGCGTCGCTCAAGGACAGCGAGTGCGGGTCGACGAGCTCCGTCCTCACCGCCGCCACCGTCTACAGCCGGACGCGGTCGCTCGTCGGATTCGAGGTGAGTTCCGAGACACCGTCTCCATGAAAATGTAGTTAGTGCACCTAAAATTAAAAGGTCATTAACACAAGATTAATTAAGTTTATTATTACAAAATTGAATAATAAATTTATTTGATATCCTAAAGCAAGTTAAGTATAGAAAATATTCGCATGGAACGTATAGTTTAGCCTTTTCAAAAGCGTGCTAATGATAATGGAGGTAAACTCAATTTGAATCTTAATCGAAAAGAACACCATCACCCTTTTGTGTGAAAAACTTAAGGAAAAAATTATTTACTTGCACCTTGTTCTTGCATGATCCAGGTGCGCAGGGGTTTGTACTGAGCTACAAGAATGCCATTGCCGGACGAACCGGGAGCTTCGCCAATCGCCATGGATTGAATGTTCGTCAGTTTGCTCGACGTGTGATGGATTCAGGATCATGAACTGTACATTCTGTGTAGGTCGTTCTGTGTTGTGATGACTGTAACATACCAGGAATACATACTGCTAAGTGAAAGCGAAATGTAATAAGCAATCCACTGCAATTTCTTCCAATCTCCAGTGTTTGTTCCAATTTCTTCTAAGTTTTTTGTGGGCCTACTCGAGGTTACTGGGCTGTACTTGCACACATCCCACGAGAAAATAGGCCGAAAAGGAAGCCCATATACCTGTTCATGGGCTAACTGGGCCGGCAGCTCATCTACCAATCAGAAGAAGGGCCATCGTTCTTAACTTCTCGTAGAGCACACCGCACGCTTTTTCGCTTAATCGCCGAATAAGTGAAACGACATATTTACAAAGGAATAGTAATTTCTGAATAAAACTTTTATATATGTGTTATTAGTGATCTAAAAGTAAATGCTGAAAAATAAACTTTGATAAAAATATCTCAAAATGAGCTTTAAATTTAAAATTAAAAATTTAAATTTTAGCTAATAAATATAAGCATAAACGAAAAGATGGGACCTCGTCTCACTCTCATCAGCCATCATACAGGTTTCATGGCTTGGTTGCTTCCTACAGATGGCGAAACAACCGAAGCCGTTGTGTTGCTTTCGACGGCGGAATCATGGCTCAGAGACGCGCTTAGCATGGCCAAATTTGACATCAACTGATGAGGAATTGAGGATAAGCGTCGTGAATGGCTGAAATCGACAGGTATTCGGGTTGTTTCTTCAGCATCACAACATGTCAGGCAGGGACACGACGCACTTGTTCAGACTTTTCTTATTTTTTTTCCTGGGTCGGCGAAGAAGATCGACCAAATTTCGTTAAGATTAGGCTTGTACAGACATCTTATTGCTCGTGATCTGGTTTACTGACGAAGCAAAAGGAAGCAGCCCCTTTTTGATGGACACGAGGGTTAGAGAAGAAAATAGTCGGTTTGTGAGATCGAACTGTCAAAGAAGTCACATTCAGGTTGAAGGATAACTGATCAATTTTTTTTTGAAAGAACATACATCCTCCATCCTAAAATATATGACGTTGTTGACTTTTCGCATAACATTTAATTACTTTCTCCGTTTCACAATATAAGTCATTAACATCAACATGAATGTGGGAAATGATAAAATAAATTACATTGTGAAACGGATAAAGTATTCATCTTATTAAAAAATATTTATTAAAAAATATCATTTATTTTGTTGTTTGTGGTATTGCACTGCACCTGATACCCTACTACCACCACCACCAACAACAACAATTACCAAACAACAAATAATCAAACATTATACGAAGAGTGTACGACATCTGAAGTACATAAAAAGTTTGAAAAAAGAGATGGCGTGTTCTACCAGTTTGATGAGTCCATACATCTGTGAGAGATGCAATGAATGAAAGACGAGGGTAATAATTTCTGGTCACAATCGTCTCATCTCCCCAACTAATCAAGTAACCATTCGCTTGAAAAGCTAGTAGTAGAGCATCCACACTTGTACAAATTCTCAGGTAGAAACATGAAGAGAAAATTTTGGAGGGGTAAAACAAAAGGTGACAAAGTTTGATTAATGAAAAACCTGAAAGCTAATCTGCAAAGTTGGCAACTGATGCCATTTTCTTCTACGAACTTAAGATCCAGAGAATCTTCCGCTTCCCAAACATTGCAAGATTGCCTAAGGCTAAGTTTAGTTCTAAACTTTTTCTTCAACCTTCTAACTTTTTCATCACATCAACACTTCCCTACAAATATAAACTTTCAACTTTTTCGTCACATCGTTTTAATTTCAACTAAACTTCTAATTTTAGCGTGAACAAAACCCACCTTAACCGTACAAATTATCAGGTATTGTGTCTCCTGCCAGTAGAAAATTGGACTGGTAAAACAAAGAGTGACAAAGTTTGATTAATGTAAAACCTGAAAGTCTGCAAAGTTAAAAGATGATGTCATTTCGTTACTACTCCCTTTGTCCTAGGACAATGTAATTGAAGACGAGGCTTGTCCAGATACATCGTCCTAGGATGTATATTTGTTATATTCTGAGACGAAGGTAATACCTCCATTTTATTTTAAGTGTAGTTGTGGTTTTCATATCCAACGTTTGATCGTCCGTTTCATCATCTAGTAACAATAAAAATGCTAACCATAAAATTTTTTAAATAAAATAGATGATCTAATGTTGGATATAAAGAGTGCAAAACTATTATCTTTCTATGATCTTTCTGGGACGGAGGTAGTAGAATTAAAAAAAAAAATATCCCTTTCCAAACATTGCCAGACTGCCTAACTGTACAGTCACGGCGCCATCTCGGACGGATCACGCATTTGACTTTCCCTTTTTTTCGACTTCTTGCTGCCTGCCGAGTCAATTCCGGGAAGGCCTCCATAAAAACTCCATCTCGATCGTCTCATCTCATCGTCTACCAACAACTAACCGCCGTCTCTCTCCTCGCTTTTAAACTCCCGCGAAACAACCGCTCGCTCACACACACACACACACCCGGAGAAGCGAGACAATCTGCTGCTGCTAGTGGCGGACAGAGTCCAAGAAGGAATCCAAGAATCGGGAGAAATCGAGATGCTCGCGGCGAGGACACGATTCGCCGGCGGCGGCGCCGCCGCGCTCGTGCTGCTGCTGCTAATCGTCGCGTCGACGGTGGCCACCAGGGTGGCCGTCGCCGACGATTTCTTCTCCCCTCTCAGCCCACTCCTCGCCCCTGTAATCGGTAAAGGCACCTTCTCAAAGGGGATGATTTCTTTTTCTTCTTCTTCTTGGAGATTTGATGGTTTCTTGACGATTTGGTTGGGAGCAGGGTCGATGTGCAAGACGGTGGCGTGCGGGAAGGGGAACTGCACGGCGGCGTCGGGGTTCCCGGGGTACAGGTGCGAGTGCGAGCCGGGGTGGAAGCAGATGCACGTCGGCGACCAGGCCAGCTTCCTGCCCTGCGTCATCCCCAACTGTAAGGCTTTCGCAACCTCGCCTCTGCCATTTGCTGGTCTCCTCTCACATGCCTTGGCTTTGTGCGGTTCTTGTTGTGTCATCAATGTCCAGCTGAAATACGGCTGTTCCTGTGTCCGTGCATAACTGCATACCAACCTAACTTTTGATCACAGCGAATTGATGTAGGATGTTGGCATGTTTGTATCTGCAATTTGGGTACGGTTGTTAGGCATGATCATTAGTTTTCTAATGATAGATTGATAGTGCGTGAAAGGACATGTAGCCTAGTGGTTGCAGTGACCTAAGTAGCACCCTAAGATCCTGAGTTCAAATCTTCATAGGAGCGAATTTCAGCCCGTTCGATAGGCTAAGTTCCTACTTTAAAGAGGTTGCATATATCCAGTTGGATGTAGAAGCCGGCTGAAAATTACCCTACTTTAAAGAGGTTGCATATATCCGGTTGGATGTAAAGGCCGGCTAAAAATTACCCTTCCCTAAAAAAAATAAAAAAAAATGATAGTGCGTTTATGGCCAATTTGCACTGGGAGTGTGCGCGTGCACTGTAATTAGTGGGTTGAAGCAATCTGCAGAACAGTAAAATTCTTACCAATAGTTGGATTCAGAATGAAATGAACATCCGAATGTTTTTTTTTTCAGTCGTTGCAGCTTGTAAGTTGTACTGACATGCCAATTTCTGAACATAAAACAAGTGGCATCTGCGGTATGCTGCTTTTGATGCTTCAAGCAACTAAAGCAGATTGGCAGCAATACGGTTGTTTGTAGTCGTGTCCTGAATGTGCTTTTCCAAGCAAATAATGTATTTGAAGTCTAGATGCACGAAAACTTTAATGGACCAATCAGATGCAGATGGAATGAATTCCAATTTCTTAAGTCTGTTTGCCGTCCCGGCATGGCGAAAAAAGTCTGTTTGCTGTCTCTTTTACTAAGACAACCAGTTACCATAATTTCAACATGCGTCTCCATCAGACAGGAAAAGGCTAGATTACTTAAAAATGCTCACGCCTTTGTGTCATCTTCAGAGACTATTTTTTGAACCAGCAGCGTCATCTTAAGAGTTCCTATTTGTTCCTACATTAGAAGACATTCAAGCGATTATTAAACATCATGTTTACTAATGTTATGTGGCCCATATCAGCTTACATACTCAAATGTTATTTTTCCTTGCAGGTTCCATTGACCGTGCATGTTCTAACACTATAGCACCAGCACCTGCGCCTTTACCATCACCCAAAAATTTCTCCCTCCCAACAGACCGTAATTACTGCAACTGGCTGTTATTTAGATTTTCCTTTTAAAAAGACTTCCTCAGAACTTTTTGATAAAAATACCATTTCCATTTCATCTGTGATCTGATCATCAATTCACCATTGACTGTATAATTGTGTATGCACAGCCTGTCAATTAGCTTACTGCGGTTCGGGAGGCACATGCAAGAATGGGACAGGCCTCAGCTACCACTGCGAGTGCAGCGAGGGTTTCAGTAACCTTCTGAACATCACCACAATGCCATGTTTTCAGAATTGTAAGATCAAAGGACGCAAGCCACTTGTCCATGATTGCGCATCGTATTCCCTAGCTAAGTAGTGTCAAAAATGTCATTGTTTCAGGTTCAATCGGTGCGGATTGCGCAAGCATAGGGCTCTCTCCATCCTCAAACTCTTCCAGTTCTCCTGTACCACCGGGATCTGCTGGCATATCTAACAATGGTAATGCACCTGCATATGGTATAACTTTTTTTTTTCCAGATGTGTTCTATTGGACATGTTCTCTATTTGCTTCATGGGATTATTCAGAAAAGTATACCATTTCTATTAACTTCGTTCGAACTTTGCAGGGGCGATTTCACATCAAATTCTACTTCCCTTGCTGATGTTGGGCTCACTGATGGTCTGTCAGGCTATATAGATAGAGACTGGAGCATACATAGTACATTTGAGCTAGATTATTTCTACCACGGACAGGATAGAGCAGTTAGCCTGTTAGAGATGTACACCTTTTGGGATATTTGATGTGTTGTTTCCACGTTATGGTTCTTTTATTCTGTGTGAGATTTGATGTCATTCAGGTGAATTAAAATGGAATAAACTGTCTCTGTGAATAACTGAATAAAGGGATGTTTATATGGGCATTACTTTGCTTGAAATGATCTAGGACTACAAAAGCAATATGATATGTTTTTATGGTGCTTATACATTACAAAAGGAGAATATTTTCTCCAGTAGAAATTTGTAATAAAATCGTTGCAAGCCTAGCTGATTCTTTCTTGCTTGGATTCCGCAATTTAAAATGAAATCTGTAAGGTGTCTGATCCTTGATGAAATGATCATACTACAATTCAGGCAAGTTCTTGTATCAATTCGGCCAGTATTGATACTGGGCCAATGTGTACAATGGGCCGGTAACCTACTCACCGTCGGCCTATATAGCTTCTTGCTCGTTGGCCCATTTGTCTAGCTATATTGCTTCAGTGCATTGTTCATTTTTTTTATTATTTTTGTTATTAGTTGTGAACTCCAAGTCCAAGATAGTTCTACAGAGCATGAAAACATTGAATGACTGACTGAAACTTCACTTGGGAGACGATGAATTTCGTGCACTAGTGTGACAAGTTTGATGAGGAACTCGGAGAAAACAACAAGCATGGAAAAGTTGCAGATTCTGAAGATGATGCGATGGCAAGTAGAATAATAAAATTGTGTGTATAGAGAATCATAAAATGGACCGGACATCAGAGTCCAGAACAACCGCTGCTGCAGGCAATATTCAGCTCCGGGAGCACCAAGTTATGGGGGCTCTCAGAGACATGTCTCGCTGTCTCCCCTGCTCTGAATTTTTTTTGTTCGCAATTATGGGATCACGTAGCGAGCTGCCATCTTTTTAGAAAATGGAATAGTAGTTAAAACAGGAGTAAACAAACACATATATAGAACCAAGAATTCAGAAATAGTAGTTAACACAGTAGTAAACAAAATATATGTTGTCATATGTTGGAACCGAAATAGTCATAGTTAGAGATGATTTACAATAGTCTCTACCAGTAGTAGAACCCATAAATCTATGATTAAGGCCACATCTAATGATAATAATATTAGTCATAAAATACTTACGGCAGAGACCATCGTAGAGTTACTCAACAGTTAACATAGGAGTAAACGTGGTACTAGTAATTAACAATAACAGCATGCTGTCAATGTTTATCACCAGTATCTCCAATGGTTGCTTGCATCGATCCTCTAGGGAAGGTTAAAATCGGATTGGGATCACATGCAGTCATTGTAGAGACTGCAAGTTTAGCAGTTGGAATCATTTTTCATCATCGGATCATGGCAATCAACGGCTGAAACAAATGCTACAGGTGTATTAAACAGTACTTGCTACAGTACATGCTACAGGAACGCACTTTGTATGGTCCTTTGTGAACAGTATTTCGGAAAGATCTGGAGCGTTAATTTATAATCCAATGGTGTCGGTAGGACTGCTTAAGTTGCAGTGGCTCCCAATCCGTTAAAATCGAGCAGGGAAATTGAGGTAGTGTTTCATACCGACGAAGATAATAAAGATTATAAAGATTAAGTTGGTGCAAGTAAAACAAGCAAGCCATTAGTTTTACGGAGTACAACTGGCAACTGAAACAAAAGAGTTGTTGAGTCGTTCAGCGAATAGCTCGTCGTTGTCTCATAGCTACAGAAATTCTATTGTATCCACACAAGTGCTATTTACTCCATTTTCTAGTGTCTCCGTTTTTTTCTCTTCCTGATAGTCTGATACAGTAGATGATATACCTGTTCATCACTTGTTTCTGCAGAGAGGCGAGTAAAAAGGGTTCCTTGCTGTAACAACAAGCAACCTCACTCCCAAGAATACTGTTAAAAAACAAACAGATGTGAATCTTTCACAGGGAAGCAGGTGAACGGTGCAAAGACATGCGTGCCCTTTTCGTTTTGAGAAAAAATAGGGAGAGAAAGAAACCTTCTTCCAACATTTTTCGCTGTTCATCTGAAAACACATCTTTTGGCTATTCAAGCAAAGCCAAAAATAAAAAAGAAGAAGAAGAAAAGAAAGAAATGCGGAGGGGCCTTGAATAATAATTGCACCCTGATAAATTGGAGCATCGCCACATTACTCCATAGCCTTTTGGTGTCGTGAGCTCAATCCCTTTTTAGGGTTCTTGTACCTCCTCTGGCCACCGTCATAGTACTCCGTAGGCTTTAAAAAATGTTCAGGGACAGGGCTCGTTGTCAATCACTGACAAGAGCTAGTATTCCCAGGAAATAATCACACAGCAGCTATAACCAGAAAATTACTGGAACAAAAAAATAAACAAGACCGCGTAGCTGTAGTATCGAGAAAAAGGATAATATGCCACTTCATTCGGTGAGTTTCGACGAAATACTACCCAATACGATGCAAAGAATAAAATGCTAGTCCATAGGTTATCTTTAGAATATTTTATCACTTTAAGAGGTTTTTAAGACCAAAATACCCTGGAGAGAGAGGAAGAGGAGAAGAGAAGGGGAGGGGGGGGGCGAACGTTGAAGGCGGCGGCTCCGTGCTCGTCCCTGTGAGCGGTAAGCGAGCGCGGGCGGCGCCGGAGGCAGCGAGCGGTGCGCACACGTGGGCGGCGCATGAGGCGGAGAGCGCACGCGGGCGGCGTCGGAGGCGAGCGCATGCACGCTGGGGAGTCCACGTCGTCGTCGTCACCTCCTCCCTTCTATCGGTGCTGCCCTCTTCCCTCATCGCCGCCGCTGTCCTCCCTGATCAGCATCGTCGTCTTCTGCCCCATCGCAGTCGCCGTCTTTCTCCCTCGTCGTCTCCACCGTCTCCCCCCACCACGGTCCGCCCGTCGCAGGCCGCCCCCATGCGCCCACCGCCGCCGAGCATGAGCGCCATCCGGCTCAACCTCCCCCTCTCTTTCCTCTTCCTCTCTATCCACAGCCAGGGGTGTTTTGGACTTAAAATCCCCCGAAGTGGCAAAGTATCCTAAAAGTAACCTATTGAGTGGCATTTTATCCTTTGCAATGTATTGGGTGGCATTTCGTCGAAACCCCCCAATAGAGTGGCATATCGTCCTTTTCTCGTGTAGTATGCCCTATCTGCTGAGAAAATAATGGATTATCTGTTTTTTTATACTAGCTATGTGAGGATATAAACAAATAAATTAACTACTATAAAATTTTTAAAAAAGTTTTTGGCAAAAATCTTATATAGATAAAAACTTCCGTACGTTAAACATATAATTTGATAGCTTGGGAACTGTGCAAACAGTAATCTACTCACTCCGTTCTAAAATAAATTTATTTTCCATATATCTTACACATAATAAACAAAACCAAAAACTAAAATATCATTGCTTTATTAAATTCCAATGTAATTACTTCCTATCTTATCTACTCCCAGTACATTTATCCATTATACTCATAAACTCCGAAGCAATGAGTATTTGAAATGAACTTATTTTAAGATAAACGAATAAAAGCTAAAAATAAGCTTATTCTAAGATAGAGTGCGTAAAAATAAACCTATTTCCAACCCCGAAGATTCAGTTCAATTTTGAAGTGTCCTAAATCCCCAGCGTAATGTTCAGAGAGAGGAAAGAATCCATTTCTTGCAATTAAAAGGTGGCTCCTCTCCTCATCTTGCGTGCCTGAATGACACGAAATGCTGCCTTCTTCTGCGGAAGATTATAATGAAATGATGATTGAACTACTCTACCAATACATAGGCCTGCAGATAAAGCCCAGCTAAATGCAAAAGAAAATGAGCATTCTGAACATAAAAGGACACGAAATGGGGAATGCCGAAATATTCAGGCTTCCCTCTCTAGGGAACTTATGATGATTTGACGTGAGTAAAGCAGCACCAGTAACATAAATTAGTGCCACCAGCAGAGGCAGCAGTGCCAGGAGTGCTCCTATATCAGTAGGTCGCTGTTCATTGACATTTGTATACAAATCGCAGAGATATGCTTGTTTTTATCTTTCTTGTTTCTTGTTCCTGAAAGAAAGCTGAGCTGCAATCCTGTTGCTCTACAACCCCCTCCTCTCTTATCCAAGCTACTGTTTGTTTTCTGATCTTTTGGGGTTAGGTCTAGCTCCTTTCTGTGGATTTCTGCGCTCTCATATACTACTCCTACAGTTCATCTCTGCTGCCCAACACATGCTCTATGCTGTGGCTTGTACTCCCTCCGTCCAAAAAAAAAAAGACAAACCCTGGTTTCCGTACCCAACGTTTGACTGTCCGTCTTATTTGAAAAAATTATGAAAAAAATTAAAAAGACAAGTCACGCATAAAATATTAATCATGTTTTATCATATAACAACAACGAAAATACAAATTATAAAAAAATTTCATATAAGACGGACAGTCAAAGTTGGACACGGAAACCCAGAGTTTGTCTTTTTTATTGGGACGTTCCGTCCCAAAAAAAGGCAAACCATTGGTTTCCGTGCCCAACGTTTGACCGTCCGTCTTATTTGAAAAAATTATAAAAAAAATTAAAAAGACAGTCACGCATAAAATATTAATCATGTTTTATCATTAGCAACAATGAAAATACGAATTATAAAAAAATTTCATATAAGACGGACGGTCAAAGTTGGGACGGAAACCCATGGTTTGTCTTTTTTTTGGGACAGAGGAAGTAGTTGAAGTTCGTGTGTGATCAAAAAGTTTAAGTTAGTGCTTTTTTTTTGAAACTTTATTTTAAGTTAGTTACTAATGTGACATGAAATTGTTGTGTGAAATACTGTAGTACTGAGATGTACATGCACGGGTGCACTAGCCTCAAGAACACTAACACGCATCAGAGCTGAAGATAGAAGTAGGAGAGGTTTTCATTGTTCATCTACCTAAAATGTTTAAATAGCAAGAATTGAACAGAGCAAGAACGATGATGTGCAGCTACGAGCAATTACAAAGTTCATGGAAAAGATGAAACAAATTAGCAGGAAACCACTCCCAAAAAACCGCAAGGGAAGAACAAACAACAGAGAAAAAAAACAAATGAAAGGAGAGGAGAGGGAGAAACAAAATGGCAGCATTAACATCTCTCGCCCTCGTCCGCTCCCTCTTTTTGTACACAAACAAACAAGCATCTACTTACAGCAGCATTACACTCGATGTTCAATCTCCAAGAACTCAACAATGTCGTTACACACACCAACCCATCGAAGCCTGCGTGATTGATCGATCTTCGCAGCAATGTCCTTCTTGGCTGCAGTATTGTCTCTTGCTCCGTGCAGCAATGGCGACGCAGGCCGGAAGAGCAAGCTTAGGCAGCCTAGTAGCAATGGTCATCAATGGCGGAGTGGTGAACGAGAACGACGCGTATGTGCATTGCGTTGGTCGTCCCAAAACGTCAGGGCATGAAGAGCTTGTCGCCGCACTTGCAGCGCCACGCCTCCGGGTAGTACTCGAGCGGGAAGCTCCGGCCTGGTTGGATGGCCACGTGCACCGGCCGGCATGGGTGGCAGCGCCGCACCGGCTCCGGCACGTCGGCGGCGACGACCCCGGCCCCACCAGCCTCCGCCGCCCCGCCACCGCCACCGCCGATTCCAGCTGGAGTAGTACACCTCCTCCGCACCGCCCGCCGCCGCCGCCGTCGCCGCTCCTCTTTCTCGCCGAACTGCACGCCCCTGCAAACACGACGGCCGGCACGCGATCGAGCGCGTCAGAACAAGCATGGAATGCGAAGAAACCAACACCGAGTTCTCGACCCATACCGAGGGAAGCTGCGAGGAGGAAGACGAGGAGGATGAGGAGCGGCGAGGCGGCGACCGGGACTCTCCGTCGGCGGCCGCGGCGCGCCAGGGCCATGCCGCGTACGTAGCTCGCGAGATCTCGAGCGAGCAGCCAACAGCAGCGCGGTAGCCGCGGCCTACTGTCCCGGCAGTAGTGAGGTGGTAGCTAGAGGGAGAAGAGAAGTGGAGAAGCAACAAGCAGCAGCAGCAGCACGCGTGCGTCGCGGCGCGGGTCAGCTCAGCTTCACTTCGCACGAGTTTCATGGTTGGTGAAGAAAGAGGAGACGACGCAGTGACGAGCGTGTGTGTGGCGTGCGCGTTGCGCGAGGCGGTGGATGGCTGGCTTTTCTCGTTCTCGTCGTCGTGGCTATTCTACTTGGGGGCGTTTGCGTTTCTACCATCGGTGTGCGACGCGACGACGCAGCAGTCTGGCAGTCTGCGGGTGGTGGCGGGGGCCGTCGGTCTCGGCCTCGCGATTCGTGCGGGACCGGGGCCTGGCACTGCGCGCGGTGGCCGTGCGCGCACGCACGCACCGTCTGATCGTCGTCGATCGCGTACGGGCGCCGTCCGTCCGATGCTCCCCTGCTGCATGCAAGCACCGAGAGATCGGTCCATCGTTTGCAGTGCAATGCCATTGCCAGCTAGTAGTACTCCTCCAGTAGTGGAGTAGTAAAAAAAAAAATCGGTGTTCTGCTCGATCGTAGTACTCCTCCCGTAGCAATGGAGCAGACACACTATTGGCGGCCTGGAATCCCGGATGGCATGAAGCCGGTTCGTGTTGTGTTTGGGCCACGATGGAGAGCTCGTGCGTATCGAGCGTGCTAGGAGTAGACTAGGGGTCAGTTTGGGAAGCTTTAGTGGAGCAGCTTTTCCCAAAATTAGAAGCTCGACAGTTGGTCCAACTGTTAGCAGATTTTGAGAAGTTGTAATTGTACTTTTAGTTTTTCTAGATTCTTAAAACTTGCTACCAACCAGCTTTTTCTCAAAAATTTAAGCTCGCCAACCACGTCTAGTAGTACGTCGTAGGGTGATTCTCCACCGAATACTCGTCGGATAAAGAAAATCTAACCAAACAGATTCAAGACTTGGAAATTGAAGCTGATGTCAGGGATTTTCCCAAGAAGAATGGGAAAAAGAATATCGATTGGAAGAAGAGCTTAGTCAAATTTATCATGCTGAAGAGATTTACTGGCAAGAAAGGAGTGGAGAAAAATGGTTGTTAGAGGGGGACGCTAACACTGCTTCTTTTCCATGGAGTGGCTAATGGCAGAAAAAGGAAAAGTGCGATTATTGCATTGGAAGCTGATGCAGGCAGATTGAAGATCCTGCTGAATTGAAATCACATATCTATCAGTTTTATAAAAGTTGTTTTGGTGCAGGGTGCCACCAAAAATTTCTTATCTCAAAACATGTGGGAAACTCAGGGGAGACTAAATCAGGAAGATAATGATTACCTAATCAGACTTTTACAATGGAAGAAATTGAAAAAGTTGTTCAAGAGTTGAAATCAAATACTGCACCAGGCCCTGATGGACTTCCAATTTGCTTCTACAAGGAGTTCTGGCCTAAACTCAGAGCACAGATTAAAGAAATGTTGGATCTCCTGTTTGAAGGAAAATTGACATTTGGAGGTTGAACTATGGAGTGATTACCCTGATACTAAGATTAGAGATGCTAACTCTATCAAAGCTTTCAGACCGATCTGCTTGCTGAATGTTTGTTTTAAAATCTTAACCAAGGTGTTAACAAACAGACTGTCTCATGTAGCTCATAGGGTGATAGGAAAAAGCCAAACTGTTCATTCCGGGAAGACATTTTAGATGGAGTTGTTATTTTGCATGAAGTTTTGCATGAACTGAAGAAGAAGCACAATCTGGTATTATACTTAAGCTAGACTTTGAAAAGGCATATGACAGAGTTCAGTGGAACTTCTTATTTGATGTCCTGCAAAGGAAAGGGTTCTCACAGAGAAATGGATACAATGGATAAAAGCAGTAACTAAGGATGAGAGTGGCCATTAATATCAATGGGAAAATTGAAGAGTTTTTTAAGACATATAGAGGTGTTAGACAGGGACCCATTGTCCCCTTTGTTATTCAATTTGGTTGCAGATGCCTTGTCAGAAATGTTATCCAAAGCCAAAGAGCCAGGTCACCTTGAAGGGCTGGTACCTCATTTAGTTCAGGGGGCTCACACATTTGCAATACGCAGATGACACAATTCTGTTTATGTCCCACTCGGATGAAAATATTAACACGGTGAAATTCTTATTGTACTGTTATGAAGAGATGTCTGGTATGAAGATTAACTACCAAAAGAGCGAGGTGATAGTGATCGGGGCTGAGGAAGAGGAAGCTAAGAGGGTGGCAGATCTTTTCAATTGCAAGACTGGGAGGTTGCCTATAACCTATCTAGGTTTGCCTATCAGCATGGAGAAGCTGAAGTGGCAGATCTAGCCGTACCACCTGATAAGATAGAGAAAAGATTAGCAACATGGAATGTGGTCAGTTGTCTATGGAGGGAAACAATCCTTATAAATTCTTGTCTTAGTAGTATTCCTACGTATATGATGGGATTCTACTTGCTCCCTGAAGGAAGTCACCACAGAATGGACTCTATAAGATCAGATTCTTTTGGGAAGGGGTGGGCGCAAAGAAGAAGTATCATTTGATGAGATGGGAGAACATATGCAGGCCTAAAGAGTTTGGAGGCCTGGGTTTCATAAACACAAGAGTAATGAACAAAGCTCTACTATGTAAATGGATCTTCAAATTAGAGTCTGGCTGTGAAGACCCATGTTGTGATCTACTAAGGAGAAAATATTTGGGAAGTGGTGGAGGGTTCTTTCAATCCAGACCTAAAGGGGGATCACAATTTTGGAAAGGGCTACTGAAGTTAAAAAATGGATGAGTTGTGGTAGTGCTTATAGAGTTGGGAATGGAAAATCGATAAGCTTTTGGGAAGATGTGTGGTTAGGAGGGTCCCTTTGAAAACTCAATTTCCACTGCTTTATGGTATCTATTCTGACCCAAGGAAGACAGTACATCAAATGTACACTGGAGTAGGATGGAGGCGTGAATGTTAGAAGAAATTTAGGGGAAGCAGAGGTGATAGAATGGTCTGACTTGATGAATATTCTTGATGAGGTACAACTGAATACTGCACGTGATGTGATGTTTTGGAAGCTTACTAAATCAGAGAAATTTACCACAAAAACTTTGTACAGAGAGATGATGTGTGGTGGTGTTAGAGACTTGAAACTTCAGGCATTATGGAAGGCTCCTATTCCACTTAAAGTTAAAATCTTTTTCTGGTTGATGTTAAAGGGGAGAATTCAGGCAGCAAAGCAACTAAAGAAAATGAATTGGCAGGGCAGTCCGCTGTGTAAACTTTGTGGCCAGGAGGAAGATGTTGATCATCTGATGTTTAAATGCCCCCTGCACAATTTCTTTGGTGCTGCTA
This sequence comes from Oryza longistaminata, assembly GCA_009805545.1. Lineage (NCBI taxonomy): Eukaryota > Viridiplantae > Streptophyta > Magnoliopsida > Poales > Poaceae > Oryza > Oryza longistaminata. Next base: position 16,578,972 of record CM020180.1, on the reverse strand, counting down.
TAGAGATGCTTTCAGCTGGGAGAAAGTCCCCAGTTCTAGAGAGGAGCTTTTATCTTTGGTGAATGGCCATGAGAAACAAAATGTTTCCCTGTTTTATCTTCTGGCTGCTGGAGTGTGGGTGATTTGGCTAGTGCGGAACGATTGGGTGTTTAACAATAAACTGTTGAAAGATGTTTTGCATTTAGCTCACAAGGCGATGTCGTTTTTGTTACAGTGGAGAAGACTGGTGCCGGCGAAGGATACGAGCGAGCTGGAAGGTTTAAGGGGCTTGTTGCTTGCCAGTATCCAAGAGGCGGGAGGGAGAAGCAATGTCTGATGTTGCGCGATACCTAAGTATTTGTGATCTAATGTTGATATGTTTTGTAAGCTGGAATCCCCAGCATTTATCTTGCTCTTCTTCTGTTTGTTCCTGAACCTTTGTATCGAACCTATTATGCTTTTTATTAAAAGCTGGGCATGTGCCTTTGATCCAAAATACTCGTCGTGACAGGCCGCGACGATCGATCGCTTGAACACGCAGTTTGTGCGGTGCTCTACGAGCTACAGAAGTTCGTCGCGTCTCCCAGCTGCTCGAACAGTTTTTGTTTGCTTGGATCTGTCACCGAGAGGCGCCATTTGATCTAGGGTGTGGCTAGATTCCTCCTACTAGCTACAATACACGGATACGGCCATCTAGTCGCGTATCTGCGTCGGACACACGAATGGACACGGATACGTTTCTGACACGCCTGGATACGTGTCAAGTACGTATCAGACATTTCCATGATTTTCAGATAAATAAGTTAATTCCGGATACGTCTCCGATACGATCCTGACACTTGCCCGATACGTTCGAACCCTTAAACCGCGTGGGGCCGTGTGGGGTATCGACCCAGCCCATCTGGTTCGTCGCCTCCATCTATTCCCGACGCGCCTCACGCGAGTCACGAGCTCCAGCGCCGTCATCATCGGCGCACGGCCAGGTAGCTTTGAATTGCCTGATGGTGCAGGCGTGTAGCAACCTGAAAACTTACACTTTTTTTTGGTAAAAACTTGCACTTATTTATAATCTATGTTTTCCCTCTGTTGTTTGTAACTTTAGTGGTTGATGCTACTACAATTACAAGCATGATGTATCAATTTACTAGTTTTTTAGTTATATACGCTTATTTCTTCTTAAATATTATTGACAGCTAGAAGCAATATAAGTCTAACCACTCCAAAAACTTTACTTACCAGAGAATTAGAGAAGATTCGCAACATTAGAATCACCAATCAGCTATATCAATACTAATTTTCAGTTTATTAATTTTCTGTATTCTTTATTTTTCATATATATTAACGTATCCCCGTATCCTCATTTTTTAGAAAATGCCGTATCCCCGTGTCGCCGTATCGCGTATCCGTGTCCGTATCCCCGTATCTGGGTAACAGCCTACTAGCTGCAAAGGCCGTCACATCGGAGACGTCAATCCTTCATGACCTGCTCCTAGTATACTCCAGCTCTCTCTCCTCGATAATTTCATCGATTTAGAGCAGGTACAATAGCGTGTTATAAGCTGGCTGCAAACATATTTTAAGAAGTTAAATAGGGAGAGAGAAGAGCAGCGGGCTACAGATTTGTAGCCAGCTGTAGCACGGACTCCAAGACACAGTGTGAGTATGACAGGTGTGACCAGGTATTAATAGTGTAGTATGTAACTATTGTATGAATGGGCTATTAGATTGACTATAGATGAATTGGAGCTAGTAGTTGGCTATACTATTAAACTTGCTCTTAGAGAGGGCCAAGTACACACTTGGTACCACATGGCTCTGACAATATTGCTCTTAAGCACCGACCGATCTGCTACCGTACTTGCTTTTTTGTAAAAGATGAAAAAGCAGAATTGAACTCACTCACGGCCACCGCTAGAGTAGCACGCCTCCAAAATACTCGACCAGGCTACCATGTCATGCATGCATTCAGGCCTCCGGACTTTGTACTCCTGTAAAAATTTCTTACGGCTGCTAGTACGAGGACCGACCAGTTTAGTTTACAAACAGAAACTTTTCACCTATCACATCAAATGTTTAGACACGTGTATAGAGTATTAAATATGGAAAAAAAAAACTAATTACACAGATTACGGGTAAATTGTCAGACGAATCTTTTAAGACTAATTGTGTCATGATTAATACGGTGATATAGTAAACATTTGCTAATAACAGATTAAAAAGGCTTAATAAATTTGTCTCGCAGTTTACAGATGAAATCTATAATTTATTTTGTTTTGTTATTAGACTATGTTTAATATTTCAAATATATATTCGTATATCGTAAAACTTTTCACCCTGAACGAAACCGGGTTTGAGTTCAGAAATCCGAATTCAGATTTCCTGATGTGGACGTGACAGCCGGATCTATCCCGGAATCCAAGCAGAATTTACTAACGAAACATTACCCTGAGACGCAGCATGATCAAAGGGCACGTTTCACAATTGACACTGTAGAAATGTTGCATGGATCGATGGAAGAGGAACAGGCCATCACATATACTACGGCATCACCCCGACAGAGGATCAAACGAGCCATCAAATCAAACGGCCTTGAAACGCCTTAACAACTCGCAGTACCGTGCACCAGCTAGGACTCACTCAGTTTCCAAATATTCGACACCATTGATCTTTTTTTAATATATGTTTAACCGTTCGTTTTATTTAAAAATATAAATAATTATTAATTATTTTTCTATCATTTGATTCATTGTTAAATATACTTATATGTATACATATAGTTTTACATATTTCACTAAAATTTTTAAATAAGATAAACGGTTAAACATGTACTTAAAAAGTCAACGGTGCCAAATATTTAGAAACGGAGGGAGTACTACTAAGGGCTAAAGGAACGATTTGTCATAAGAAAAAAAATTAAGTGTGTACTAAAGCCGATGTATGCGGGAGACTTAAAAAGGCCAGGCCAGATAAGGTAGTCTATGTGCACGATAGTGAAGGAAAGGCGAAAGCTATCAACAAACGAGATCATCGATCACATGTCGTACGTGTACTCGTGTCGATTAATTGTTCCGTTGCTGGTCAAAACGGGTCTGGATCCTCCTAGCTAGCTGATGAGAGGTTGAAGGCTCAGTCGTCCGATGCGATTTGCTCCCGGTTTTGAACAAAAGAAGGGTCAGACCAATGTGACATACCAAGACCGCTGTCCCCCAGTACTCCCAATCATGTTGCTAGTTAGCAGAGAAAACAAGCGATTAACGTGCATTGTGATGTTGAGAGCTTAACTAGTGGGGAAATTAGCTACCTATCAAGCTGCGTGTACAACGTAAAAGTTTATATCAATTTTGTTTCAAACTAAAGGTTTTGTTTGGGATCAGCTTATCAATTAGTATGTCCAGTCGTAAATACTTCATTTGATGTTTAGGGTAATATTTAGTCAAAATTTTAACCACCAATAACATCTGAAGTGTTTGTTTTTTTTATAAAAAAAGTATGAGTAGCTAGGTATATTTTCAAGAATATTGTACTCCCTCTGTTTACAAACTAAGCACTTTTGAAATAGTGCTCAGTCATACCTTTTTTAACTTTGATTATCAATAGTAAAAAGAATTAACAAAGATTGAAGATTTAAGAATGATATTACTAGATATATTGTTAAAACGACTATCATAATACGTAGCAACTCCTTTTATTTTAAATATTTTCCTTACTTGTATATATGTTATTAGTCGAAGTAGTGTATTGGAGGGAAGCCAAAAGTGCTTACGTTTGTCGATGAAGAGAGAACCGTAGTAACATAAACATATAAACTTATTACTTCTATATTTTCAAAAATTATTATAGTATAAATTTAATGGCTAAAAAACATAAATTTTACTCAGTAATATTTTTCTTTGCATCAAAATTTTACAACTGGATGAAATGGCATGAAGTATGCCTGAGTGTGGAAAAAAACATAAGACCTATTCGATTTACATGATTTCTAAATCACAGGAATAGAAAAAACATAGAAATATTGTAGGAATGCACATGCAAAATAAATGATTGGAACATATGATTTTTTTTCTACACTGAGCTAAACAAAAGATGATAGAGTGGATGTGTTTTCATTCCTATGGAATTAGTACATTTTGGAGGATTGGTACAGTGTTTCTAAAGAAAATTTTTCTTCGAATCCTACAAAACGAATGCATTAATAGTACTTATTTCTAAGGAACTGAGATTTCCTCTAGGAATCTTTCAAAATGAATAAGGGCTAAGCAAGGTGAAACGATCGATAGAGTAGCACCAAACGGTATCCGTATACTGTGCACACAAGTGGATGCCGGCAATTGGATCCCATCGGGCCAAGCGGTCACATCGAAATGACCAAAAGCGACCGAGCAGCTGTGGCCCGTGCCCGTGTCGTGTTTGGGGCGCGCTTCCTACTAGTGAAGGCTCGTCTCGTCCATTATTCAAGCGAGACCATGCTAGAAGTACGCGCTACGCAGTCACGCACGCATGTGCCACGCAGACCAAACTTGGTTTTCGATTACTTCCTACTTCCTTTGCTCTATTTTAAGGGCGGCTATGATTTTTCATACTTGAATTTAATTTTTTTAAAAAAATTAAAAACATAAGTCACGAGTAAAGTATTATTCATGTTTTATCACTTTATAAAAACAAAAATACTAATTATAAAAAAAATTTAAATAAGACGAACGATTAAAGTTAGACGCGAAAATCCATGATTGTACTTAAAATTTAAAATGAGACAGAGCCACGGAGGGAGTATCTTCGATTTTACCCATGTCGCCTGGCGACGGCCCTTTTGACCGTTTGCAATATATCATCAAAACTCGATTTTCTTTTGATATACAGTAGTAACGTGTAATCCTTTTGGCGTTCCGGGGGGAAAAAGAAAAAGGCACCGCGTCGCACGTACGTACTCCTCTCGTCTCGTCCGTCCGGTGCACGGGGGCTACGCGTGGAATGAGCCTATCTGCCTCCCCGCGCAGCATGGGATGGGAGCTCTAGTACTAGGCTCGATTGGTGGAACAGTGCCCCTACGAGTCGTAGGCTACGACCCCCGATTTGACTGCTCCCTGGGGCCCCCGCGTCCCGCGCGCGAGGATGCATGCATGCAATCACTGGTGAACTTGCGTGCAACCCCACCATGCTGCACACTCACTGTGCTGCGAGCTGCCTACTTCTACTTCTACCATGCAGTAATTAATCGTCACAATCTGAATCACAAATGCAATTTGCTACTACATAGCTATTTCTAGCATAGTACTTTGTCCCAAAATAAAGCTATTTTACTACCTACCTTCTCCTCTCAACCAATCACAACCATTCTTTTTCACCTACTTTCTCTTTTCAACCAATCACACACCTTCTTCAATCATTCTCACCTATTTGTTTTTGGTTACAATCTTGGTACGATTTGACGTCGTGTGCCATCCAGCTACGAGAGAACGTTTTCTTTTCTAGGACTGGAACTTGCAGCTGTTAACATAAGTGTTTGATCGTAATGGTATCGTAGACAAACATCGTATGTGTAGCATCTCTCGTTGCTAACGTGGAATCACAAAATTGTGCGTTTCTTTGGCGATGTAAAAGTAAAAGTATCTGTCACGGTGTCACTCATGCCACGCTCTTTTTGCGTAGGGGCATATGCATCTCCAACGCCTGCAAACTCTCTAGCGTACAATCCAACACGCAGTGATAGACCCTGGCTCAGGAAAGTGCAGTGTAGCGTAGCGAGCGGCAGTGCAGTGGTAGTACGGGAAAGGCGCAATGGGGTATCCGGTTGAGGGGGGAAAAGGGGTGTGTGGCCGTGTGGGTGGGGGAGCAGGAGAGGGTGGGTTGGCTACACACTCCCGTGAAAAGGGAGGACGGCCACACGTGCAAACCCACACGAGAGCTCTGTCTCTCGCAGCCTTGACAGTACTACTCCTTGGACCATTCCATACATTGTCTTCTCCTCCATCGCCAACTACTCCTACTGGTTGATTACTGTCACTTGTAGTAGCATGATTGTATTCACACCGTAGCGTAGGTGATTCATACCAGTAGTACACTAGTACTCCTATGAGCAAGGCTAATAATACAGTCGGCTGTAGGCTATATAAATCTTTATAGTCTATCTCTCAGCTAACTCATGTAGTGATTAGCTCTTAACTATAAATATACGGTCCATCTATCTCTCTCATATTTTTTTTCCATGTTCCTAAGCCGGCTGTAAGCTTACCACCTGCTTAATGGCTAAAAAACATAAATTTTACTCAGTAATATTTTTCTTTGCATCAAAATTTTACAACTGGATGAAATGGCATGAAGTATGCCTGAGTGTGGAAAAAAACATAAGACCTATTCGATTTACATGATTTCTAAATCACAGGAATAGAAAAAACATAGAAATATTGTAGGAATGCACATGCAAAATAAATGATTGGAACATATGATTTTTTTTCTACACTGAGCTAAACAAAAGATGATAGAGTGGATGTGTTTTCATTCCTATGGAATTAGTACATTTTGGAGGATTGGTACAGTGTTTCTAAAGAAAATTTTTCTTCGAATCCTACAAAACGAATGCATTAATAGTACTTATTTCTAAGGAACTGAGATTTCCTCTAGGAATCTTTCAAAATGAATAAGGGCTAAGCAAGGTGAAACGATCGATAGAGTAGCACCAAACGGTATCCGTATACTGTGCACACAAGTGGATGCCGGCAATTGGATCCCATCGGGCCAAGCGGTCACATCGAAATGACCAAAAGCGACCGAGCAGCTGTGGCCCGTGCCCGTGTCGTGTTTGGGGCGCGCTTCCTACTAGTGAAGGCTCGTCTCGTTCTCAAAAAAAAAAAGGCTCGTCTCGTCCATTATTCAAGCGAGACCATGCTAGGAGTACGCGCTACGCAGTCACGCACGCATGTGCCACCCAGACCAAACTTGGTTTTCGATTACTTCCTACTTCCTTTGCTCTATTTTAAGGGCGGCTATGATTTTTCATACTTGAATTTAATTTTTTTAAAAAAATTAAAAACATAATTCACGAGCAAAGTATTATTCATGTTTTATCATTTCATAAAAACAAAAATACTAATTATAAAAAAATCTCAAATAAGACGAACGATTAAAGTTGGATACGAAAACCCATAATTACACTTAAATTTTAAAATGAGACGGAGCCACGGAGGAGGGAGTATCTTCGATTTTACCCATGTCGCCTGGCGACGGCCCTTTTGACCGTTTGCAATATATCATCAAAACTCGATTTTCTTTTGATATACAGTAGTAACGTGTAATCCTTTTGGCGTTCCGGGGGGAAAAAGAAAAAGGCACCGCGTCGCACGTACGTACTCCTCTCGTCTCGTCCGTCCGGTGCACGGGGGCTACGCGTGGAATGAGCCTATCTGCCTCCCCGCGCAGCATGGGATGGGAGCTCTAGTACTAGGCTCGATTGGTGGAACAGTGCCCCTACGAGTCGTAGGCTACGACCCCCGATTTGACTGCTCCCTGGGGCCCCCGCGTCCCGCGCGCGAGGATGCATGCATGCAATCACTGGTGAACTTGCGTGCAACCCCACCATGCTGCACACTCACTGTGCTGCGAGCTGCCTACTTCTACTTCTACCATGCAGTAATTAATCGTCACAATCTGAATCACAAATGCAATTTGCTACTACATAGCTATTTCTAGCATAGTACTTTGTCCCAAAATAAAGCTATTTTACTACCTACCTTCTCCTCTCAACCAATCACAACCATTCTTTTTCACCTACTTTCTCTTTTCAACCAATCACACACCTTCTTCAATCATTCTCACCTATTTGTTTTTGGTTACAATCTTGGTACGATTTGACGTCGTGTGCCATCCAGCTACGAGAGAACGTTTTCTTTTCTAGGACTGGAACTTGCAGCTGTTAACATAAGTGTTTGATCGTAATGATATCGTAGACAAACATCGTATGTGTAGCATCTCTCGTTGCTAACGTGGAATCACAAATTTGTGCGTTTCTTTGGCGATGCAAAAGTAAAAGTATCTGTCACGGTGTCACTCATGCCACGCTCTTTTTGCGTAGGGGCATATGCATCTCCAACGCCTGCAAACTCTCTAGCGTACAATCCAACACGCAGTGATAGACCCTGGCTCAGGAAAGTGCAGTGTAGCGTAGCGAGCGGCAGTGCAGTGGTAGTACGGGAAAGGCGCAATGGGGTATCCGGTTGAGGGGGGAAAAGGGGTGTGTGGCCGTGTGGGTGGGGGAGCAGGAGAGGGTGGGTTGGCTACACACTCCCGTGAAAAGGGAGGACGGCCACACGTGCGAACCCACACGGGAGCTCTGTCTCTCGCAGCCTTGACAGTACTACTCCTTGGACCATTCCATACATTGTCTTCTCCCCCATCGCCAACTACTCCTACTGGTTGATTACTGTCACTTGTAGTAGCATGATTGTATTCACACCGTAGCGTAGGTGATTCATACCAGTAGTACACTAGTACTCCTATGAGCAAGGCTAATAATACAGTCGGCTGTAGGCTATATAAATCTTTATAGTCTATCTCTCAGCTAACTCATGTAGTGATTAGCTCTTAACTATAAATATATAGTACATCTGTCTCTCTCTCATATTTTTTTTCCATGTTCCTAAGCCGGCTGTAAGCTTACCACCTGCTTTCCCTCTCTCTCCTCTTCTCTCTTATCCACCTTAGAGCAGGGCTAATAAAATAGCTGATTTGTTGGCTATAAGGTTCTTTACAGCCTTCTTTTAGCCTATCCATATAATAGTTAGCTCTTTACAATTAATATATGACCCACTTATCTCTCTCACAGAATTTCTTGGTTCTTATGTTCAAGCCGGCTATAAATTTATAGCCCGCTTCTCCTCTCCCTCTTCTCATCTTGTTTAGGGTTCGTGTCGAATAGGCGGAAGTTGTACATGCGAAATTGGAGGCGGTATTATGGGATTGCGAATCTCCTCCGGAAAATTGATTTAGCTGCTTTGGATGATTGGCTTTGGGGGTGAAACTGTGCTTGTAAAATCTCAGATCAGATTAGGCGGTCAATTATTCGATTTGCTGGTGGGTTTGGTACTCGAGAGCACCCCAAAGTTGGGAGCTTTGGTATATGTAGCATGGAACTTGCTATCCAGTCCTCAACATGGTGTTCTAGTCCTGTTTGAGAGTAATCTAAAGGTTGGAGTTAAACAGTACGGGATATCTGATATTTTAAATGGTACAACATAGAGTTTAGAGGTCCTTATTTATTGAAGAAATGTTTCCACTATCACCATCATGTCTAGATCACCCCCACTTCAATACCGTTGCTCTGTTGATACTAGAACTCTAGAAGTATTGAGGCCCCTTAAAGGCTTCAAGCTTGCTGTCACTTGGTTGACCTGATGCAGTCTTATTATATAACTAATTACTTCATTTATAATGGTTTTTCCTTTTTTTTTGCATCCACTTGCTTTGGAGCATTTGTTGGGAGGTTCTTTTTCCTAAGGATATCTGTGTCCTGTCAACCAGTCCTGGAGCATTACTAGAATTGCATGGATTTCATCACTTCTGTCTGTTTTTGCATTCCTTAGTCTTATGAATGAGATGACCTGATACAACGTAAATTATGTTAGATGTTTAAACTAGACCTCAGATAGTGGGTTATACCTGTTTCTACTTGTTCTGAAGTATGTTGTCCATTGCTAATTTAGGATGGCAAGGAGGAGGTCATCGAAGCTTGGTACATGGATGACAGTGAAGAGGACCAGAGGCTTCCTCATCATCGTGAACCCAAAGAATTCATTCCTCTTAGCAAACTTTCAGGTTTGTGCATCTATTGCTCAAACAATATCTTTAGCTTTTGTAACTAACTCTTAGTAGAACTAGTGCCAAATTGCCAAAAAACTTGCCAGATGTTAATGTGGTGCACAATTGATACACCAGAGTTAGGAATATTAAGCTGGCGCCTGAATGCTGATGACTGGGAGAATGATGAGAACCTCAAGAAAATCCGTGAGGCCAGGGGATACTCTTACATGGTTTGTATTTCAGAACTTGTTGTTGTGAGTTTCCATTTTTTTTGTTCGCAAGGTTAATATGCTTTTCCTTGTGCAGGATATTTGTGATGTGTGTCCAGAAAAGCTGCCAAACTATGAGGCTAAGCTGAAAAATTTCTTTGAAGAACACTTGCATACTGATGAAGAGATACGCTATTGTCTTGAGGGAAGTGGTATGCATCTTTATTATACTAGTTGAGCACTTAAGATAACTAGTAATAACTTGCTTCCAGCAATAATCATGGTGGCATGTTTTGTGGTTGTCACATACTTCTTTTTCTCATGCTCCTCTAGGATACTTCGATGTCAGGGACCAAAATGATCAGTGGATCCGTGTAGCAGTGAAGAAAGGGGGCATGATTGTTTTGCCTGCGGGAATGTATCACCGCTTCACATTGGACAGTGACAACTACATCAAGGTATCTTTTGCTTTGTTCCTTTGTTCCCACGAATAGTTATGTTATAAGCATCAAACTGACTTTGACGTGAACTTATGCGTTTTAAGTATATTGGTGAACAGCGGTCACCATTTTTCTGTCATTTACCTAAGTAATCTGTTCATTTCCTAAACCTATGTTCCATTTCTATGCTCTATCAAATAAGGAACATCAGTCCAATATGGTTTTTCCTTACTATGCTTCTGCAGGCAATGCGGCTCTTTGTGGGAGAGCCTGTCTGGACGCCGTACAACCGTCCCCATGACCATCTGCCAGCTAGGTATCTGTTCTTTTTGTTCCTTGTTTTCCTTTTTACCTCCGGCTTATTTTTCCGGTTATTGTTGACTCAGTGGAGGTTTTGCATAATTTCAGAAAGGAGTATGTCGAAAAAATTATCAACAGAGGTGGAACTCAAGCTGTCGAAGCTCGTTAAAGGCATATCAAGACGTGCTTCCTAGTTCGGTGTTCTGTTACACTCTACAGATACTGAATAAACTGTGCTATCAGCTGTTGCAATGGGCTCCTACCGACATCTTACATCATTTGGCAGTATTTTGCACAAACCTGCTTAAAATCTCCCTGAAAATACGCACGTCACCATGTCAGAGTGTTTATATACAATAATGACACTTCAGTCCACAGTCAGCAAGGGACTAATGATCATAATTATTCATTGGAATTAAGGAGATGAGAGAAGTAAAATTTAAATGTGGATGGTTAGATTGAGATTATGAAGTTGATCAAACCAATTTTAAACTTAAAAGGTTGTTTAAGAGGGAGGAAACAGTAGATAAGATATAAAGATGCATGTGTCTCCACAGCACTAATTCCTCTGGTCGATCTGCCACCACTGTGTGCGCTTGCATCCATGGCTGCTGTTTTGCCATAGCCACACTTGTACACGAGTGACCAATCAATGCATGCACGTCTACTTCTACCTGCTCGATCGATTGATTGCTCTGCAACCACCGTACACCGGCCGGTGACCGGCCGGCCGGCGTCTCCTGCCCCCTGATCCTTTCTTCTTCTTCCTCATCCTCTTCTCTGCAAGTTTAATTTGGTTCAGGTCCACATCCTGATGGAGGAGTAATAGCTTGTCCGTGTGGTACTACGTGAGAACTGGTCCAGTGACCAATACATAGCTCTCGATTTTATGGCTGGCTGGCATGAACATTCGCCAGTAATGGCTTGCTGTCGAAGAGTTCGATCTGTTGAACGATACATGGGTCAACCTAGACAGGACTGTATGAACAAGCGACAGTAATGGCTTGCACTTTGCGAACCAATCAATGTGTGTGCTCGCAGTTGCAGGCACGGTTCCTGCAGGTCTTATTGCCTTTGACCTGGACGACATCATGGTATCTATAGGACTCGATCAGGACACTTGTAGGTTTCATCACATCATATCACATCAAAAACTTTTTCTATACACAAACTCTTTTATTTTTTTTTTCAAACTTTCAACTTTCTTCTAACTTACAACTTTTTTCAGAAACTGAACGCACCCGTAAAGAACGACTACACAATGAGAAATCGTATTGTATTCACTTATGTAAGATGGATAAATTTGGTCGTTTTCTGTAGTTTCAGCGAAGGCCTTCCACACAAAAGTCAGGCCCGGCAAAGCCTAAGAAGGCCTGCATTACTTATGTAACACAATGTGGACTCTGCTTGTTTGTCTAGTACTGGGCCTCAATTAGCTCTTTTGGTGAATTCACTCGTCGTTCTTCTCTTCCTTTTTCTAGAGACGCCATGAAAATTTCAGAAGTCTGCACCTAATCCTCGTTGAGATTCTCTGAATATGACATGTTACTAGCTCCTTCCACACAAATTAATTCCCTGTGCATCCCGTTGTTAGTAGATCATCTCGGTTGGTTTTGTCTCTGGCAGTGAATGGATAGCTCAAGTGCTGAGAGGTGTGAAAATGGATCGAAGAACAGTTCCCTTTGTATGACTGAAAACCGTAGAGCTCAGAGATTGAGACTGCTGCCTGTTTGCATGTTTGGTTCTTGGCGGCATCACTGACAACCAAACTAATTGGAGTACGGGGAAACTATTTTAAACTCTTGAGCAAACATCTCCTTGTTATTTGCATTGTCATCCAAATGATAATGAAAAAAAAAATAAACGTTCAATAAGGTAGATTAATATGTGATAAATGTGTCGAAATCTGTCTTCAGGGAGTTGGATGGCTGATGAGACCGCACCTACTGTTCTCTCTCCCTCTCTCTAGGTTGGCTTGAATTTAAGATCTGTACTAATTCTCAAACTAAGCATGGTTGGTTGATTGTTATTCTTTAGATCATTCCAGAATCGTGCCTGATCAATAACGAAGAAATTCCGATTCACAGATAACTGAATCGATGCATGGCAGGCAGAGCTCTCATCTAGGATCACAACCAATTGTAGCGATCCTGATAGTAAGTAGGGGTGAAAACGGTACGGAAAATTTCCGGATTCCGGACCTATTTTCGAAAACGGAATATGCCGGTCGGAATTTTTTCGGAATTTTTCGGAAACGGAATCGGAAATGATAAGGGCAGTTTCCGTCGGAACTCGGAATCGGTCGGAAACTTTCCGGAAATTTCCTCGGAATTACCAGAAATTTTGTGACTGAAATACCCTTGATTCTTTTTTAAGCACTAAATAGTGAATACCATGGTGTTTGGCTGTTATTTTTTTAAAAAAAAATATTTGTTATGCAAATCTAAAATTACATAAGAATATTTTTTGTGCTACATTGGGATTTATCAACAACATTACTCTTTTAAACATAGATAATTTATTCAATTGGATTTATTAGTTTGAGGGGCTTTTTATTCCGATAAATTTTCGTTACCGTATTCGTGCCGGTTCGTTTTCGCTCCGTTTTCGATTTCGATAATATTCGATTCCGTTTTCGTATCCGGGGTTTCCGATTCCGATTTCGATTCCGAAAAAAAAATGAAAACGAAAACGATAAAGATGGTTTCCGTCCGTTTCCGTACCGTTTTCACCCCTACCTGATAGGGATGTGTTTCAACGGATACACGATAAGTATGGACTTGTCCGTAAAAACTTACAACCACTTATTCCATACGATCTGAGCCGCGTATTCTCGATCCGATGGTCTGCGTTGTCCCGAAAGAAGATTGCGATCCACTTGGGGTGCCCTTTAACGGAGTATACGTAAATAGTAAGGTCTTTTCGTTAAAAATGTAATTCACCGCATGATCTGAACCGTGAATTGCCGATCTGACGGTTCTCGTTGGTACCAGGGGATCACTTTGAACGACTCACTAAATAGAAGGGCCTTTTATGAAAAAACGCACGCTCTGCCGCCGCCGTCATCTCCGACGCTCCTCCGTGGCGGCCGGCGGCCGGCGGCCACCGGCGCTGCTCGTCGCTGCCCCTTCCCATGGCCACGCGAGGAGAGCGACCAAGCTAACTATGGGTGGTCGCCGCGGCAGCATCCGTTTCTAATGAAAGCGACCTCGCCCGCTCTGGCGCGGCAGCGTGGAGCGGCGGTTGCTCGCGGCGTGTTTGACGAAATGCCGCGCCGGGACGACGACGCCATGGCCGGGGCATCCACCTCTGGGACCGCGCGACGCGACGAGTCTTCTCGCGTCTGCAGCGGAAACTCCGTGGTCTCCGCATGATTCGTGTCTTCGTGAGTCGTGACCACGGGAGGGGAGGCGGCATGGACTTCTTCAGGCCGGCGCCACGCCGCACATGTAAGAACGAACGATTCGCTCATCGCTTTTGTCATCATCTAACCAACGATCGATGAAAAGCAATGTTTATCCTGATGGCGCTGAAACGGACAATGTTGCCATCAGATCACGCTTGATTTCTTTTTAATTTTTATTTATCGACAGCGTGATTCATGCAGCGTGTGTAAAGTACACCAGATCTCAGCAAACTTTTGTCAAACTCAAACACGACGCCTTGTTCCAGGGGTGTCAATATAAATAGCAAAAATATGGGGGACCGTACCAGCAAAAATCTCAGATTGCGTTGAGCTGAAGCTGTTCGTGTGACTCTTCTCCACCTTCCAGGCTATCCGGAATCGGGAGGGTTTCCCAATAGGAAAGCAACTCAGGACTCAGGAGCGGCGTCTGAGAGGTTTCAGAGATGGAGAACCAGTTCCAGGTGAGATCTTTGTACCCTAATCCTTTTCTCCTGCTCTTGTTTGTGTCCTGACCGACCTGGGATGCCGAGGACATGTTGCGCCAAGAAAAGCTTCCTTTCTTTCCCGGGCATGTTTAGTCTAGGTTTTCTTGATCTTGTTTAGGGTTCGTGTCGAATAGGCGGAAGTTGTACATGCGAAATTGGAGGCGGTATTATGGGATTGCGAATCTCCTCCGGAAAATTGATTTAGCTGCTTTGGATGATTGGCTTTGGGGGTGAAACTGTGCTTGTAAAATCTCAGATCAGATTAGGCGGTCAATTATTCGATTTGCTGGTGGGTTTGGTACTCGAGAGCACCCCAAAGTTGGGAGCTTTGGTATATGTAGCATGGAACTTGCTATCCAGTCCTCAACATGGTGTTCTAGTCCTGTTTGAGAGTAATCTAAAGGTTGGAGTTAAACAGTACGGGATATCTGATATTTTAAATGGTACAACATAGAGTTTAGAGGTCCTTATTTATTGAAGAAATGTTTCCACTATCACCATCATGTCTAGATCACCCCCACTTCAATACCGTTGCTCTGTTGATACTAGAACTCTAGAAGTATTGAGGCCCCTTAAAGGCTTCAAGCTTGCTGTCACTTGGTTGACCTGATGCAGTCTTATTATATAACTAATTACTTCATTTATAATGGTTTTTCCATTTTTTTTTGCATCCACTTGCTTTGGAGCATTTGTTGGGAGGTTCTTTTTCCTAAGGATATCTGTGTCCTGTCAACCAGTCCTGGAGCATTACTAGAATTGCATGGATTTCATCACTTCTGTCTGTTTTTGCATTCCTTAGTCTTATGAATGAGATGACCTGATACAACGTAAATTATGTTAGATGTTTAAACTAGACCTCAGATAGTGGGTTATACCTGTTTCTACTTGTTCTGAAGTATGTTGTCCATTGCTAATTTAGGATGGCAAGGAGGAGGTCATCGAAGCTTGGTACATGGATGACAGTGAAGAGGACCAGAGGCTTCCTCATCATCGTGAGCCCAAAGAATTCATTCCTCTTAGCAAACTTTCAGGTTTGTGCATCTATTGCTCAAACAATATCTTTAGCTTTTGTAACTAACTCTTAGTAGAACTAGTGCCAAATTGCCAAAAAACTTGCCAGATGTTAATGTGGTGCACAATTGATACACCAGAGTTAGGAATATTAAGCTGGCGCCTGAATGCTGATGACTGGGAGAATGATGAGAACCTCAAGAAAATCCGTGAGGCCAGGGGATACTCTTACATGGTTTGTATTTCAGAACTTGTTGTTGTGAGTTTCCATTTTTTTTGTTCGCAAGGTTAATATGCTTTTCCTTGTGCAGGATATTTGTGATGTGTGTCCAGAAAAGCTGCCAAACTATGAGGCTAAGCTGAAAAATTTCTTTGAAGAACACTTGCATACTGATGAAGAGATACGCTATTGTCTTGAGGGAAGTGGTATGCATCTTTATTATACTAGTTGAGCACTTAAGATAACTAGTAATAACTTGCTTCCAGCAATAATCATGGTGGCATGTTTTGTGGTTGTCACATACTTCTTTTTCTCATGCTCCTCTAGGATACTTCGATGTCAGGGACCAAAATGATCAGTGGATCCGTGTAGCAGTGAAGAAAGGGGGCATGATTGTTTTGCCTGCGGGAATGTATCACCGCTTCACATTGGACAGTGACAACTACATCAAGGTATCTTTTGCTTTGTTCCTTTGTTCCCACGAATAGTTATGTTATAAGCATCAAACTGACTTTGACGTGAACTTATGCGTTTTAAGTATATTGGTGAACAGCGGTCACCATTTTTCTGTCATTTACCTAAGTAATCTGTTCATTTCCTAAACCTATGTTCCATTTCTATGCTCTATCAAATAAGGAACATCAGTCCAATATGGTTTTTCCTTACTATGCTTCTGCAGGCAATGCGGCTCTTTGTGGGAGAGCCTGTCTGGACGCCGTACAACCGTCCCCATGACCATCTGCCAGCTAGGTATCTGTTCTTTTTGTTCCTTGTTTTCCTTTTTACCTCCGGCTTGTTTTTCCGGTTATTGTTGACTCAGTGGAGGTTTTGCATAATTTCAGAAAGGAGTATGTCGAAAAAATTATCAACAGAGGTGGAACTCAAGCTGTCGAAGCTCGTTAAAGGCATATCAAGACGTGCTTCCTAGTTCGGTGTTCTGTTACACTCTACAGATACTGAATAAACTGTGCTATCAGCTGTTGCAATGGGCTCCTACCGACATCTTACATCATTTGGCAGTATTTTGCACAAACCTGCTTAAAATCTCCCTGAAAATACGCACGTCACCATGTCAGAGTGTTTATATACAATAATGACACTTCAGTCCACAGTCAGCAAGGGACTAATGATAATCATTGTACTTTGTGGTGTGTGTGATGAAACCACAATGATCAAACGAGTGTCTGAATCTCTGAATTGTTTTTTTTTAGCACAATGATTGTGTACCAAACCCTCTGTTGCTGTGTGCGGTGGCTAGCTCACCTGATGGCCTTTGTGCTACTCCTGTCGTCTTCAAAGTATCTGACGGTGCTGACCAAAATCTTTGAAATGATAGTGCTAATGCTGCTGATTACCGAAAAGTTGGGGCACATTGATGGCAGATAACCTAGTACTGTGGGTTTCTATGGACCAGAGAACTGCAAGGAAGATTGTATTGTATGCTAGTGAGATTGAACACGTTCATGTGTACTTTTGGTTGCCACTTGCCCAGTTGCGAGTCCGGCCAACGGTGGAACAACTATTTTCAGGTCAGAGCAGAACGCGCTCAGATGAATCATCAATTCATCATTCCACTTTTTTCTGTGAGGCAGCAAATTTTGCTTGTGTGTGTAATGCAAAGCCTCACACTAGTATATCAACCAATGAGTAGCAACTTAGTAAATGAAAATATCTTGGACAACTAGTTTTCGATTGGTTGCAGAATTTGGGATTTCAAGAACTTGTTTGTATTCTTTATTTTGGTTTAATACCATATAACTACTGGATAAGAGCTGTTATTACTTTTATATATAAAAAAAATATCTTTAGCGTGCCAACGTTCAGAAAACCATTACACTCAATTTAAATTCACTTTATATATCGTTTCTGATAAAATCATTTTTTTCAGCAATATTTGAATTCAAATATTCCTGTTTGATTTGAACGTTTACCCAATAAACTCCTCAATTTAAATTCAAACTTTATATCGTGTCTGGTAGAATCATTTTTTTTTCACCAATGTTTGAATTCAAATATTCCTGTTTGATTTGAATGTTTACCCAATAAACTCCGGTAAAGAACAACCAACACGTGAGTCCCACGTGAGACTGAAAAGGAATTCAGATAAGCTAAGAAAAAACCCAGAGAAAAAAAGAACAAAACCTTTTCTTTTTTTCCTGACCCCTGCAATGAATATCTAGCCGGACGAGATTGTGTGCCAATCACCGAGCGCGGCAAACAAATTCTGTGACCCACACGCAAAAGCGTCGTCGAGGCCGGATGAGATTCGGATCAGAAAAAAGAAAAAGAAAAAGAAAAAAATGGCACGAGCCGTCGCCGTCAGCTGTCGATTCCGGCATCCCACTTGCGGCCGTGCCGGCGAACCTCAGCCACACTCCCCGGCTTCGCCTTCCGGAAGCTTCCGCCGATCCGGCCGCGGCCACGAACCCCCCCGAGCCGCGGTCTAGAACCTTCCATTCCTCTCCTGGCCAGTACACGGTTGTTTATATTGCGCCACTCTCGCTGACTCGCTCGCTGCCAAGCTCGCCGGATTCTTTTCTTGGATTGGACCAGATTGGGAGGTGACGATGGAGAAGATGGTGAAGGAGGAGTGGCCGCCGAGCTCGCCGGAGGAGGGGGAGGCGCCGAGGCCCATGGAGGGGCTGCACGAGGTCGGGCCGCCGCCGTTCCTGACCAAGACGTTCGATCTGGTGGCCGACCCGGCCACCGACGGCGTCGTCTCGTGGGGCCGCGCCGGCAGCAGCTTCGTCGTCTGGGACCCCCACGTCTTCGCCGCCGTCCTCCTCCCTCGCTTCTTCAAGCACAACAACTTCTCCAGCTTCGTCCGCCAGCTCAACACCTACGTGAGTCCCCCCAATTTCCATTGCCACCACTAGTGTTGTTCCCTGCTTGTCTTCAGTTGTTGGGAAATTGTGTGTTCTATTTTCTTGTTTTGGATGTTGTTGTTCAGTTCTTGGTCCGGACGAATTACCTGAACAAGCGATCACATTTCTACAGTTTGAGATTTCAGGTTGGATTGTTAGATAATTAAAATGGGTGTGTTCTCACTTTTGTGGTTGCCATTATGTTTTGTGCCTCATCGTGTGTGTTGAGTATTGATAGGAATCTTGACACTAGAATTAAATGGATGGAGCATTGTAAAATTTTCAGTGCAAATTGTAAACCCGGCGGTATTGGTTAAATAAATCGGTTGCATTGTGCATTTTTCCACTCAGTGCAAGAACTTTGTGCATGCACAAATGCACAATTATGTAGCAATGGAGCTAGAAACTGGGATTTACTTAGGGTGTGTTTAGTTGGGGAAAAGGAAATTTTTGGGTGTCACATCGAACGTTTGACCGGATATCGGAAGGGGTTTTCGGACACGAATGAAAAAACTAATTTCAGAACTTACCTGGAAACCGCGAGACAAATCTTTTGAAACTAATTAAGCCGTCATTAGCACATGTGGGTTACTGTAGCACTTATGGCTAATCACGGACTAATTATTGGTGCTGACCTGTTGGTTGTAGAAAATTACGATGGCTACAATTGTTCAACGGACTGTTTTGTGGACTTGACATTATTTGCCCAAACTCAGCTATGTCCAATCCTTTTCAGACGCATGCATATAAACCCTCAATTCCTGAAATGTTCTCAATGATTCAGAAAGAGGAAAAAATCTCCATGGACGAACTACTCCTTAGTTTCTGACATGCTGTTTCTTCAATTTGTTACTGTGTAGCTAGATGGATCAAGACAGCGGATGAAGCTACAAGAATCTGCTTGTTTGTTCTAGAAGACTCCTTTGATCACCATCAAAAAAAGAAAAAGTGATGTAGTATACTGCTACCTGTTCTCTTAATAATGCTATGATAAATTTTGTCGCAAAACTATGTGAAACCTACCGTTTTACATACTTTGTGTGACTTGCCATCCTAATTGACTTTTGTCTGTGGCTTCTGTACTTGAACTAACTATACCTGTAATATTCTTTGTGTTTGCAATTTGCAGGGTTTCAGAAAGATTGATCCAGACAGATGGGAATTCGCGAATGATGGTTTCCTGAGAGGCCAGAGGCATCTTCTAAAGATGATTAAGAGGAGGAGACCATTGTCTTATCTCCCTGCATCTCAGCAGGCACTTGGCACCTGCCTTGAGGTCGGTCAGTTCGGATTAGATGAAGAGATCGACAGGCTAAAGCGTGAAAAGAACATCTTACTCGCGGAGGTTGTGAAGCTAAGGCACGAGCAGCAAAGCACGAAAGCCAATATGCGAGCCATGGAAGAGAGGCTGCAACATGCGGAGCAGAAGCAGGTCCAGATGATGGGTTTCTTGGCACGAGCAATGCAGAACCCTGACTTCTTTCACCAGTTGATTCACCAGCAGGATAAAATGAAGGGGCTCGAGGACACATTCTCGAAGAAGAGGACGAGGTCGATAGACATAGTGCCATTTCTCAACCCCGGGGAGGTCAGCCAGGGCGATCAACTCGAGTCGACATTGCTGTTTGATCCAAGGCCATTTGCTGAACTGAATGATGAGCCTGCAAAGTCTGAACTGGAGAATTTAGCACTGAACATCCAGGGTCTTGGGAAGGGCAAGCAGGATGTCAACAGGACTCGAAATCAGGCTAGCAACGAAACTGAGTTAACCGACGACTTCTGGGAGGAGCTTCTGAATGAAGGAGCAAGAGATGATGCTGGGATTCCAGGGATGGAGCGAAGAAGACCTAGATATGTCGATGCATTAGCGCAGAAGCTGGGTTTTCTAAGCAATAGTAGCCAAAAGTAGATCAACTGGCTCCGATTTGTCCAACCATTTTTGTGATAGCTCTTATTGTATATCGGTGTAATTGTGTTATAGTGATAGTTTTATAGCGATAGGTCCAATTTATATTGCGGATCCGGCGTGCTGTGTAGTATATGTCTGGTGATGTAAAGTTGAGCCATCATTCTTAATGGTATATATTGACAATTTTTTGCATTCTTGTGGCCTTCTTTTTGTCATGCACTCGTCTATGCTCAACTGCTTGGTTTATGGTGATGCCTGCTGAAAAACCTGAATTTTAGCTGATGCCGGCTGTACGCGGCCGCTGTGCAGACATATCTGGGTGAAGTCTGAAGACCATACATGTGAATTTTGTAGTAGGATAAAGTGAGTGAAAATTACGGGTGAAGTCTGAAGACCATACATGTGAATTTTGTAGTAGGATAAAACGAGTGAAGTCTGAAGATCATACATGTGGATTTTGCAGTAGGATAAACTGAGTGAAGTCTGAAGACCATACATGTGGATTTTGTAGTAGGATAAAGTGAGTTCAGACTTCACCCCGATGAGTTTGCAGTAGGCAGGATCAACTGAGCAAGTCGCTCTGGATAGATTTGTTGGAGAAGAATTGCCGCTTGGGATCTGGAACTTTAGCTAGACGATGGAAGCAGAAGCGTGCAGTACACTACTGTAGAGTGTACAGGAGGGTGGATTCCTGGATGCTAGTACCTGATTGATGAAAGTTGTATACGATGATTAGCTTCACAAGAATGTGGTGTGCACCTGGTTGTGGGCCTTGTGGCGGCTTGACTACTACTCCCTCCGTCTCATAATATAAGAGATTATGAGTTTTTTCTTGCACTGTTTGACCACTCGTTTTATTCAAAAAAAATTTGGAATTATTATTTATTTTTTTTTGACTTGCTTTATTATCCAAAGTAATTTAAGCACATACGTTTTTTATATTTGCATAAATTTTTTGAATAAGACGAGTGGTCAAACACTACAAACAAAAACTCAAAATCCCTTATATTATGAGACGGAGGGAGTACTACTACTAGTACTCCATCCGTCCAATAAAAAACGAATATAGGACCGGATGTGACATATTCTAGTACTACGAATCTGAATATATGTATGTCCAGATTCATAGTACTAAGATGTGTCATATTTGATACTAGGTTGATTTTTTATGGGATGGAGGGAGTACTTCAGTTGTTGTGTACTTTTATGGTTGATGATCATCGGTGGCGACTGGCAACCACGGCATGAACCAGGAGAATTTTGCGCAGATGCACGCATGGGCCGTTTAGCTGCCCGCACCGCACACGGCTCGGCGAGGAGCACGCGCGGTGGGCCAAGCTCTGGGAATCCCACGTCAACGCGTGTATGGGCCAACCTCGATGAGACTAGCTGATGGAATTTGGAATTGGGCCGAGTTGCTGGGCTCTTCACCACTGGATCGCACTCGAACCCACGCGACCCCCAGGCCCAGCAGATCGATCGCTGCGCGTCGGCTCTTTGACTCCACTTCTGCTGCTTCCTCCTGAGGCTACTAAATTGTCACGACCTTAATTTCTCATCAATAAATTAACTAGGATATTACATTTCACAACTCGGAACACAAAGAGTACAAACAAATAGCCGACTTCTCCTCAATAACTTAAAAGGTTTTTTTTTTTTTACATATGCAACTCAATACATTTAACGGACCCTACGACATATTTGCAAACAAAAAATAATTTGTGAATAAAACTTTTATATACGTGTTCTTAGCGATTTAAAAGCAAAGGCTGAAAAATAAACTTCGATGAAAAAACCCTAAAATCAACTCCAAATTTAAGGTTAAAAATTCAAATTTTGGCCGATAAACATAAGCGTAAACAAAAAGATGATGCCTTTAACATCTCCTAAAATACTGACTTGTAGTTTTGTCTGCTAGAGAATAAAAGATGAGGTGAAAAGACTGATACCGTAATTAGGTTCCTTGTGGTGGAACCAATCCACCCTGTTTCAAATCCTAAATTTGACACGAGTGTTCGTATTTACGGCTAATTATTCTTTTAGTGGTAGGTGATGTACCCGTTGACAGCGAGACGCCCATAGTGACTTTGTCAATTTCAAGATATGCCGGCCCAGTCTTCCATAGGTGTTCATACGGGTAGGGGTGTGCGTGTGTGTTCATATTGTTGTAAACTAACGCAACTATTAGCGGATCACCAAACCTGTTCCATGTCCATCCCACGGCATTGAAACATGAGAAGATGTAGAACATTGCACCCTTCCCTTCGCCCTCAAGAACATTACAGAAGTAGACAATGAACAGAGATGTGGGGCTCTTTCTTTATTATAGATATGATCTGGAATATAAACCAATTTAAGATGTCTCACCCTACTCTTGTATATATGAGTCTTAGGATGAAATAAATCTTATCTCTACTCCGGTTTGAATTGACCCATGAGAAACTTATCTCCTAGAGATTTGTTTCACAACACATAGGGGTGAGTACGCGTGCGTTGTGAGCGCATGTGTTTATATTGTGTTTCTTAACAAATATTAAATGGGGTTGTTTTATGGGGTTAGAAGGGCCCGAGGGGGTTACGATTATGTAGAAATTAAATAAATGTTAGTTGGTGGGGGAAAATATATAGTGCTCTAAAAAATCTTATATTTTACAAGTTTTATTGAATGTTACAAATCTTTATATCTTAGAATGAAAAGAGTATCTTATACTTATATTACATCATTTGCATAGGCCAGAAGAGCGACACGTAACACAAACGACGCAAATTTCGTGCCAAAAGAGTTAGCGAGAATCAGCTCCAATTTTAGGCGTGGAGATGCATGAAAGGACCATTGGGTGTGCAGCTTTTAGAAAGCCCCACCATAAGCTAATCACAAAACCTTGGCATGCATCACATAGTGGGCGAGCATGCCATATATTCTACTTTCCTTCCATTCTCCATATATGGACCACCTCCCACACTCCTTTGAATTATTCTTGCGCATATATCGATCATCTACCTTTTCTACTACAACCTGCATTTCATATTATAAGTCGTTTAACCTTTTTCTAGTCAAATTGATCAAATTTTAGAAAAAATATATTAGTATTTTCAACGTAAAATAAGCATATTATTAAATATATTCAATATTAGATTTTATAAAACTTGTTTGGTATTTTAGATATTACTAAATTTTTGTATAAAACGACTTATTATATAAAACGGAGGGAGTAATAAAAAAAACATAAGCCTATCCACCAAAAAGGTCTCTCCATAGAAAGCCCTAATCACCTTCTCCCACTCCACCAACGCACGCCTTATTTTGCCCATCCCCCTAATCTCTCTCTTTGATAAGGTTTCTTCTCCCATATGCTAGCTACTAGGCATGGCGATTATGGAGGTAGATGAGATGGGTTGTTAATTCGCTTCGTTTGTGCGCCATAAGCAGGTGAAGCTGCCAGCATGATCTGAAAGCATCTCAAACCAGCGATCAGATCATCCGGCAGCTTCATCTTCTCATGGCAGCACACCAGCTTGATTGATTGATGATGAAACCCTAAGAGCAGGTAGCTTGCTGGCTTCTCGATCTTAGCCTGATCTTATAAAGGACGATCGATTAGGCCAAATCAGGAGTTCAACAGTCCATGTAAGTTCAGCTTCATCTTTTTTTTTTAATTTGTTCCTTGAGATAGCAAATCAAGATCTAGGGTTTTCTGGAGGAGATGAAGTCGTGTACATGTTCTTAGATTGCGATCTTGGTAGTTTGTTTTTGTTTCTGCAGATCGAGTGCAAATATATGTCTTTTAGATCTGCATATATTGATATTGGATTTGTAACTTTGAATGTGCAATTTGATCTGTATATGCACTGGATATGACATTATTCATGCATCTTACATGTTTTATATCACTTATTAGTATGCAGAAATTGAAGTCTGAATAAGCATGCAGTAGGATCGATCTGACGAATGAACATATACATATATATATAAACCATATTATATTATCAGGTAATATCAGACTATCATCTCATTTTGCCCCCTGTCCCTCTTAAACACAACTAAATATCCTAATGTTTTATAAATATGTATATGCATGTGCGCCATACACGCGTGCAATATACATTTAGATGTTTGTATGATCTCCATTCACTGATCGGAATATATCTGACATGCATGAAGGGGTGAATTGAAGTTCCATACCATGCATCCTCTTTTTCTGAAAAAACTGTATCATATCCTTTATCCCCTATCTTTCCTACTTGCCCTTACATCATACATGCATGATAGATGTACATATATGAAAAAAAAAAGGATTAATACTAGTATTTTGCAGTATGATCCTATTTGCCCAATCCAATCTTCTGATGCTATTTTCATATGGAAAATCTTAGTATCTCTTGTATATTTTTTTCTCTTTATCTTAGTGATGAAGTTGTTAAAGCTTGATTGCATACGTTCTAAAAATTCGTGATCAGGAAGAAGTATCAAATTACAGTTCAAGATCAGGGAAAAGCATAATTTCATCTGAGTTTTGCTCGATCTGATCCCGTTGAAAACGTTAAAATCCTTAGTCTTTTGCAATACGCATGGACCACTACTATGAATCAACATATCGCCATCCTTGATATTCATTAACTGTGGTGGCTTAATTAGTTGCTTCGGCATATATACTAATTTGACAGTACAACAGTTATTTCAGATGCTGCGTGTTCTGAAGAATTTTCTCCTTAGAGGCATCTTACGTACGCGCACGCCAGCCATGCCTGAAGGATGATCTCACATCTGAGCAAATGTGATGAATTAGATTCCCATATTTACTCGATCTCTTATTGCTAGAGATATATATAACCTCCCTTTGGTGCGTACTAATCGTCTGATTATCTCCTGTCATTGTTGCTTACTCAAAGCTAATTATATGAGACTCCTTTCCTCTCTTTTCTACTGTACTGATCACCAGATGCAACTTTTCTGCACTGCAGATATATGTGGATGTTCATTGTCATCCAAAAGCAAGATTAGCTCCTCTAATTTTGAGCACTGACGCATGCCACTGATAAACCTTTTAAACTATATAAACAAACTTTCAGTTGCAAGAAACGATACAGTGCATGTAACTATACTATAACCAGGAAATGAAAGGGACTGATGTCTGTAGCATGGCGCCGACGACCACTGAATAGATGCATGCGCGCATCCTCTGGCTTGCAAGAAATTGCCTGTCAATTCTGGCAGGCAACAAGAGGATGAAAAGAATCACAACCCCTGAATGGTCACAAATATTTCACAATAGAAGTTAGTATTTCCTCCGTTTCACAATGTAAAACTTTCTAGCATTACCCACATTTCTATAAATGTTATGTGTCTGGCATTGATAGAAAGTCTTACATTCGTGAAACAGAGGGAGTAGCAACTTAATTTTAGGTCCGTGCAGTGCCGATATCTAGCTAGATTAACGAAATGGATTTTGTATCCGTGGTATATATGTTCCTATGTATATATGGTCTCTGTAATACACATATACTACTTTTAATTATTTTGGTTTTCTTCTCAGATTTCTTCATGCGATTTACTTATGTTAAAGGGTAATTTTATCATTCTTAATCAGGTACCAGGAAGTAAAATATTTTCTAATATAAAATTTAGTACCTCCTGGTATTAGATATATGGAGATATACCAAAATTTTTAATGTAAAATTTTAAGTACATTTTTTTCATGTACTAGCTACCTCCGTCCTAAAAGAAAAACTCACTTCAAGGCTTAAATCTGGATATATGCAAACCCTAAAGTGTTTTTTTAAGCAAAATTCATGCGAAATTCCTGGGAACCATTGAGCCACTTCTGAGCACACGGCGACACATGTAGGTTATATACAGTGGTGACAAATGATTAGAGCACTCTACTCGGTTGAACTTTCTTGTCATACTCATCATCATCCAAGTTATCCATGGATGGATAAAGCGCACAAAAAGCACTACACTACAAGAGGCCAACGAGTTGCATGAAGAAGAGATAGATATCTAATTATCTATCAGCATCACCAATGATTAATCATGCAAGAGACCATATACAGTTGCACCGTCTAGTCACGATCGATTAGGGCATGTACAATGGTTGTTAATAGTGATCTCTTAGCGTTGCTGATTAGGAATACTTGTTGACATGGAGGAAAGAGAAAGAGGAGAGACAGAACATCGCTGTTATGCATGACAACGGCTTAACAACGACTCTTAGTCACTATAATATGGAAATATGGTTGCATGAGGATAAAAATATGGAAAGAATATTAACAAAAGCAATATTTTTTGAGTTAATGATTAGAGTCTTTGTCGTCTCAACTATTGTAAAGACATGGTCTCTAAATATCTTGTACTCCCTCCATCTACTTTTGATAGTCATATTTCCAAATCTGAAAAATTTATCTTTGATAGGCATATTTCAATCCAACAACTTATCATCTTAATAGCTTTCTTGGATTTAATGTATGACTCTTCATTCTTCCATACAAGATTGGCTACATGGGCATCGAGAAATGTAAATATTAATGAATCTCTTGTTTACGAGGAATGACTAGTAGCATATTTAAATGGATGATAAGTAGAATCACTTATCCTTGGTCTGTGTGTCAAGATGAAATATGATTATCAAAAGTAGATGGAGGGAGTATTGTTTAAGAGACCATACCCGTCTCTACTATTGAACATGCCTTTAGTATCATAGTACGTACACCTCCATTCCTAATATAAGTATCTATAATTTATTTCTACAATTTTAAAATTGAAGATATTTTTGCCAGTAGTTTGGTACGTCATTCGTGTATAAGTTGGTTTTTAAGTTCGTTCACTTTTAAAAATACATATTCGTATTTGAGTCGGGTTTTAAGTTCGTTCGTTTTTAGAAATACAGAAGGAGTTACATAAGAAATTTATTTAAAAAAACTCACATGCTAACTTGAGATGATCGGACTTCTAATTGTAGCTCATGATTTTCTAGACAAATATATATCCAAACAAATTCTCATAGTGAATTTCATCTTAACTAAACCGTATAACAATAATAGGATTAAAATAGTCTTTACCCGTTGCAATGCACGGGTATTTTTTATAGCTTAGTAAAACATAAAAAGTATAAAGAAGCAATCTCTCTCGGTCATCTCATTGGTTAAATCTCAAATTTTAAATTGTTTAGATTTCGGTCTTATGTACTTGATTGACTGAAAAGATGTTTAGATTGTTGTGCATTAGAATCAATGTTCCAGAAATGCTTATATTGTAATAAATCTTAGAAATGTTTATCTTTGAGAACCGGAGGGGTATGACCGTATGAGGCTATGAGCAACTTATATATCAAGGCATATTAATTAGTCCTTAGATCTCCCCGAAAAGAAAATGTAATCCTAGGTGATTACATAGTGCATATTTCTACTCACCGGACAAGATTATTCTGCAATCTGCAGATTCTGCACTATTGAGAATCGATTCATTGGTTATTATTTTATATACATATATAGGTTGAATAAGCTAGAAATGTCAACTTTGTGATGGCGTAAGCAGCCTTGGTGCGAAACTGGTTCCAACTTTCCGCCTTCCGAGATCGAAAGCGTGTTCCATCCACATGCCGCTAACTGACAGCGTCACAGCGGTTACTAACCTACCCGTCTTCTCTGTTGGAAAGCGTATTCTTATTCGCAACGTGCGGTTCTTCCAGTTTCTCGGCGCCTCGGCAGTGCCCCGCGCAGCGATCCAGGGGAAATTCCTGAGAGTTAAATTCGTTGAATCTTATCATCTTGTTTGTTATGATTGGATCCATTTGCCCTTGCATGCTTGATTTTGCAGGTGTGGGCGAAGCTGAAGCCTCGAAGTGCAAAGCCGCCCCTGCTTGCACGCGATGTGTTCGGTGAAATGCCTCTGGGACGCACAGGTGTCATTTCCCGAGGAAGCTCTGTTCTCGTAAAATTTTGAGGTAGAGGTCACTGATTCTGATTTTTTAACACGATGTTTTAAGCAAGAAGTTAACTTTTCTCAGCAACTCGATCTAACTTTTAGGGAGATGCGCATTGCCAGTGGTGCTACTACAGATTACTGAACCATAGGCGCTCTATGCTGTGAAAAGGTAAATTCAGTAATGCTGTCCGCTGTTCTCCACAATTTTTCTGAAATTGGTAGCATTATGTCTGCTTTGTGGGCATTGATGTGCCACTGCCGCCTACAGTCAAAGTTAAAATCGACGGGATCTCCATGTTCCTGACACGGCAAATTCTTCGATTCGAATGAAATGTTTGCTTTAGCATCCTAAAGAAATTCTTTTGTTATATTTATTTTTCTTTTAATCAATAATCAGTTATGCCAACACGGTGCACAACCTACAAACAGGGCAGCTAAAATTTCAATCAAATGGATCAGGAGCACCTTCTGACATTGAATGCTTGCACGTCATGGAATGTGGTTAATGTGATCAACTGATCATCCATGTGCTGATGGGATCTTTAAGTAGCTGCTTTGTGTCCATCACCCTATCTGTCAACATCGTAGAGTTCTTCACCATATCAACTTTGAGGTGTTTCAGATTCTTTTTATTTGGTTGCTGTCATAGTTAGTGGAGACAATGGGGATATCCAGGCAAGGAATCTGAAGAGAATGTAACTTCTACTCACGCGCATCAAAATTTCAGTATCTCATCTTTTACTGCCTGCTTATCTGGTGAGATATTATAAGAGGGAGGACTCAGTAAACTCCTCTAAAAAATGGTTCGAAGTAAACCATTTCAATTATTCAGCTCAGTACGCAAAACAATGAAGCTGGCTTTAGGTATGTATCCTTCCTCCCTGCTTCCACTGTAACAGTTCATTAGTCTAAGTGAAATTATTTAGCAATTAGGTCCTAGGTAACTAGCTGAGTAGACTAATAAACTAGGCTCTAAAAATCTTCTGGATCTTATTTTGTAGCAGAAGGGGTTGACCAGGACTGCTCTGTCAAAGAGCAGAATGTCCTTAACATCAGCACTGCCTGCTTGCAAATTATATGCTTACATGGTATGTCTCTTGCTCTCTTCATTAGTCATTACAAAACAGTGTTCGTAGAGATGCATACTTAGATCCATGCTATTGTTGCCCAAATAGAAAAAAAAAATGATGATTAACATCGTAACATGTTCTGTAGAATTAATGGGTATGGAAGCATTATCAGTATATACCATTGATAGACTAGCTAGCTGATTCGCCCCTCCTTCCAGAAAACAGAGAAGTGATTGGTTGAATGTACTCATGAAAGTCGCAAACCAAGGACCACTATGGAGGCTTCACCTTAAGATATGCATATCTAACACTGGAAACTATGTTCATGCATTGGCTGGCAATGGCACATACATGGTTGGTTTTGTCAAAGTGCATTGCATGACAAGATCTCATACGATTTGATCTCTGGGTTCTAGGAATGCCTAAGATGCATGCAAAGTTTACTTCTAGAAAAACCCAAATAAAAAAAAGATAATATTAGAAGTATATACACTATTTCCCTTTTTTTCTTCATTGTCCTGAAAAGATTGGTGGCAATCATTCCAACAGTAGTGACAGAACTCATAAAAATAGCCCTGTACAATGTAAGGTGTCCCCCTTGTACATTCAGTCATTCACTTCCCCTTATATATAGGGGAGAGACTAGAGAGGGACCCTCACCCTGAGCTCATTGAGGTGGCCAAATAGGTTCTGATCACACCTTTCTCCTCCTCCATGCTTACTACACTGGCACTGTAGTGCATGCAAGAGGAGAGGCAAAAAGATGATGATGTCCTTAGCAGCTTAGGTTGTGGCTACCTAGCTCTTCAACTAGCTTCTTCCCAGAATCCACATAGAGAGGCAGAGCTAGCTATATAGCAGAGTAGGAAGATACATACACACATATGCATATAATGCCTAGCTCTAGCTGGTGCTAGCTCCATAGGAGATGTGTCCATTCCATTGCAGTGCCACGAGCTCGCTAGCTAGCTTCTAGCTCTTCGTTTCCAAGAGTAGTGTTTGTTTCCAAGAGGCCAGAGTGATCGATCGAGCTTAGCTCATCGGTTCTTGGGCCATCGATCGATCGATCGACCGATCATGCAGGGGCTGCAGCAGCAGAATGCAGGTGGTGGTGGTGATGGTGGTGGTGACAATGCGAGCCCTTGCATTGTGCTGGATGGGCCCATCATCGTCGGCGCCGGGCCGTCGGGGCTCGCCGTGGCGGCGACGCTCCGGCAGCACGGCGTGCCGTTCACCGTGGTGGAGCGGTCCGGCGGCGTGGCCGACCTGTGGACGAACCGCCCGTACGCGGTCCGGCGGCGTGGCCGACCTGTGGACGAACCGCACGTACGACCGCCTCCGCCTCCACCTCCCCAAGGTGTTCTGCGAGCTCCCCCACGTCGCCTTCCCGCCGGACTTCCCCACCTACCCCACCAAGCACGACTTCCTCCGCTACCTCCACTCCTACGCCGCCCGCTTCGCCATCGCCCCGCTCCTCCGCCACACCGTCACCCGCGCCCGGTACGACCACCCGGCCTCCCTGTGGCGCGTGACGACGACGTCGGCGACGTCTGTGATCACCGAGTACGCGTCGCCGTGGCTGGTGGTGGCGAGCGGGGAGAACGCGGAGGTGGTGGTGCCCAAGGTGAAGGGGAGGGAGAGGTTCGCCGGCGAGGCGCTGCACTCGAGCGAGTACCGGAGCGGGGAGAGGTTCAGGGGCATGAGGGTGCTGGTCGTCGGCTGCGGCAACTCTGGGATGGAGATGTGCCTGGACCTCTGCGAGCATGGCGCCATGCCGTTCATGTCGGTCAGGAGTGGTGTAAGTACTAACGACTACTTGGTACTCCTACCACTCTTCATGCTCACTTGCATCATATATATCTCTCTCTTCTCCAAACTAGCTGATATATATATTATTGATCTTATAAATGATCCAACTAACAGCGTGCATTTTCCACTTGGCATTTTAAATTGCTCCTTTTTTCGATAATGGATATATCAGTTAATCTAGCTTCTACATCCGAGATGCATATATGATGTATCCGCCCGCTTAGCATTTTGCTCTTTTATGTAACAATGTAAATACTTTGGTTAAGTAAAACAAGCATTTTTTCCCCAGTTCTCTAGTACAACTATTACTTTTTTAAAAAAATAGTATCAATATTCTATTCATTGACATAGGAGTGTTATTCATATATGTTGCTGCAACAATGGAACAGGTGCATATTCTACCGAGGGAGATGTTTGGGGCCTCGACATTTGGTATAGCAATGAAGCTATTGAGATGGCTGCCCATCAAGATGGTGGATAGGTTTCTACTCCTCGTTGCAAGGATGGTTCTGGGAGACACCGAGAAGTATGGTCTCAAGAGGCCCAAACTGGGCCCATTGGAGATCAAGAACATCACCGGCAAGAGCCCTGTTCTCGACGTGGGAGCATGGTCCTTGATCAAATCGGGAAACATCAAGGTATATGAATATGTGGTCACCTGTCTCTCTCTCTTATCTATCTCTCTCTCCAGAAAGTTGGATGGAAGTAAGCGTCAATGGAGTTAAAAGGCTTCTTTCGCATACCATGCCAAATCCTACTTTCACTTTTGAGGTTTCCACAACATTCTCCCTAGCTTGTTTGCGAGTAGTAACTGGGAAAAATTACAGTTTTATCTGCTCCTTGGCCTGATGGTTCCTTGGATTTTACCCTCTTCCTGGAATCCTGATGCAGGAGCAGGACTTGCATTTGTACTTTAGGGAGATACCATATACGTAGCTTTCATGTAGTTGACGATCGAAGGGAGGCATTATTAAGCATGGAAACAAATTAGACACCGGAGAAAAACAAAGAGGAAGCATTGTATTATAGGATCATCTTCTTTATTTTACATAATGAAATGAAATAATAGCTAGACTTGTAGCTTTGCACTGAACTCTATTGCAAGTAGTAGCAACAAGTTGAGTAGTATTAATTGTGTCCGTCTCAGAAAGAAAGAATGTACGATAATTCTGGCTATGCATCTGGACAACTATCGTTCTTTTTGAAATGGGTCGAGGTAGTAGTAGTACCACTGCAGAGTGGTGTACATTCCGTTTGACTTGAGGCCGGCCGGGCTCTCTCTCTCTCTCTCTCACATCTGTCCGTATAATGTGTATGTTGTGCATGTGCACCTCTGATGCCTCTTGTGCTGTAACAAACGCATATGCATGCAGATAGTACCGGAGGTGGAGTCATTCAGCGGCAACGGGGCGAGGTTCGTGGACGGCAACGAGATGGCGTTCGATGCCGTCATCTTCGCCACCGGCTACAGAAGCAATGTCCCCTCCTGGCTCCAGGTTAATTTACACACACATATATCTCTCTCCGTAGCTAGACTGTAGAATGAATGCAGTTAAGGCAATGTTGCTGATCGATACTACTACTGTGCTTGTGATGTGTATCATCAGGAGGACGGTGAGTTGTTCACGGAGGAGGGCAAGCTGAGGAGCAGCAGTGAGTGGAGGTGGAGGGGTCCAAATGGGCTCTACTACGTGGGATTCTCCGGGCGGGGCCTGCTCGGCGCTGGAGCAGACGCGCTGCGAGCTGCCGCCGACATCGCCGGGAGGTGGCAGGAGACGCAGCAGGCAGCAGCCAACATCTCCTCGGTGTAGTCGTCCACAGGCCGGATCGAGGACGGACGGGACGGACGGTGCATGCTGCGCTGTGCACGCAGGCTCAGCTACCTCAGCTGCTGCTGCTGCTGCTGCTGATGGCCTCTCTCGCTCGCATGCATGGCAACAACATGGCATAGCTAGCCATGGCCGGAGTCGCATGCATTGCAAATATTGCACAGCTCGCGAGCTCACATCGCCCTCATGGATCATTCAGTACAAGTTGATGTGGCAAGATCAGAAAATGCTGTTCAGGCAAATATGGAGGTAGAGTTCCATCGTAACAAGCAGCGGTTCGGATTTTTGAAATGGGGTTCAACACTTCAACTGCTTTCTGTAATATGCTTAGCTTGTCGTTCCACCTTTAATAAAAAAAAAAAGCTTGTTGTTCCACCTAGATCTAGAATTTTGCATCAGGTGAACCTTGAATATCTGGGCAGACTTGTGTTTAACAATGGTGGTGGGATCCTTTACCCTGACTAGCAGAATTGCCGTACTTATTTTGATACAGGATTTAAAAAATTCATATGATATTACATGTTAAGACTTTGTTTGGTTAATCCCACTAACAAGGGGATTGGAGGAGAATTAATTCCACACCTATCCCCCTCAATTTCCTTTGATCCCTTCTTCATGGGATTAACCGCACAAGACTTAACATGGATATATGGCTGCATTATTATATATTAAGACGATATATAATAATTTTGTAGTTTGACTTTTAACAATAACCGTAGGAAGACTTTTAGCTGATCTTAATAATCATGAAAAGAGATTGAAAAATTAAAATTGCCCAAAAAGCTCTTAGATTTATTCTAGAATCAAATAATACATTTATGTAACTACCCACTTTTATTTGCTTCAAACAAAAGCTATTCTTGTTACTCTCTTCTTTTACCTTTTAACTCTGAGGAGTACATATGAGAACCGATAGCTGGCCAAACAGGTGGCCCGGCCAAACGCGGCATGAGTCCACTGGCAACACATCCCGCTATAGTACGATTCGTTAGGCACGACACCTATAGCAGGCAGTGCTATGTCGGCCTATGTGCCAAGGCCACGGCCCAAGAATGGCCCAAGGAGGCACCATGTCATGCTGGGCCATCACAGCACGACTGCTGTTATGGCTCGTGGGCCGATAACAGGCCCAATAGTACATATGGCCTGTGGAAATTGAAATTTGAGGTGGAAAAATAAAAAGCAAAAAAGAAATAGTGAAGGAGAAAAATGGGGAAAAATAGGAAAAGTAGTAAAAAGGATGGAAAATAATGAGTAAACATATGGAGGAAATGGGAAAAGGTAAGGGAAAATAGGAAAAATATGACTAATAAAAATAGGAAAGAAAAAGGAAAATTAGGAAATATATACGGTAAAAATAGATGGGCCAGACAGGTTGTGCTCGTGCTTGCCCGTAGACAACCGTGCCATGCCAGCACAACCCACATGGCCAGTGTGCCGTGCCATGTCGTATTGTGGGCTGGTACAATACAGTCATACTGTGGCCTGGCTCGGCATGACCCATTTGGCCAGTAGGTGAAGTATATGGGAAAGTGATTTCATCCCTCGAGGGGATATCCTCTCGTTTCGTGCATGCCACCTAAATAGTCATAAAAAAATTTGAAATTTTTTTTAGCAAGATAGATTAATATGAAATATATCACTCCACAAATATGCAAGTTAAAATTCAACTTCCACAAATTGTAACAAAAATAACAAATATTGATGCGAAAGTACGATAATTATTTTTAGTTTAATTTGTTCTTTTTGTTGTAACTTGTAAAAGTCGAATTTGGTATTGTATGTTTGTGGAGTAATATATTTCATATTAATCTATATTGTCACTTTTTAAAAATATTTTTGATAACTATTTAGATGACATAAACGACGAGGGGATATCCTCTCGAGAAATAAAAATCCATTCCTGGAGTATATATACGCTACAGTGCTACACTACAGGGGCGGAGTTTAGGAGTAGGGTAGCTAGGGTTACAGCCCTACTCCTGAGTTTAAATATCCATTAGAACTGTACTTTAAAACTTCAATAAGTAGAGGATTAATTAAATACAAAACTATGTAAATTACATTAGTTGAGCCTTAGACTTAGAAGAATCCTGGTTCTGCTACACTGTATAGTAGTCACTGCTCTACTCGATCTCTGTAGCCGGCCTTACCGTATATCTTCAGATACTTACGTACGTACTCCCTCCGTCCAAAAAAAAAGGCAAACCCTGGGTTTGCGTGTCCAACTTTGACTGTCCGTCTTATATGAAATTTTTTTATAATTCGTATTTTCATTGTTGTTAGATGATAAAACATGATTAATATTTTATACGTGACTTGTCTTTTTAATTTTTTTCAAAAATTTTTCAAATAAGACGGACGTCAAACGTTGGGCACGGAAATCAGGGTTTGTCTTTTTTTTTGGGACGGAGGGAGTACGCATGAGTATGACGGGCTGGTTTGGTTTGTGGCCTAAATTGGCCTTACCAATTTTTGTCAATGTCAAATTTTGACAACTTTTGGTATGGCTAATTTTGGCAAAGGAAAAATTGTGTTTGGATTGAAACCAAAATAGCCTAAATTAATTGTTGAAATGGCCTATTTTCTTAGGCATGCCAAAATTTAACTCCAAACCAAATAGACAATAAACACTATTGAAATTGCCAAATATTGGTAAGGCCAATATAGGCCTCAAACCAAACCAACCCGACATGTACAGGGATGGGCTCTATATCTCCTGATACGTCACTTGTCATGGATGGACACACATCACCAGCTACTGTACATCACTCCACTCTCTCGATCCGGTCTTCTCTACTACTGCTCTCCTCTACGACGACCTTCGTACGTACGTGCAGTGCAAACATTTTCCATTGGGGCACGCTCACCTGATACAGTCCCTGCTTTTATATCTGAACCCTGTACTCTCTTTTTTGTTCATACCATACACCAAAAACCATCATACATCAATTTGGCCGGCTATCTCGTCGTCTTCTCGCCTAGCAAGCCGATCCTAACACAGAGATCAAACTAGTGAGAGAATTGAATCAGTGAGAGATTCAGAAATCGAGAGAGAGAATCACTGAGAGATAGAGCTAGAGGTGTGTACAGAGAGAAGCTGGAGAAGGGGACAACGCGCCAATTCCGATCGATCGGCGGAGGCGTCGCGTATGCGTATACGGACGGAAGCGAGATGCGTGCGGTGCGTGGACGGATGCGTGCGTGGTCTCGGTCTCCCCTCCTCGTCGAGCCGCGCGCCGGCGCGCGGGTGGGCTAGCTTGGCGCCTTGCGCTACCTCCTCGGAGCTTATTTTGGCCGCACACCGCGCGCGACTGACGAGAGACCCCGGCCCTCCTCCGGCCTAATTTCGTCTCCTTCTCCGGCTGCGTCGTCGTCGTCGTCGTCCCCGGCCGGCCATGGCCATGGCCTCCTCCTGCCGTACCAGCTGGGCCACACCACCGCAGCAGCTGCCTAGCGAAGAACAGTAGTGCCACACATGTACAAGCCGGCCACAAGCTCGATCCATCTGCTGTGTGTCACAAGAGAGGGAGAGATTGATCGATCGATGCATGATCCGCATCGAGATCGATATAGACCAGCACCCCGAAAAAAAAAAAGAGATCGATATAAACCAGCGGCAATTAATAATTCTGGATTTCTGTCACGCAGAGATAACCACCGTGTATATACGTGCTACCTACTGTAAATTAACCAGTGTACTATACCACCAGTGAACTGTTCAAGGCCTTGATTTGGGAGTGGTACAGTGCTGAAGCATGCAGCTGCGCCTGTACCTGTACTGCTCTGCTCCATGAACAATAAACCATTTTTGTTCAGAATACATGATGAACATATCGGAGTACGTTTATATATACATACCTATGATTTGATCAGGGTAGTAGCAATATCGGAGTATAAAAGGGCATGTAGCCTAGTGGTTATAGTGACCTGAGTAGTATCCCAAGGTCCTGAGTTCAAATCTCCTATGGAGCGAATTTCAGATTGGGTTGTTTGCGGGGCTAAGTTCCCTATTTCAATGGCCGTATATATCCGGTTGGATGTAAAGGCTGGGTAAAAAATACCCTTCTCTAAACAAAAGTAGCAATATTGGCTGAGATTGTTTAGATATATACTTATCTCGCGCTTTCACTTCACTGCAGCAAACGGTGCACTGCTCCCTATGCATGGACTACTACACAATGCATGTGTCTATACACATGCATGATCATTGCGTGCATACTAGCACTGACCACGTACAGGTACAGCCCGACGTACTACTGCGCGCGCACAGCATTGCATCGGTCGCTAGCCAAGCCAGCCAGCCAGCTATACGTACATGTCAGCCTATGCATGCATGCATCACCTATAGCTAGCTACTGGTATACTAGCATCGATCTCTCCAAGGAGAAGTCCATCACGATGTGTGTGCTTGCTAGCTTCAGTTACATCAGAGTCAGGAGGGCTTGGACCAGGATGGCTGTGCTTGCCTGCTTGAAGCTGCAAGCTTGCAATGCATGCGTGCAAGCAAAAACGTATATTATTCGTTTCAAAATAAACAAACCTAATACGGGATTATGATACTTATGTGTTATATTTCGTATTAGATTTATTTATTTTGAAATGGAGTGAGTAGGAGTATACTAGTGTTTGATGCATAGGAGAGCATATAATAATACTCGGTAAAAAATATTTGAGCTCTGATGTGTTCAGTTAGTACCTCCAATGACAGGCACATAGACTCATAGTTCTCTCGTGTGTTTGATGGATTATACTAGTATAATACTACACTAGCCCTGTTGCAGTTAGTTAAATCGCCCAATGGCTATAAGAGCAGGTTACGTCGTTGAAGGTCAAAATTAAGCATCATAAAAAAAAAATGCTACAGTTTGTGGCACTGTGCAGGCAGTATGTATCAGCGTAGCAGGAGAGAAGAGACAAAAAGAGGTCGGCTTAACGATTGCGAGAACAGGGGGTCCAGTGAAGCAAGAAGCACAGGATGCATGCTACCTGACGCTGCTCTCGTCACTACTATTCGTAGCTAATACTACTGCCCTCTTACATGCTACATTCTGTAGCTGCCAAGGGCTGGACCCATCTTTGTTTTCGTCCCAACTACTAATGTCATTGCTGTTCCCCAGCTACTGATTTCGTCTGTGTCCTCATCAAGGCAACAGTAGGGGGAAAAGTTTCTCCACACTTAACATTTTCTCGTTAATTGCAACTCCCTAGTTCGTTCGTCAATAAATATAAAGCATTTCGGGTTTAAATTTTAACTGTAAATAAAATGAATTTTGCTACACTACTCTTCAAGCTTCGGTAAGTTTCATCGGATTAGGTTTAAGGGTTTAGAGAAACATCAAAGGGATAGTTGAGTTGGTAAAAGACCTGCAATAGGCGGCAAAGATAGGTCGGCGGTGAGGCACCAACACCAAACCCGTGGGGATGGATGGATCGGATGATGCATGGTTGTGGGTGGGGTTAATGTCGCCCGGGGGGAGGGCAAGAGAAACGTTTTTCACTTTTGGTGAGCTACCAGAGAAAATGGATGAGATACGGAGTGCAAGAAACTTAAATGCACTAGCTCAACTTGGAGATGGTGGAGGCAACTACATGTTGGCGGAAGATATGGGAGAGAAGGACGAGGATGAGAGAGATGTGACAAGGAGGGAGTGAGTTGAGTGGCTAGCCTCATCGGAACCAACATGGTGGACGGCGGGAGCATCAGTACATGTAACAATTTGCCCTCTAGATCCTCGCGGCCCAGCCTATATGATCGGCGGATCCATTTACACATATCAGTGCACTTGCACACATCATCGTTTCATGTAAAAGAATTAACCCATGGGTGATATGATTGGAGGGATAAGCCCTTATAATTTGGTTCCTCCCTTGTTAAACTAGTATAGTGATACTAAACATGCACACATTGCTCTAATGGACCACGTATGTCGAATCCTATTTGGACAGGATGTCACAGTACACTAGGTGAGGCGGGAGCAAGGTGGTGGGCAACGACAGTAGTGTGATCGGGCGGAGGAAGTGAGGAGGAGAAGTGGAGTTATAGATTAGTTGATTGATGAACGCATAAAATTACGAGTAAATTACAGTTTGAGCTATATATTCTTCCCAAAGTTTTCATTTAAACCACCTTTGAAGTGGTTTTTTTTTTCACTTTAGATTAGGTATTGTTTGCAAATATTATACTTTGGGTCAGGTGGTCTATATGTGAGTGAGCGGTAGACAATATTGGAGTCAGTCTCATTCATATGTGACCACATGGTCCAAAATAAAATTTTTGATAAAAAAAGTATCTAGTTTAAAGTGAAAAAGATACTTCTAAGATGCTCCAAGTGAAATTTTGATACGAATATAAATATGGCCCAAACCGCGATTCACTCGATTTTTATTTATCGCACCTTGCGTTGTATGGAGCATGGCGGGGACGATATCATCGATCGAGATGAAAGGAAATGGAGAGTAAAAGTTACACTCTGGAGTCTGGACCCTGGACCATGGAGCCATCGATCGAGATGGTACGTACATCGAATCCTGACAATGCAGTATTCTGAGTACGTGAAAATCCGGGTACGTAGTGCAGTACACACACACACCAGTGTGTGTATGTGGCTTTCTTTTGTGGCAGAGATGGATTTATTTTTCTGCTTTTCACTTACACATACAGTATTCTGTACCAAATACTACACTTACTCCTATACTAGGGGTCTGTTTAGTTCTTTGGTGTAAAGTTTTTAAAGTACACGACACACATTTAAAGTATTAAACATAGACTAATAACAAAACAAATTACATATTCCGCCTGCGACGAATTTATTAAACCTAATTAATCTGTCATTAGCAAATATTTACGGTAGCATCACATTATCAAATCCTGGCGTTAGTCTCAAAAGATTTATCTCGCAATTTACATGCAAAATGTGCAATTGGTTTTTTCCTATATTTAATACACTATACATGTGTCCAAATATTTGATATGATGTTTTTAGCTAAAATTTTTTGGAAGAGTAAATTTCACTAAACTACAGATACTTTGATCAAATTATCACAAAACTACAGATTTAAAGAGATGGATCACAAAAATACAGATTTAGCACTAAATTTCTCAGAGAACTACAGATTTAAGATGGAGTATCGTAAAACTACATATTTAGTGACAAAATTATCACAAAACTACAGGTTTAGTGTCAATTCAATCACAAAACTTATGCATTTATAACTCAAATATAACACTAGTGCTAAGGATTTAAACTCCAATATCTGTAGTTTTGTGATAACTTTGTTACTAAATCTGTAGTTTTGCGATACTCCACCTTAAATCTGTAGTTCTTTGAGAAATTTAGTGTTAAATCTGTAGTTTTGTGATACATCTCCTTAAATCTGTAGTTTTGTGAGAATTTGACCAAAGTATTTGTAGTTTTGTGAAATTTACTCTTTTTGGAATCTAAACCAGGCCGGCCTAGATATACTCTATCGGCGTTGGTTTCAGAAAGGGAATTTGAAACCCAGGATCAAGTTTCGGACGCATCTCTAGCTCTCAGAGTACTACGATTGCACGAATCACTATGATCCAGCAGGCAGGCAGGCAGGCAGTCAGGCAGAGAGAGTTCACGTGATTGATTGATCGGAGGCCGCAAGGCAGAGAGAAAGAAAGCATGGGTGCACGCCATTGACGAGATGTACAATATCTATCGAGTAGTAGTAGTAGTAGTGGTATGAGAGGAGAGAGGGTGACGGTTGATGATCTCAGAGACGGAATGCAACCGTGTCCACACGTCGATCTTTCTCGGAATACATGAACAATCCCTTTTGCCTGGCTCTCGCAGAAACGGTGTGCCAGCACTCGACTCATAGTACTCACGTAGCTAACTCTAATTATGAATGGTTCGGTGATAGGATTAGGTTTTTTTATAGGACGGAGATAGCTAGCGAGAGGGAGGGAGAGAGAGAGAGAGAGAGAATGAGAGATGATATTCTAGATGTAGTTCTGGGCAATGAGGCGTCTGCGTCGTCGTCGGCCCTGCGTCAGCTGCCACAAAGGCCAGTAGTGGGGAACGCACACATCTTCTTAATTTATGTGCATGGCGCCAAACTCTCCGATTGAATTCGATCGATACCGCTGCAGATCGATGCATGCATGCGTAGTAGTAGTAGCAGCAGCAGCTCCCTCGCTAGATTCCACCAAATTTGCGCGCCGGTCGATCGGTGTACATGATCCATCCATCCATCGGCTACATCTACCCCAAAGTCTCGTCGTCAAGCCTCGATCGCATCGCTCCCCACGCCACCGCTCTCACACACACCCCAACATGTGTACGTGTATGTGCACATGCAGGGTCAATGTAGGAGTCGTCGTCGTTGGTGGATCGGTGGATCGGTGGATCACCCGTCTCTCCACGCAACGTACGCAAGCGCATGCGTATACGCGCCGCGCGCGGCAGAACGGGTGTGCGTGCGTGCGTACGTCGCGCCGGCCGGGGCCCGTACGCAAGTACGACGACGTGTGTGTGTGTGTGTGTGGCGCTGCGTGCGATCGATCAGCGCGCGCGCACACATGCAAATTTAGCCCAAGCGACGACGCACGTACGACGCGCGCTGCGGCGCTACATACGCATGCATGGATGTATATGCCGCCGTCCGTAAGCTGGCTGGCCGGCCGGGAACCCGGGACGTCGTACGTACGAACGCCCATCCTCGATATATCCAACACAAACATCATGGACGCATACACACACATGGTTCATGGATAGATGCACCGATCAATAAATCGGAGATATCCTTGTGTATATTATACGACGTACAGTAGCATCGGGTACTTCTCTATCATGATATATAGAGATCGATGCTAGTATAAACAGAGTATGATCATCGGCATGGGTGGTGCTGCCCCGGCTGCCTGAATGGGTGCTACTTAAGGCACTACTCCCATGAGAGATGAAAGCACAACATGCATCAATGCATGCACAAGGGACTAGCTAGTAGCAACGATATGATCGACAAGTACTACTCCTATATTATACGACGTACGTACAATTAGTATGTTGCGTCACAAATCAATCGGTCAGACTCAGGACCCATGCAGATCGATATTTGGTTCGATTCGATAGATACATGTGGGAGCGTGACGTACGGCCGCTGAATACTTGTATCGGTTGCATTTACTTGTATGTATCTCGTCATCCTCACTGTGTAAATTTTGCCGTTTCTTTCCTTCTTCACATGACGGCAATATAGTACGTGCGTAGAAGTGTAATTTGTTTGTTTGTTTTTTCGGAAGACGTACTGCGTTGTTTACCGTACAGGCGTACACAACCATCCTGGATTTCTCTGGTGGACCAGTACGTGTACGCCCATGATACGGGGAAACACTTTTAACAACCTAGGTGGAGTCCACCCATTTGTTGGCATGTCAACCAAATAGGTATGAAAAAAATTTAGAAAATTTGACAAGATACCTTCATATGTAAATGTCACCTCACAAACATGCAAGTTTAAATTTAACTTCTACAAGCTCTAGCAAAAATAACAAATCAAGTTTGATTTGTTATTTTTGTTACAACTTATAAAAGTTAAATTTTAATATATATGTTTGTGTATTGATATATTATATATCAATATATCTTGTTAATTTTTTTATAACCATTTAATCGACGTGCACTAAATGAGTGATTAAAATCCATCGCCATGATACCCCCAGGTTGTTCTTGTATGTGTGCCCTACAGGCTTTTAGGAGTACATTCTAACCCCATGCCCGCTGCACAGTAATTGACGCGGCCCATCTGCGTGGCCGTCGCCGTATCCCGTATATGGGTCAATTTGGATCACAGATTATGCAGTGGTCCTAAATGGGACGGGCTAGAGGCCCACAATATTTTTTCACGTTACATCCAAATTTGTGTGGTCCGATTAGGATCGCTGCCAACTACTCCCTTCGTCTCAGGATTTTGAGTTTTTCTTTGCACTATTTGATCACTCATCTTATTTAAAAAAATTTGGAATTATTATTTATTTATTTTTGACTT
The DNA here is from genome assembly GCA_009805545.1 of Oryza longistaminata. Lineage (NCBI taxonomy): Eukaryota > Viridiplantae > Streptophyta > Magnoliopsida > Poales > Poaceae > Oryza > Oryza longistaminata. Next base: position 16,535,708 of record CM020180.1, on the reverse strand, counting down.
ACTTTATTATCCAAAGTACTTTAAGCACAAATTTTCGTTTTTTATATTTGTACAATTTTTTAATAAGACGAGTGATTAAACAGTGCAAGCAAAAAACTCAAAATCCCTTATATTATGGGACGGAGGGAGTAGTCAGTTTGGCAGGCCGACGACACCGGCTTCCCTATATATTTTAGCAACTTTATAGGTGTCTTATATTGATGTCGAGTTCGAATTATATCCTTAAACTGTAATACTGATGTTGAGCTCGCATTTTCCAAAACAGGTTAAATAATATCTTAACATAGTATGTATGTTTATTTTAGCTGACGTGGCAATATAGTCAGAAAAAATACATGGGGGCCACATGTAAGTTAACTTCAACCTCTTCCCATATATGGGCTCCACATTTTTTTTACTAGGAAGCCACGTCAAAAAAAAAAAACATCCATCCATATTGTCTTAGAACCTTATTTTCCCGGGTTTTAAAAGATGGAGGTTCAACATTTATAGTATTACGATTCCAGGATGTAATTCAAACTCGACGTCTAGATTAGAAACCTTAATGAACTTATTCCTACTAGAGGCTCTAATCTTTTGGCCCAATCAACGTATGCCAAAGCCAAAATTTAAATTTTTGAACTTAATTTTGAAGTAGTTTTTGAGTTTTTTCAATCATAGTTTCTTATACAATATGGTCATTTAAGTCGCTAAGAACATAATTGTAAAAGTTTTAATCACAAGTTATATTTTTTCGCTACTACGCCGAATAGCGTATATTCCGCATATAGCCATCCGATGAGGCTGCCGTTTATAGGGTTCTAAAGAAAAAGGCTGGTTTGGGCCGAGCGCCAGATAAGTCGGGCCGATCTCAAACAGAGGCGGTGGCATGGCCCAGTCCAGAAGAAATTCCGCATCTCCAAAAATTTCCACCCGCGAAAACTCCGTGCGACAGTGCGCCGCCCACCAAATTCAAATTTTGAACGCGAAAACTTCCCCCGCGCGTCTTCCTCTCACGCTTAAATCTGCGCAAATCACGCGCTCCTCGCAAGCAACGGTGAGTTTCAACAGAACAACGCGACGACGCTTGCAGCGGACGACCCCGCGGACTCGATCCAGATCTAGGGCTTCTCGTCGGCGGCGATGGCGGGCAAGGGAGGCAAGGGGCTCCTCGCGGCCAAGACCACGGCGGCCAAGAGCGCCGACAAGGACAAGGACAAGAAGAAGGCCCCCGTCTCCCGCTCATCCCGCGCCGGCCTCCAGGTACTTCCCCCCTTTTACTCATCTCCCCTTTCGGATTTGTAGATGTGAGTCTTGCTTGCTCTCTCCTCGAGCTGCGAATATCTTGGATTGCGGTTTGGATTTCCGTCGTTCTTGCGTGCGTTGTTGTGAAAAAAAAAAAGAAGAGAAAGAGGTAGGCGTTGACATGTGGCTCCACATAGCCCTTGTTTAGTTCTAAAACTTTTCTCCAAACTTCGAACTTTTCCATCACATCACATCAAAACTTTGCTACACACACAAACTTTCAACTTTTCCATCACATCGTTTCAATTTCAACCAAACTTTCAATTTTGGCATGAACTAAACACACCTATACTCTTTTCGCGGGGATGAGGAGCTCGACACGCTCATCAAGGGCACCATCGCCGGCGGTGGCGTCATCCCCCATATCCACAAGTCGCTCATCAACAAGACCTCCAAGGAGTGATGCGTATATCTCCATGAAAAAGGAAAAAACTCACTCATGTGCTTTGCTTGACTCGAAGTTTGGTGGGTGTTTTACTGTTAATTTGTTATGTTTGCTCATTTGATTTGATGTTTTTGTGCAACAGTGTTTAATTCTTAGTGGGTTTAGGTGCCTTTTAGTCTTTAGAAATTATCGTGACAATGTTGGTTGCAGCTGAATTCCTGTGAATTCTTCACTCTGTATGCTGTTCTGAACCATCCATCTCGATGCTTCAGCTCAGATTATCTTGTTGATGTTTAAGTTCAGTTCGATTGATTGGCATGTGCCCATGTGTTTGTCAAGATGTTGTACTGCTGGTGATTTGGTTTGCTTACGTTTTTCAAATTTGGAAATGTATCTGTCTTGATTTGATGCGTTTGCGTTTTTGAATTGTACCAATACCTGTATGGAGTCTAAAAGCCACAAGCTATGGAAACCAGAGCAACATCTTACAGTGCCAGCAAGTCACAAAAGAACTGTCACAAAAGACAGTTTACAGTGCCAGAACAGCTAAGTAGCTGTACCACCGTTTACCTTTTCGATTTTGAAGTAGAAACCGCTCCTCACCGGCTTACTGAAATTTGACCGAAAACCAGTAAAAACCGATGAATTCCAATCAACACCATACGGAAACCGGCTTATATCTATTGGTTTTTACAAACCGAGTCATAGCGGTTTCATGAAAACTGACTGGTTTTGATGAAATTCCATTGGTTTTGTGAACCCTTAGCTGTATATCCTCCAGCAACAGAGTTTTAGACTTTAGCACCTGTGTTTTGTCCAAAACTTCTTTATCCATTCCTCTAAGCACCTTTGTCATCCTCTTTTTCAATCTTATTCCATCGCTACAAACGATATCATATTGTATATCACATTAAGAGTAGAATTCAAAGTTTATTCTCCAATATCCAATCATTTCTAACTAGACACAGTTTTCTTTTTTTTAAAAAAAAAAAAAAGATAAGAGGATGGAGCCCAACTATTGCAAATTTAGGGGGGCATTTAAGATGTGACAATTAAGAATTTGCTACCCATGGTTTATGATATGTGAACCCTTATACAATATGGTCATTTAAGTCGCTAAGAACATAATTGTAAAAGTTTTAATCACAAGTTATATTTTTTCGCTACTACGCCGAATAGCGTATATTCCGCATATAGCCATCCGATGAGGCTGCCGTTTATAGGGTTCTAAAGAAAAAGGCTGGTTTGGGCCGAGCGCCAGATAAGTCGGGCCGATCTCAAACAGAGGCGGTGGCATGGCCCAGTCCAGAAGAAATTTCGCATCTCCAAAAATTTCCACCCGCGAAAACTCCGTGCGACAGTGCGCCGCCCACCAAATTCAAATTTTGAACGCGAAAACTTCCCCCGCGCGTCTTCCTCTCACGCTTAAATCTGCACAAATCACGCGCTCCTCGCAAGCAACGGTGAGTTTCAACAGAACAACGCGACGACGCTTGCAGCGGACGACCCCGCGGATTTTTCTTAAAACTTCCAACTTTTCCATCACATCAAAACTTTGCTACACACAAACTTCCAACTTTTCCGTCACATCGTTCCAATTTCAACCAAATTTTCAATTTTGACGTGAACTAAACACACCCATACTCTTTTTCTTCTCACTTACATGTGGGCATGAATGTTTTTTATTTTTATTTTTGCTGACTAGGATTCCATGTCAGCGAAACGAGTTGCTGATGCTGTTATAGGATCGAAATTGCACGGTTTCGTATAATTTAGGGGGTAAAGATTTCTAGTATTGGAGGGACGGGATGTCAAGTAAACTCGGTGTAAAGTTGAGGGACGGCAGGTGAACTTACTCCGAGAAAAGAAAGGGAAGTAGATGGACCGACCAACACATTCACCTGGGCCAAAAAACGGAAAAGTCACGCGCGTGGGCCAGCGTCATATGGGCCGAAAAATGGAAATGCCTTTGGAAGGCACCTGGGCCGCTAATTTCAGCCTTCCCTGAGTGTCCATTTGCCCCCGGTAACTCACAGTCACAGGTATGCAACGTGACTACGATTTACAAATTACTCCCTTCGTTTCGTTTTATTTGACGCCGTTGACTTTTGATCACATGTTTGACCGTTCGTCTTATTCAAAAACTTTTGTGAAATATGTAAAACTATACGTATGCATAAAAGTATATTTAACAATGAATCAAATGATAGGAAAAGAATTAATAATTATTTAAATTTTTTGAATAAGACGAGCGGTCAAACATGTGCTAAAAAGTCAACGGCGTCAAATAAAACGAAACAGAGGGAGTACAAGCTTCCGTGATTATAATCGATATATGTACGCAACTATGCATGGCATGCATGATCCATTGATCCTTACCACATCATGCCATCATGTTCCTGGCTGGCATGGCTGCTTTGAACTCTGAACTCTATCCGGTGTCATCCTTATTACTGCATCATGTATCTATCTATCCGGTGTCATCATCTTCGTGAGGCCATGATCGATGCAGCTACCATTCACGGCTAGAATGGCCCTAGCCTTGTCCACGATTCTCGCTTCGTCTTCCCATCCTCGACAAGAACAGCATTGCTCCTGATCATCAAACCAGTGGGCTGGCTGCGTGCGGGTTCACTGGACGTCAGGAGCAAAACGAATTCCATTCCTGGCCGGTGGTTTCTTCGACGAGGCCTTTTGTGCTCTTGCGGGTTGGAAGCAAGCAGGGCGAATTTCGCGACAATGGTAGCGCGCGCCCCCACCACCACATCAACTCTGGATGGGTCACTTCACCTTCCCCTGTCCAAGCGCCTCACGATACTTCTCAAAAAATATCTTCTCTATTATTCTTTCCTTTCTTCCACTGGGTTGTATTCTTCAGCTATTTTGAGGCAACTCCAATTTACCCCCAAGGAATACAAAGCGTAGAAAATAGAATTTTGTGCTCATGAAGTTTAGAAAACCTTTTGTTGCTACTACTAACTTGGTACCGGGTCCATTCTTTTTCTAATCGAGATACATATTGTATCTTTTTTTTGTTCGAACATTTTTAAAACTGTTAAACGGTGTATTTCGTGTGAAACTTTCTATGTAAATTCCATCGCTACAAACGATATCATATTGTATATCACATTAAGAGTAGAATTCAAAGTTTATTCTCCAATATCCAATCATTTCTAACTAGACACAGTTTTCTTTTTTATAAAGATAAAAGGATGGAACCCAACTATTGCAAATTCAGGGGTGCATTTAAGATGTGACAATTAAGAATTTGCTACCCATGGTTTATGATATGTGAACCCTTATATGCCTTTGACATGTGGGTACAATGGCAAATTTTAATTGTCACTCGTAAGAGTAACAAATAGTTAAATATCTCTATTTAGATACAATCTATCTAGAGGAGGAAAAAAGTCTAACAGCCCACAAGGCGACGGCATCGGGAGGCGCCTCGTCGGGGTGGTCCAAGTCGTCATCTGGAGGCCACGACGGCGGCTGTGCCCCTCTGCGGCGGACCTTAAGGCGGCGAGGCCGGCCGCGGCGGAGGATGACGACCAATCGTCAGGCTTTGGAGAGGCGGCACGGTCGCCACCGCATCCTCTCCACCGGCGCGCCCCCTCGCGGATTTGAGATTGCCGCCTCCACCGGCGCCGTTGATCCGTCGTTCTTGCGTGCGTGGTTGTGAAAAAAAAAAAGAAGAGAAAGAGGTAGGCGTTGACATGTGGCTCCACATAGCCCTTGTTTAGTTCTAAAACTTTTCTTCAAACTTCGAACTTTTCCATCACATCAGAACTTTGCTACACACACAAACTTTCAACTTTTTCGTCACATCATTTCAATTTCAACCAAACTTCCAATTTTGGCATGAACTAAACACACCTATACTCTTTTTCTTCTCACTTACATGTGGGCATATATGTTTTTTATTTTTATTTTTGCTGGCTAGGATTCCATGTCAGCGAAACGAGTTGCTGATGCTGTTATAGGATCGAAATTGCACGATTTTGTATAATTTAGGGTAAAGATTTCTAGTATTGGAGGGATGGGATGTCACGTAAACTCGGTGTAAAGTTGAGGGACGGCAGGTGAACTTATTCCGAGAAAAGATAGGGAAGTAGATGGACCGACCAACACATTCACCTGGGCCAAAAAAGGAAAAGTCACGCGCGTGGGCCAGCGTCATATGGGCCGAAAAATGGAAATGCCTTTGGAAGGTACCTGGGCCGCTAATTTCAGCCTTCCCTGAGTGTCCATTTGCCCCCGGTAACTCACAGTCACAGGTATGCAACGTGACTACGATTTACAAGCTTCCATGACTGTGATCGATATATGCACTCAACTATGCATGGCATGCATGATCCATTGATGCATGAAATTGCAGCACTGGTAGATTTGATCCTTACTGCATCATGCCATCATGTACCTGGCTGGCATGGCTGCACTGAACTCTGAAGTTTCTCGCTTCTATCCTTTAATGCATGTACTACCATTCACGGATAGAATGGCCCTAGCCTTGTCCACGATTCTCGCTTCGTCTTCCCATCCTCGACAAGAACAGCATTGCTCTTGATCGTCAAACCAGTGGGCTGGCTGCGTGCGGGTTCACTGGACGTCAGGAGCAAAACGAATTCCATTCCTGGCCGGTGGTTTCTTCGACGAGGCCTTTTGTGCTCTTGCGGGTTGGAAGCAAGCAGGGCGAATTTCGCGACAATGGTAGCGCGCGCCCCCACCACCACATCAACTCTGGATGGGTCACTTCACCTTCCCCTGTCCAAGCGCCTCACGATACTTCTCAAAAAATATCTTCTCTATTATTCTTTCCTTTCTTCCACTGGGTTGTATTCTTCAGCTATTTTGAGGCAACTTCAATTTACCCCCAAGGAATACAAAGCGTAGAAAATAGAATTTTGTGCTCATGAAGTTTAGAAAACCTTTTGTTGCTACTACTAACTTGGTACCGGGTCCATTCTTTTTCTAATCGAGATACATATTGTATCTTTTTTTTGTTAGAACGTTTTTAAAACTGTTAAACGGTGTGTTTCGTGTGAAACTTTCTATGTAAAAGTTGCTTTAAAATGTCAAATAAATTCATTTTTCTAGTTTATAGTAATTAAAACTTAAATAAATTCATTTATTGTCTTCGCTTAATCTTTATCTTCATGAGTTGTGAACAGGGTAATAATCTTCATATCTGATCAGTGCAGGATTTCTTGATTGAGTCCATATCAACAGTAGCTAGCATATGTATCAGCATTATTGAAGTTGTCAACAGCTTAACATTTGCCAAGGCACTCGTGGCAAAAAGAAAAAAGAAAACACTAATATGTCGATCGAGATCAATTAAAGCCATCGTTTTCACCTCACAAGCCAGGTGATCATTCAGCACCTTATCTATCCGTGCTCTAATAGCGAACGACGAAGGGGAGGTTACACCTAACCACCACTCATGATCCATGGCCCCCATCAACCGGAGGGACCATGCACAATATTCACAATTTACACATACACACACGCAGGAACGCAGCAAGCAGGCAACCCGGCACGCACCTACATGCCGCGCTGCTCGGACGATCGACGCCTTCCTCCGATCCTCGCATCCACCGCAATGATCCGTTGACCTTTGGCTGTGTTTAGTTCAGCGTAAAGTTTAGATTTTGATTGAAATTGAAAATGATGTAACTGAAAAGTTGTATGTTGTGATAAGTTGATGTGATAGAAAAAGACTGAAACACAGCCTTTTCCCTGCACGCACGCATGCCGGCCCGCGGCAACAACAACAACGCCGCTAGCTGCCGCGACGGTTTCGGTTGATCACTCCGGGCTACGATCGATCGATGCCGACGTATCAGCCACCTCCCATACGCTGCTGGGCATCGCCTCGCCTCGTCTCGTCTCGTATCGGCGAAATGATTCGTTCGTTCGTTCTCCTTTGATCAATGATGCATCGTCACGAGCAAGCCTGAGTGATTGTGAGGCCGTGACCGTGTGACCGCGACGCAGTGCAGTACACACCAGCTAGCTCGATCGTCTCGCACACTGCCCTGCCTCGATCGGCAGCTAGCGATCCACCGATGGCGACGTGCAACACAAAACCATCGCGCGATCGGTGGAAAGCAAGTGTACGACGCGGATGACTGTGTACGTAGCAGCGTGCAGTGCATGCGAGGCGGAGGAGGAGGGGCATGGGAGTCATGGCCTGACGATGGGGGTGAGATCCCCTTGGGTTGTGTGGACTTTAGAGGTCATGGAGGAAAAGGGAGTCAGTTGCCTTTCCTTTCCTTCCCTTTCTCTGCCGGTGCGTACTACGTGAGCCCAGGCCACGCGCACCTTGTGAATCTGAAGCGCGAGCAGATCGATCATATCGCTGCAATTTGCAAAAGCTCCCCTTGCCTTTCCCTGCTCCCCGCCTGCTCTTACCATCTCTAGCTAATCGACTATGCAACTCGAGGAAAATTAACCTCGATGAACAGGGAGATTTCACCGGATTAGAAGGATCAAGCTGATCAGGGGGGGCATACTAGTGTACTACTGCTGTCATGTGTCCGTTCTTCAGTTCGTGAGATATAAATTTCAGTCCTGTGCACGCTTCTTCTGTCTGTGTGTGTGTGGGGAGAACAGCTATAACACAGGGAAGTTCTGAAGATAACATTGAATGCGTGATGTGGCCACATAACCTGATCACAGCTTTCATGTATTGATTGGTGTATGAAGTTGGATATGACCTGTTATCCTTTTTATTTTTCTTTTTCTCAACGAAAAGGAGAGGCCGGTCCTTTCCAACAGGATTTGTGGTATCGCCCCCCCTGTATAGTTGTATTCAACAGATACGAATGGCACCAAACACAGTGACGTCTTGTAGTATTTTATGAGAAAATCAGCACAATGGATAGGATAACTAAAGAATCGTTCTGAATAATTGAAACAGTTGACATTTCTCACCACCTTATTTATGATTGGAAGCAACTTGAAATACTTACCAGTACAAGAAAACGGCTCAAATGATGCCCGATTCGCTTATGGCATGTGGAACAGAGCAAATATTTTACTGCATCTGAAGCCTTTGCAAGGGACAATCATCTGATCAGGAATGGTACTTATCCTCGCTGCAACACCCTCACACATGTTCTTCGGGTGGCTATCGCTCAGCCACGGACTCACAGCTCACCTGCATACAACCTTACAAGCCTGTCAATCTGCCACGGCGTGCCGGCCTGGGATGTGTTCATTGCTCATGTCCCAATACCCAATTCGCAATGGGCGAGAAGTTATCAGAAAGACCACGCCGTGTGTTCATCAGCCGTAGCACCGATTGCAATGCTTTTCCAATTTGCTCACGGTTGTGGGAATGTTTGAGAGTTTACAAGATGAGAGTAGCTAGGCAGGCATGTCCGGACCCAGCTGATACCGACGTTGCAGGGAAGCACAGATGGACTGTATAGCAGTAGCACGGAACAGTGTACGAGGAGCATCGCTCATGATGTTGTCTGATGAATGGAACCAAAGTAGTAGGGAAAAAACCCCCCCCGGGGGGGGGCCACGGGCCCCCTAAACCCAGTGGAAGAAAACCACAGGAATTTTCATACCAACACGTCCTGGGTCTGGACAAACCTCCCACAGTCCCACGGTAACAACAACGGCCTAGACTGCGTTTAGTTCCACGCCAAATTTTAAAGTTTAAAGAAATTAAAATGATCTGACGGAAAAGTTGAAAGTTTGTGTGTGTACGAAAGTTCGATGTGACAGAAAAGTTAAAAGTTTGAAGAAAAAAAAGTTGGAATCTAACCAGAGCCATAGTTTATATAACTTTTTTTCATCAGTGTTTCAGTGCATCTGTGCATGCATACAGCTGTGTGTACCATTTGATGCAGAGGCTAGGATATTTAATTCCTTTATCTCAAAAACGTTTTTAACACTACTAGCAGAGAGAGAAATATTGGCCAACAAATGAGACTGATATTTTGATACCTGAGGTGCGGTTGCGATGACAGCAAGATTGGGGCATAGCTTGCGAACCGGCGAAAGCGGATCGGAACAAGAAGAGACGGGGTCCCCTAATCTAAGGCTAAAGCTCTAGCCAAACAAGTGCCCGAGTTTTCCCCGCAAAAAAAAAAAAAAAAAAAAAAAAACAACAACAACAACAACAACAAGTGCCCGAGTTTGAGTGAGTATCCGGGGAATCAAACGCTTCAAGCCATGTGTAACCCCCTATGGCGTGTACTAGCTCACGTCCCGTCCCGCGACCACGACAAAACGCCATTTTAGCCCGACGCGTCCAGCTTCTTTGGCCTGATCACACAGTAGTTGAACCTGCCCTGTTTATCAGCCATGATGCGTCTTGGCGCTACGTGAGATATGACCCCCGATGGATCGATCGCTGGTTTCGCTGCACGATCCGTGGCAAGCAACGCAAGAACCCTTGGGCGCAAGCTTCCTTCACCGATTGGGTGACTGATCTGATCTGATCAGTTTTGCTTAGCCCACTTGTGTGTTATCCGTGGTGTTTTCGCGGTCCGTCATCCGTGTTTAAGGTTGGTTATTGCATGCAACTGTGGAACACATTATGGCTGTGTTTAGTTTCATCCAAAGTTTGGATTTTGGTTGAAAGTAGAGATGATGTGACTGAAAAGTTGTGTGTGTATGACATGTTGATGTGATGGGAAAAATACAAAGTTTGGAGGCAAACTTTAGATCTAAACACAGCCTATACAACATGGCGTCTGATGCTGCTGCGTATGGTGCCTGGGTTGGTTTATTGGACGGCCATGGCCAAAAGGCTTAGACGTCAAGTTATGATCCTGAGAATGTGATCCAGTGGATGGATGGATGGATGCTACTGTCAGAGATTGCCAATGGTGGCACCAACCATGCTGGATTGATTGATAGTCCATGGGGCCCCGGTCTTCTTTCTTGATACTGTTGTTATAAACAGGGTTGGCCTAATCATGGATTCCCGGGACATTTCCATGTGGAAATTGCTGTGTAGCGCAGGCCCGTTTCACGCGTACAACACCAATGGTGAGAACCTGATCAGACCTGAACTACAGTTACAAAAAAAAAAGGACAAAAGTTCTGAAGCTAGGTGACATTTCGTGTCAAAGATGGTGATCAGTTTTTTACATACCGTGAAGAAGTTTTGGAACATATCTTTCGCCGTGTTTAGTTTAGAAATAATCCTTCAGACTTTTAACTTTTTCATCACATCGAAACTTTTCTACACATAAACTTACAACTTTTTCATCTCGTCGTTCCAATTTCAACCAAATTTTTAATTTTAGTGTGAACTAAGCCTTGGTTTCCTTCTGAATCGCTTGAAAAAAAAAGTTTTCAACTCGGTTTTTGCCATCCAACGATCACCTGATCGATGGAACTTGGAAGTGGGAGCATCACGAAACGAGCGGCAGGACTGACACGAGAGTAGTAGTAGTAAAAACTGCAGGTCTGCAGCCTTAACTTCTCCTGTCACCCGCTAAATACCAAAACTACCCACAAAATACAGCAATATTTACAGCTTCGACACTGCACTCAATGCCCTCACACGCTAAAGGCCAAGCAGGGGTAACAGGGTCATTTCCGGTGCGACCGATGTGTCAGTCGCCACGTAGGACAACGTTTAGATAGGCACGACCACGCAGCATGCCACGCCGATCTCCTCGCGCCACGTCACCCCTCCGGATCCCTTTAAAACCAGGCTCTCCGCTTCGTCTTCTTCCAACAGATCGACACCGAAAATTCGAAGCAAAAAAAGGAGAAGAAAAGAAAAGGAAAAAAAGAAAAGAAAAACAAACCCTAGCCGCACCGATCGAAGCCAGTGAGACGCCGCCGACGGCTATGCGTGAGGCGATCGTCGGTGACCACGATCGCCGCCGCCGCCGCACCCGCATCCAGTGAAACCCTGCACTGTCGTCTCGTTCGGTTGTGAGGAGATGAGGGCGGCGGCGGCGGCGGCGGGGCAGATCGATCCGTCCCCTGGGGCGCCGGCGAAGTCGCGGCTGAAGAGGCTGTTCGAGAGGCAGCTGCTGCGGGTGTCGCCGGCGGAGAGGCTCCCGTCGGTCGCGGGTGTCGGGGAGAAGGATGAGTCGTCGGAGCCGAGCTCCGTGTGCCTGGACGGCATGGTGCGGAGCTTCTTGGAGGACGGCGTCGGCGTCGAGCGGCCGGCGGGCGCCGCGCGCTGCTGCAATTGCTTCCACGGCGGGGAGGCGTCTGACGACGATGACGACGGCCCCGCTGCTGCCGAGGCGGCGGCCACCTCCGACGCCGCGGAGACCATCAAGGTAGTGTGGTGTCTCCGCCACCGCTAGTTTCTAATCGCTCACATACGGCTTTTCACTTACACATACAGTATTTGTACCAAATACTACACTTACTCCTATACTAGGGTCTGTTTAGTTCATGTTGTTAAAGTTTTTAAAGTATACGACACACATGTAAAGTATTAACATAGACTAATAACAAAATCAAAAAGTTACAGATTCTGCCGCCGAAATTTATTAAACCTTAATAATCGTTCATTAGCAAATATTTACCCGGTCAGTCATCACCATTATCAAATCCTGGCGTTAGTTCAAAAAGATGTATCTCGCAATTTACATGCAAAATGTGCAATTGTATTTTTTCCTATCATTTAATCACTCATACATGGTCCAAATATTTTGATGTGACGTTTTTAGCTAAAATTTTTGGGAAATTCTAAAACTACAGACGGCCTAATACTTTCGGTCATGTTTCACAAAACACGGGAAATCTGAAAGAGCATGGACACAAAATTTACGAGCATTGCCTAAAGCTCTCAGAGTAACTACGATTAAATAGTCGAACACCATACTAGTGACATTCCACAAAACTAGCAGGTTCAGTGTCATCAGTCAAGGCAAAAGTATGATTTACACTCAAGTGATTATACTGAGTGCTGCAGCAGAGATGAAACCGAAATCATGGTGTGATACACTTTGTTCACATCTGTAGTTATGTCAGATTACTCCCCTTCCAGAACTGTAGTATTTTTAGTCAAGTCCAAATAGAACTGTAGTTCTTAGTATGACGATTCGTTATACCTGTTTACCTTGCTGAGAAATTCCAGATTTGCAGTTTGATTCACAGCACTTTGACACACCTAATATCCCCAGCCAGGGGACTAGAAGATAGCTCTAGATCTCGTTGAGTTTCAGAGGAATTTAAACCCAGTAGTCACGTTTTTTCGAGCATCATGCTAGCGTCTCAGAGAACTACGCACTTTGCACGAAGCTGCGTGTCCTTGAGCCAGATTCAGATCATCAAAGCAGGGCAGGCTAGGCCATACACCCAAAGAAGTGTCACGATCCAGATGAACTAGAATGCAGGCCACAGAAAAGTTCTAGGGCACGCCATGACGAGATGTAAGTATCATGGAGTAGAGTAGTAGAGTGGTTATGAGAGGAGAGAGGGGTGACGGTTGATGTCTCAGAGACGGAATGCAAACCGTGTCCACCACGTCGATCTTTCTCGGAATACCATGAACAATCCCTTTTGCCTGGCTCTCGGCAGAAACGGTGTGCCAGCACTCGACTCATAGTACTCACGTAGCTAACTCTAATTATGAATGGTTCGGTGATTAGGATTAGGTTTTTTTATAGGACGGAGATAGCTAGCGAGTGGGAGGGAGGAGGAGAGAGAATGAGAGATGATATTCTAGAGTAGTTCTGGGCAATGAGGCGTCTGCGTCGTCGTCGGCCCTGCGTCACTGCCACAAAGGCCATGTGTGGGAAACGCAACACATTTCTTAATTTATGTGCATGGCGCAAAACTCCCCGATTGAATTCGACGATACCGCTGCAGATCGATGCATGCATGCGTAGTAGTAGTAGCAGCAGCAGCTCCCTCGCTAGATTCCACCAAATTTTGCGCGCCGGTCGATCGGTGTACATGAATCCATCCATCCATCGGCTACATCTACCCAAAGTCTCTGTCAAGCCTCGATCGCATCGCTCCCCACGCCACCGCTCTCACACACACCCAACATGTGTACGTGTATGTGCACATGCAGGGTCAATTAGGAGTCGTCGTCGTGGTGGATCGGTTGGAATCGGTGGCCCCGTCTCTCCACGCAACGTACGCAAGCGCATAGCAGTTATTACGCGCCGCGCGCGCAGAACGGTGTACGTGCGTGCGTGCGTACGTCGCGCCGGCCGGGGCCCGTACAGCAAGTACGACGACGTGTGTGTGGTGTGTGTGTGGCGCTGCGTGCGATCGAAGCGCGCGCGACACACATGCAAATTTAGCCCAAGCGCGCTGGCGGCGCTACATACGTAGCATGGAGTTATATGCCGCCGTCCTAAGTGGCTGGCCGGCCGGGAAACCCGGGACGTCGACGTACGGAACGCCCATCCTCGATATATCCAACACAACACTCATGGACGCATACACACACATGGTTCATGGATAGATGCCACCATCAATAAATCGGAGGATATCTTGTGTATATTATACGACGTACAGTAGCATCGGGTACTTCTCTATCATGATATATAGAGATCATGCTAGTATAAACAGAGTATGATATCGGCATGGGTGGTGCTGCCCCGGCTGCCTGAATGGTGCTACTTGAGGCACTACTCCCATGAGAGATGAAAGCACAACATGCATCAATGCATGCACAAGGGACTAGCTAGTAGCAACTATATGATCGACAAGTTACTACTCCTATATCTTATACGACGTACTCGTACAATTAGTTATGTTGCGCACAATCAATCGGTCAGACTCAGGACCCATGCAGATCGAGATTGGTTCGCGATTCGATAGATACATGTCGGAGGCGTGACGTACGGCGCTGAATACTTGTATCGGTTGCATTAACTTGTATGTAATCTCGTCATCCTCACTGTGTAAATTTTGCCGTTTCTTTCCTTCTTCACATGACGGCAAATTAGTACGTGCGTAGAAGTGTATTTGTTTGTTTGTTTTTTCGGAAGACGACTGCGTTGTTTAGCCGTACAGGCGGACACAAACCATCCTGGATTTCTCTGATAGGTGGACTAGTACGTGTACGCCCATGATACGGAAACACTTTTAAACAACCTAGGTGGAGTCCACCCATTTGTTACATGTCAACCAAAATAGGTATGAAAAAAATTGTAAAATTTGACAAGATACCTTCATATGTAAATGTCACCTCACAAACATGCAAGTTTAAATTTAACTTCTACAAGCTCTAAGCAAAAATAACAAATCAAGTTTTGATTGTTATTTTTGTTACAACTTATAAAAGTTAAATTTAATATATATGTTTGTGTATTGAATATATTATATATCAATAATCTTGTTAATTTTTTTATAACCATTTAATCGCGTGCACTAAATGAGTGATTAAAATCCAGCATGATACCCCCAGGTTGTTCTTTGTATGTGTGCCCTACAGGCTTTTAGGAGTACATTCTAACCCCATGCCCCTGCCACAGAATTGACGCGGCCCATCTGCGTGGCCGTCGCCGTATCCCTCTATATGGGTCAATTTGGATCACAGATTATGCAGTGGTCCTTAAATGGGACGGGCTAGAGGCCCACAATATTTTTCACGTTACATCCAAATTTGTGTGGCCCGATTAGGATCGCTGCCAACTACTCCCTTCGTTCAGGAATTTTGAGTTTTTGTTTGCACTATTTGATCACTCATCTTATTCAAAAAATTTTGGAATTATTATTATTTATTTTTGACTTACTTTATTATCCAAAGTACTTTAAGCACAATTTTCGTTTTTTATATTGTACAATTTTAATAAGCACGATTGATTAAACAGTGCAAGCAAAAACTCAAAATCCCTTATATTATGGGACGGAGGAGTAGTCAGTTTGGCAGGCCGACGAACACCGGCTTCCCTATATATTTTTAGCAACTTTATAGGTGTCTTATATTGATGTCGAGTTTCGAATTAATCCTTAAACTGTAAATACTGATGTTGAGCTCCATTTTCCAAAACAGGTTAAAATAATATCTTAACATAGTATGTATGTTTATTTTAGCTGACGTGGCATAATAGTCAGAAAAAATACATGGGGGCCACATGTAAGTTAACTTCAACCTCTTCCCATATATGGGCTCCACAATTTTTTTTACTAGGAAGCCACGTCAAAAAAAAAAAACATCCATCCATATTGTCTTAGAACCTTATTTTCCCGGGTTTTAAAAGATGGAGGTTCAACATTTATAGTATTACGATTCAGGATGTAATTCAAACTGACGTCTAGATTAGAAACCTTAATGAACTTATTCCTTACTAGAGGCTCTAATCTTTTGGCCCAATCAACGTATGCCAAAGCCCAAAATTTAAATTTTTTAACTTAATTTTGAAGTAGTTTTTGAGTTTTTCAATCATAGTTTCTATACAATATGGTCATTTAAGTCGGCTAAGAACATAATTGTAAAAGTTTAATCACAAGTTTATATTTTTTCGCTACTACGCCAAATAGCGTATATTCCGCATATAGCCATCCGATGAGGCTTCCGTTATAGGGTTCTAAAGAAAAAGGCTGGTTTGGCTCAGCGCCAGATAAGTCGGGCCGATCTCAAACAGAGGCGGTGGCATGGCCCAGGTCCAGAAGAAATTTCGCATCTCCAAAAATTTCCACCCGCGGAAAACCCGGGCGACAGTGCGCCGCCCACCAAATTCAAATTTGAACGCGAAAACTTCCCCCGCGCGTTCTTCCTCTACGCTTAAATCTGCGCAAATCACGCGCTCTCGCAAGCAACGGTGAGTTTAACAGAACAACGCGACGACCCTTGCACGGACGACCCCGCGGACTCGATCCAGATCTAGGGCTTCTCGTGCGGCGCGATGGCGGGCAAGGGAGGCAATGGGCTCCTCGCGGCCAAGACCACGGCGGCCAAGAGCGCCGACAAGGACAAGGACAAGAAGAAGGCCCCCGTCTCCCGCTCATCCCGCGCGGCCTCCAGTACTTCCCCCCTTTTGGCCATCTTCCCTTTCGGATTTGTAGATTGAGTCTTGCTTGCTCTCTCCTCGAGCTGCGAATATCTTGGATTCGGTTTGGTGTGCGAGTTTTCCCAAATTCCGTTTGAATTCACGATCTATTTTGTTTCCTCAGTTCCCGGTGGGGCGCATCCACAGGCAGCTCAAGTCGAGGGCGTCGGCTCACGGCCGCGTCGGCGCCAACGCGCCGTGTACTCCGCGGCGATTCTCGAGTACCTACCGCCGAGGTCCTGGAGCTGGCGCGCAACGCGAGCAAGGATCTCAAGGTGAAGCGTATCACCCCGCGCCATCTCCAGCTTAGCCATTCGCGGGATGAGGAGCTCGACACGCTCATCAAGGCACCATCGCCGGGGTGGCGTCATCCCCCATATCCACAAGTCGCTCATCAACAAGACCTCCAAGGAGTGATGCGTATATCTGCGTGAAAAAAAGGAGAAAAAACTCACTCATGTGCTTTGCTTGACTCGAAGTTTGGTGGTGCTTTACTGTTAATTTGTTATGTTTGCTTTATTGTGATTTGTATGTTTTTGTGCTAAAGTGTTTAATTCTTAGTGGGTTTAGTGCCTTTTAGTCTTTGAAATTATCGTGAAATGTTGGTTGCAGCTGAATTCCTCGTGAATTCTTCACTCTGTATGCTGTTCTGAACCATCCATCTCGATGCTTCAGCTCAGATTATCTTGTTGATGTTTAAGTTCAGTTCGATTGATTGGCATGTGCCCATGTGTTGTCAAGATGTTGTACTGCTGGTGGATTTGGTTTGCTTACGTTTTTCAAATTTGGAAATGTATCTGGTCTTGATTTGATGCGTTTGCGTTTTTGAATTGTACCAATACCTGTATGGAGTCTAAAAGCCACAAGTTATGGAAACCAGAGCAACATCTTAAGTGCCAGCAAGTCACAAAAGAACCACCAAGGCAGTTTACAGTGCCAGAACAGCTAAGTAGCTGTACCAGGGTTTACCTCTTTTCGATTTCGAAGTAGAAACCGCTCCTCACCGGCTTACTGAAATTTGACCAAAAAACAGTAAAAACCATGAATTCCAATCAACACCATAGGAAACTGGCTTATATCGATTGGTTTTTACAAACTGAGCATAGCGGTTTCATGAAAACATACCGGTTTTCATGAAATTCCAATTGTTTTGTGAACCCTAGCTGTATATCCTCCAGCAACAGAGTTTAGACTTTAGCACCTGTGTTTTGTCCAAAACTTCTTTATCCATTCCTCTAAGCACCTTTTGTCATCCTCTTTTTCAATCTTGTTCCATCGCTACAAACATATCATATTGTATATCACACTAAGAGTTGAATTCAAAGTTTATTCTCAATATCCAATCGTTTCTAACTAACACAGTTTTTTTTATAAAGATAAAAGGATGGAACCCAACTATTGCAAATTCAGGGGTGCATTTAAGATGTGACAATTAAGAATTTGCTACCCAATGTTTATGATATGTGAACCCTTATATGCCTTTACATGTGGGTACAATGGCAAATTTTAATTGTCACTCGTAAGAGTAACAAATAGTTAAATATCCTATTTAGATACAATCTATCTAGAGGAGGAAAAAGTCTAACAGCCCACAAGCGGACGGCATCGGGAGGCGCCTCGTCGGGGTGGTCCAAGTCGTCATCTGAGGGCCACGACGGCGGCTATGCCCCCGTCTGCGCGCGGCGACCTTAAGGCGGCGAGGCCGGCCGCGGCGGAGATGACGACCAATCGTCAGGCTTTGGAGAGGCGCACGGTCGCCACCGCATCCTCTCCACCGGCGCGCCCCCTCGCGGATTTGAGATTGCCGCCTCCACCGGCGCCGTTGATCCGTCGTTCTTGCGTGCGTGGTTGTGAAAAAAAAAAGAAGAGAAAGAGGTAGGCGTTGACATGTGGCTCCACATAGCCCTTGTTTAGTTCTAAAATTTTTCTTCAAACTTCACTTTTCCATCACATCAAAACTTGCACACACAAACTTTCAACTTTTCCGTCACATCGTTTCAATTTCAACCAAACTTTCAATTTTGGATGAACTAAACACACCTATACTCTTTTTCTTCTCACTTACATGTGGGCAATATATGTTTTTTTATTTTTATTTTTGCTGGCTAGGATTCCATGTCAGCGAAACGAGTTGCTGATGCTGTTATAGGATCGAAATTGCACGATTTTGTATAATTTAGGGGTAAAGATTTCTAGTATTGGAGGGACAGGATGTCAAGTAAACTCGGTGTAAAGTTGAGGGACGGCAGGTGAACTTATTCCGAGAAAAGATAGGGAAGTAGATGGACCGACCAACACATTCACCTGGGCCAAAAAAAGGAAAAGTCACGCGCGTGGGCCAGCGTCATATGGGCCGAAAAATGGAAATGCCTTTTGAAGGTACCTGGGCCGCTAATTTCAGCCTTCCTGAGTGTCCATTTTGCCCCCGGTAACTCACAGTCACAGGTATGCAACGTGACTACGATTTACAAGCTTCCGTGACTGTGATCGATATATGCACTCAACTATGCATGGCATTGCATGATCCATTGATGCATGAAATGCACACTGGTAGTTTGATCCTACTGCATCATGCCATCATGTACCTGGCTGGCATGGCTGCACTGAACTCTGAAGTTTCTCGCTTCTATCCTTTAAGGCATGTACTACCATTCACGGATAGAATGGCCCTAGCCTGTTCCACGATTCTCGCTTCGTCTTCCCATCCTCGACAAGAACAGCATTGCTCCTGATCATCAAACCAATGGGCTGGCTGCGTGCGGGTTCACTGGACGTCAGGAGCAAAACGACTTCCATTCCTGGCCGGTGGTTTCTTCGACGAGGCCTTTTGTGCTCTTGCGGTTGGAAGCGAGCAGGGCGAATTTCGCGACAATGGTAGCGCGCGCCCCCCACCACATCAACTCTGGATGGGTCACTTCACCTTCCCCTGTCCAAGCGCCTCACGATACTTCTCAAAAAATATCTTCTCTATTATTCTTTCCTTTCTTCCACTGGGTTGTATTCTTCAGCTATTTTGAGGCAACTCCAATTTACCCCCAAGGAATACAAAGCGTAGAAAATAGAATTTGTGCTCATGAAGTTTAGAAAACCTTTTGTTGCTACTACTAACTTGGTACCGGGTCCATTCTTTTTCTAATCGAGATACATATTGTATCTTTTTTTTGTTTGAACATTTTTAAAACTGTAAACGGTGTTATTTCGTGTGAAACTTTCTATGTAAAAGTTGCTTTAAAATATCAAATAAATTCATTTTTCTAGTTTATAGTAATTAAAACTTAAATAAATTCATTATTTGTCTTCGCTTAATCTTTATCTTCATCAGTTGTGAACAGGGTAATAATCTTCATATCTGATCAGTGCAGGATTTCTTGATTGAGTCCATATCAACAGTAGCTAGCATATATATCAGCATTATTGGAGTTGTCAACAGCTTAACATTTGCCAAGGCACTCGTGGCAAGAAGAAAAAAGAAAACACAGTATGTCGATCGAGATCAATTAAAGCCATCGTTTTCACCTCACAGCCAGGTGATCATTCAGCGCCTTATCTATCCGTGCTCTAATAGCGAACGACGAAGGGGAGGTTACACCTAACCACCACTCATGATCCATGGCCCCCATCAACCGGAGGGACCATGCACAATATTCACAATTTACACATACACACACGCAGGAACGCAGCAAGCAGGCAACCCGGCACGCACCTACATGCCGCGCTGCTCGGACGATCGACGCCTTCCTCCGATCCTCGCATCCACCGCAATGATCCGCTGATCTTTGGCTGTGTTTAGTTCAGCGTAAAGTTTAGATTTTGGTTGAAATTAGAAATGATGTGACTGAAAAGTTGTATGTTGTGACAAGTTGATGTGATAGAAAAAAGACTGAAACACAGCCTTTTCCCTGCACGCACGCATGCCGGCCCGCGGCAACAACAACAACGCCGCTAGCTGCCGCGACGGTTTCGGTTGATCACTCCGGGCTACGATCGATCGATGCCGACGTATCAGCCACCTCCCATACGCTGCTGGGCATCGCCTCGCCTCGTCTCGTCTCGTATCGGCGAAATGATTCGTTCGTTCGTTCGTTCGTTCTCCTTTGATCAATGATGCATCGTCACGAGCAAGCCTGAGTGACTGTGAGGCCGTGACCGTGTGACCGCGACGCGTGCAGTACACACCAGCTAGCTCGATCGTCTCGCACACTGCCTGCCTCGATCGGAAGCTAGCGATCCACCGATGCGACTGTGCAACACAAAACCATCGCGCGATCCGGTGGAAAGAGGTAGCGACGCGGATGACTGTGTACGTAGCAGCGTGCAGTGCATGCGAGGAGGAGGAGGGGCATGGGAATCATGGCCTGACGATGGGGTGAGATCCCCTTGGGTTGTGTGGA
Organism: Oryza longistaminata; assembly: GCA_009805545.1. Taxonomy (NCBI): domain Eukaryota; kingdom Viridiplantae; phylum Streptophyta; class Magnoliopsida; order Poales; family Poaceae; genus Oryza; species Oryza longistaminata. The sequence continues at coordinate 16,514,700 of CM020180.1, read as the reverse complement.
CTTGAGGTCATGGAGGAAAGGGAGTCAGTTGCCTTTCCTTTCCTTCCTTTCTCTGCCGGTGCGTACTACGTGAGCCCAGGCCACGCGCACCTTGTGAATCTGAAGCGCGAGCAGATCGATCATATCGCTGCAATTTGCAAAAGCTCCCCCTGCCTTTCCCTGCTCCCCGCCTGCTCTTACCATCTCTAGCTAATCGACTATGCAACTCGAGGAAAATTAACCTCGATGAACAGGGAGATTTCACCGGATTAGAAGGATCAAGCTGATCAAGGGGGCA